>CM057847.1:104338660-104367433 GCA_030068395.1 Apalone spinifera
AGCCATGGATTTTGAATGCTCATGCCCCAGGGCATGCCCAGCCTTGGGGTAAAAGGAACCCCTCTACAATAAAGGAGAGGGAGGGTCTAACTACCCAAGCTAGTGCTATTTACAATACAGCTAAGCTAAGAAAAACTGCTAAGATAGAGAGAGAAAGCCATTGAAAAATATCTTGCTGAAGCAAAAGGATTTGTTCCAATAATTGTGATGGGCAGAAAAAAGAAATGGAGATGATGAGGGGCTAGCAGTGCCCCTTATATCTGTTCATAAGCCCACAGCACCAAGGAGCAGAAAAAGTTTCTGGCAATAATGCATGAATGATTTAGGTTTTGAAGGCAGCTGAAGCTGAAGAAAGAAAAATGAAAATCTCTCTATTGGGAAGAATTGATTGACCACAGATTTGATCAGATATATGTGAACCATAAATTACAGCATTTAATACTGTAGCCTATAGTGCTAACCTGCTCACTCACCTACAGATGTATAACTTTATTATTTTCTTATGGTTTTGATTATATGTTTATTATAACAAGTTATGGTAGGTTTATAGTGGCAGTTTGGCTGTAACATAAGAGACTTACAGGTCACATGCTGTATGCTAAGCTCAGGCAAAGTTAGTATTTTTGTCTGGGACCTTTCACCCAGATAGCACAGTTAGGTCAGGTATGTTTGGGATCTTTCACCTAGATAGATAGTGGTAAGATAGAAATAATAAATGTGACAGACAACCACAAAAGGCCCATGGTAATGAATTGACACATATGATAATAATTTCAGATCAATGGTATCCTGGCCTAGTGGAAAAAGACATTTCACCATTACTAAAGCAAGGAAATACAAATGCAGAGAAAAGGAACATCCCCTACTGAATATGCAGCAAACATAACAACGTCAGTGTAACATATGGTAAAAGTGGCATCCCAGCTGATGGGTGGTAGGAGCAGGAGATTTAGTCTTTGGGAGGTGCTGGAATGATGGCCCTGGTGATGATGGGGAAGGTGCAGGGGATGAGGAAGATGATGGCTAACATCTTGGGTTGTTCTAGAAGGAATGGCGTGAGTATATGGTATGGAAATATAGATGTACATTTCCTATTATCTTATGACATGGGGGTGTTTGTTACTGTGCTAAATGTATTAATAAACTATATTTGCAATTATACAAGAGTTCCTATATGTGTGTGTTGCATCTGTGCACATCAGGGTTCCCAACCACAGAAGAACTGAATGCTGATCCTGATCCTGGGACAAAGGACCTGTCTATCCTGAAGGTGATAACTGGAAATTCATAAGCAATCTTAGATCAGGCAACAATACAATGTTCCTATTTATGTCAAATGCCACAAAATTAGACAGGCTTTCTGTTAAAGGCTGTGTACAATATAAAAATGAATATCACGAGACAGAGATAGGAGATAAGCTAACAAGTCTGTCCTATCTCCCTACAATAGATTCTCAAGTGATATAAACATCTATTTCCAAATCGTTCTGAGCTAGTGCCCCTGCCACTTTCCTCTACAGACTCTTGCATTTAGACAGCTGTCACTGTAGGAAAGCAGTTCCTTATTGCCACCCTCAGTTACCCTTTGATCAATGTCAGCTTATTATAGTTCCATGGAAGACCAAACTAGAGAAACATTTCTTACACTGCTTTTATGTTACTATTACTGGTACATATTGCATGGATCAGAAGCCTCAGTTAGGTACTAGGTTCCCACTGTGCTAGCCACTGATACAAACTCAGAACAATGAACAATCTCTGCTCCATGTAGCTTGTAGCGATTTGAAAAGGAAAAGGAAAAGAAAAAGGAAAGGATACACCTAAATACATATTTTTAATATAAATGTACAACCATTTTTGAAATTATAAATACAGTGATGATGTTTGATGATGATGTTGATGAACTGAGGCACCAATAGACAGATCTCATTTTCTATTATATCACTGTTAAGCTACTTAACCAGTCCTTAATCAGGAAATCTGATCAGAGATGTCACCTAAAAATCCAGGATCTAATGTGCTCTGCATTCTTTTCAAATCCTATACTTTGCTTGTAATGTCTGGATACATTGACTCTGAAAGCTTTTAAGAGACTGTGCAATAGTTTTCTGCCCGAACAATCTGTCCTGTACCTTCATTTCCATATCTCTGGGAGATATTTTGTGTAACTTCACATTGGTCTTTAAGATACCTTTATAGTACGTATACTGACTGCCAGTGGAACATTTTCTACAAACAAGCTAGCCATAGAAGACCATCTTCAGTATTCACATGTCATCCATCTTCAATCCAGCGAAACTATTTATCCATAAGCATTGATTCCATGCCCGTGATGCCTTCATGGACCTTCATGTTTAGAATTTTGTTCCACCAATTTACATGGGCAATCTTCCTGAGGCAGCTCATGCAGAACTGATCAAGTTTCTAAATGTAGTGACAATATATGATCCATGACTCTGACCATCCAGCAAGATAGTTAGGACAATTGCCTGATAAAGTGCTACCTTTGTATGAAAATGTACACCAAGGTCAGAGCATAACTGTTTAGTCAATCTTCCAAAGGCAGTGCTGGCTTTGGCTAATCAAAGAGCTACAATGTCACCAACATTTAAATATGTAAGGTAACAGAACTTGTCAACAGCCTTAAGGACAGTATTAGTGAGACACAAAAAGGTATCTCAGAAAAAATGTTTTTGTCTGGCCTTGGTAGGAACAGAAAGTCCTGCCATTCATTGAGCTGGTCCATCCTTATGGGAATACATGTATTAGTGGTCAGTAGAATGGGATATTAGTAATATGGTTTGTCAACAATAAACCAGGCGGTGTATCTTCATATCTTAACAAAGCTTGTGTAATTGGATGGTTCACTCAAGGTCAGTTGTACCAACTGTCTGCTTAGAGCTGGGACAGAACACAGGGAAAACACACACATACAGTTGAACATCTACCACAGGTGTCATGGAATGAAATTAAAAGGCAGCAAATTGAAAACAAAAAAAACAGTAAACATTTTTCACACAACACACAGACAACTTATGGAATTTCTTTTTCAGAAGATATTGTGAAGGACAAAACTGTGACAGAGTTTGAAAAAGAGCTAGATAAATTCATGGACTATAGATCATTCAGTGGCTATAAACCAGGATGGGCAGGCATGGTGTCTCTAGCCTCTGTATGCCAAAAATTGGGAATGGCCAAGGGGATGAATCACTTGATGATTACCTGTGCTGTTCTTTACCACTGAGGAACCTGGCATTGGCCACTGTTGGAAGACATGATACTGGTCTGGATGGATCTTTCATCTGAACCAGTATGACCATTCTGATGTACTGAGTTCTGCTTGAATCAAACTGATAGCCAAGAGGTGAAAAACACAATATATTAGCTCCAATCCCCTTGACTTTTCAATTCCACTATAGGAAGATGAATCAGAAATATTTTTGATTTCCCAGCAATTAAAAATATAGAAAAAACTGTTTAGAATAGAAATGAAAATGAATATTTTTTGGAGAATCCAAAAGTTAAAATATTTTCATTTTGGTCCAGAATAAAATGTTCTGTTTTCTTTTTTTATGTTTGTAACATTTTTTTTTAACAAAAATGAAATAAATGTTAAAACAAGAAGTCATTTGGAATGGACAAACCAAAATGTTTGCCAAAATAACCTTTTTTATATCTTGTTCAATTAGGTGACACCAACATTAATTTTCTAAATGCTTTGGTGTCACCAAATCTACATTTTTCTTTAAAAATTTTTGTATGAAAAATTTCACCAAACTCTAATCACTTCTCCCACCCTTAAATTATCATTCTTCTAAGTCTCCTACAAAGCTTTGACATGGAACATTATAGATAGCCTATTTATCTTATCTGAGCTTCCTTTCATTTATGCTTTTATGCATGATCCTTAACATTTTAAAATTAATATACTGTAACTTTGATTAAAATATAAGAATTATATAATAATGCCGGGTGAGGCCTACATGGGCTACATTCATTCCAAGGCCATAAGGGACCATTCTGATGGCCTGGTCTGACCTCCTCTAAAACACCAACCAACTACTTCCTCCCCAAATAACTCCGAGTGCATATCTTTTAGTAAAAACATCCAGTTTTCATTTTAAAATTATCAGTGATCCCGTCAAGCTCAATCTAAGCAGTAGTTGCCAACTTTGTCCCAACATGGTTAAATCAAACTCTGCGTTATTTATTCAATCAGCTCAGAATTTCTCCTAAACATCAGCTGGATATCTAATTGACTGGTAGGATGGTGTTTCTGTGATAGAGAGTTTTCAATTTGAAATTGAGCAGAGACCACTGAACTCATTTCACAGTGTGAAATGTAAGATGGCAAGATATGTAAGGCCACTGACTTCTACCGACTCCTACAGTCTGGAATGCAGTACCATGTGATTATGAAACTATTAAAGCCACATAATGATTGTGTATCATATATTTGCCCTCACAATGAGTGTCAGTGGGAAATTCTAATTCAGCTTTACTTGTCTGGTGAATTAAATTCCTGGTAATGTGATCATGTATGGAATCCTGACATTAAAGATATGTAATAATGTCAATTGTAAACTATGATGTCACCTGCAAAAATGCTACAAATGAAACAAATCATTATGGTTCCATTCCTGGAGGAACTTTTTGTGCAAACATGCCCTTTAGCAAAATCATGTGCTGAATCTCAGTGCCAGTCCTTTGCTCCCACACTCATATTTATAAGCCCACATATGAAAGTATGCATGGAACAGATTTGACAGAGTACAATGAAGCATGAATTTCAAATCTATCCCAGCTGCAAACATCCAATTGCAACATTTCCTGTTTGTGTGGTAAATTATAAGGAGCCATCAGAGGCAAAACAAAATTGAAACACTGGGTTATTTTCCTTGTTCCCTATTGTTAGACTTTTTCTAAAAAAAAAAGGGGGGGGGCGATGTATGAAAAAAGAAGGAATGTGGTGATCAGAAAATGACCGTTTCTGTGAGAAACCTTCGCGAAGATACATATATTTTAAGGTCAGAAGGGACTATTATGATCATCTTGTTTTCTCCTCCTAGATAACACAGGCCATATAGCTTTAACCATCAATTCTTAGACCTAATCCAAGAGTTCATGATAGAACTATAGTATATTTTTATAAAATTCAGTCCTGATTTAAATACTCCAAGTGAAATAGAATTTATCACACATCCGGGTTATCAGTTCTGAGGATGGATTACTCTGACTGCTAAAAATCTGGGCCTAAAGCATTGTTTGCTGAAATTTCATTTGTGTTGGGTTATTATTTTGTGCATCAGCCCAAAGCATGCCATTCAGGAGGTCTTCAGGAGGGAGGGCCAACAGCTTCCATGGGCCCTTAAACAAAGTGTGTATGGGGTGTCTCTGTGCTCTTCCATATAGGGGGCAGAAGCCATCCCTCAGCACCATCTGGACTGGACCATTACCTGCCATCCAAAGCACAGAGCCTCATGGACCATGTGATGTAGTGCTCTGACAGATATTTAAAGGGCCTGGGGCTCTGGTTGCAGCCACTGCCCTGGGGCAACTGCCCTCTCTCACACACACACACACCCATCACATCAGCAGGTCTGGTCCTCAGCCTAAAGACTCATGCTATTTAAGCATCAGAAATGTGTGTATTTTTGGGAGAGGGAGGGAGAAGTCTGTCAGAAGTTCTAGTTAGAATCATTCTGGAACCAAGGAGCAGGGGGGAAAGGATGTGAGGGTAGGACAACCTCCACTGTTGCAGTAATTGTAATGTCTGTCATAAAATTTATTCTCCATGGTTTTTCACTTGCAAAATGCAAGCAAATAAGTGGATTGGCTGGAGGTTGCTGCAGATCTTGCTTAAAGAAAATTGTTACTTACCTTCCGTAACAGTTGTCCTTTGAGATGTGTTGCATACATCTATTCTTCGTGTGTGCATGACCTGCACAAGGTTGTTGGAAATTTTTCTATTGAGGGTTCCCATCAGGACTGCAAGAGTAAAGAGCCAAGCCATTTCAGTGTGTCCCATTTCCTTCTTGCCAGAGAAGTCCAGTCCTCAGCAGGAGAAAGGACAGATGCAACACGTCTGAAAGTACAACCATTACAAAAGATCAGTAATTGATTTTTCTTTTTTGAGAAAGCCCATCTGCATTCTGCTCTTGGTGACTCACAAGCTATCAAGCAGGAGGTGGGACCACATTTTTATGCCAGTGACCTCTTTCGCTCGGAGTAGGTGTACAGGTCCGTGCTTCCTCTTAGGCATTGAGGAAGGCAAGAGGTGCCGGGTCTCAGACAGAACTGAAGCTACACTCCTAACCAATATTGAAGAACTCATTGCCAAGTCAGGGCAGCAAAGATCTCATGGAAGCCCCCGGGTTGCCTCCCCCAGGCAAAACTTTAACTGGGATCTCTATAGTTCCTTGGTTTAACGTCTTTGCAGATTTGATAAACGATCCTGAATTTGAGCTTCCTTTAAATATTTCAAGCACCTTGAGTGTGGCTTATCTGAAAGTATCAGCCTAACACAAGAAACGTGGGATTTGAAGCTCAGTGACCAAGGCATTCCTCGGTATCAAGAAACGGAAACCTCAGAACTTATGAGAATTTGGAAAGGGACAGTTAATATATTCCTCTTAACTTATTTATATTCTGTGTACATTTACATCTTCCCACTAGACCTAAACTATGCTCCCCATCCATTCCTACCCTTGTCATGTCCAGAAATGATAATATATTCTTGGGTATATTCACAGAAGAATTACTGTCATTTATTTAATTAGAAATAGACATTTTAAATATAATTCAACAAGATCTATAAAACAAAACAAAAATAAAACAAACAAAGATGAAATTCTAAGAATGAGTCATATTTAGAGATCTCATGAACCAAGCACATATCAGAATATTTTAAAAATAAACAACACTTGTAATTTAGAACCTTTGATTGATTTTTATCAAGTTCCTTTCCCTCAAAGAAACTGTGTTCTGGGACAAGATACATCATGCAAAGTTTTAGAGAAGTAGAGCACTGTGGTAGAAAAATTAGGTTATATCTGAAAGCTATTTTGAACCCTACACTATTCAAATGATGAATACATGAGGTTTATTTGAGGTGGGAAAGGAGTTAATTGTAAAGTGATTATTAAGCTTATTTACAGCTGAAGGGAAAATGACAATAATTTCAGTGTCAGTGAACTATAGGACACTAGCATAAAAACTCCTGGAAAGACTTTTGCATCTGGGAAGCACCTGAGAAAAGTTTATCATCTCAAGGATACGAGCTAGAGATTTCACTTCTGGAAACTTCTCCATTGTAGCAGGATTGAATTAAACATGCTTTTATTTTCATACCCCATGGAAATTCATATATAAGAAATGTGGGACAGAAAATTAGGGGGTAGTAGTAGTACATGTTAATAAACTGTAAAATAGTGTACTACAGGTTGGAACTCCCAAAACTGGGACTCTCTCACCCAGCAACATCCATGATCTGGTAGGACCATGGGTATTCCTGGATCAACGAGTCCAAGCTGGGAGCACCAGTGGCAAGCGGGCTGGCAGCTTGGACCCCAGCAACGCTGAAGCTGGGACCAGCATCATAGTCCTGGTAGCACAGCAGCAGCCATGGCAGGACCAATAACAGGGCCAGAGATATGGCTGTCACAGCAGCCCCGATAGCAGGGCTGGGCCAAGAGACATGGCAGCCCTAATAGTGGGGCTAGGGCTGAGGCAGTTTGGGCTGCAGCAGCATGGCAGCACAGCAGGGATGTGCGGCTGGGGCCAGTAGCAGGGAGGGAAGGTAGTCTGGGGAGCCAGTAGCCAGTGTTGGAATGCCCTTGAAGTGCTGAGCAATATTAGGTAGGCTGCAAAGAAAAGACACCCAGAAAATCAAGGCTTTGAATGCATTCCTAGGTTAGAATAGATTCTTCTCCACTTGATCCAGGAAATCAATACAGTGAACACAGGCTTGAGAAGTCCACATTTACATAATATCCATTTGAGGAGAGCCTAATTCTCCTCAAATCTTCTTCAAAAAAGAAGAGTGGCCTAATTCTGTGTGGGCATGAGAGAAAGAAGATAAAGAAACGTGATATAATCTCATCCAGAAGAAAAGAAATTCTTTGCTAGATGCCCAGAAATGTTTTCAGAACAGGAATGTCTAACAAACAGTGACCAAACTGCAGTCATTTACCCAGCAAAGGTAAGAAGCCAGGAATGCTGCCAGCTGAACAAATACAAGCAAGCAAAAACCACAGACTTTTTTCTAGTTTGGAAGTTTTTGTGATTGTGAAAAGTTTCAGTGAACAGTTCAAATTTCCTTGCGTTGGGGTGTAGGAGAAAGAGTGGCCAGAGAAATACTATTTAATCTGGTTTAGCACAGATAAACTGCACACACTGGTATAAATTAAACTACTTTGGCAGCAACAAACACCCAAGCTACTTGGGCCTAATGCTCTCAGCAGGGGTCACTGGAAGTAGGGCTCATCTGGATGACATTGTAGAGTAGGAAAATTAAACATGTCCTAGGTGATTTCCTCTGAATGAGTTCTGTGTAAACACCACACTGTATTTTGAACAGGAGGTTGCAGCAGGGGCAGTGTGACAAGCTCTAGGCTGTATGCCAAGGTATTTATTTACTTGCCGTGTCATGACAACTATTAAAGCACATTCTAAAGGCTTATACAATGGCTTAAACCTCTAAAGGGCTAACATGAGGGATCTTTCTGTGCCTCTGACAGGATGAGAAATCTCCTCACAGTGAGCAAGGAGTCAATGTGTATCAGTGCCCCAGAAGGTAGGGGTTATTCTTCATTGCTGCAAAGGAAATGGTTTCATTATTTCCAGCGAATGATTCAGTACCTACCATGATTTTCAAATGTACAAAACACTCCAGCCTTTTGTACAGTTCAGAGGTAAAACAAGTTTGGCTTAAAAGAGAAAGAAAAAACAGGATTTAAATGTTGAAAGTCTACATTTAAGGAGAATCATGTTTTAAATCTTTAAGCATGGGAATTGGCTCATATCAGGCATTTGCTGATTAGAAAATGAAATTAACTTCATGGATTAATTGTAAAAGAATATGAATTGTCTGTTACCTAACTGGTTACTTGTGTGACTGAAGGTTCATTACGTATTATTAAGAAAAGCAACATAACTTACGGGACAGTTTTAAGGAATAGAATGCATAAAGTAGATGCATTATAAAACCAATGTCACTGAAGAACATAATTCACCATTTTAATTTGCATAGGCACTGAAAATGGTTGAATCTGGACAGGATGAATGCATAGTTTCATATATAATTTGCCAGATGACACTAATAATACATCAATCACATTGCATGAAAACCTCAAGCAGGACTCAGTTCAGTGTTAAGAGGAAAACATCACTTAGGCAGATACTAGAAAAGGGCTAAGTGATATTTCAACACATTTCTGCTAAAATCCCTTCTGAATGAAACTTTGAGCTGATGATTTATGCTCAAATCATCATGAAGAGCATACAAAAGTTGCTACATTTAAATTTTTTGTGAACCTTTTAAGTGCAAGAACCAATCATTAAAAACATATGTCCAGTTTTCTATGACTGTCCACTGTTGTCTGAGTGGGCTCTTATCTTAATAATCCCTTGAGACATTATGTTGCCCTATATTCAAAAGTTCCAGAAATATTGCTCCTCTCCTCTAGATCTTTGCTTCTAGAGCCAAGTATATTGGAGAGCAACATGGGAATGACATACAAGAGATCATTTTTCCATTGCCTTTCTCTAGTGTAACCATGTACACTGGTGCAAAGTGGTAATAGCTTGTACCCATTTTGCACAGGTGCAAATGAGTAGACAAGTGACAAGGCAGTGAAAAATCAGGCCATGAAGTTCAAAAGAGAGAAAGCAGTTTTCAAAACCTTTCAGTACCTTTTACTGTCTTCTTTAGTTTATGAAGTAAAGATTCTCCTGTTCTAAATGGTTTGTACAACATTTGAACCAGATGCTGTGGAAAAATAGGAGGGGGAAAGTATCATAGCTAGATGAAATTTCTGGCAAAAACTATTTAACCTTATCCCTGCCCATCTTCCTGAACTCATAACAGGGTTAAAAAATTGCTTTATTCACTGAAGAGCGTCTGCGAGGTAGTTCTAAAGATACAGGCTCAGTGTCCTACAACAACATATGCTGTGCACCAACCTGTCTGCATAAAACAGTTTAATGTGAGAGGTTTAATTTTATAGACAGACCTGGATGTTAAACTGCAAATAAATGAAGATCTAGAGCAAAAAAGAACAGAACAGGAATGAGTTCTGAATGACACTGTGAGCTGGTGATCCATGCTGAAATTCTCATGAAACTCATACAAAAGTGATGAGATTTAAATGTTTTGTGAATTTTTTAAATACACAGAATTTGTGTCTTGAAGTAATAATTAAGAAAAATATATCTGGCTTTCTATGACTGCCAATTTTTGTTTGAGTTGTCTAGCATTTCTGCCAAGGGAGAATCAGGTATAGTTATGCTGCCCACCTCACTAAATTGTTGTCTCTATGCCTAGAAATTGCTAGGGAAAAAATTAGGGCTAAGAAACAGCAGAGAAGGAGAGAAAAACAGCATCGGACTACAAGACTGTTTTCAAATGTCTGCTGACATTGCTTTTATAGTCACAGGAAAGCCGATGGCAGAGTAAAATTTTAACGTTCCACTAGCAGCAAAATGTCACTGAAGATTATAATTTCTTCAGCTCCTTCACAGTTTACACCATTATTTTGCTATCAGTATTTCAGTTCACATTATTGTATTTTTTTCAGCCCTCACTAGGTGTGATTTTAGAAATACTTGTTCAGACAGTAACCTTCATTTACCAGTAAAAAAATGTAACTTGTAGTTTTCAATAGAGTCTTCATCCTATCAAATTAACCCCGTTTGGGGTTAATTCCATCTACTTTCACCATTATAGCCTAGAGAAATATGAAAACCAGTAAGTAGAAAGAGGTTGCATCTGTCTGTCCTAAATAAAGATACAGGAATATACTATCAAACCACGGCAGGTAACTGAGCAACATTAACTGACTAAGCCCATAAATTTGGAATTGAGTATTTGGTACCACACATATCAAAAACAACAGATATCAGAGGAGTCACAAGAAAGATTATCACATCAGAATCTGGTCAAACTGCCACAGCCTGGAAATTATTTAGAGAAATAAAAAACCCAAGAGAAAAAAAGAGAGAGAAAAAGTGCTACTCAGTTTAATTCAAAGAAGACGGAGGAGGAAAATAATGGCATGTCCTTTCTTTATATTTTTAGTTGTGTAATTTTAATTTGTGTTTGCATTGGTGAGAGCGTAGTGTTAGCATTACTATATTTTTGTTATCCCTGTTAAGTCACTGATAAGTGAGATCAAGCAGTATCAAGATAAAACAGAGTTGTATGCCTACCTGAATTATTCTGTAATTCTGTGGACAAGAGACTCCTTCCTTTTCCCCTAAACTGTTCCAACATGTTCCAGGTTCTGCAGATGGATCAGCAGCTGATACATAGGAAGTGTTATATATCACTGAACATTTCAGAGTCTGCTAGACTGTTTTGGTAAACATTCAAAAGAAGGTGTTAGAAAGTTGTCCACTCCCATTGATAATAACCTGAATAATATTGCACAGCTTGCTGCTTGAGCCCAAACACTAGTAAGCATGCAGCTTGTTGTATATTGTTAGCCAAGCGAAGGTTACACATTTTTAAGGAAGCTCCCAAAGTTGCTTCCTAAAATAAATAGACATTAACCCTTTTCTTCTAAAATAGGCTTGGGACTTGACCCAAAGACAGTACAAGCACTCAGTCTCCACTCTGACCTCTGTTTTCAGTCACCGTCAGATTTGATCCTACTCTCCAGGAAAGATGTTGTCTGTGAAATTAAAAAGGGCCAGATAGTAGTATTGTGCTTTCCACAATGTTCTTTATGTCTCAGTCCCACCTCCCCACAACTGCTCTTGACCTTAGAGCAGAAAGAGGTGGAAGAGGGAGGAGTGCACCTCTAAAATTATTCAATGCCATGGTTTCTTCAGGATCATCATAATAGAGCCATCAGTGACCAGGCAGCCTAGTGGTTAGATCACTGGTAGCAGAGTTGTCAGGGGACTAGACCACTCTTCCTGTCTTTGATCCTGACCTGGGTTCTATGCTGTTCACTCCCTAACCCAGAGAAGTAGATCTTTTCCCCAGGCAAGATGGGGTGTTCATGACTGTTCCCTATGTAAGTCCTCTTAGTTTGGGATGCTGCCCCACTGAGCTAGTTACCCACATTTGGGGCTTACCCACAGGTGCCCTTTGGCAGGGACGATTTATTTGATCCCAGTGGCTATGTTGGGCAACAGGTTGCTGGCCCATGCCGTCAGGCAGGCAAACAGAGAGCTCCTGCCTCATCAGCAGTCAGCCCATCTCACTCCTCCAGGCCTGCATTGCCTCATATATTAGACAGATCTAGCTGAACTCACAGGGTTGTTGTTTTTTTAACCTCTGCTGTGCAGCAGTTTCTCTGTACCTTAGTTATCTCCCCAAACTCCAGGACATAAGCAAAAAACATTTGGTTGGGAGATGACAAGAAGGAACATCCTCTCTCTCCATGCAAGTTATTTCACTATTGCCTTTTTCTCCCAAGTATCTGTTAGCTACTGTGGGAGGCATTGTACTGGACTACATGGTCAGAACATCCAGAAACTCCAGCTACCACAAAAACATGACTATGTGTTTGCTTAGCATCACTTCTCAGAGAGACCGCTTACTCCTTTATTAAAAAACAATAAATAGTCTAGCAGCACCTTAAAGACTAACAAAACATGAGATGGTATCATGAGCTTTCATGGGTACAACCCACGTCTTCAGATGACTGCGTGAAGAAGTGGGTTGTACGCACGAAAGCTCATGATACCACCTACATGCTTTGTTAGTCTTTAAGGTGTTGCTAGACTATTAATTGTTTTTTAAAGTTTTTCCAGTTACAGACTAACTCAGCTACCCCTCTGATACTTCTTCATTGTCCATCCTTATCTTGCTTTCCTTTCTAACATTCCATCTAGATCATTTGCTAAGATTATCTGGGTAGATAGCTCACCAAATCAATTTCCTGCCATTGCACAGGCTTTGGACTCCTCAGTCCCTCCTATTTTGTTTTGTCTCCTGGAATCATAATATTTTAGTCTAATCCCAGTTATTGAGCTCCATACTGGAGTAAACAGGTGGAATGTAGTGGCTTATGATGTACAGGAGTTCCAAGTAGAAGACATGGTAGGCCCTTCTCGGCTGGAAACACTATACTTCTGTTTCCTCTAAATCCCTCCTTAAAATTCTTCTCTGCTGTAGTATCTACAAAAACCTGACAATGATTAAGCGTCCAGTATGCTGTGACCAACTTTTTTCTATAATAATCAGTATCACATCATTATTTTCTTGTTCTTTGCCTCTCTGTTTTATCCACTTGTTAGCAATAGTCTTGTACATAGATTGTACACTCTTCAAGTCCAGGATTGTCTTCCCATTACACAGAGAGCTGGCTGGGAATTTTTCACCAACAATTTTTTCCCTATCAAAATATGCTGATTTATTAAAACTGAAACTTTTCACTGAAGCACACTAGCTTTGATGGAACTTTCATTGGGAAGGTTGTGCAGCTCCAGGATGGAACTACTGGTCAAAACTAAAGAAAGAGACCCATCTCTGATTTGGAGTACGGATTAGAATCTGGGCCTCCCCCATTCAAGGTGAGGGCCATAATTACAGGTTACAGAGTCAGACCTCACCCTCTGGCCCAGTAAATAGTCATTTTTTATACGAAGTGCAACAGCTACAACAAGAAGGATTGACTCTACAGCCCAGTAATTTGAGCACTCTCCTTGGAGGTTGGAGATTCACATTCAAGATTCCTGGTCTACTTGAATTATCATGTACCCTCAATCACTGGGATATTCTGGGGAGTCAGTTTGTCACCCTCATGAACAATTTCACAAGATCTTTGGTTTCATCCAGCACAGCCACACCAAAGTCCCCCCACCTTCCTTACCCTTTGAGTGTTATGTGAAATTAAATTATTTTTTTCTGGCCAGCCCTTATTATATATTTGTACAGTGCCTTACACTTCTGGGGCTCTACTCTCTATGTCTTACCATAATACAATAAATAAATAATAAATACTGCTCTGTCATCCATGGTCTGCACTGATTTCCATTCATCATCCAGATGGAATCTAAGGTTTTGCTTTCACTTATTAAAATTACTATTATTGTGCTATAACACATTGTGCTATGTCCTGAACAAAAATGCAAGAAAAAAAAGACCATCACTCCAGGTTCGTTAGAGGCCACACACAGGAGAGACTTCATCCATCCCCAATGAATATTGCAACAACTGAGCATACCTTATACTCTAGAATTAACAGATCACGGATTTAATTAAGAAGGGGTCATTTTCATTGTGAAGGTCCTGTGTTCTGGAATTAGCCTCCATTCCACCAAAGCTTGAGTTTGTTGAGTGTCAGTTCAGGTAACAAAGCACATCTTTTCTAGCAGGCTGTTTCTGGGAAAGTCAGTTGAATTCACTAGTGGGTGAGACTTAGTTTCGGTGGGTTGTGGAGGATTTTATTTGTGGGGCTTTAGTACTAAATGGTATTTATTTCATCCACATGCACAGATCTCTGGATGGACTTGCTTTTCATTAAACCAAAATAATGAATAAGGTGGCACTAAAATGCCACTGGAAGTGTGACCCTTACTTTGTGTACTTACATTTTGCAACAGTCCTTAGTAGCTTTTGAAGAGTTGGTTCCAAATGGAAGGAGGAAGCAAAGGGAGGAGAAAAGGACAGGCTATCACAGATTTCATTAAATGGTCTGGTAGCACTTTATAGACTAACAAAACATGTAGATGGTATTATGAGCTTTTGTGGGCACAGCCCACTTCTTCATATGACCATGGGCTGTGCCCACGAAAGCTCATGATACCCTCTACATTAGTCTATAAAGTGCTACCAGACCATTTGTTGTTTTTTTCCTATACACTACAGATTAACTTGGCTACACCCAGAAGCTACAGATTTCATTGTAATTGAACACTCTGGCTATTTCGCTTTAGATGTCAGCTGGCACTGAAACCATAGTTACTTTTGTGAACATAAAGTAATGATAGATGTGACATCAGGCTCCATTAACATGGGCCTATTTTGCATAACAATGAGCATTTGGGAGTGAGATCCAAATAATATGCTGTGGCCATAAATTCTCTCCTTGGATATTTTATTTTGATTCAGACTGAGAATAACAACCCAATCATGTGAGGTCCACTTTTACTAATACGTATAGGACTTAAGATTGTACAGTGTCACCCAATAATAGTTTCGTGCTCCATGTGATCAAGTTCAGAAATGGTAGTTTTACAAAAACTTCTCTAAAACTTCCTTCAGATATCTTCTGGTCTTTTCTGTTAAGGACTTATCTGCCCTTGCTGTTGGTGCAGTTTGAACTGTGATAGTAAAACAATTATGCCCATGTTTACAGACAAAACAGAGAAAACAGAAAAACAACCAATCAGTTTGTAGGTAAAAATCTCTTTGCTGATATAAAGTTCTGATCCTACACAATCATTGCAACAGAATGACTTTCATGAGTAAGAAGTACTCTTGGGATCAAGACAAAGTTCTAATTTTTTTACAGATATATCATATTTCTGTTTGCAGTGCTTTATTGCAGCTAAAGAATTCTGCCTGTCTTTCAAACACATAATTCAAAAACCCACTTGAAAAAATGAATTTCTATCCTTTTTGTGTGTGCCAAGAATACACACAGAGAAATGGAATCCCTGTGATAATCTGGGAATTACATAGGCAATGAAAATCCTCTGCCTGCTGCCTGGAGAGAGAACACAGAAATTGCATTGCAATTACTACTGTACTGTGCGGCAGTTTCCTCTTGCATATGGACACAGGCAGAAAAAACCCATAATTTTTTAATTTTTTCTCTCAGATATATTTCATCCCCAGCAGTCAGCTTTTGAGAGAAACAGCCAATATCTCCCCTCCCTCCCAACACTTTCCCACAACACTGCTACTTCAGAGAAAATTATGCATAGCTCTCCAAAACAGAAAAAAAATGAACCTATAATGGAGCTCGCTTTCTCTCTAGATAGATAGAGAGATAGATATAGAAACTAGTGGGAGTTACCCAGCATTGCTCGGGAAAGTGGAGGAACAAAATTTAGAAAAACAGTAGTCCATTATCATTTTTTGAATGGTAGAAAAGTTGCACTGAGTTCTATAGGTATTAAAAAATATATAAAAAAGTATAAAAAACAATTTTACATGTTATCATCAAAATTTTTATTATAAACTATATTTTTTGTTTCATTATTCTTAACAAATATGTATACATTTTTTCTACTTCCAACTCTTGAACACGCAACATAGAGTTGTCCATGTGAAAAGCAAGATATCTCCAAATCAATTCCAACTACTTTAAGTGACTGTCCTTGCACTTTGTCAGTATACATTCTTGAAATATAAGTTGACAGTTGATATAACTGAGGTGAGGAGCCTGAGGGGAGGGAGGGGGAAGGGAGCCGCGGGTCTGCCACTGGCACCCGAGCCTGCCCTCTGTTTCCTTGTCCCTCCGCCGGCCTCAGTGAGTGACTGGCCCCACCGCTTCTCCCAGGAAGCCGCTTCTCCCTGCACTGCCAAGCTTCGTGCAGCCCCAGGGAGAGGTATCGGTCTCTTATCTCTTCCCTCCCACAGTACCTTAAAACATTCTCCTGGATAAAAGGTTACCCCATACAAAATTTGGTTTCGGTAGCTCTTATAGTGTCCAAGTTATTAATGCACAAACATACAAACATTCTCATTTATATATTAGAGAGAGAGAGAGAGAGAGAGAGCAAGTTTCAGCCTGATTTGAGACAATCTGAATTAGGGGCAGACAACTTTAATTTTATATAGCCTTCCTTATAGACAGAAAAATGGAAAAGGCTGCCAGCCAATAGCAGAGATTCAGATGAACTACATGACAGGATGAACAAATTCAGAAGCAAGAGAAGTGTTTTAATTAATATAGACTCCTTTGGGAAGGACACTATCACATTTTCACTGGCAAGGAGAAACCTGGGGAAGATACAAAGCTCTAGAAAACGTTCCAAAATGTGGGCAGCAGGCAACTAGTTAATATCTGATTTGCCCCCAAGTGGCACAACTGAAAATTAAATCCTCAGAGATGCTAAACTTAGCTCTTTTATGGAATGCATTCAGCTCAATCTTGAGATCTAAGGCCTTGTCTGCACAAGAAAGTTGTGTCAGCTTAACTAAAGATTTTAGTTGAAACTGATGAATTGGTTTAAACCAATCTGAAGTTAATTACAGGCAGTCAAACAAACAAATATCTACATTACTTTAAGTCGAAGGGTGAATTTTTTTCTGCATCAGCTAACAGAAATGCTTCACCTTTGAAGTGGATGTTTTTTCTAAGACTTCTAAGGTCATGTCTCCACTTGCCACACTGGAGAGCAATCTTCTGACTTTCAATTTAGATGGTCTAGTAACGGACCACTACATCGAATGCTGAGGGTGCCTCCAATTGACTCCAGTACTCCTAATCCTTCATGAGGAGTAAGGGAAGCCAGCAGGAGTATTTGCTTCTGTTGACCTCCTGATTTGGAGACAGCTCTCCAAGCTCAGTTTAAGGTCTGTCAATTCCAGCTGCATTATTTACATAGCTGGAGTTGCATACCTTAATCTAGTATAGCTTTGGCCTTAGAAAAGAAATGCAGGTCTTAGGCACAATGATAGAACTGTGAGCCATGCCAGAGAATATGACTGGACTAAAGAAGACAGGACCCTGAAAGGCATGGGAAGAAGAATCAGATGACTGTTCTTCTCTTACTTCACCTGCAGTAAAGGAGATGAGGAAGAAATGAGGCAGAAAGATCCCAAGTTCTATTCCTTGGATCAAAGCATTGTGATGGGATTACTAGTATAAACCACAGTGAACTTGTGACAGCAAAATAAAATTTAATGCAATAGTGACTACTCCCACCTCTCAATAAATCTCAGAGACTGATTTTCCTGGCTTGTGAATCATCCAGGCATGGTCTATTGGCATTTTCATAAAAAAATGTATCTGACTTATGAGATAATAAAATGCTTTCCCTGGAAGAGATAATGACTCCTTGCTGCGTGGTCACAGACCTTGCCACAGGCAACTCTGCACTCCCACTTCTATCCCCCACCATGTAGTGAACTATAATGGTTTAAATATGAGCTTGGGCCTTGCATGCCAAGGCAAGTGTGAACTATAGTTCCAAGCTAATGGGAAAATAATCGCTGAGTTTTGAAAAAAAAAAAGTATTTTCTGAAGTTCTATTAGTGCTGAATACAGCATTGGTTTTGCTCTGAGGCATAATACAATTTAGGGCAATGGATAAATTTTTAGCCTTATCTAATTATTCACCACAGAAAACAGCCCTCATAAATGGGTAGCTTTTTTACAAATTATTTTGGAAACTTGGCTCTATCAACTCACTACAGTGAATTTGGAAGTTTCCAAACAGTCAGCAAAATAAAATATAGTGAAGGTCAGGGCTTATACCAAATAAGGAGAGTTAACTTTTTTTTCTTAATTGATGTTATCAAATCCTGCACGGAATATACTCACTAGAAGAGCATGTTGAATGTCACAAAAGCCACTAGAAAAGATTATTTTTAGATTTCAAATGGAAGTTTTGTTGCACAATGTTCACAGCCAGTTTTCGATACTGTTTGCTAGGCCTGATCTAGACTACAAACTTAGGTAATGGGAGTCACCTTACATTGATCTAATAATGTATGTGTCTACACTGCTAGATTCTCCTTCACCAATCTAACTTATCTGTAATGCCGATTTAATTACTCCACCTCTGCAAGTAAGAAAGTTTTGCAGCCACTGCTCATCATCCCATAGCTATGAAACTATGTGATTCTATCAGTCAGTGCTCATTTCCAGAAACCAGAAACAGTGTTCCACCATGTTCAGCTGCTGTATGACCACCAGCAGCAACTGGTAAATGTTTCATTCTACGGCTTGCATTAAGTCTGCTTGAATGACATTGCAACATTCCAGACTAGCTCCTGTTTGGCTATGGAAATTCAACCAGATTGCACAGCTGAGTGGGGTCCATGCTTCTTGGGATATAGTATAGGTGCAGCTAAACCAGGCTATAAAAAAAAAAGACATGAAAAAACATATGCTGTTTGCCACTGGTATGAGAGGACGGAAAAAACTGCATCATCAGAGAATGAAGCCACGTTCCCTTTCCCCCTGTGACAATGTTTTGGTCCTATAAGGCATTGAAAACACTTCTTGAAACCCCCTGCAGATAGTTCACTGTCAGATAGCTACCCATAGAGCACTACAAGTGAGGGCATACTCCACCAACACAATGAACATTGTGTGGACATGCCCGATTGACTTAACTACTGTGGAGACTATGTCAACTTAAATTAAATCGACTTATCTTTGTAGTGCAAACATGCCCTAACATTTGTATAAATGTGTTTGAACGGTGACAAATGCAAATACTACCACAGGGTATTCACTATTCATAGCTCAACAGTCATTATTCCCCTGATTTAAAAGATTCAGTCAGCCAAGCAGAGAGCATGTGAGCTCGATGAATAATCACACAATATGAATGGCATCAGTTGCAAGTAACAGTTTAGGAATAACCTACAGTTTATGAACTGCTCAGCCAGACTATTCAGCAAATACTTAAAACACAGTTTTTTTAGAAACTGGGATTGAATCACAAATAAAGAAAGTACTAAATTTAAGAGATATTTTATTTGCAGTGTATAATTCAGTCATTTTACAAGACGCACTCACAATATTTCAAAGCAGCAAGCATTAGGCCATGATATATACCATTATACTAACATAGAACAGCTAGTCTTACATTCCTAAATGAAAATTTGAATAATTTCATGTCAAATTTAAAATTTAGAAAGCCCAGTCCAATTTAATGTCTCTAAATGATAGTCAGCCAGCCAATTTTGTTCAATTAACAGCTTTGAAGTGATTTTTCTCTTTTGAAATCTTATGAGAAGGAAGGAATGCCCAAATTCACCCATTTCTCAGGATATTTCCATCATATATTTTGTTTAAATTGGTCCTCATATTTAGCAGAGTCATCCATTTGATGGCTAGAGAAGCTGTGTGTAGTCTGTACATTAAAACAATCGATACTTCACATTTCTGACAGGAATATATGATCTGAATTGTCAGAGTGGATCTGATCACTCCCTGGTCCAAAGTTCTGTCTTTGACAGTGATCTCTGTCTGATGCTTCAGAAGATGATGCAAGGAAGCTTAATTCTAAATTTGATCAAGTTTGTGACTGACTTACCTCTTCGGTATTTTATAGTAAGGCTTACTGGACAGTAATTTCTGGATTCAATCCTAGTTTCTTTAGATTTTGAACTTTGCTACAGCTCAGTTCAGTGGATGAGTTTAATGAGATTGCACAGTTTTGATCACGACTTGGACTAGAAATTTCAAATTAATGTAGAAACCTTGAAGATATGCCATCTTGCCCTAGGATCTGGTGCTAGGGAATTTTGCCACAAGGTTCAGACAAAACAGAATCAAGCCCATATTGACTTGCACCTCTTTAATTTTATCAGTTTTTTTCCAGCATCTATGGTATTGCTTCATCTTTATTGCATGACAAGAAGTTGTAGCTTTTCCAGGTTGGGCAAAGGGTAGCCTCTGTGCATAGCTGAATTAGCAAGGGTTGTGTGCTCTGTTGGTCTCCAATAAAGTTGCTCTTTGCATATCTTAACATTTCCTCCCCTGCTAGTCCGTGCATATGACAGCCATCCACTTCCACACTCATCTTGAGTCTGTGCTTTAAAACTGCTTGAAAAGGCATTGCACATAAAAGAATATGAAGTGCTAGTTCTGGGCAGCAGAAACAGGAATTTCAGCTTACTGTTTAATATTCAAGTGAGCCTATTTCTAAAATGTCAGCGTATGCTTTTAAAATTTCACTATGCATCTGTGCACATCTGTACACTCCATCATCTCCCTGCTAACGCTATATGTTGTGCCTGTCAATTGGGATACATAACCAGTTTGTGCCATTTCCAAATCCAGTGACTGAATTTATTATTTGTACCCTATAAATATACAAATCTCCCTCGCCTGACTTTGGCTAAGCAGAACAAATTAAAACACACACACACACACACACACACACAGAGAGAGAGAGAGAGAGAGAGAGAGAGAGAATACCTCTTACCTCATTTGAATACCTCAGAGGTTGGCAACTCTATAATTCTATTATTTTCTAATGCTTTCTGAAATGAGAATAGCTTATCAGAGAAGCTATACTGTGTAAATCATATTGGATAAGGTCTGCAGAAGTATTTGCTTGAATGTTTCCATTAAAAAAAAACATAAAAGGCTAAAACTCCTTTGTTCTTTTCAAAGAGCACAGAGGAGGTGCATTGCAGGTATGAAAATTAAGAACATTTTCACACTGCATCACCAAAACACATTCACCTTGCCCCATCCTTTAGCTGTATAAGAGGCACAACCACGGGATCTGTCACCTTTTATAAATCATGGACCTTCATTTTCAGCAGAAAGAATCAGTGAGGCTGCACTTAAATGAAGGTAGCATGAATAAGATCCCTCCACTTGATTAAGACATACAATTTATACAAACATTTCTAAAAAGCACCTTGCCAACACTCAGAACTGTAGGCTAAATTTTAAGAAAATTGCAATGAATTTTGGGGTACTTTTTTTTCACCACAAATATGTAAGTAAATCTTAATCAGACAAGCATTTGTCCAATAACAGGACAAAAATGACATTTGTTCAAAAGCAGAATGCATATTTTTATGATGAGGTTTTAAAGTATCAGGTAATATTTAGCTTTGAAATGGTAGTGGGGAAGGGAGGGGTTGTGAGAAACACATGAAAAAATAAGTAGGGAAAGTATTTTGCATAATAAAAAAACATGCACAACTGATTTACAGCTCTAGAGAAAATTAAAACCGCATCTATTTTTTCCCAAGGAATGTTTTGATGTCCCAGTTTTATGTATGATTTGTTTAGTCATAATTTTCCTTATTTTTATTGTTTAAATTGTGCATTATAATCTTTTCCTTTGTGCTTTGACAAACAGCTATCAGCATAATAGTCTTTTGAGCTGCATGAATGCCAGAGAACAGATGCTTGAAATGAAGTTTAAGCAACTAGAAACTGACAGCAGTATGCTGCGCCACAGTATTAGCCAGTTAACTCTTTCTTGCTCAAAGAGCTCTAGATTCATTCACATTTTCACCCAGGAGTGATGCATGGACCACTGTGGAATAGGAACAATGATGCAAAAGCTGTGACCTCTTTCTCTGGAAGTCAAAGTTACAGTATGTTTTATGCCACTTGATAAAGGCTCACTGGCTTAGTTTAATATCTAGTATGCTGGACCACATGAAACCATCACCCATTTCCTTGCATTCAGGCATTCAGCCCACTGGGTTTCAATGTGTGGCTTGGTAGATTTTTTGTTTACCATTGCTCATGCACAGGGTTGCCAGAGTCCATTGCTTTCTATCTGTGTAGGTTTTTTTCCTACTGGTATTACTAAAGTGTCATGCATGTAAAACAAGGACACGTGAAATGAGGAGGTATGTGCTGATTGCATACAATATTGACTTTGAGAGCCATGCCTGGGCAGCTACAGTTCTAATGGCACACCCTGAAAATTGTAGGTACGCAAGCACAAGTAGTAATATTACTCTAACCTGGGAGACCATCTTGGTTACAACAATATTGCAGCCCAATGAGATGAAGGAGGGCCGCATCCACTCACTAGCCTAGACTGCCATTCGCTGCCTTATAATGTGTACCTGTCTCCACCCAAGATACTTCTAAGGCAAGCTGTGGGCTCAGCTTTTCATTAGACCTGTTTGCCGCACCTGATGAAATTTTGTGTGGAAGGCCATCCCAGAGCCTTTGTGGTTATTTGGGGGAATTAGCTACATAACTCATTAATTCATTGTGAGACTCTGTATTTACCTTTGCCAACCTTCAAACTCCATTTTCACTGAGCATCCCTGTGCCTTGTCTGTTGGACCAAACTCCAAGAAGTCAAACAACAGCAGGTCAAACAATAGCAATTCATTAACTCAGGATGGTCCTTTATTCAAATACAAACATCTGTCTAGAACAGATTGGTTCCCAACCAGGAAACTTGGCTTATCACAGGAAAGGCATCCTGGTAATTAAATCCTTAGGTGTGGGTCTATGATCACCTTTTAAGGTTCATCCACATATCACCTGATTGAAGGACTAGAAGGCTATACAAGGTCAGGAACTGCTCTATTTGGGGTCTTTGGTAATTTTCATCAGCAGATGCAGAGGGAAGCTATCTCAGAAATCTGTTGATGCTCAGACAACCCTGCCTGTTTGAACTCAGATGATCCTGTAAAAGACTCCCAAGAGAAGCGTGACCTAGAGTGAGAGACATGTTCAAGATGTTTGTTGTTTGCTAAAGTTTGTAACTGCTCATTAAGTAAAGAACAAGAGTGCTTTAAAATTCTGTATGACTGTCTATGTGTGTTATGTGCTACATATGCCTTGAAGACTTTAACACCATAGTACCCACATGGTTTGAGGTTTAGGAGATAGCGTGTGGAATACTGTGGGGGGGTGGGGAGACTGAGAGATCAATACTAGTCACAGAAGCTAGGTATATGGGACACAGAATCTAAGTTCTAAGGAGGGGGTGCTAGACAGAGAAATTGCACTTTGAGGATGTGCCTGAGTACTGCAAGATAGGAGAACTGTGTGAACTTTTTCAGACTCTAGAGGCTTAAATCACATGAGAGAAACACTTATGTCCTCATTAAGCGACATTTCAGGGGTCCACTGTCCTTACAGCTTTCTTCATAGGAGTGAATACATTTTAACCACATTGCTTTACTTTAGCCCATCATTTTCTGTCATTTACTTCCAAGAGCAAAAAAAAAAAATCTACTTCTTTTGAAGAAAAAGATTTAGTCAAGAGCAAAGACTGCCTACATATAACACCACTGCTGTTGAAAATATTACTGTATTGTGCCTTTAATCTGTCAGTTGTTTTTACGCAGTAAAAAGAGATTTTGCAGCATGTCTCAAAGAACCTTTGTTCACTCAGAATCTATGAAGGAGGTTCATCCCACTAGGGAGCTTGTTATACAGTTCTTTTCTATCAGGTAATATGCGTAAGGGAGAAAGCTAAGTTTTGCTCTGAAATAGTGTCCAGTTTCATTGGGGAAAAATAAATAATTGAAGTGAAACATTCATTCACAGGTGGTAAAACAACCCCCCTCCAGTGTCATTCCATCCCAGCCTTTGTGGCTTATTCAATTCCATGTGAGCGGCTGGTGTGATATTGCAGGTTTTATGTTTGGGGTTTGTCCATGTCATTATCTTCTACTGTATATATTGATGCAGCTCAGTGAAAGGAAAATTCTTTGTGGACCCTTGGCTGCATATCCTTTTAATGGGTAAAAATGTTGCAAAGAAAGTATACAAACAGCAATTTGGAGAAACAATAAATAAGACCAACAATCAGAAGGAAACCATTTACAGATTGATCGATTTATTTAAAGTACAAAGCAAAATAATTCAACTTTCAAAAAGAAAAGAGCAACAGGGTCTATCAGGCCTCTTCAAACCCCATCCCCACCCCACTGTGAGACACTGGCATCCTGAGCTAACCCAACTCCCCCTGCCAAGGAAATCACATTACAACTGGGCCACCAACAAGTTTCCCTTCTAGATGACTGGAAGTGGAAGGAGGAGACACTGACCAGTCTGGATCCAGCAGACCAGTTAAGGAGTCTTGTCTATCCTTCTTTATGGATGCTGTGACTTAAGATTGGGACAGAGGAGAAATTCTTCAGTACTAGCCCAAAACCGCAGGGCCAGGTAAGATTGTAGGCTTCAAGTACTGCAACTAAGGGCTTGTCATGGACTTTTGTTTAGGTGTTTGATGAAAGACACAGTTACCCAAATTTTGAGTATTGTTGTTGGTTGTTTCTTGGGAGCCGAGGAAGACCTGTTGTGCATTTCATTTATGGAAACGCATGTGGCTCCAGAGTCCAACGATCAAAGCACACATGCGGGTACAAATAGGGCATGGGATGCCAGTTGTCAGGACAGGAGAGAACACAGCTCTATGTCGTCTTTCCCGTGCAGCTGCAAGACAGTGGCAGCAGTCATCCTCAAACTTTGTCACTGCTTTCCTTTCATGGGAACGCCAATTAATCCTGTCTGCAGCAGCTAGTTCAAACTGTCAAGGTTGAAGGACTATCCACTGCAAGTTGGTTTTTAAGTTATCCTTATACCTCTTCCTCAGGCGTCCCTGTTTGCAACTACCACATACCACATATCCTGCTTTCGTCCATGCGGAGAACATGGCCAGACCATTGAAGCTGGGTCTGGAGGATCTTAGCTTCGATGCTTGTGGAACCAGCTCTATCAAGCACTTCTTGGTTAGTAATTCGGTCCTGCCAGCATACGCACATGGTTGATCGTAGGGAGCACTTGATGTGCCTATGGTACAGGGTCCATGTTTCACAGCCATACGAGAGAGGTGAGGACCATGGCATTATATACCTTGAGTTTAGCTGAAAGGTGAATATCTTTGTGCTGGAGAACTTTAATACACAATTTCTCAAGTGCCTGACTGGCTTTCTGGATCCTTGCTGTAATCTCTTTGTCAAGGGATCCATCACTTGATATTGTGCTGCCCAAGTACTTAAAGCTGTCCACTACCTTCAGTTGTGTGCCATCGATAGTGATGCATGGTTGCGGAGGAGCACTGTTTGGTGCAGGCTGGAAGAGGACTTCTGTCTTTCCGAGGCTAATTGTGAGACCGAACAGTTTGAATACTTCAGAGAATCTGTCAATGATTGTCTGCAGGTGGTTCTCTTGGTGTGCCATAAGGGTGCAGTCATCAGAAAACAGCACTTCGGCGGTAAGCCTCTCCAGTGTCTTGGTCTTTGCAGTAAGGCGTCTCAAATCAAACAGTGAACCATCCAAACGGTATCTGATGTAAATACCAAGATCTAAGTCTCTGACAGCATGCATAAGGACTTGAGTGAGGAACAGGTTGAAAAGCACCGGGGCGAGTATGCAGCCCTGCTTCACGCCATTGGAGATGTTACATTTCTCAGATGGTACACCCTCCGAGTGTACCGCTCCTGTCATGTCGTCGTGAAACAGCTTGATGAGCGAGATCAACTTTGGTGGGCAACCTAGCTTCCTGAGGATGATCCACTAATGCATCTCTGTTAACAGTGTCAAATGCCTTTGTCAGATCAAAGACTACAGAGTAGAGGTTCATATTCGGCTCAAGGCACTTCTCTTGCACCTGTCTCATTATGAAGATCATATCGACAGTACTGCAATTAGGGCGGAAGCCACATTGTGACCCGGGGAGACTCACTTCTGAAACTGTCGAAATCAGCCTATTCAGGATGATGCGGGTGAGGATTTTCCCGGCAATGGAAAGCACCGAGATACCTCTATAGTTCCCACAGTCGGCTCTTGCACCCTTATTCTTGTACAGAGCAACTATCACGGCATCATGGAGGTCAGATGGCATTTATTCCTCTTCCCAAATACTGGTCAAAACACTAAGAAAAAACTTAAGTGACTCCTCATTAAACGCCTTGAACAGTTCTGTGGGAATTCCATCCTTGCCGGATGCCTTGCAGCAACTCGTCTGTCTGATGGCCTTTCTAACTTCATCAATAAATTGAGGATCTCCCAGATCTTCAAGGGCTGGCTTCTGAGGAATCTGTTCCAGTGCTGACTAATCGACTGATGATGGACGATTCAGGAGCTGACTGAAATACTCTTTCCATTGGTTATTAATGCCAGCCTTATCCCTAATCAACGTCCATCTGCAGACAACAAGGGTGCAAAGCCAGACTTGAAAGGGCCAAAGACTGACTTGATGGAACTGAAGAACTCCCTTGGGTAATTTTAGTCAGCATAGTGTTGCATCTCTTCAGCTTTCTTTTCCCACCACTAATCATGCATTTTGTGGATTTCTCACTGAGACTGGGCCTGGAGGGACTTAAACCTGTCTTTCTTAGAGATGGAACCTGGGTCATTCTGCCACTCCATATATGCCTTGTTCTTCTTGGCAAGCAGGTCCTCAATAGCACTATTGTTCTCATCAAACCAGTCTGAGTATTGTAATCCTTATTTAAACTGTTTAAGGATTGATACCTCACTTATGGCCTGGTTTCCAGTGAGTGGTCATAACTTAATCATAGAATCATAGAAAACTAGGACTGGAAGGGACCTCGAGATGTCATCGAGTCCAGTCCCCTGCCCTCATGACAGGACCAAATACTGTCTAGACCATCCCTGTTAGACATTTATCTAACCTACTCTTAAATATCTCCACAGATGGAGATTCTACAACCTCCCTGGGCAATTTATTCCAGTCTCTGACTACCAAGACAGTTAGGAACTTTTTCCTAATGTCCAACCTGAACCTCCCTTGCTGCAGTTTAAGCCCATTGCTTCTTGTTCTATCCTCAGAGGCCAAGATGAACAAGTTTTCTCCGTCCTCCTTATGACATCCTTTTAGATATCTAAAAACTGCTATCATGTCCCCCCTCAATCTTCTCATTTCTAAACTAAACAAACCCAATTCCTTCAGCCTTCCCTCATAGGTCATGTTCTCTAGACCTTTAATCATTCTCGTTGCTCTTCTCTGGACCCTCTCCAATTTCTCCACATCTTTCTTGAAATGCGGTGCCCAGAACTGGACACAATACTCCAACTGAGGCCTCACCAGCATAGAGTAGAGCGGAAGAATGACTTCTCGTGTCTTGCTCACAACACACCTGTTAATGCATCCCAGAATCACGTTTGCTTTCTTTGCAACAGTATCACACTGCTCACTCATACTCAACCTGTGGTCCACTATAACCCCTAGATCCTTTTCTGCCATACTCCTTCCCAGCCAGTCGCTTCCCATTCTGTATGTATGAAACTGATTGTTCCTTCCTAAGTGGAGCACTTTGCATTTGTGTTTATTAAACTTCATCCTATTTACCTCAGACCATTTCTCCAATTTGTCCAGGTCACTTTGAATTATGACCCTATCCTCTAGATTAGTCGCAACCCCTCCCAACTTGGTATCATCTGCAAACTTAATAAGCGTACTTTCTATACCAATATCTAAATCGTTGATCAAGATATTGAAGAGAGCCGGTCCCAAAAACAAACCCCTGCAGAACCCCACTTATTATGCCTTTCCAGCAGGATTGTGAACCATTAATAACTACTCTCTGAGTATGGTTATCCAGCCAGTTATGCTCCCACCTTATAGTAGCCCCATATAAGTTGTATTTACCTAGTTTATTGATAAGAATATCATGCGAGACCATATCAAACGCCTAACTAAAATCTAGGTATACCACATCCACTGCTTCTCCCTTATCCACAAGACTTGTTATCCTATCAAAGAAAGCTATCAGATTGGTTTGACATGATTTGTCCTTTACAAATCCATCTGGCTGTTCCCTATCACCTTGCCACATTCCAAGTGTTTACAGATGATTTCCTTAATTACTTGCTCCATTATCTTCCCTGGCACAGAAGTTAAACTAACTGGTCCGTAGTTTCCCGGGTTGTTCTTATTTCCCTTTTAACAAATGGGCACTATATTTGCCCTTTTCCAGTCTTCTGGAATCTCTCCTGTCTC
>CM057847.1:104367533-104381329 GCA_030068395.1 Apalone spinifera
TGTAATTTGTCCTACTTTCCATTTTTTATATGACTCCTTTTTTATTTTTAGATTCTGCAACATCTTGTGGTTAAGTCAAGATGGTCTTTTGCCGTGTTTTCTATCTTTCCGACACATCGGAATAGCTTGCTTTTGGGCCCTTAACAATGTCCCTTTGAAAAACTGCCAACTGTCCTCAGTTGGTTTTCCCCTCAGTCTCGATTCCCATGGGACCTTACCTATCAGCTCTCTGAGTTTACCAAAATCAGCCTTCCTGAAATCCATTGTCTCTATTTTGCTATTCTCCCTTCTACCCTTTCCTTAGAATTGTGAACTTTATGATTTCATGATTACTTTCACCCAAGCTGCCTTTCACTTTCAAATTCTCAACCAATTCCTCCCTATTTGTTAGGATCAAATCTAGGACAGCTTCCCCCCCGGTAGCTTTATCAAACTTCTGAAATAAAAAGTTGTCTCCAATGCAGTCCCAGAACTTACTGGATAGTCTGTGCCCTGAAGTGTTATTTTCCCAACATATATCTGGATAGTTGAAGTCCCCCATCACCACCAAATCTTGGGCTTTGGATGATTTTATTAGTTGTTTGAAAAAAGCCTCATCCACTTCTTCCACCTGGGTAGGTGGCCTGTAGTAGACTCCTAGCATGACATCACTTTTGTTTTTAATCCCTTTTAGCCTAACCCAGAGACTCTCAACACTTCCATCTCCTATGTCCATCTTCACCTCACTGCAAGTGTGTTCATTTTTAATGTATAAGGCAACATCTCCTCCCTTTTTTCCCTGTCTATCCTTCCTGAGCAACTGTACCCTTCCATACAAACATTCCAATCATGTGTATTATCCCACCAAGTTTCTGTGATGCCAACAATGTCACAATTGTACTTATTTATTAGCACTTCCAGTTCTTCCTGCTTATTTCCCATACTTCTCGCATTTGTATATAACTTCTCGCATTTCAACTTATGGTTGAAAGCAGGGCACTGGCAGCACCATGCCTGACTCCAAGGAGAGTGTTACAGAGGAACCCACCTGAAACAAAGAAGTCTTCATACTAAGGGATTCAGTGAATGAGAAAAGCTCCACAAGGATACCTTCAAGATGGCAGTGTTGTCCTCCCTCTATGAAATAGGCAGCAACTCTTCTGCACCAACCCAGAACCCCGTGACATTTCTGGGAACCCTACTGCTCCCATTCTGGATGGCCGCAATCACCAACAGACTGGCTGTCCTAGCACCCACAGCACACAAAGAGATTTCCTCTTGAGCACAATAAAGGTCTAAATTAATCATTCACTTGAAGTTCCACAGGGCTCAAAGTGACCCCTCAACCAGCCATACATCTTCTCAAGCCCATAGAGTGCTCTGTTGTGCCACTGGGGACCCTGTACTAGAGACAGCCCATTATTCCTGCTCCAAAGGATGGAAGTGATCCTTGGAATCGGACCTAGAGTGTGGAAAACAGCACAACTTTTGCATGCCCAAAAATGGACATTAAACATCATCCAATAGGACCTGCAGGTTCTTTGGTTTTTTCTGTTCATCCACTACTATGAAACATCTCCTTCCACAAACAGCTTTTTTTCTTTCACCTCTTACAGAGGTCAGCTGTTCACAGATGAGCCATCCATTGTCAGAGATGGTGATTGCAGTTAGAAATCACCTGGGAGTAGAATTTGAAAACAGATGATTGGGCAGTACAGATCTTCCCCTCCATCTATGCAGTCAGATGGATGGAAACCTAGCAGAACCCCATGGAAAGGGTAAGGAGAATAATTTTCACTGTCCTGAGGAAGTACCACCAAGAAATGTGAACAAGGATATGGGTTTGTAAATTGTGAGGCAATGGCCACTCTTCAAAAATATCCTCCTCCCAACTCCTATAAGAATGTAGCTTTTGGCCCCTGGTCTTCTGTGCACTATGGACCGATCTCTATATGGTGTGACGGTGGCATCTGCAGCAGGAGACAAAATGGTTCCATGGGCCAGGAGAGGCCAAGAAGGACAGAGCCCTCATACAGAGGAGAAAGGACTTTGTATAAGTGGTCCTGCCTGACCACATCAGATGAATGTCAGCGGATGTGTAAGGTTTGGAAGCTGAGCCTCCGATTTATTCTGTGTGTAGTCAAGGATATTTTAATCCATAAAATGACAAGGGAACTCTGGGAAGTGCTTAACACTTTAAATAAAGAGCAATCCCAAGTACCAATAGTAATTCAAAACAAATACAAACTCATGTACAGTATATGCTATGAAAATGAATCAGATTAGCTGTAGAGAGAACAGCATCCAATTTAATGGGAAAGTTTGGTCTTCTATAACAGTTACCATCAATTCCAAATCTAGTGACTTGTCAACTCCATTGTTCTTTGAGAACTTGCCAGGAATCTGGTTTTAAAATAAAACCAATGAGCTGACTGAATGAGTTCATTTTAAACAACAATATGGTTAATGTCACTCAGCACAGTTAGCATTTTAAATACAAAGCAAAGCCAGCTATTAATAACCAACTGACCTTGGAAATCTTGGGTACTGTTGGAAAGAGTATCTGACTGTAATGTGTTTTAGAATGGATATATTGCTGTGGGGAGATTAAACAAGTAATTTTAAATGGACAAATTGACCTGAGCAGGGGGTTGAGTATCTGTGGCAGTTGGCTGTGGAGTACTTCTGTTCCTGCAACTTCTTCACTTTGAAGTGGGCAGTATTTATAGCTAAGAGCAATAAGAAGAGCTGAAAGAAGTAATTTGGCTCAAATGCCTCTTATTTTTCTATTGAAATAACTGGGGCTACATCCACTGAAGTTGACATGTTTCAGCCTACACCAGGAACTAGGCAGAATTCATGCAAAGAAAAGTACAATCCATGCATTCCTTCATAGCCATATTCTTTGCATAGGCAGACCTCTCTAATTCTGGGGAAGTGTAGGCTGCCCTTGTGGAAAGGAGGCTGAGGTTCAACAAGATCAAGTGTAGAGTCCTGCATTTGGGATGGAAGAAGCTCAAGCATTGTTACAGGCTGGTGACTGACTGGCTAAGTAGAAGTTCTGCAGAAAAGGACCTGGGGATTACAGTGGATGAGAAACTGGATATGAATCAACATTGTGCCCTTGTAGCCAAGAAGGCTAATGGCATATTAGGTTGCATTAGGAGGAGCCTTGCCAGCAGATCTAGAGAAGTGATTATTCCCCTTTATTAGGCTCTGGTGAGGCCACATCTGGAGTATTGTGTCCAGTTTTGGGTCCCACCCCCACTATGGAAAGGATGTAGATGCATCGGAGAGGGTCCAGCGGAGGGCAACCAAAATGATTAGGGGGCTGGAGCACATGACCTATGAGGAGAGGCTAAGGGATTTGGGTTTGTTTAGTCTGCAGAAGAGTAGAGTGAGGGGGGATTTGATAGCAGCCATCAGCTTCCTGAAAGGAGGTTCCAAAGAGGATGGAGAAAGGCTGTTCACAGTAGTGACAGATGGCAGAACAAAGGGGCAATGGTCTCAAGTTACAGTAGGGGAGGTCTAGGTTGGATATTAGGAAAAACTATTTCACTAGAAGGGTGGTGAAGCACTAGAATGGATTACCTAGGGAGGTGATGGAATCTCCATCCCTAGAGGTTTTTAAGTCTTGGCTTGACAAAGCCCTGGCTGGGTTGATTTAGTTGGGATTGGTCCTGCTTTAGGCAAGGGGCTGGACTTGATGACCTCCTGAAGTCTCTTCCAGCTCTATGATTCTATTCACCAGAGCCTGGACCTTCCTGGACCCAGACTTTCCAACTTAGGGGACACTTGTCGAAGTGTAACACCAGTGAAACCCCCCAGAATATTTCATTGAAACAATATCTGTTCTCAATACCTTCCACCTAATATTCACTTGCTGCTGAGGGCATGTCTACACCCACCATACTGCTGTGGTGCAACTGTACTGATGCAGCAAAGCCACTGCAGGGCATCAGGTGAAGTTTCTCTATGCCAACAGGAAAGCTCCCCCATTGGTGTAACAAAGCTAACTCCAAGAATGGCAGAATTTGTGTCAGCAGGAGAATCTTGCCAGCCGACATTGTGCTGTACACACCAGCGCTCATGTCAGCATAACTTATGTCACTCGAAGAGGTGATTTATTCATACCCCTGAGCAACATAAGTCATGCCAGCATAGGCTGTCATGTAGACATAGCCTGAGTTAATGAATAAAGAGTTGGTCCATAGGAACAGAATCTTTAAAACCAATCAATCAATTTAAAAAAGCAAGTAGCAGAAGCCAGCTGAGGTGAAGGGCTGTTGGAATAGAAAATGGTTTGCATGTAACATAAAACTGCAACCAACCAACCAACAAATAAATAAATTTTAAAAAACTTGGATTTGAAGACAAGAAAAATGGAGGCCCTCCAGCTATGTATCCAAGATTTGGATAGTGCTCCAGTACCACAGTGATCAATTGTATATACAAGGAAATTAAACCAAAAGTGATGGAAATTGGCATAACAGTCTATTAAAATTACAGAGGAGATCTCAGCTAATCTACATGATCATTATCATAGTTCCACGGACTTGAAGCTATGAGAAATTACACCTACTAAGGAGCTGGTCTCAGTATGCATCTGTAAGTCAATGGACTGCTACACTAGCCAGGGATATAAATTAAACTCCAAATTCTAGTTCAAGTCCATTTCCTCTGGGCCAGCTATGGTGAAAAGAAATTCAAAAACAAAAATCGAAGTAAAAAAGAAACACAGCAACAATCATCTTTCAGCAAACTATTAGCGGACGGGGTGCAACCTTACCTTTTACAGCTTCCCTCTTTCTTTTATAGCCTGAGATCAGATCACTTCTGTAATAGGCAGGATGCAAACTCTACTTGTGACCTCTTGGCATGATATGACTTAAGGAGCAACCTTATACTTCATTGTAACATGACAATTGCTATATTCACTGGAAGAAGAGAAACGGAGTTACTGTCTTTTCCCCATAGGTACAGCATATTGTTTAGTAATAAGATCTTGCCTCAGCTTGGTATTGAGCAATGTGTGCTAAAGTTATTTATGTTCTGCAAAACTTAGTATATTTCATCATTAAATAGACTGAAGAAAGATACTCATAACTTAGCAAAAAATCTATTATAGCTCAACTTAATATACTGAACAGAGTTGTACTATACTACATGTCAAATGAAATGGGGAGTGAAGGAAAAGAGGATGTCTTTGTTGTTATCATAAAGGTTGCCAATATACAATTTTCACTAATGGTTATCCTTGCCAGAAATCCAAGGAAAAAAGCCATGTAAAATATTGGGATGTAGTCTGAACTACCATCTCTCATCTAGGAAAAGACTTCCTATGGGACAGCATAAGAAAGCTTTCACAACTGTTGCATTGGTCATAACTCTGAATTAATAAAGTCACTTCCATTGCTAGGCCTGTCAATCTACCACTTTTCATGGGCACAAAAATTCATGCCAAAAAATGTAAGTCCAACAGACGTTTAAATGTATTAGAATGGGACACTGGGTGTGTTCATGAACATGGGATTTCAAAGTATTTGAGGAAAAAGACAGAGAATTTTAATTGGATATGATCTTTGTCTCTAGACATTTATGTTTAATGTACTAGAAAATATATATTATAAATAATGCCTCATTTCCTTTTATAAATCTATTTTGACAACAGGCTCAGTTCTGCACATTTTACTCTATTCACACATATATTGTTACATGCTGAGTCAACTGATTCAATGTGCCCCTCCCTTTCCATTCTCCTCATTCCTAAATCAGCCCATCTGCACAGCCTTTTGACATTCATTCACTCATCTGCAGCTAAGAAGTTGGAATTTTGACATAAGAAAAATCTGACCATGCTTTCCATTTCCCTCCAACACCTTCGTCCCCTTCCATTCTCTCTCAAACCATAGCTCCAACTTTATTCTACTACCCTGTTTCTTCTGTCATTCCTCCTCCTTTCTTATCTTTCTACCAGAGGGTATGTGTACACTAAAGAGTTATTTTGAAATATCTAATTTCGAAATAATTATTTCAAAATATCTTATTTCGAAATAATGCATCTAGACACAGCATTTTGCTATTTCAAAATAGTGCGTCCACACTGATTGGACACTGAATCACATTTAAGGCTGGCCGGAACCAGTTCTGGCAGGGCATCAGGTCAGGAGTTACTTTGTGTGGCTGCTGCCTGAGGCTATCTGAGGCCTGTGCTTAAAGTGACCCCCCGGACAGCCAGTTCCTGCTTGCTTGCCTACCTTGCTGAGGGACAGCAAAGCATTTTGTCTCTGCATGCTCTGGTTGCCCTCACTCAGGACACCACAGCACTCTTCAACATAGAGCCACACATTGCTGTGAGCCTGGCTGCACTTTCTGCAGGCTGCCATCTGGGAGGTTCATCGGGGGGCTGTCAGTATCCAAGAGGCTGTCAGTATCTAAGAAGCTCCAGGGGGGAGCTTCCACCCTGAGGAGCATTAAGAGCCTCCCTGGTGTGCCCCACTGGGGGCTTGTGCCTCATTCCTCCCTCACATCCTTCCACTTACCCCTCCCTAACCCCCCTTCCTGATGTCAAATAAAAGACATGTGTTCATGAAAACAAAGTCTCTTTATTGAACAAAACTGGGGTGAGGGGGAATGAAACTCAGGTGAGACTGGGGAAAGAAGGAAAGAAAGGGGAAGAGAGAGGGGAGGGGGAAACCTAGGAGGAGGGAACTGGAAGGGGAAGGCAAGGGGAGGAAGGGGGAGGAGAAGCTCAGGGTTGGGTGTCTTGCTGGCCCAACTGTCTCCCAGCATCGCGGATGCGGGTGCGGTGGCATCCCCAAGGAGGTGGGGAAGGGGTGGAGAATATGGAGGAGAAGCAGGAGGAGAAGGAGCAGTAGCTCGGGAGACAGCAGGAGCTGGAGTGGCAGGAGGCAGCAATCTCTGTACCAGGATCTGCAGGTGCTTGGAGATGGCACGGCCCTGGGCAAGCTGCTCCCACCAGCTCTCCCGCCAGAGCTGCAGGTCTTCTTGCACCCAGTGGTCGAGGGTGTGGTGCAGGGCTCGCAGTGCCCCCAGGTGCTGCCGCTTGTAGTCTTATGCACAGGTCAACCTGCAGGGTGCGGGAGGATGTCCTAGGCGAGGTGGTGCGCCCTACACTTGCAGCTGGTACAGCTGTGGAGAAACGAGAAGTGGTCAATTATCCCTGAGGACACAGTGGGTGAAGCCCAGCCCCCCCCCTTCAAGTGAGGACAACAGTTCTCCGCACCATCAGAGCCTATGTGTTGCACACAGGCCATGTTTGGGATGTCTTGCTATCCCTGGGAGTGGGAGCTGCCCCAAGACTGTATCCATGCCCCTGTGCTGCATGAGTGTGGGTGTGAGAGTGTGGGGGGGAATGTCCCCTGCCTCTGTGTACAGGGGGCTTGTGCAGGGAGGGCGTCCTGCTCTGTCCCACCCCGGAGTCAGGAGCATGTCATGTCTCTTTACACACACGTATGGCTAACAGGCCAAGGTCCCTGTGTGGCAGCCAGATGGGGCCATGTGCCCAGGGGTGGCACAGCTCGTGCTCGCACGTGCACAGGTTGCTGCATGATTCGTGGTCAGCAAGGCCCACACGCGCAGTCCCTGGTCTCCCTGCTCCCGCATAAGGGGACAGTGATGGCACTCACATGTTGTTGCCTCACCGGTCTTGGACGACACCGGTGACAGGTGTGCTGGGACGGCTTGGGGGTCCTGGCTGCGTGGTATGCTCTCTCTGGGCTCCTGTGGCTCCTGGCCCTCCTCTTCTTCCTCCTCCATGCCCTGGTCAGGGTCCTTTGCCCCAGGGTCGATGACCACCTGGGAGGCACAGACCGTCCCGCCCCCCAGGATGCAGTCCAGGGCATCCAAATAGGTTTTTGGGTCTGCCCATGGTTGGGAGCTGCCCCCTGTACCCCTGGCATACGCCTGCCGCAGCTCCTTGATTTTCATCCGAACCTGCTCCTGGGTTGTGGACTTTGGTGGCCAGGCTGGCAACCATCTGCCTGTAGACAGCCACATTCCTCTGTCTAGTGCGGAGATCATGGACGTTGGTGGCATCCCCCCAAACCTCAATCAGGTCCATGATCTCCGCACTGGACCAGGAAGGCACCCACCTTCTCCGGCCTCAGGCAGGCTCCTGGGAGCTGGCAGACTGGTCCTGGGGAGCGGTGGAGGGCTGGCTTCCAGTGGCTTGCTGGCTCATGCGGCCTGGGTCAGGGGCAGCAGCAGAGTGGCTCAGGGCTGGCAGGCCTGGTGCTAGCCACAACAGACTGTGACCAGACTCTACCTCTTTAAGGGCTCTGGGATGGGGAAGGAGGAGAGGAGTTTTCATGTTTGTGCCCAGAGTGGCCACCAGGGAACCCTGGGAAGGGCTGGAGGCCCCCTATTTCGAAATAGCCCCTATTTCCTGTCTACACAGAGCCTATTTCAAAATTGTTATTTTGAAATAGGCGCTATTCCTCATAGAATTAGGTTTACCAATTTCGAAATAAGCCCTCCGCTATTTCAAAATAATTTTGAAATAGCGGTTGGGTTGTGTAGATGCTAGGAAAGTTATTTTGAAATAACTTTGCTGTGTAGACATACCCTCACACTCTTCCCCCCAGCTCCACTCACTCCTTTACCTCTCCCAAATGTACTCCCCATCACTTGGTCATTATGTAGGAAGGTTATGAACAAGAGAGAAAGCTGATGCCCTTAATATGGGATCTGGCTGATGTTTCCCCTCAGAGAGCAGTAGGTACTGGCAACTGGAGGAGAGTGGGTATATATCCTCTTTCTTCCCTAGCACCTTGAGGTGAGAAAGGAAAGGAGCTGGTGACAAGAGCTCCCTCTTCTGCTGGGGTGGGGGCAGGGGGAGACAAATCATCCTTTATCAAACAAACACCACAGAGGGATTTCTCACTATAAGAAACCTATTCTCCTGTGAGGCTGTTAGGTGCTGCTGTTTCCTCACCTACAGGCAGGAAGGCTGGAAGTAGCAGAAACTCCATCAACAGGCACCTGCCTCTCTTGATGCTACCATTTCAAATTCCTCTAACTGATGAGTCTTTAGCAACCATTGAGGAGAGAGCAGAGGGGGCTGACAGCTTCCTAGGGCCCCCCGGGCAAGGGAAGGGGTGTGGCCTTCAATGCAAGGGGTGGAGCCAGGCAGCCAGCTCTCAGTACTACCCCAGAGTGCAGCACTACCCCACCCAGCCTTCAGAAGCATGCAAAGTATGCAGAGTGGCACTCCAGTGGCAATTTAAAGGGCCCACTGCTGCAATCACCAGGTCCAGGGTCAGTTGTCCCCTTTACCCTCCCCCTCCCCACTGTTGGCACCAGCAGAGCTCCCAAAGCCCATGGAGAGGGAGAAGAGCTCTCCCTTATTCTTATCCCTGCATGGTACTTTGAGTGAGAGTAACTACGCTCATGTGAACTGCAGGATCAGGTACTTAGGACATATTCCAAAGCTAATAAACTAATGAAAAATCAGTTTTCCTTCCCAATTTTCCATTTCTATAATTAACACTGCCAGGGCTTCCCTGTGAGAAGGTTTACAATATCACCAGCCATCTGGAAAACGTTTCAGAGTTAGGAGCAGAAAGCAGGATCTTTAGCCCGAGTCTCAGCTTCTTCCACCCACAAAGCAGTGGCCATTTCTATGGCCCAGTCTACATTGTCACTTGTTACATTGGTCAGGTGTGTGAATTAAGCACCCCCCCTTGAGTGACATATCTTAAAACAACCTAACACAATATCTAGACTGTGCTATGTTGGCAGGAGATGCTTTCCCAGTGACTTGTCTTCTGTATCTTGGTGGTGGAGTACTGAAGTTGTGCATTTTATTAGAGCCACTAAATCGAAATCCACTGCATTGATCACAGCAGCACAGATTTAGCGTGCCAGTGTGGACAACCCCTTTCTGCCCTCATGGAGTCCAAGTTCAGTGACCAGGAACCTATTTAACAAACCCCAAGAGACCACACACAATTCCAGAAACTGCAGAGTTTACATCTGCCTAACAACGACCCAGACAAAACTTATTCCTACCTTTCATAGATCTCCTATAGAGCTATCTCCCTATTAGGCACAAGGGTTACATATGCACCTCCATCTATCCATCTGCAAGTGGCTATAGTAAATCTCTAGCTTTTGTTGTAGTCAAGTTGTGCAGCTTAATGTTTTCCAGGTAATGCATTATCTTCTGTTATAGGTTTTCCTATATAACCAGTATCTAATGTTAATGGAATTTAAAATAGTAAGTTTAAAATAGTAGTTTAGAGAATAAGTGTGAGCTTCCTATCACTACTCCTCACCTTTCCCCTTCTTCTATGTATAATCTTTAAACTATATTTTTCAAGGAAGAGATTAATTTTATTTGTAGCCTGTACAGTGCAGAGCACAGAAAGAAAGAAAGAAAAAGAAAGAAAGAGAGGATGCCTCCCATACTGCTCTACTGCAAGTTCTGTCATACATTTGTGTGCCAACCCACATAATTCACATAAACTATTCAAATCACAGTGGGCAGTGGGCAAGAACATTTTGCTCCAGTAGTTTCATTTGCTTATCACAAAAATCTCTTAATGAAAATTCCTTTCTGCACTCTGACTAGCAAAATACAGAAGAAATCACTTAATGTCAGGATCTCATTTAAAGCATCTTAGACGTCTTAACAACCCATTAGAAAGATTAGCTATGAAATCCATGTCTACAGTACCCAATAACATGTATCAAAGTAAGAACAGGGCACATATTTTTATGCATTCAGAATTACTTATTTAAGTGGATTCCACTTATAATTAAATTTCACACAGTTTCTGACAGAAAAAAATGCATCTATTGCAGTTAATGTATTTACTGCACAATTTTGGCAGCTTTGATCAGCTTTGTCATTTCAGGCATCCGGTGGTTTTCATATTGATTTACGCTTTAATCAGAACACATTTTTATTTCAGAATTAGCATACCAAAACTGTTCTGTGAGTTATCATGCTAATATGTTCTATCAAAGACTAAATTAACATTTTACTGCTATTAACCAGAGGCAATACATCAGATAAAATTCATAAGAAGGTGCCAAACTTTCCATGTTCCCAGCTGCTTAAATTTCAGGGTGCTAAATCTTTATGGACCCAAAGAAACATCTCCTCAAAAGAAATAATACTGATATTCAGGGATCAAATGAAGACTTGGACTGCTCAAAAGTCTTTCTGTGCTTCCAGCATGAAGTAAAGTATAACAAGATCATTTAACTGGGCTAATAAATTACGTGCACACTGGTGAGCAAAGCAATGCAGATAACAGCAGGTAAGAGACTCTCTCCCATCCCCCATACCTTTTATCCTTTTAACCTTCTTCTAATTTCAGAGATGATGTAAGAAGAAAAAATCCTCAAAATCCTGTTGTCCTACCATATCTGAGTAATGTTATGTCATCAAGAGAAAAGGGGGAAGAAAAACAATACAGAAATATTTTGTTCTCTTTTCAGTCTCCTCACATACCATCTGCTAACCTTCATACACAGTAACTCTTCAGTATCAACAACAAGGATGTGCATTAGCACTCAGGGCGGAGAAATGCTGGCTATCAGTCTAAAGTGTTTCACTTGGCACATTTAATGTTATGTTGCCTCAGGCCCACCGATGGGGGTGTGCACAAAAGGGGCAATTGCCAGAGGACCCGATGATTCAAAAGGCTATCACTGCTACTGCAGCTGTGGCACTGGTGGTTGGAGCCCCAGACCCTTTAAACTGCATCCGGAATCCCAGGTGGTGTGCACTGGACGGTGCTGAAGAGCTAGTGGGGGAAGGTGTGGTACGTTCCAGACACATTGAGGGCTGGCTGCCCCTGGCCCTGCCCCTTCTGCCTAAGGCTCCACACCTTCCAGGAGCACAGAACCAGGGCCCCCCACCTTGCCCAGGGGCCCAACATTTCTTTTGCACCCACCCTTCCCCCCAGAGTGCTTGTAAATGCATAAATCAACACCTGCAGCTCATATTACCAGAATCTGCACACCAGATTCTATTCAACTGAAGTTCACCTATGGTTTTTTTTATTTACATGATGAAATCAGGACAGAACAATGAAGCAGAGGCTCTGTTTAGTAATTTCTGGATACAGGCCATGTGATTTGCTACCTATTGAGTATCAGAGGGGTAGCCGTGTTAGTCTGAATCTGGAGAAGCGGCGAGGGGTCCTGTGGCACCTTATAGACTAACCGAAGTGTTTGGAGCATAAGCTTTCGTGGCCAAAGACCCACTTCGTCAGATGCATGCATGCATGCATCTGACGAAGTGGGTCTTTGCCCACGAAAGCTTATGCTCCAAACACTTCGGTTAGTCTATAAGGTGCCTACCTATTGAGTAGTAACTGAAAATGGTTGAAGGGAGTTAGAAGGGAAGTTTTCTCTTTTCATGTGAGAAAGACATATTTCTATATCACACCATACACATGCTGTCAAAATGCTGTTCTGGTTATTTCTTTTATGTAGATTTAAATAATAAAGATGACAATTCAAGGACGTAGGTGCCCTCCTATAAAGAATCATGTAATAAATACAATGACATATTACCTTAGAAGCATTAAAATCATCATTTCCACTAACCCCCTTCATCGTCTTGTTAGCATAGCCTCAGCATTCTCTAAAGATCTTATCCAACTGGCATCTATTGCAGCCTGACCAGAAAGCCATCAAAGTCAAGCTATTTAGGATCGAGAGATGGGAAGCATGTTCCAGAATCCTGTAGTTCTCACACAGAATATTTTGTCAGTGCTTAATTTGTAATGAATTTGGTACCAGGGGTCAAGATGGTCAGATGCTGGCCAGGAGCCCAGCATGGAATGCAGCACTCCTGCAGCGCAGAAGTAAGGTGGCATGGTATGGGGTATTGTCATCCTTCTGCACTGCCAGTGGAGGCAATGCTGTCTGCAGAAGTGGATGACCAAAGAGTAGCGGCTGGTGGCCAGGAGCCACATACTTAAGCTTATGCAAGTTGGTAAATACCCTCTTAAATCAGAGCCCCAAAGGTAAGTGTAAGAACATGAAAACATAAGAATGGCCATACTTGGTCAGAACAAAGGTTAATCTAGCCCAATATCTTGTCCTCAGATAGTGGTCAATGCCCGGTGACCAAGAGGAAATGAACAGAACAGGTAATCATCAAGAGATACACCCCGTGTCTCCCATTTCCATCTTCTGGTAAATAAAGACTAGAGACATCTGCTGGTCCTAGGCAATAGCTGTTGAAAAGCTATTCTCCATTAATTCATCTAGTTCGTTTTTGAATGCTCTTATAGTCTTGGCCTTCACAACACCCTCTACGAGAGAGTTTCACATACTGACTTTGGATTGTTTGAAGAAATAGTTTCTTTAGTTTCTTTTAAACCTGATGCCTATTAATTACATTTGATGACCCCTAGTTCTTGAGTTATGAGGAGTAAATAACACTTTTTATACACCAGTCACAATCTTATAGTCCTCAGTTATAGTCCTTAGTTATCTCTTTTCCAACCTGAAAATTGACAGTCTTATTAATCTCTCCTCATATGCAAGCCATTATATAGCTCTAATTATCTTTATTGTCCTTTATTGAACCTTTTCCAATTCCAATATTTTTAGATAGGGCAACCATATCTGCATGCAGTAGTCAAGGTGTGGGTATAGCATGGATTTATAGAGAGTCAATATAATATTTTCTGTCTTATTATCTATCTCTTTCTTAACAACTAGCCAATTAGCCTGCCATAAGACGGGATTTTCAGGCTTGCCACCCGGACCCAGCTGACCGCCGCTGCTGCCCAGGCCCAGCTGGCCACCGCGGCCGCCAGGCCTGGGCG
>CM057847.1:104389285-104416872 GCA_030068395.1 Apalone spinifera
CCAATCTCCTTTGCAGGGCAAAATCCTGGATATTTTTTGCCAAATCTCACTTGTGTTAATGTAGCCCACCTCCTCCAGCTTCTCTCACATACCCCTAAGGGTACGCATACCACTGGTTGAGAAACACTGCCATAGGCCTTGGATAGGGGATTGTAGCAGGCCATGAAACAAGGCGTGGAACAGCAATGAGGGCACTGAGCACTGTGCCTCTCACTACATATGCATGATCTGTCTGCTTTTTTAAAGTAAGCTAGTAAGGACACCCAAAAATAACTGTATGAACATTTATTATGTGGCCAGTTGTAGGTGTCCTTTACATTGTATGTGATTTTCACACGCCCCTCCCTCTCCCCTTCCGCCCCACAGCTCCAAACCCCATAAGATTTGGGATGTGATGTGCAGTCAGGAGAAGGGGCATACAGACTGACAAGTCAAGAAAGTTGAGGTTTGGCCATTTTTCTTCAAAACACCTGACACTTGAAACTCTCTTCAGATTATAAATTGTAATAAGATATGAACAAAAGGATTATGTGACAGCAATCTTACAATTATTCCAGCATGCCTAAGGCACTTAGACACATAGTGAAAAGCTCCCTGGGCTAGCAGGAGAGCCATCAAAAACTAGGCAATTCTACACACCTCTTGAAAAAAATACTTGTTTTACCATATATATTGTCAAATATATATTAATTGACAATGAATATATATTTGTGTGCCACTTTCTCATAAGTATTTCCATGTCTGTAAGACCCATCCATTATATGAAAAACATCATTGTAAAATCGTCTGATGGTTCTTATACATGAGCAACAATGGGACTGAGTTTAGATTTTTTTTTTAATTTTCTATTTTTAATCTCTATTTGAATACCTTTTGTTCTGTACATAAATATTGCAATATGGCTATGGACATTTCTTTGTGGCCTTAACAAGTCACAATCTCTCAAGTTTTTATCTGTAAAAATAAGATTAATGTATTAATCTATCTCACAGGAGGGTTATGAAGTTTAATATATTAAACATTTGTAAAGTGCTTTGAGATCGTCAAAGGAGAAATTGCTGTACAAGTACAAACACTGTATAGCTATGTAGTGATTATGTAAAGCTACAACTTAATGAAGATAAATCAAGGATTTATATCACAGTCACAGTATATATATTTATATCGCACTAAATAATCAGGCTTTGGCTCAAAATGCAGCCAAAGCTACTTGTATATAATTATCCCTGGACCTCATTCTCCTCTTCCCTTCTGCCTTCAGTAGTGTTTCTCTGTCATCTTTAGAACTAAATATCTGGAATCAGGAGCCTTTTAAATGCACAAGAAGAGGTGATGCTTCTCTTAAGTCCACTCCTGGTTTCCATACACAGCTGCAGTTCTTTGGTTATGTGGGCACTTTCAAAGTTGAAGTTTTAAAAAAACCAAAACAAAATGTTGAGCCATAAAATAGCTTGTACCTTAACATAGACCAGGCAGGTATTAATGGACGAATAAAACCCAACTTGTCATGTCCCTATGATATATTGTATATCTCCGCTATACATATAATGTCATCTTTTAGAAGACATACAACTTACAAGATATAAGACAGGGCTTATATGACACACTCATATTCTAGGTTGTCCATTTTGAGATGCATCCCTAACTTAATATTAAGGATGCACAACCTGAACAAAAATATTTGGACACCCTGAGCATCAGCTGCATATGGGAAGCAAAATGTCTGCAAATACTAAGGCTTGGTCTTCATTTAAATATTAGCTACAAAAGGGGCCAAAAGACTTGCTGGGGCCCCATGACAAGGTATGGTGGGAGTCCAGCTCCACTCTCAGAAAAGGTGGTGCCTCAGTTGGAACAAGCAGAGTTGGGAGCAGTCAGCCTTCAGAACTGCCCAGAGTGCATCATGCCAGGCTTTACCCAACTTTCCCCAGCTCTCTCAACCACCTGGAGCATGCCGCATGGCAATCAGATGGTGATATAAATGGCCCAGGCTCTAGTTGGAACTACTCCTGTGGCAGCAGCAGAGGCATCCATGAGCCCTGCACACTTTTAACTAGCCAGGCCCCAGGGCAACTCTCCCCTTTGTTCCCCCCTCATTCGTGGACCTGCATAGCTACTTCAGTCAAGGGTGTGAAAATAGCAACCCCTGAATGAAATGGCTATGCTGATCTAACCCCCTAGTGTGGCTGTAGCTATGATGATGGAAGAATGCTTCCATCAATTTAGCTACCACCATTTGCAGAGGCGGTGTTCCTACACCAAAGGCAAAATCCCTTCTCAATATAGGCTATTATCTAAACTACTGAGTGATTGTGCTAGCACAGCTATGGCATGGATTCCCAATGTTCAATTCTAATATAGCATGAAAAGCACAGGATTCTTTCCAAGCATTTTCAGACCATTCCACCCAACTTGGACTCAGTCCCCAGATCTGGAGGACGAGATTCACATTTGCCCTGGGCCTGTGTGAAATTCATGCAAAGAGAAAATTCACTTCTACTTTGCACTATGATACATGACTACTGAGATGCAGGGTAATGGAGAATCTGACCCAGTTACTTGGTCACACTAAGAGGCTTTTATGCCCATTTCTCAGTCTCTTCTGAGCCCTGAGTAAAACTGGAAGTGTTTTCTTTTGCTCTTTCACAAAAAACTATTAGCAGCTGCTTTAAGAAATCCACAGAGTGAAGACCTCCTAAACCTCTGTGGAGGCAGCGTTCCTGCATCAAAGGTGAACCTGAAATATCCCCTTTCGAAATTCTCTGGGGCAGGGTAGGGAGAAAAAGGTTGTTCATCTTTCCTGAGTCTTGCCTCTCTGTAGCTTCTGCAGCTAAAATTCTTATAATAAAATATAATGATAATTAACAACAATAGCATCATTTAGATCTTAATGTCAGGTTGTATAACCTTTTCACTGAAGCATGAGCACTTAAACATGTAGTCCCAATGATGTCAATAGGGTTGCTTGTGTGAACAAGTGCTTCCCAGATTGACCAGCAAGAGGTGCCATGGCAGGGAGTGTGAGCTGATACCGGGATGATTTATACACTGTATTTTGGTGTGGAATGACTAGAAGTGTGGAGGTTTTCTGATCGTATCTAACAACTGCAGAAGAGATTGCGTGCCTCCTAGAAACAGAAGCACTAGCACAGTGATGCAGGGATTCTAATATTCAAAAGCAATCTGAAAAACTGTGTGCCCAGAAATACCCATCTAGATCTTAAGAGGCCAGTTTTAGAGACTAATTACATAGGCTGCCTCTGAGTTATTTGGCTCACCTCTGTTGTGTGTCACTGTACTACTGCATGCATCTTCTGCTTACCTCTTTCATTATTACTTCATTTTAAAAGCTTTATTTTGTATCTGGCAGTAGGATTGTTGGCTTGGGAGTGACCTTTATACATACCATATATTACATTGGCAGCATTATTTGCTTTTTTTAATATGGTATTGCGATTTTAAAAGTGCATCCTGGTATAAACTGTACGCAATTGGGCAGCTGCAGCTGCTAACCCCAGCTTGCCCCAGTGTCCATTTTCAACATTACTTTTCTCAACAAATATCTTGAAATCTGAATAGCATTTGAATAGCAAATTTGGTCTGAGTTTTCCCACTGACATACTCACACATCTGTATATGCAATAAAACTAGGCAGGAAACTGTTTTCCCATCCCAGGAGGGAAAAAAATACATTAAAAATATTCCATTGCACTCCAGGATACAAATGAGGCCTCCAAATATCTTTACAAGAAGATTGGAGATCCATAAAACTATACTCAAGAGCATTTTGGTTAAGTAATTTAACTTGGGTCACACCTATAGGCATCCTCAACATTGATCTACAGCAGGGGTGCTCAATAATTTTTTGCCAAGGGCCACTTCAGAAATTTTTGAAGTGGCCCCAGGCTGCTCCAGAAGGGGTGGGGTCTCAAGTGAAAGGGGCGGGGCCAGGATACTTCCCTGCTTCCTCACCCATAGACCGTGATTGGAGCCCAGGCCCCTGACAGTGGGAAGAAACTTCACGTGCTCCCCCTTCTGCCCTCAGGCCAATCAGGGTTTGGGGGCAGGGAAGCATGCAAAGTCTCCTCCCGCCGTGTCAGGAGCACAAGGTGCTCCTAATCATCACGTGCTCCTGACAGTGCAGAGGAAACACTGTGCACTTCCCACCCACCCCAGATCCTAATTGGCCTGGGGGCCAGAGAGCATTAGGGCCTCCGAAGGCTGGATCAAACCATTTGGGGGACCGAATCCAGCCCATGGAGACCCTTTTAACCCACCCCTGATCTACAGAGTCAGTCTCTCTTCCTGGCCTCATGACTATGCAGTTATTTATACAAAGAGGAACAAATCTAATGGGAGAGATGGAGTCTGTAGTCTGTAAGTGGAGCACTTATGGTGATCCAGATTCAAATCTCTGTTCTGATTTAGGGAGAACAGGCATATGAACTTGAGTAGTCCACACCCCATGTGTGTGCCTTAAACACTATGAGTATGTCTACACTAGCCCCCTAGTTCAAACTAGGGAGGCTGATGTAGGCATTTGAAATTGCAAATGAAGGCCAGGATTTAAATATCCTGGGCTTTATTTGCATGTTCTCGTCCGGTCACCATTTTGAAATTCCACTAGCCCAAAGTAACTGCCCACAGCTACACGCGGCAGTGAAATGGTAATTCGAACTAAGTCCTTAGTTCGAATTAACTGTTACTCCTCCTGGAATGAGGTTAGTTCAAATTACCGTTTCACTGCCACATGTAGCTTCGGGCTAGTGGAATTTCAAAATGGCAACTGGATGGGAACATGCAAATAAAGCCCAGGATATTTAAATCCCGGGCTTCATTTGCAATTTTGAATGCCTACATTAGCCTCCCTAGTTCAAACTAGGGGGCTAGTGTAGACATACCTCATGTTATTGCCTGTTCTAAGGCATATAACTTTCTCCCCTAACCTAGACCCAAGTCACATTCTAGCTGAAACTGATATACCTGAAGAGCTTCTGTTTAAAAATAAAGTCATTTTCAGATGAAAAACTGCATCACTGGAAAACTCGCTATCAGCTTTACTGTTTAACACTTCATACCAAGTAGAATTGATGTCTCTTTTACTTATTAGCTCAGTTCCTTCCAGGCACTAGGACTTTATCTTGCATAGATATGTGTAGAAATTAGCTGAGATATTCAGAGGATGCTGAACTTTTGCTATGCCTATTAAGGTGTAAACGTTGCTGTAATAATTGGGGATGAACATTTGTCCTAAATTGGGGCAATGGGAAAGTGGGTAGAAGTTTACAAAATGTTCCATATGGCAAATAAAATTGTTGATTGAGGAAAAGGTCCAAAAAGGGAGATGGAGTGAATTAGTCTAAAGGCCTAAGATAATCTTAACACAGTCCTTAGGTTATGCCTGGAGCCATCAGGGAATCAAAAGTGATGTGTTGGAATTAGGCCCAACAATGTGCAAGATATGAGGGGATGGATCCATTAATGCCTTTCGAGATCCTTTAGAGAAAAGACTTTGGAGAGTAGAATTAATGTAGTGAAGGGGATGGATGAGTGCACTGGCTTACTGAAAGAGTAGGGGAAGAGCAAGCATTACAATAATAGTTATTAGCCCTAGTGTCTCTCAGTACTTCAGAATCTACCCTAAAACTACTGGACTCTCCTTGTCCTTATCCAAAGAGATGTAAAAAAGGGGATCCAAATGCAGAGGTATGTCTTCCACGCATGCAATGTTTGCCCCAGAATTAACTGGCAGCCCATAGGCCAGTAATTTCCAACTTAATGCCTTGGTCAAAGAAGTGAAGGAAGCATTGTTTGTTGCTATTTTACTTGATAAAATCTCAGATATTGCCAATAGGTCTCAGCATTATATGACAAAGAATAGTGATGCTGCAGAATGCTTTGCTGGTTTTATGGATAGTAAATCAAATTGCAGCTGGCCTTAGATAGCTTGTTGAAAAGATGTGCTGGAAATTTAAATTCAGTGACAAGTTGTTAGCTCTGATGTATGTTGCTGCAGCAATAGTAAGTTTCAGCACTGTATTCATGGAAAAACTCCCCTATGTACATGTTGTTCAATGCTCTGCCCTCTGCTTTAAAGCAGACAGTATCAGATGATGTCATTTTCTTAATAAAATCTGAAGGAATAACTGCATCTTCTCTCTGGGTATGTCGACACTACAGAGTTTTGTCGAAAAAAACGGCAGCATGCCTGTGTGGGGTGCCATTGCACGCCTAGGGGCAGCTCCCGCTCCATGGCTCAAAGGAAAAAGCTATGGCAGCCAAAAACAAAAGAGAAACCATAGCAGACACTGCAAGAGCTTTGCTGTCCCTCGAAGAAGTAGAAAGCATGCTGCAGAAGCAGAGAAACAGCTGTCCAACAGGGTCCCTTTAAGTGCGTGTCTCTGCAAGGCTCGGGCACCAGCACTTGGAAGCAACTACCGACCTAAAGCCCTGCCTGAACTGGTTCTGGGTGGCCTTGTATGCGAGAGAGCGTCCAATCAGCCTGGACTCTCTCCTTTGCCTCCACAGTGACATCTGAAGTGACAGAAGTATTGTTTGATGTTCTTCAAACCAACATGTCTGCTATTGGGGTTTGTATTTAGAAGATTCTCAAGACATTAGAACAAATTTGCTGAAAGTGACAACATTTTGATGAGTTATGGGAAGATGTGCCAAATCTAGGTGCATATGCACTTCGGGTATAAAAAAAGAAAGAAGGTCAAGTAACACAAGTGTCTTTTCTTTGTGATTATATGAAGTCAAGCCTCCAATGTTATTGCTACCCATAGGTTGGTATCTCCCTGCAAACGATATCATTGTACTTTATTATGCAATTATCTTATTAAATTATGAAGATATTAAATAATACTGGATCCAGTATAAATCCCTATGGCACGCCACTCAATATAGCCTTTCATTGAACCATTGATAACTACTCTCTGAGAATGCATTTAAAACTAGGTGTTCACCCAGCTTACAGTATGTTTGAGGCTACACTTCCCTACTTCGCTTTTAAGAAGGTCACAGGAGAAAATATTAAAATCTTTGATGAAGTTGAGATACATTACATCTCCTCTTTCCTGCATCTACAAGACTTGTTACCATAAGCAAGGAGGATATTAGGTTGGTTTGATGTTATTTATTCTTCATAAATCTGTTCTGTTATTTATCACCTTATCTTCTAGGTGCTTAAAAACAGATGCTATAGGTGATGTGTGCCTGGGCACATGGGATCAAATACTCCCCTAAATGGGACATGAGCATCCAGAGATCTTAATTGCTAAAGCGAGGTGCCCTCACTCTGTCCCCTTCTCTATGCCCCTCCCTTGCAGGTAAAGGTTGTCATTTTCTCCATTATCTCCCCAGGTACTGAAGTTAAGATGACAGGCTTATAATTCCATGGATTGTCCTTATTCCCCTTTCTATTTAAAGGTACTACATTTGCTCTTCAGTACTCTGGAATGTCTTTTGTCTTCTGTGACTGCTCAAAGATAACTTCTATTGGCTCAGAAGACTCTTCAGCCAGTTCCTTAAGTATTTCAGAATGTAGTTAGTCTTGAATACGTGTAACTTGTCCATAATTAGCAGCGCCAACAGACTCACCAAGCCCTTGGGCAAGGGGGGGAGTGCCACACTCCAAGAGGAGGTGGAGCCTCATGTGGAAGAGGGGGGGCTTAGGCTACCCTCCACAGGCAGTCTTCAGTAGCAGTGGTGGTGGTTGGGAGCCCTGGGCCCTTTTGAATTACTGACCCCTGACAATTGCCCCTTCGCCCTCAGATCCCATTCCACTTACATTGATGCTCATTATATTATAATAGTCATCCAAGCAATGCTCATCTTTCTAGTGAAAACTGAAACAAACAAAAAACGGCATTCAAAGCTTTGGCCATTGCAGTATTTTCTGTTACTGCCTTTCCCTCCTGAATGGGCTTACCCTGTCCTTGGTCTTCCTCTTGTTTCTAATGCATTTGTAAAATGTTTTCTTGTTATCCTTTATTGCCCTAGTTAATTTAAACTTGTTTTGTGCATTGACCTTTCTAATTTTGTCCCTACATGCTTTGGTGTTTTTTTATATTCAACCTGTGTAAAGTGACCTAGTTTCCACAATGCCTCTTCTTGAGTTTCAGGTAACTGAAGATGTCATAGTGAAACCCAAGTGATCTCTTATCATACTTCCTATAAATTCTATTAATTGTAATACTTTACTCTTGAACCCTTAATAATTCATCTTTTAAAAGTCTCTCTCCTGAACTAGTTTTTTTTTCTTCTAGACTTGTTTCCTGTAAAATCTTACTTGCAAAGTCTCTTGTGTTTGCTAGTCTGTCTTATGTCCACTGTTTTTCCCCTCCACCCATTCCTTAGAATCATGAGCTCATCATTTCATGATCATTTTCACCCAAGCTGCCTGCTACCTTCAACTTCTCAAACAGTTCCTCCTTAGTTCTCAGAATCAAATCTCAAACTAAGCTTCTCCCCAATCACTTTCTCCACCTTTTCTCCCTTTGCTGCTCTCTTCTCTCCCCTTGTGTGAGTCTTTGTCTTGTTTAGACTTCTAGGAAATGGGTTTGGATTCAAAGTTTTCTTGTTCCTCCCCCCCCCAAAAAAAAAGGGCAGTTGCCTGTAATGACTATCAAACAAGGGGCAGGAGTGTCCTAAAGATACTTTACAGCTAAAATGAAACGGATCAATGGATATTAAAATGAAAGCTTAATACTTCACATTTAACTCTTCCCCCAGATCTTTAATAAAAATTTAAAAAGTATAATAGTGTTTCTGTGATGGTACTCCACAGGGTGAAGTCTCCATCTACCAAGTTCTCAACTTTGTAGAACACTGTTTATTATTTCACTTTTTCAGGATCATGCCAACACATTTAACTCTTTGGGCCTGTTTATTCCATCAAAATGAGTGCAGTATTCAGAACCTCTTGGGACTTGTGCATAGTAAAATACAAACATACACATATTTTTTTCCAGATAATATTATTTGGTTTTCTTATAAGTTGCTGTTTGACTGGGTTTTCACAAGATTAAAAGTTTATCATCAGTGTGCATCCAGTCCTTCGTTCTTTCCAATCCTACCACCAGCTTCTCCTGCTCTATCTTGTCAACATGATATTGACTCTGAACCTCTCCCTTGTTTTAATTTCATGCCCCACTGCCACCTGTTGATTATCTGATCAGCGCATGACATCAGTGAAATGCAATCTTTGTGAAAATCAAAAAACAGAAAAGCTCAGCAGTAAGGCACAAAAGCTATGTTCTACATTGTCACAGAATAAATTTGTTGAAAGAAAAAGAATAGAATTTCTGAACCTTTGTCAATCAGTAAACAACCCTAACAAATAATAGATCACATTTTTAGGGCTTCTGATTGGGGAGGGAACCAAAGAAGGCAATTGCTCAGTGGGCCAGACAATATAAACACCTTAACCTCCCTATCCCAGCCTAGAGGCAGCACCCAAACTCTCTCTCAGAGACCACATCCTCACCTGTAACGCAACTCCAAGCCTCCTTCCACATCCTACCTCCTCCATCACTTGCCCCTTCCCTACTCCCCCGAGACTGCACCCACTTTTATACCCCAACCCCCTGCCGCAGTCTGGTGAAAGTGTGTGAGGGTGGGGGAGAGCAAGCAGCAAAGGGAGTTGGATGGAATGAGCAGGGGTGGGACCTTGGTGAAGATACAGGACAGGGGCATTGCCTCGGGGAAGGGGTGGAGTGAGGGTCTTTGGTTTTGTGGGATTAAACAGTTGGCAGCCCTACCAGGTGGGCATGTGGAAGCCCTGGCCATACCAGAAGAATCTGTCCAGCAGCACAGCTGGCAGCTTACTGGGCACCACATAGCACAGGCACAGCACTGCCCAAATGTCAGGTAGACTACAACCATGCAGGCATAACTTGTGCATGAATGGGAGCCTGTAACTGTTCTGCCCTGGGGCCCAGAATTGCTGTGGACAGACCCACACATCTTATGGAACCTGCTGACTCAGGCTTACTGACACTGGATTGTTCACCTGTTTTCTGATGAAAGAGCACGAAGAGTCAGGTCCTGTACATGAGAAGTCAGGGCCTGCTATCAAGGACCACGGAGCTAGCATATGAAGCAATGAAACTTCATCAGAAGCATTTTCCTCTGGCTCTGAATCTGAAAATGACCACATTGCTTTATATAATTCACCTTTATTTCTAGATGACTCAGAATGACATATTGTTTTGCCCTCCAAGTTACAAGGCTCTCGCCTGTGTATTTTTATTTTTAAAATATGGTTCCCATGTTATCATTCAAATGTTCCTTCACCCCCCCCCCATGCTTTCCTCCCAATTTCCTTTATCAACATTAACAAAAATTCCAGAAAGTCTCAGTTGAGTTGTTCAACATGGATTTAGGACCCGATCTGCAAAAGGTACTTGAGTGCCTAAAGTTCAGGTTTGGTCGCCTAAGTCCATTATTGCAAACGTAGTTTCACCAAACTCTCTCTTGGCTATCATTAGTCTGGTAGGTGCCTAAATTCACTGAGCACTTATGTTTCAGAGTAAAAGTTCCCTAGGCACCTAAGGGTATGTCTACAATGCACTCTGACACCTGTGCCTGGCCTCTGCCAGCTGACTTGGCCTCAACTCACGGGGTCCAGGCAACAATCCAAGCCCAAATAACTACACCACAATTAAATAGTTCCTTAGCCAATATTCCATGAGCCTGCAAACCAAGGGGCTGAAATGGGTGAACCATTGGTTTTTAATTGCAATGTAGCTGTACCCACAGTTTCTGCCTCTGAGCATGCACACTGCTGCCTCACATCTGGATGTCAATTTCCTGCCTAAAATCCAGCATGAACCACAAACCAGAGGAAGATGCACAATCCTCCGACTAACTCCCCTGTTGCATCTAATACAAAATTATCTGGTTGGACCGCCTTCAAAAGTGAAGACACACCTACCTGTTAACTTTTAGCCTAGTGATTCAAGCACTAACCTGCCACATAGGGAGAGGAAAATTGAACCTCGGTTTCCTGACTGGGAAGGAGAAAGGATTTGAACAGAAGTTTTCACTGCTCAGAAGAGTACTCTTATCACTGAGTATGTAATAGCTTGATGTGAGGCTGCTTTCATATCTCCTGTTGAAGCTGTTCCACTTTGAATAAACACACAAATGTCATTTGACAAAGGGGGGGGGGAGCAAGAAGAATTATCTAACCACCAGGCTAAAGCATCAATTTGGAAGGTGAGAGACCTACTCTCTCTACAGTCATCTCTCCATAGAGGTTTGGTTGGATTATGCATATTATATTACATACACTTACAACTCAAGAAAAAAAACCCTGCTGCATCTTTGGTAACTGAAAAAAATCTGACGATTTGGCATGTCAGGAAATAGTGAAGTGGGGATAAGCCTATGTGGAAATCACAGGAAACTGGCCCACTCAGATATATTTCTAGAGCAGAAAAAGAGCATATGTTCATTAAATAACTTATTTGCTCTGAGTTATTTTCTCAGTTCCACTGCACTGATATTGCCTGCATTTTCAGAGTGATGCACAGATTTTTTTAACTATGACACATTAAATGAGTTTTGAGGCTATTAAAACAGCGCTAACTAAAAAATTTCAAATGCAAGTGTGAGAGATTTAATACTAGTATATACAGTAATTTAATGAAGAGAGTGGGAAAGTTAATTATGTTTCACTCACCAGCCAGCCAACACATTCAAATCATACAACTACAAGAAATAACTCTGTCCATTTTGTCATGATGGAAAACAGAGCATCTGCTCTTCTGTTGAATCCTTATCTGCACCCAGCAATTCATCTGCTAGATTAACATTTGTATTCATATCTTCAGAGCAACTAGCAATTTTTCTCAGTTACTACTAACTAAAAAATCATATATTTTTCAGTGAGGTAACTATTTGAGCTTGAGGGAAAAAAGAATCTGTCACACTCTGTAACGCAACTTGAAACTCAAAAGGGCAGTCACCTCACAACTGTCCTTGCAGCAGAAATCAAGGCAATGCCTCTTCACAGAAAGGTGCAGTACACAGAAAATGGAATGTTATCCGCTCTGATCAGTCACTTATACCAACAATTGTCCAGCAACTGTTATGTCTTGAGTCTCCTAGGAGATCTGTGTGGAATGTTAAGGTCTATGAAAACATGCAACTACCACCCTCTCTTCCTCATTTATTCTTCTATATCCATTTTTCCTGTCATGCCATAAATGAGAGAATCTGAGAAAAGTCATTTTATTCAAACATTTATCAAGGAATGTAATTAGAATAAGAAAAACAGTATTAACCCTAAATCTACCCTGCGACTTTCTCTGCTTCACTGTAGATCTTCTGCATAGAACTTTTATAGCCTCTCTTTTGCCCGGCTTCTTATTACAGGTGTAAAGAAACAGTACACAACTTTTTCATATCCTCAAGAAAATAATTTACATCCTCTTCAGACCGATAAAAAGAGCAATCATTTTCTTTTCCAGTAAGCGCATTGCCACTATCTGCAATTTCAGAGCTGTTTCCCCTTTTGGGGTCTTTATCTTGCAGCAGTTTATCAATCAACAGGTTTCTTCATTAGTTTCCCTTTTATTTCTTCCAAGTATGTTATTTTCAGACCCTTCCTCCTCACTTCCTACCGCCTCTGTAATTTCGTATCAAAAGCTAGCATTAAATCCAGAGAGGTTATTTAAATGATTCTTTACACTGATCTTTTCCCCCCATCCAATATTCTTGCTAAATCTGGTGATCTGGTGCCACAGATCAAATCTGGCTCATAACTGACATTTTAGAAATGATGCACTGCCACTTTCAGAAAGATAGTAAGCACCAGGAAATTTGCAATGTTCCATGGTACTATGATGTTTTCTCATGATCCTTTCAAGTGTTTTCACAGCAGTTCTGCCAACTCATTTGATGCTGGCAGATAAGCAGCAGAGTTAGCACTCAATTCTACTCCACTGAAATCAATGTCAGAATTCTTGTTAATTCCAACTGGACCAGGATCAAATCTTTAGTGTGCTTACAGAATTGCTTCTGAGAAATTAAAGACCATTATCTGAAATGATCTTGTAGGTAATCCATATGCAGAAAGGCTTGATAGTCATAGCAGGAATGCTTAGCATGTATACCACCCCTGGCCATCTGGAATGAGCAGCAACCAAACCTATGAACATTTCTTTATTCTTTTCTGCAAAAATTAACATACTCTTTCCTATTGCTTACGTGAACCATTTTCAATGATGACACCATAACCTTCCTGCTTTTATGCTATTTCAGAATGATTTAAATGACCATCTATACCAGTGGTCCCCAACCTTTTGGGGTTGCTGGGTGCCTGGGGGTGGGGCTGCATATGCACCAGGCGCCCAGGGCCCGAGGCACAAGAATGGCTTGGACCCGCCTGGTCACTAGGCAGGCACACATAAATGTCCCAGCAGGCGCTATGGTGCCTGCGGGCACCGCGTTGGGGACCACTGATCTATACCTTTTAAAAAGCTTAGGCCATGGCTACACTACAGAGCAGATCAAAGCTGCCACAGTCGATCTTCCAGGGTTTGAATGAGCAGGTCTAGTGAAGACACGCTAATGTCTTCAAACTGCCAGCTTCAGCAGTCCTGCTCCTATGAGGAGTAAGGGAAGTAAAATAGAGTGTGCGCTCCTGTAGACATCCCGCTTTGTGGGCAGTGCTAAAATGCTATTTAAGATACTTCAACTCCAGCTACATAATTAACATAACTGGAGTTGCGTATCTTAATTCAAACTTATCCCCTAGTGTAGACCTAGCCTTAGGGTATGTCTACACCGCAAAGTTATTTCGGGATACCAGAGGCATCCTGAAATAGCTACCCCACATCTTTTGAATGCATCCTCTACTTCAAAATATAGTGGATGCCCTATTTCGCCATTCTTGTAAACCTCATTGCACAAGGAGTAAGGGATGGCTCAAAATAGCACTGTATTTTGAAATTTGGTGCTGTGTAGACAGTGCTAAATGACAAAATAAGCTATTTCAAAACAGACTCGAAACTATGAGGATAGTTGAGAACTAAAATAGGCTCCAGAGGAAAGTCGTGGAATTCCCATCTCTTAAATTTTGAAGAGGTTAAACAAACACCTATCAGGGATTGTTCTGGTAAACTTTGTCCTGCGTCCATACAGGGGGGATGGACAAAATGACATTTCAGGGTTCCTTCCACCCTGACATTTCTTTGATTACCCATTAATTTGAATGGAATGGTAAAGATTGTAGATATAGGTATCTCTTGGAAACATGATTCAATAACTGTTAAAAGACTATTAAGGATGCAAAGTCAATTAATCAGAAGTTTAAAAATGCCTAAATTAAGATTTCCTGAGCAACCTTAGTTCAGGTCCCTATGTGCATGCATAATGGTACTATCATGAAACTATATGATAATGAAACTATGAGATCACGTTTTATTTTTTCCACAGGATGCTTGTGAATAGCACACTGCTCAACTCCTTGGAAGAACACAGAAATATGTATTTCCTCATAGGGTTTTACTTATTGTGGTATCTGATTGGTTAGCAAACATTAATCAATCTTCTTTACACCCATGTGAGATGATGGGGGTAGTATTATCCCACTATATTGGCAGGCAACTGAGGCACATTAAGGTTTAAAGTGAGAGATTAGGGTTTAAAATGGCCACTAATTTAGGTGTCTGATACAAGATACATAGGGCCTGATTTTTCAGAGTACTTAACATTATATACACTTCATATCTTCAAAACACAGTTCTGAATGATGTCATTAACAGCTAAGAGTCATTGAAACTTATGCTAAACAGGCTCTCTGGTCTCAAAGTTGGGCACTAAGAAAATGAGGAATATAAAATTAGTGACCTTGTGTGAAAAGCTTGGCTTAAGTGACTTGCTTGGCATCATATATGAATTCTGTAAGGGGGGCAAGGATAGAATTAAATTCTCAAGGCTAGCATTCAACTGCCTTTATCATAAGACAATCATTTCTCTTTCTATACTGAAAATAAATGACTTTTGCTCTTCAATCACTTATTTGCTTTTTAAGAATCCCAACCATGTTCAAAATACCAGCAAGTAGATTGCATTAGACATTACAAAATTGTGACCCTAATTTTGTAAAGCGAACCAAATGGGGAGACTCCTTGGGTCATATACAGTCCTGCTGACTATTCTGGCTGAACATAGGTACAGGAGTTTGCTCACAAAATCCTCTACAGAAATGTTGCTTATATTAACATTGATCATAAAAATAGACATGTAACAGAAAATACAAGAATGGGAACCAGAAACATTACATCCAGCACAGATAAAAAAATATTCCTCTAATACTAAAATCATTTGGTGAATAAAAGGCTTTTGAAAGAGTTGAATGGAATTTCATTACCTTCTTAACACCCTGGAAATAGACTTTTGCCTTCTGAGATGTATAGAAATATATTGGACCAGATCCTCAGATAGTGTACATGACTTCAATCGAACGATGGCAATTTATACCAGCTCTAGATCCAGTCTTATTTTTCAATCCCTAAGAAACAGTTTGTTTAATGGATGCAGATTTAATACCTTTTGCCTCCAAAGCAAGAAAAAAGGCTCTTTATCATAGTCATTTGGCATAACAATAGAACCATTTGCTTATCACATATAAAAATAATGAAAAAGGCTATTCTTGTCAGAGAAAAACATGATTGCGCCTATTTGCTTGTAACCAAGCAACAAACTTTCCCAGCACTTTTGAAGGTGTCTCTAACTATAAAAGAATTATAGTATATTAGAAATATTATGGGTAAACCCATGTCATATAAATGAGCAAAATCAGCATAAAAATGTTTGGTGCTGTAATATTCAAAAAGGAAGTTAGGGCTTCAAATTTCAAATAATTTGGGACAATTCATCACCAAAATCTGAAATTATAATATATGGAGATATACACCTCTCTCATAGAACCGGAAGGGACGTTGAGAGAGCATTGAGTCCAGATCCCTGCCCTCATGGCAGGGCCAAGTACCATCCCTGACAGATTTGCCCCAGATCCCTAAATGGCCCCCTCAAGGGCTGAACTCACAAGCCTGAGTTTAGGAGGGCAATACTCAAACCACTGAGCTATCCCTCCTCCACTGTCATTACTAAGTCAAGATTGTGAAATATTGAAATAATTATAAGACATACATAATTTCATGAATAGGCAAGGTGGTTAGTGTCAAATGAATATCTTTTGGTGATTATATTTTTTCACAAAATTGTTGCCAATATTTATATCCAATACAAATTACAAGACATTTATTACATAGTATTATAATTGGGATATAGATACCTTAGGCTAAAAGTTACATAGACAAAGTTATAAGGGAGGTATCTTTTCCAAATTAAAAGGCCAACTATGTCATCTTGAAACTATTTTTTATTTGTCACAAAGATAATCCAATAAAGTTCTGGTTGAAATGGAGCACTCAAAATGGTCTCTATATAAAAGGGATGCCTAGCCAGCCAGGCCCCAGATTCTATCTAGCCATCCCTGGATCCACACAATGACTGTGAAGAAAAATATTCAGTAAGTTCAGGTTTATCTGTCTTCTAGGACTTCAATAGAGGGAAATCTAGGTTTTAATGAACTAGTCAGAATATCTGCACCAGAGCAAGGAAAGAGTGCAGAAATTTTCTGCTGACATAAGCCAGTTGGAAATTACTATCCCACAGAGAAAGGAAGACTCAGGGAGGGAACTATACTCAGATGGTCACATCTGAAGCATACCACTTCCAAACCTGTTGCTGTACTTAGAAACACAAGCAAGACTTTAGAGATCTGGAATTCCATTATTGAAATACAGAATGGTTATCTGTGGCCAAACAGAAGAACTAACAGGATTTTTTTTTTTGGGGGGGGGGGAGTTTTGGTATATAAACCAGTTTAAATAAGCACCCAGAAAGGGAAGAGATTTTGTGGTTTGAGATGAGTGCAGAAGAAGTGAATTACTAGAAGTCGTGCCAAAAACAGAAGAAAAGGAAATAACATTTTGATTAGATGTACAAAACAGATGGATATGAAAGTGAATGTGAATGACATTGATTACATATACAATGTATAATGTTTTAGCCCAGGAAATATCACTACATTGGGAGGTAGGGAAGGGTGGGAGGGATTACGCAATATTTTTGTTTCTTTTATTGTGTATATGTATGAAAAGTTTGAGATAAAAGGTTCTGGGGGGTTTGATTTTTAAAGGAGTTGAAATTCAGACAATAGGAACTGGAGTACCAGAAAACAACCACTTCTCCAAGCAAAGTCTCAAAGAAAATCTAGCTAAAGGAATAGTATATTTCCAACCTAACTTTAATACTGATTCATTTCCTTTTTCTGTATAATGCTGCAGTACTTTAAATCAACAGACCTGATTTTTACAGTGAGCTTTTTTATTATTTCATATTCTACTAGATAGCAAGATACCTGCTGAGTTTCCATCTTACTAACAATGTATTTCTGATTCACCTTTGACATATTCAATTGTACAGTACTCCAAAGGCAGATTAAATTAACACCCAAACTCTTCTAAGATTTGATTCAGTGCAGATTCACTACTGTAGAGTTCGTTAGACAAGTCATTTTCTGTATGGAGGAGACTAAATAATGCATCAGCCTATGAGCTGAAAATGTGGGAAACCAATGAACCACAATTTACATAAGAGCCACAAGAGATCCTTTACACAATACGTACTCAGATGGTCACACCAATTTATATATTTAGATATCACCTTTGCAAGTATGCCAAATGAGTTTTTAAAACCGTTTTGAAGGTCACTTGAGTATGGTCAACTGTTTTGTATTACTGAATTATTTTAGAGCTTATACCTGCAGGGAATGATTTTCAATTTAGTTCATGATCTTCACTGAAACAGATCAGTTATCGAAAATCTTTTCTCCTAAACTCCTATAAAATATAAAGGCAGTGTCCTCTCTTTTGTGAATGGTTATGAAAAACTCTGTCTTGTATATTTTTCAAGTACAAAGACCAAATAATTTTATTTATTTGTATGTATTTATTAAAAACCCTACTCTGGATTCTTTTCTATTCCTGGGGGTTGTATGAAGCTTGATACTAAGATTTAACTTTTGATAGAGAAGTTATTAGATTCAGGCCAGGTAACTGATGCAGCCAGTGATACTGCATCATCAGTGGGAATGCGGTGCAAATGCGCTATATTTTTTAGTATGAAACCTGTCTGTTCCAGTTTCAATATAGCAAGTACATATTTATAGATACTACAACTTTCTACAAGGACTTTTCCTTCCCTCTGATATTGCTGTAATGAAAATACTGCATATAAAAATTCAAATTTTGCAAAAAATACAACATCCTGAGATCTGCAGTGCTGAGCATTAGGAATTCCCACTGACTGAAGAATCAACAAGGGTAGCTGGTACTCAGCATCTCTCAGGATTTGCCCAATACATATTGAAAATTATAATGTAGTGGAAGTGTAGTTTTACCCAAATTAAAACAGAGAAACGGGGGAGGGAGGGGAGGAGGACCATAAAAGCGGAAGGAAAGAGCACAGGCTCTAGAAATAGGGGAAGAGGAAAACACAATCTTGGAAGGACACAGCAAGAATGGGGACATCTTTTATATCACTCACCTGATTTCACAGAAAGTCAATAGCACAAATGAATATCGCAACATTGGTGAGTAGTTCAAATCCAAGAGATTTAGTCCATGAGATGACAAGCATTTTCCCCCCACATATGATGTGTCAGGTGATTTAATAATGTTGTCCTTGGAGTATCTGAAACAGAAAAATTCCCCCTTACTGAGTGACTTTATTTTAATTCCTCTAAAACGGAGCTACTTCACATGCTACTGTTTCTATGCATTCTTTGGAAGAATCCATCCCAAAGTCATTATATTGAAAATTATCTACGACATATTTGAGTTTGTCTGTTTGATCAAGAATGCCTCCTTCCAAATAGTAAGAGATATGACCACCAAATTTGGTATGCAGCTTCCTCTAATAACTTAAAGCAACATAGGGGTTTGGTTGAGCCAGGAAAATGGGATGTGCCTGCAACATGATTGCTTCTCATAAAACCAAAGAGAAAAGGGACAGAATCACCAGGAGGTGAAAGGGGCTGATTTGGTGTGCCACCCTTCTCTCATCTGGGAGAGCCCAAGCCCCAAACCTTCCACCACCACCCATGCACCCTTTAGAGAGGGTAGGGGTGGGCTGAAGCGTCCTCTTCCTCCCCTCCGCCCAGATTCATATGGGGACATTGCTGGCTGTTCCCTTTCATCAAGGAATGAAGGGAAAGTGCACATTTTGCTGCATTCCTCAATCTGGCTGGGAGCTACAGGGGGCAGACTAGCTCTACAATTTGTTCTTGCTCTCACTCCCTGACAGGGACAGGCAGAGAAAGAGCAAGCAGCCCTGGTATGAATCTCAGGGGTGAGGAGGGCCTTGGCCCTCTTCCCTTCCCACACATCCCCACCTCACACACACACACACACTACTCTGCCCAGAGCTCCTCCAAACTTACCAACCCTGACTCCTGCACCCTCCACATCACCAGCACCCTACTCTGAGCCTCCCACATCCCCAAGCCATCTCCCCGCCCTGAGCCCCTCCTCACCCTCCAACCCTGGCCACTGTGCCCCCCACACCTCCTCAAGCTCCCTGCCCTGAGCCCCACACTTTCCCAAGCCCTTGCCCTGATTACTGCACCCCCCACACACAACCCTGACACTCCCCAACCTCCAGCCTTGAGCCACATGCACTCCACCCCACACTTACATTTCTTACAGATACTATTGTATCACAATCTCTCCAACCTCTTGCCCTGAGCTCAGTACAGGTAAGAAATTTAAGTTACTTTCACTCCTGGCACTGAACCAAGATGAGCCAGAAAAATAGGATGACCCTGCAATAGGATTGCTTTTAAATAAAATTTACAGAAAAAAGATAAAAGAGAAATTCTAAATAGTTTTCTGCTTTGGCACAGCTGCACGAATGCTTACGGTTTGAAAACTAAAACAAACTGTTATCGGGATAAAGAAAAAGAATACACTTGATGGAATTCCCATTTTAAAATGCTAAAAATTACCAAAAAAATTAAACAGGAAAATTGTAACAATTCCCTTTTAAAAAATATCATTTAAATAAAGCATGTACATTTTCTTTTATTTCCCCCACACACATTAAAAAAAAACCCACCTAAATTGAAGCTTCAGGGGGTAGCCGAGTTAGTCTGTACAGAAGAAAACAACAAATGGTCTGATAGCACTTTACACGCTAACAAAACATGTAAATGGTATCATATGCTTTTGTGAGCACAGCCCACTTCTTCAGCTGACCAGAGTTAAGATAACCTAAATTGAGTTAAGGACCTGAGCAACAGCAGATATATGTGCTAGATTTATATAATTAAATGTAAGAAAAGTGGATTTACTTACCTGGAACATCCAAGATAAACTTCTTATACAATAGTTCCTTCTAGCCACTTTGCCAAGAACATTTTATTTCATGCTCAAATAACCTTCATATTTGTGCACACTGTGTCAGAAGAACAAAATTAACAACAGCTATCATTGACCCAGAACATGAAGTGATTGGTTTAGGTTTCCTGGGTCCATAGAATTCAGTGCCTTAAAAATAAGAACAGATACCTTGAACATGGTATAGTAAACTGATATTTTAAAAGACATACTGTGAGGTGAGCTTTTCAAAAAGTGTACAGATAGGAAGTAGGTGAATCTTACAAAAAGGCTGTCTCAGTACAACAGCTAACACATCTCGAAAAAAATATTTTAGAGCTTTTTTTTAATAAAATTGGGAGGACAGAGCCACATGTCCAAGAAAACATAGCTCCATACACTAAGGACTGCCACAAAAGCTCAATCATTTACCTATCTAAATCATGGCAGGAAAATATCTAAGAAGTTGGTAGTATCAGAACACAGATAACCAAGATCCACAGAGATGGTCTTTGAATTTTGATAATTACTTGACATTGAAGGTATGAAAACTACTAGGGCTTGCTTAAAAAAAAATCAACCCAATAAATATAAGATGCTACTACAGTAAAAGCTTTGTTATGCAGCACTCCTGGGAATGGGGGTTGCTGCCTAATTGCATTTGCCATATAACAAAGCTTAATGCTCTGCCCCCAACCCCTACCAGCACTTCCAGCCTCCAGCAGCTCAAGGCAGGCTGAGGGGGAAAGAGGCGCCTGCTGATGAAATCTGCCAGCAGTGTTGGCTGTCAGGAGTTCCAGAATGGCCATCTGGACAGGCAGGAGTCAGGCATGCACACCTGAAGACATAGTGGTATTATGCCTGGGGGCAATGTTGTTAACAAAGTTTTCCAGTTAACAGAGTGTCAGATAGCAAAGCTTTCACTGCATATCATTTCATGTTCAGAGAGGACACAATAGACAAGTTCAGGATATGGTTTAAGGAGGAAAAAGTGTCAGTATATTTAACAACTAACTGAACGTCTTCTCTAAAATTGTTCATGAACTAATTGAGTTGAATTTTATTTATTCAGATGAAATGGGGACCTGAACATAACTTGCATGGGGTCTGGGATAGATAGAGAACTTTTTAATGTCTTGCTACCCAGTGATGGTATGGCAGAGCCAGGTGCTGTGTTGCTAGAAGGAAATTTTACAGAAGCCCCAGGGGGAATGAGAAAAATGCCCTCTGAATTTGCAGGTTGTTTTTAGAGAGTTCTTTTGTGCAAGCATAAGAAAATATCCATCATTCGTTTAGCCAAATTTCCTTGATGCTGTTCAACTGATAAATCAGGAAAAAAACTAGAACCCTTGATAAACACCAACCAATAGAGAAACAAGAAAAAAATCTTTCTGTATCATGACTGGCTTGCCTTTCAGCTGATTTTGACACTTCTTTTCCCATTACGTCAGGATGATTGTCCTGGCATATAAAGATTATTTCCCTCTAGTGCACAGGTGGCCTGACCTCTTTTTAAGATCTCGAGTCACTTCCTGGCACAGCAAGGCTTCTCTCTGGGCACATCACTGGCCTCCTTTTCCAAGGTTGCCACCACAGCACCAAACTTCTTATTTGCAAATTTTGCCTCATGTAACTCCTCACTTTGCTTCTTTATTCTGAGAACTCTTAAGATAAATGCTGGACTACCCAAATCATCACAGTTCTTCTCCAGGTTTGATTAATAAACTTCCACATTCTTCATTACAGGTGAACCCACAAGAAGCCAATTTAGAGTTCCCTGCTAGAACCTTCTGCAAGGACCAAGAACCACTATTAGCCAGGAAAAACTTAAAAAACAACAAATAGTCTGGTTGCTGGTTCTTATCAGCCTCTTCTAACAACTCAGTCTTCAAGATGCTACTAGACTGTTGGTTGGTTTAAGTTTTTCCTGTTACAGACTCACTCGGCTATCCCTCTGAAGTGTATCTACTCACTGTCTTTTTTTCTTCCTCCTCTTCAATTTTTTTTCCTTCTCCCCTTCCCCTGTTCCCTCCCTTATCTTACTTATCCTTGTTTCTGGACTTCCAACACTCCAGTCATCTGAAGAAGTGGGTTGTACCCATGAAAGCTCATGATACCATCTACATGTTTTGTTAGTCTTTAAAGTACTACCAGACTATTTTTTTTAAAGTTTTTCCTGTTACAGACTAACTCGGCAACCCCTCTGACACTATTAGCCAGTGTCACATTATTGGATTTTAAGGGGAGCAGCCAGATCACTGCTGTGCCCATGGGAGGGGGGGGAGAGTGTTTGCCCCAAAATCTATACAAAAGGGGCCATGTGAGGTGTCAAATGAAAGCTTATGTTCTACTGATTCTATATATGCTACTCATGTACTTGTATGATGTCTGTATGTGGAGTTATGAATATGGGCTCTGGGATTGTCCTTAAGTGTTCTTTGCCTGATACAGAGCAATGGGCCTGGACTGCCTGTTGTAAAGAATAATTGTTCAGTCAATGACTATGCTATTTAGCAGAGCCCCAAAGACAATGGCTCTCAAGGTGGCCCATACACACCTGAAGAATGCATCTGGAAACCTGCAAACCAGTCAGTACCTAATGGCTGCTGGCATGGGACACAGGGATAGGTCACTTAACAATGTGACCTGCTTCAGCTTGGAAGATAACAGGAATTGGATATAAAGTGCCATGAAGCAGACTGCATTTTGTCTTCAATCCTGCTACTGATCCCAGATGCAGCTTTACGAGGGACAGAGAGCCAGGAAGGACTGCTGATCCATCCTGACATGGGATGTACACCAGAGACTTTTAAAATAGCAGTGTGTAACATCTCTGCTGAGAGACTGCATCAAGAACTTGGTGATTAGTGCATGTAATGTATTCTCCTTAACCTTATTCTCAACCTGTTCTATCTTTTATTAATAAGCCTTTAGATTTTAGATTCTGAAGGATTGGCTCAGCGTGCTCTTGTGGGTAAGACCTAAAGTGTAAATTGACCGGGAATCTGTGGCTGGTTCTTTGGAACCAGGAGAATCCGTTTGGGGTAGGTGAGATTAGGTTCTATAACCCCTCACCTGTGCATAGGCCCAGAGCTGATTGTGGCACTGGGAGAGCTGTGGTTTCTGAGGGGTTTTGCTCGTGATGCTTCCTGCTGGCCCAATTGACAGCTGAAGCGCTCTGTGTGACTGGTTTGTGGCCTATTTGGGAAAGGTCGCCAGTCTAGGGCTGTAAGGAGCCTTGGTTTTGAGCAATTCACCCTGAACGGACACCCTTAGCAGTGCCCAGACCTGACCCGGTGCGTCACAGCCAAAGTGAGACTCAACTTCTTCCTTTGGACCATGAGAAACAGCTGGAATTTGTACAAACACTGCATGGTAGATCCTACCAACCAAAAGGTCCTTTACAGGATCTTCAGTTGTTATCACTGTTTCTTGTCCAATGACAATTTACACTTTCTCTTCAGCCCCTACATAAAATAACATTAACTGAATATGTTTACCTAACATTCACCACCAGTGGAAAGACCTGTAACAGCTCTCACAGGATAATGTGACTTCTTTCAGATAAATAAGTGTCTTGGATATTTAAAAATGAACTTAAATACGTTCCATTTCATAATATTTTACTTTCAGTTAATTATTTTTCTTGCATAAATTTAAGACTGGATCCATTTTTTCCATTGTATAGCTTTTACATTAAATCATTTCAGCTGACTGTATATTAATTTTTAGACATAGTGGGAACAGTTTGTTATAAATAATTTGTTATGGATTTAGTCTTTCTTCTGATTAGCAAAGATCATAGCATACACTTGCAAGTAAGACCATTGCCTGCCCAGGATTGGAATTTTTTTAAATTTCATAAGCAGGTATTACTGCACAGAAAGAGATGTGGCTATGTACTCATGCAAAAGTGCAAATACACAAAGAAAGGCCACATTGACCCTCATGGAAAATCAGGCTCCTTAAAAAGTAAAAAATATGTAATTTTTTAAAAAAATGTCTTTCATTTTTTGTGGGGTGCGGGACAGAGTGTTGGACTCACTTATACTTGCAGAGAAGCCATATTTAAAACCCAAATTTAAACATCAATTAAACGTAGTTCCCACTGAACAAGGTGTTTGTGTGATTTAAAGGATAAAAGTAGATCAAGCCAAACCCACAGCAAAACTATATTTTAACTCACATCCCAAGAAGGCTACACCAGAATCCCTTTCTTAGTATTTGTCACAGCTACAGTCCCATCGATGCAGTTCAATCTCTGGTGGTAATACAGAGCACAAATGCAGCAAAGCCACTGGTGTTTTAACTATAGTGCAGTCCGAGAGGAGGTTGAAATGACAGCAGTTTGGAGGCCATCAGCCACCACTCTTCCACTTGTGAGGCTCCCAGACACAGAAAATCTTAAGAAAAGGAGTCCTGTACGGATACAGCCCTACACTGCATAGTATTACAGGGTCAGACCATAGAGGTATAGGAAAGTGGTAGAAGGGAAGGATATCAGCCCTAGATGTACTTAGGAAGGAACAATCAGTTTCACACATACCGAATGGAAAGCATCAGTCTAAGAAGGAGTACTGCAGAAAGAGATCTAGGGGTCATAGTGGACCACAAGCTAAACACAAGTCAACGGTGTGATGCTGTGGCAAAAAAAAAGCAAATGCATTCTGGGATGCATTAACAGGAGTATTGTGAGCAAGACATCAGAAGTAATTCTTCCACTCTCCTTTGCGCTGATTAGGCCTCAGTTGGAATATTGTGTCCAGTTCTGGACACCACATTTCAAGAAAGATGTGGAGAAATTGGAGAAGGTCTAGAGAAGAGCAACAAGAATGATTAAAGATCTGGAGAACATGATCTATGAAGGAAGACTGAAAGAATTGGGCTTGTTTAGTTTGGAAAGGAGAAGACTGAGAGGGGGATATGATAGCGGTTTTCAAGTATCTAAAAAGATGTCACAAGGAGGAGGGAGAAAAATTGTTCTCCTTGGCCTCTGAGGAAAGGAAAAGAAGCAATGGGCTTAAACTGCAACAAGGGAGGTTTAGGTTGGACAAGAGGAAAAAGTTCCTAACTGTCAGGGTGGTTAAACACTGGAATAAGTTGCCTAGGGAAGTTGTGGAATCTCCATCTCTGGAGATATTTAAGAGCAGGTTAGATATACATCTATCAGGGATGGTCTAGACAGTACTGGTTTCTGCCATGAGGACAGAGGACTGGACTTGATGACCTCTCGAGGTCCCTTCCAGGTCTAGTGTTCTATGAATCGAAATTGAGTAAATTTTGTTCCGGGGGAAAATTAAAAAAGGACTAGCCCAGAACCAGCAGGAGCACTGCATAGGTGAAAAAAAGTTTTAAAATAAATATAAATACTGTGATGATGTATTTTTGGATCATCCCCAGAAGGCTTTTGAAACTATTTAAACATAGATTTCAAACATAGTCCTCTCTGTATGTGGATATAAGTTATTCCCTGTTACTTTTCCTAGTAGAGTGTGGATGGATGCAAATGAACACAAATTATAAGAATATTAATGAGAGCAATTATATTACTTTTTCTCCTTTGCAGATAAGAAACAGACCTGTTACTAACCGTATTCTAATTATGGTCTTAAAGAGATTTACTAATATAACATGAAGTGAATGTTAAATTGCTTCTTGCATAGCCCTAATACTACCTTGGTCAGGAAGGTTGATTGGGGTTATGATCTATGCTATAAAACCTTCACTTTACCAGCAATTTTATTACTTTTTTAAAAAGTTTGATTATAGAAGAAGAAAAAAAATAATCTGCTAATATTTTATGTAATTTTGTTTCTAAATTAATTTTCCATCTCATCAGTGAAGGAAATGAGATGTGAAAACAATTCCCTATTTCTGTGTGAGCACATAAATTGAAGAGTGCACATTCAGATGTGGGCTAACTTAAAGCAATGCACTGACGTTATATTTATCTGGTTCTCCCATAAGATTAAAAATATGTAAAAGTGATTATTTTTACTTTTCTATTAATAAATCAGTATTATAAAGAAAGAAACTTAATTATGCATTTTATTGCAAGGTGTCTCAAATTAATGCAGTATTAGTCTTAAATTCTGAGTGGCAGAGGTGGTTAAGGTGCATATTACTGGGATTTTAACATGTCTCTATGAATTTGCAAAATACTTCACACACACACACACACACACACACACACACACACACACACACACACCCGAGAGAGACAGTGAGTATAACCAGGAGATTGACCCATTGGTCTCAGCATCACATCTGAAATACTTAGGATCGGATTTTGACCTCATATCAATGTCACATGGGTGTCACTTCACTGACCTCTGTGGAGTTGTCACTGAATTCCACTTACATACCCAAAATCGATACAGGGCACCAACTATACTTAATATAACTGCATTAGCTCAACTTTATTGCCCTCCTATTTCTTCTCCTCTCCCTTATTGCATCTTGCCTCAAATTAGACTGAAGCTGGAGAATGCATCTACTTATGACTTTGAACAATGCCAACAATAAAGGAAACCCAGTCCTGGTTGGGGCCGGTGGATACTGCTTTAAAAATGATCTGAAATAATACTAGTCAGAAGTGCCTAGAAAGGGCAGTAGCAACCAGCAAATTGATGCCAGGCTCTGACACCACTTCCTTTTTAACCAAGGTGCCAACGTGTTGTGCAGCCTTGACTCATAACCCTGATACCATCACTTCTCCCAGTATTTTCAACAATCCTTCCAATTCCGAGTAACCCTCAAACCAGACTCTAAGTGTCCAGTTCCTCTCACTGGACACACATAGGTAACACCAAGCTCAAAGCAGCCAAAGAGACAGTACACACAACAGCTTGCTAGCTAAGCTGGGGTTACCTACCATCTTAGCATAGTAGTAAAATGAGGAATACATTTATTAATAAAGGTTTCAGAGGGGTAGCCACATAAGTCTGTTTCAGCAAAAACAACAAGAAGTCTGGTAGCACTTTGAAGACTAAGGGTACGCCTAGACTACAGGCTTTTGTTGACAGAATTTTTGTCGACAGAATCTGTCGACAAAACTTCTGTTGAGAAAGAGCTTCTAGACTACATCAAGCAGATAGACAAAACTATTTGCTTTGTCGACAGAGAGCG
>CM057847.1:104416972-104445180 GCA_030068395.1 Apalone spinifera
TGGGAGTGTGACATCAGTGCTAATTAAATCAGAGTGGATGTGGCTCATCTCCAAGAGTGATGAGAAGGTGAGAGTATCTGAAAGGGTAATTATCTATTTCAATGTGAGAAACACTCCATGTTTCTATTTAAACCTCTTTACAGGATGTCAAATTTTCAAATGAATTACAGCTCACCAGTTTCTCATTGCAGTCTATTCTGGAAGATGTTTTGCCTGAGAATGGCAAATATAATAGAATATACATTTAAGTGAAAGATGTGAAGGGGTTACCACAAAACAAAAGCCAATGCACTTTCTAGATGTAGCTTTGCCTAACATAATATCTTACTCACCCCAAGGTATAAGCATTCTCCACCTATTTTAGTAGGAGAGTCAGTACTATGTTCTCCTAAGAAATGGATGTCCCAATGTCTTCCAGCAGTTCTTTATTCCCCAGAAGTTTATCTTTGTCCTTCTAGTGGTTCAGATTTCTATTCTCGTCGGGTGTGTCTAGTAAATGAAACACTTTGAAAGTGCAAATGAAGCCGGGATTTAAATATCCCGCACAGTCTAGACTCGGTTCTTTCAAAAACAGGGCACTTTTTCAAAAGATCCTGTAAACCGTGAGTACCCCATTCTCCAAAAAACCACGTCTAGACTGCAGTTTCAATTTCAAAATGCAATATTTAAAACCTGGCTTCATTTACACTTTCAAAGTGTTTCATTTACATCCCTCTGCCGACAGAGGGATGTAGTCTAGACATAGCCATCAGGAAGACAAAGGCTTTGTCTACACTACAAACCTGCCTTTTGGTGACAAAACAGCGAGAGCAGGCACACTGCAGTGGGACTTTTGTTGGGTAAAATGTCCAGTTTTGATGACAAAAATCTTCCACCCCTACAAGAGACTTTTCCTCTCCCTTTATTATTGACAAAGAGCCAATGTAAACTCTGCTGATCGTTTTATTAACAGAACAGGCTTCCACAATGCCTGACGTGATGGCTGTGCTCAGCTTTGATCTCTGCTGCCTTGCAGGCATGTGCCCCTCCCCTTTATAAGCTCCAGGAAGTGTCAATCAGTTGAGTTTACTGCCCCATTTGGGGAACAAACAAAGAGCAAATCATTGGAGTGCTTCTGTGCTGCCCTGCACTAGGAACACAGTGGCAGGCAGACCGCAGCTGCATTACAGAACTACTCATGGAGCTACTCATGGAGCTCACTGAGCTACTCATGGGGTACATCTAGACTAGTTTCACAAGGCATACTGGAGTGGTCAACAAAGTTTTCCCTTGTTGACTGTGTCACATCTAGACTGACACACTGTGCCGGACAAGCTGATTGTCAGCACAGCGTGGCAGCCATTTTTATTTTAATGAAGCGGGGATTATTTAAATCCCCATTTCTTTGACTATGCCGAGTAAACTATTTTACATGGCTCCGTCGATGGAGCCATGTAGTCTACACATACCCATGAGGTCTCTCCCAGCAGTTGAAGAGGCTATGGGAGAACTGAGGGAGAATACCAAGATGTACGAGGATCAGCTCTGCCTTCCCTTAACATAGCACTATGGGATACATGTCCACAGTGCGTGGCTCACATTATCAATGATGGTGCCCCCGGTGTGGATATTATCAAAGAGGGAGCAAGTGACCTTTGGCAATTTTTCTTTTGTTGACTTTTGGGTGTCAACATAAGCTTTGTTGACAAAACTTAGTAGGGTAGACATACCCAAAGCCATGTTAATTTTGAAGTCTCCTGTGTTTTACAATGCAAATTATCTTGAGAGCTCCCAGGTAAACAAATAGTCCATTGTCTCAGTATCTGATCACACCTGGCTTGATCTCCAACTGGGCCAAACAGATGTTTGTCTTTATGTGGGCAAACTCTGTTTCAACTTCTTTATCTTTTTACAGACTCTAACACACACAGTGTCCATGAGTTCTAATTAGGGCTGTCAATTGACCTGCACTAACGCCTGCGATTAACACAGGACAGGATTAACACGTAAAGTTTTTTAATGCATTAAATCACAGGCGTTAATACTGTGCTGCCCCTTTGAAGTGCTGCTCTGGTGTTTCAAAGGGACAGCACTTTAGGAGCTGGGGTTCAGCTGGGAATTCCAGCTGATCCCCGGCTCCACTGTTGCAAAGCCCCTTTGAAGCGCCAGAGCAGCTGATAACCAGCTGATCCCAGGCTACTAATGCACTGCCCTTTTAAAATCACCAAAATGGGACTTCAAAGAGGCAGCGCAAGGGGAGCCGGGGATCAGCTGGAGTGCCCACCTGATCCCAGGCTCCTAATACACTGCCCCTTGGAAACGCTGCCACCACACTTCCAAGGGGCAGCAGTGCATGGAGCCTGGGGTCAGCTGTGGACTCCAGCTGATCCCGGGCTCCATGCAGTGCTGCCCCATTGAAACGCCATTGCAGCATTTCAAAGGGGAGGCACACATGATTAAGCACAATTTAATGTTTTAATTGCTTGACAGCCCTAGTTCTAATACAGTTTTGTTATATACTTTTGACAGTGATATTACTTTTCAAATGATGTTACAAGACATCTTTCAAATATATAGCAGGACTACAGTATACAAGGTATATTTGAGTTGGTTAGGCCAGTTGAGATTTTCTAATCTATACCATACAGACCTTTGCCATTTGGCTTTAGGATGCTCACAGAGGCATGTAAGCAGTTTGTTATAAAAAATTAAGGGCAAGCTAATTCAAACAAACATTTTTCACATACATCCATACTATATCTAGCAACTCCATTTCAATCAGCAGATAACAAGTTTTAGTGTCAGTCAACACCATGTAATTGTAGATAGCCTTTTGCGGCTGACTGTCAATCCCATGCTTACTGACATCTACACTTAACAGCCAAAAATAATTAATGTCAGCACAGAAAGAAAGTACTGGTCTGATATTCAGTTTTCACTGTGATGAATGTTTGTGTGTATGTGTAGGGTGTGGAGAGGGATGCTGCAATATCTGGTGCTTTTACTTTTTAGGAACTTTTTAAAAAGTATTATTTCTTTCAGGTATACCTTCCTAGACATAGGTTAGCCAGAAAACAAGAATGAGATGTTGTGAAAAATGTTGTGGTTGAACATTTGATTTTGTTTCACATTGGAATGAACTTGAGCTCTTAAAAAAAACAAAAACTAAGAGCAATCAAAATTGATCCCAGAGAAGCCCAGTGGTTATGGCACTGTCCAAGTCCTTTCACTATATGATTTGGGGCAGAAACATTAACCTAGATCTCCCACATCCAATCTCAATGCCCTAGCCATTGTTTATTCTACGTGGGTACTCTCCTTCATTTTGACCATCCTAGACCGTTAGCACCAACACATGTCTGCAAAACATGCCAGTTTTAACAAATTGGCTCTTGATGATGGGGAAAACTCTAAAAAAAATCCCAACCAATTCTATTAGATTGTGAATCCTGTGTAAAAATCTGCTGTTTTCTTAGATGAATTCAGGAGCCTGCATTCCCCTAACAGCTTTTGTTTCCTCTGGCTCTGGGCCTACTCCTTGTTCATTAATATAGTTTTCCAAGAAGTCAAATTGATTCTCACAATAGAAGCACTTACATATTGGGTATTTGGCCTTTGTTTCAATACACTGAAATGGCTTTGATTGTGTTCTTGTTTGGTAATACACCACTATACGTGTGTGAGACTGGTTTTCCACAAGCTGTAGCTGCTGTTATTTTCCTCTGGAATTGCTAAAAGACTATCAATATCTCTGGAAATATTACCATTCAAATGGTTACATTAAAATGATCTAACTTGGTGCTTCATGATCTGCAAAAATATGTAGCAGCAAAAAGTGTACCTGCTCATAGAGTAGGAAAAGACAGAGAGGTCAACACGTCCAGCCCCACTGCATTGAGTCAGGAATAAATAAACCTGGACCATCACTGCCAGGTATTTTTCCATCCTGTTCTTAAAACCTCTAAAGATGGGGAATCCAAAACCTCCCTTGGAAGCTTAAATACCCTTATAGTTAGAAACTATGTCCTAATTTCTAACTCAGATCTGCCTTGCTGAAGATTAAGGCTATTACTTCTTGTCCTACCTTTAATGGACATAGAAAACAACTGACCACTATGTCTATGGAACAGTTTTTGCACATAGTTGAAGACTAATTAGGCTCCTCCTTCCCAACCCCCTTCCATGTTTTTGTCTGAAGACTACACATGCCCAAGTTTTTCAACCATTCCTCTTAGGTTAGAATTTCTAAAGATTTATTCTTTTTTCTGATTTCATCTAGACGCTGTGCAATTTTATCCACACGTTTCCTTATGTGTGGAGCCCAGAATTGGACACAGAAATCCTGCTCAAGCTTCACCCATGCTGAGCAGAGTGGGACAATTACCTGATGTGTTTCACATCATATGACACTCCTGATAATGCACTCCACAACACTAGCCTTTTTTACAACTGCATCATATTTCATGTGTGACTTGATGTAACTCCCAGATCCTTTTCAGCTATACTACCACCTAGCCCAGGGATGGACAAATACAGCCTGTGGGCTGGATTCATCCTGCCTAACATTTGGATCTGGTCTACCATGACCCTGTGGGCCATTAATGGCCCATGGCCCAGTATGGTCCTCAAGCAGAAACTGGCCAATGGGAGCTGCAAGGGCAGTGCCTGTGGGCAGCATGCAGAGACTTGCTGCCTCACTTCTCCCTCCAAAGACACCCTTGCCCCACCAGCCAGCTGCTTTGAGTGGTGTGTGGAGCCATGGCAGGAAGGCAGCTTTCCCAAGCACCCCACTGTGCCACCCACTGGGAGACAACTACAGTAAGCACCTTCTGCCCAGCCTGCACCCTCTCCTGTACCCCAACCCTCTGTCCCCAGGTCACAACCCCCTCCTGCTCCCAAACTCCATCCCCCTCCATTAATATGACAGAAGTGTGGCTCCCTCATGGAAATTTGTTGCCCATTCCAACCTAGCCAGTCTATTTTCCATTTTGTAGCTATGCATTTGATGTTTTTCTCCTTATGTGAAATACTCTGCAGTTGTTCTCATTACCTTCAGAGAAAAAAATTGCAACAGTTTCTTTTAGCCCATATGTCTGCTTCAATAGCATCTATGGAAGGAAAGGAGTTGGCAGACTGATTCTTGTGAGAATTCACCATTCACTTGGATAAATTCTCTAAAAACATGTAAAATACATGTTACCAATCCAGACCTGAGGATCTGTGGAACAGGTTATCCCTGTGGAGAGAGAAACAGGTAGAAAGTACTCTGCTTTCATTTAAGGCCTTATTCAAGATAGTATTGAAGCCTGTGCACAGAGATACAGTGAGCAAGCCTGAAGTAGGATTGGGCTTAATTATTTTCTTTCCACTGGTCTCCTTTTCTCTCTGCAGTACAAAATTATGACTAATGATTTGGAGATATACAGGGGGGGCAATGCTGTCACTATAATAGTCCAAGGATCTTTCTAAACTCAAAACTATCTGTCTTTTCACTTGCACACAAGAGCGAGACATATTCTCAGTCTTCATTTTCACTCCATGCAGGGCCTGGGTATTTAGTGACAAACTCTACAGAAAAAACATTTAAAAGTAGCATCTCCCCAATACAAGATTTAGGGCTTGATGCAAATGCCCGAGAAGTCAAGTGAAAGACTTCATTGATTTCAGTGGGCTTTGGAGTAGCCCCTTAGTTTGCTATTACAGATGCAATGAAATCAGTCGACCAAGTTCACAGGTGATCTATAAAGAGGTGTCAGAAAAATATCAGAAAGTAAGTGTAAAATAATCTCAATCAGTATAAGCTACCAACCAAGGGACTAGAAGTGAAGGGTAAAAAGCTAGGAGAGCATTTACAGTAGAGAGAGTAACAATGAGTAGGACCTAGCTGGCCATGCCACACTTCTGAATATAGTCTGTATTTCACTATCATAGATGTTGGATTCTATGCACTCTGATGGGTTCAGAGCTGGATCTTTTACAGCACTTAAATGGAATGGTGAATAAGTGGATTAAGTTACTAATTTATAAGAGGGTACATACATTGACCCTCAATCCTTTGAAATGTTTACTAGAACAAACCCAATGCATCTTATACCTTTGAGTTATACTAGTTAAAGAAAAGTCAAGTCATGTGGACTGCCAGTATAAGATGTGTAGCAAAAAGGGGAGGTGTAAAACAATTAAAATCCAATTAAGGAATCCACATTACTTTTTTTTTTTTTTGAAAATGATAGGTTTAACATCTTTTGTTAACTGCACATTATAATTATTTAGAAATAAATGAATGTTATTTAGCCTTGATATGTAATTAAGTTAAAGTAGTAACTTTTCATTTCTCCAACAGAAATCCTTTTCTTGTTATTTTGTAAACCCTAATCCAGTAGAGGAGCCACAAAGACAATTTTTTCCCATCTCTTGACAAGCAGCAATCTATATTGTTTTAGTTTGACAGGCAGTGGTTTATATCTACATAATTTAAAACCAATTACTTATCTTTTCTTTCACATTATAAAAGCATGCATTTCATTACATAATCTCTCCCAAGAAGCGCTCCATCAAACTAAATTACAAGTGGAAGTGGATTCGAGGAGCAGGATACATAGCATAAGTTTTAAAACAAATACCAGACAATTTGTACTTCCATTGAAATACTAGACAAATTACAGAAAAAAAACCCAGTTGAACAATAAGTATAAATAATTTTACTGACCTATAGATTCATCTTTTCTGATGTTTCTGAGATCTTGAAGATGAGTAGTAGGGGGACTTGTTACTATCAATATATTGGTAAAATTGTGATTTTTCCTACTTTTTTTTCTTTGTCAAAAATCTCTTCTTTGATCACTTATGAGTACAATTCACTTTCATACAAAGGCACAATACAAGGCTCATGGACCTCTATCAGCCTCAAAATAGATCTGGGGCTCTCAGAGGTGAATTTCTACATGCCAGGTGAGCACATCCCATTTCTCACTGAAATCAATGAGATTTTTGCTACGGACTTCAAGAAGAGTAGGATCAGACTCCATCAGATGTATTAATGCCTTTCAATACAACTGACTTACTTGATGTAAGGGATACAAAGTTTCTGAGTAATAATGATGCTTAAAAAGTGTACCTAAAGTACCAACTAGAAATAGTATTAAATGTTAAAGAAACAATCCTTGGATTTCATCTTTTAACTGTGATTTCAACAGCTCTCTGAAGCGGACCTGCAAGTCTGGGTAAACGAAAAGATAATTATTGCTCAGAAAGCCTATGTTTGAATTAGACAGTCTCAACATAAAACTGAATTCTAGATGATGGAATGAATACAAAGTACAGCCTAAGCCTCAGGATATCCAGTTCTTGTGGCTGATTAATCACATATATTTTGTTCCACCAATGCATCCTTTTCCCTGGAGAAAAAAAAACATGTTTCAAAACTTTTCTCTCCCCTAAAGCAACAAGAGTTTTCAGGACAGAAATTACCATCACAGCTATTGCTGCTTATATTTATTTGGTTTAGTTGCTTAAAAACTTGCATTACAAGAAAAAGAGAGCGCTTTCATAACATAGTAGTTTACAAACTTTTATATTAGTACTGGAATAAAATAAGTACAGCAGAATGCGAGTATTTTACAGAATACAAGTTGATACGCTACTATCATGACGTTTACATTATCATCATGAAGTTCTTTCAGAGAAAACTTCACATTTGTAAATGTCTTTCCCCCCACCAAACACAAATCACCTCCTGTTCACTGAGACCACACCATTATGCATGGGATATGGAAGGAATCTGATGAAGGTCAGCAAGATTATTTTTGTGTCAATCTGACTAAATTTAACGTACTATTTGTTACACCTGAGAGCAGATCTTTGAGCTAGAACCTAGCTTCACTACAAGAAAAAGCTACTTGTGCTCAAGCCTGTGGATTTTTGCCACATCATTTTTAGGAAATTATTTCATAGAAGAAGTCTTCAACTGAGCCAAAGCTCCAGGCCTCCTTACCCTGAGAGGGAAAATATATATTCTTGTCAATTTTAGATAATTTTCTTCTCTTTCTACCATCAGCAGCTGGGGGATGGGCAAGTTTCACATACCTCAAGGGCAAGCCCTAAATAGATGATGGAGGAATCATGAATAACACTGAGACAAAATCACAGACACACATCCATGAAAACACTCCTCAGGCCATCAACAGTGTGCAGATGTCAGTTTAGCAACACTGAGCTCATCAGCATAAACCTCCATCCTTTGAACTTTAGGAGTATCTCCTGTAGTTCCATCCCTGGTGATTATTTTACCATTTTCATGGCAGTCTCCACAGTGAAAAAGCCAACAACTGTCCATTTTATTTTTCCTAAATTAATGAGGAGGTACCTCGCATACTTCTGTAGTCTCTCATACCTTCTGATTTTGGAGATAGAAGATGTGCTATATATCCTCCATGAGTCTAAGATAAAGTTTACCTGAGCTGAAGGACCCATCTGGTACAACCTAACAACTAAGAAATCAATGCTGCTGGATGGGCAAATAACTTTTAATAAATGAAAAAAAGCTAATGGATGGTGTCATTTATTTATATATTGGGACAGGAAGAGTATAGAACAGTTTTGTTCAATCTTCCCCTACACAATACTCCTCACTGTGTCCAGGTTTGGTATCCATGATTCAAAAAAGATTCTGAAAAAATTCATAACAGGGTTCAGAAAAGAGGTCTGGAAAACATGGCTCAGAGAGAGTAAAAACACTATTTAGTTTATCCAGGAGAAGGTAAAGAGGTGTACAGGTGCCTAGGTGGGGAAGAGATTGCAGAGAGTATATGGCTCTTAGGTCAAGCAGAAAAAAGTCATAAACACAATCCAATGCTTGAAGCTAGACAAATTCAGATTAGAAACAAGGTGAAAATGTTCAATGATATGGGTAGTTAACCATTGGAACCAGTTACCTAGGGATGTGAGGGATTTGCCATCACCTTCAGTGTTTAAATTAAGACCAGCTATCTTCCTAAAAATATAAGCTGTAGCTCAAACAAAAGTTAGAACATGAGTGAAATTTTTTGGCTTGACTTCTGCGGAAAGTTACAAGAAATCATTAGTCCCTTCTTGCCATCACATCTGCAGGAAGTTACAAGAAATCTTTAGTCCCTTCTTGCCTTCACATCTATTAATCTAAATTTGTTTTCCCCGTTACTGTTTTCTGATCCTCCTAAGACACGTCTACCCTAACCTGGGAGCAAGTCTCCCAGTCCAGATAGACAGACTACTGCTACCAGTGCTACCACCACATTCCAGCTGCAGGAAGCTTAAGCTTCTAAACACACCTGACCCCATTGATTGAAAACTTGAGCTCCAGCCCAAAATGGAACAACCACATAGCTACTTTTACAGTACTAGCTCAAGCTCTGCTAGTGCAAGTCTAGCTATCCAGTTTGGGAGGGTCAAGCCACAGCACTCAAGGGAGCATAATACTTCAAACTAATGCACAGAAGGAAGCTGTACCTATCTGGCGACTGGAACCCAATGGGCCAGATGCTGGTGCTATTCCACTCTGGTCAAATAATTAGCTGGTGTAAAATACCTTCCATGGATCCATACAGATTTACACCAGATGAAGAACTGCCCATTATTAGAGAGTGGCCCAATGTCTCCATAGTGTGGACTTAAAATGCTGCAAACCACAATTTGAAGTAGTAAATGTAAAGTCTCTTGTATCAGGTGAAATTTAAAGGGAAAAGCCTCCAGTTGTGTTCTTCTCCCAGGCTATGTCTACACTACGGGGCTTTATTGGAAAAAGGTATGCAAATTTGCGTACCTTTTTCCGATAGTTTTTTCAGAAGAATCTTTTCCAAAATGTGATCCACCTACACTGGGCCAAATTTTGGAAAAAAAACCTCTTTTGGAAGAGCCCTTCTTCTTCATGGGAGGTGGAAGACAGGGCTTCCAAAGAGAGCGCATCTGCTCTCTCCCCCCCCAAAAAAGCGGAAGAGCAGACACATTCCCTGGATGTGGCGGAATTTTTCCAGGTTACCTCCAGAAAAACCCCATAGTTTAGACATAGCCCCAGGCTTTTGACAAATGACTTTCTGTAATAACTGAAGACAAGAAATTACCACAGCAGCACAACAAGATATTAATTAAATCAGATGGAATCAGATTTTATTCCTACTCTCTTACTTTGTCACATGGGGCTCAAATGATTCATTAAAAGAACCACAATAAGCAAAAGTGGCTGACTATGGGAGAAGAGAAGAGAACAGAGAATAAGAAAAATGATTGATTAGAGAAACAGACAGGATAAGTGACTGCACTCAGAATTCAGAAATGAAAAACATACTTTCAGCAGAGTCAAGTGCTGTGGTTTCCATCATTGCAATTGTTCATCAATAATACTGTGATCATTGTTATATATCAGAGACAGTAATGCCTGATGGGTTACCACCAGAAGACTCCAGGGAAACATAAGAATGCCTCCGAGACCACATATTATATTGAAGAAGGATATAATACAGCATCATTTTACTTTTACTCTTTCCTCTCTCCAGCTTTTTATCCTGTCTTATACAAAGGAGCTCTAGAGGTCTCTAATCCAGCATTGTTCATACTTTACACCTTAAACTCTAGCTATAAAGGCACTTTGATGGCTAACTTAAAATGATGCTGTGCTTCTAATTACTCTTTTTTCTGTTATATTCAGAAACATCAAATTCACAGATATAGCAGCCTACAAGTTTCGAGTGCTTAGGGAGTCAACAATGAAATGATGGACAAATAGTGCTTGTCAAATATTAACCAATATGTGGATTCTATTTGTTTTTGTTTAGTTTTTGGAATTTTTTTTAACTTCAGAAAGAAAATATCAGGAAGAAAGATTTCAACAAATAGCTTTGAGTTGTTTTCATTAACACCAATCTGATATTATTTCCCAGGATCAACAGCTTTATTTTTGATTGGTGAGTCACTGAAAGGTCAGAATGATCCCTCCACTTATTCATTTTAAATCTTATCTTATGAAGAGAACACACAATGACACACAACAGTATGTGAGTTGGAACTACCTACAAATTTTGCAGGAATGTTACTTTTTCCCCTTTTCTTAAATCAGTATCTATTTTTCATATTTGAAACTTTTTGGAGAGAAATGTATCGAATTCTGTCAAAACATTAATTGGAAAGGGTTCTGAGGTTTAGATCAAAATCAAAGTGAGACACACACACAACCACTCTCCCAACACACTGGAATAGCCAACTGCCAGTGCTTGGGACACTCACCTGTAGGGTGGAAGACCTCGGTTCAGTCTCGTCTCGGACTCCTACGTTAATTGCATTCAAGCCTGAAGTAGATACAGAATAGTAAATTTCCCTCAGCTTTTCTACGGTGCCTTCATGGTATTACCTTAGTGCTTTACAAACATTGATGAATTTGTGATCACAATGCCCTTATAAAGTGTCATAATATCCCCATTTTACACATTGAAAGCTGATGCACAAAGACATTACGACCAAAATTGCCAAAAACGTTAATAATGTTGGATGGCCAATTACAGAAGCTTTGTGCATGATTTTTGAGCATCCTTAGCATTTTACAGAAGACTACATATGCAGTGCTGACTTCCCATTGACCAGTTACAAGTATCAGTGCTTAGCAGTGCAGCAAGTCAGATTTGCGGGTGTCTCAAGTTGTGTGCTCAGAAAATGAGGAACTACGGATCACCTGTGGAAATGTTTGTATGTCTTGCCCTGCAACATGTAAGGACTTTTCAGTATAGACAAGGATTTAGTCCTCTGGAGTGGCATTTCACTAGTCTAATCACAAAACTATCCAGGGGGACTGCCCTATTATACATTCTCCTTGAACACATTTAGGCCAACAAGTTGGTATTGTTTCCTATCCTTCCACTAATATCATAAAATAGCAAAAACACCTCTGTGCAGATGACCCTTGAAATGCACTAAATCATATGCACTCAGTCATTCATCTGATCTAAGTGCTGGAATCAAGAATGAATTTGTTATGTGCACAGCAAGGCAGTTTTTGTAAAAGATACACTTCTACAACAACAGCAACCTGCTGTTTTACCCTTTTTTAACCAAAAACATCTCAATTAAATTGAGGTCATCTGTGTCATCTGAGATCATCTGCAGGTACTCAGCAAATATAGAACTATGACCCCATACATATTAGGAATTGTTTTCCTCACACTGAAAAGTTGCCACCACAGATAGAAGCCAGAAGCCAAATCATGCCATGCTAGTTTTTAAGAGGGGAACTGGAATATAACTTATCCATTAAAATTATATGGACATTTTAGGTCATACAGGGAGAATATACAGTTCAGAACTGGAACCTGACTCTTAGAAACGGCACTTTTATAAAGGACCTTCCCTTTATATACATAAAAAAAATGGAATAAAATCCCCCCCCCAACAAATTTTATTTTATACAAATCCTATTTTATCAGGCATCACAAGGATATATTCTCCAACTCTTCCTGTGTTCTTATTAGGCAAGCACTTGTCAAACAACAGATTCTGAGAAACCCTTTGGGAACTTTTCCTGTGTTATATTCTGTAAAATATATTATGTGCTTGTTCAAAACATTCCAAATATGTGTGGTAAGAAAAATATACATTTAAAATACTATGAACAACTGACGAACATATTAAAATGATGGATTTCAAGGCATTTTTGCCACTCTCTATAATCTAACACATTAGAGAGCCATTTGATGCTGGACTAGATAAAGCACTTTCATACCTTCACTTTTATCCTAAACAGTTTACAGCAAACCAAGTATAAATTAATGGTCAAGTGGAACTCCCTGAATGCAAGATGCAAAGGAATCAAAGTGCTTAACAGCAATGCGGGACCTCTTAAAAGGAAGTGGGTTGGACTGGAGTGGGGCAGTATCCATAGTCCTTCCCAATTTTAGAAAGTGGCCCAAGGGAATGTAAACTGAACTCTGGTTATCTGGCAACTGCTCTGGCATGTGCTTCCTTGGTTCCATCAGAGGGTTTTTTCTATTGACTGTACTCCATGACATGATCCTTCTGGAAAGAACCACCAGTGTTTCCTCTTCATAGATCTACTCTGGTTTTGAAAGGTTACTGGATAGATGAATGGAAAATTTAAGCAACTAAAAAAAAATTCATAAAAGGCCATTACATAAAATTTAGGCACGCATGCACAAAGCAGCCAGATCAGTCCAGCCTCTGCTGTGATGTTCATTACTTAGGTAACTGTATTTACCTGCTGCAGAACCTTCCTTAGCTTAAAAAAAAAACTATTCAGAAATCTCTGTCTATGTTTGATAAATGTTTTATTTACATGGTAAGGTAAGAGGCAGAAGCTGACACATGAACGTGTAAACAAAACATTTATCAAACTCACAGATGGCTCTGAATACCATTTGTTTCTAAGAAATTGTGTGCAGTAGGTAAATAGTGTTTATCGAACCTCTGCCTCCTGTGCATTATACATGATGTTGAACAGCATTATCCTTCCAGATCCACACACCAGCTCAGAACTCTGATATTTTGCTCCTTCCATGCACACTATTATCACTGGGCCTGATTCTCTTTCATGCCATGGATGGCCCCTTGACACTACTCAGGTAGTATAAAGGAGAAACAAAATTGATATAAATGGATTTTACACCCACTTTAAAGCCTTTTTATACTGACGGAACCATGTAAAGGGGCTTTACTGTAAATGGGAATACTGCCCATTGCCATTAATTTCATTGGTGGAAGTTCCTTGGATTTAATCTTGGCCTTTTTTAACTCAATTGCAGTTTTGCAATAGACTTTACTGGAACAAGGATTTAACTTAATATATTTAGGGCTCATGCTAAAACAAAATGAAACATTTGAAAGCTGGATTGGATGTTAAGGCAAAATAGAACATTGGAGACAAGATCAATAGGTCCAGAGGATAATTTTCCTATAGGCTATGTCTAGATTACATCCCTCTGTCGACAGAGGGATGTAAATGAGGCACTTTGAAAGTGCAAATGAAGTGGGGATTTAAATATCCCATGCTTATTTGCATAATCCCATCATGGTGCTCTTTCGAAGTGCCTCATTTACATCCCTCTGTCGACAGAGGGATGTAATCTGGAAGTAGCCATAATGTGTAAATTTTCAGTTATCCTCTTCCAAATATGTCAATGTTACTTGTGTCCCATCTTCAGGAGATCATCCTGGCAGAGAGATGAGATACAAAAGGAGCTTTGTTGTCAGTGCTGGTTAGGATTTGCTGAGAAGACAGATGCAAGGGAATCCACAAAGAAAGGAGAGCCTCCTGCCCAGAGATGGTTAACTAAGATAGTCTAGAAGGCTCAATGAAACATCAACCCTTGTCGTAAGTACTTGATACTGACAATATAGGGGTTAGATGGGACTGTGAAGCAGACTATTTAGTTTCTAGATGCAAATCTTGCAGATTTTTTCTGCATAACATCTTTAATAGATGACCTTCCCTATCCATCCACAGAGTAAGGGCTCTGATCACCTCATGTCTCAATACTACAACATCCTTTTCCCTGACCTTGAAAAATGCAGTCTTGCTCCATTTGTATCCATTAGGAATGCTGTAGCAACAGATCTTTCTCCTAGCTCAATGCTTTGCTCACGTTATCCTTTGCCTTTGCATCCCTCCACTCCTTCCCTCATTAAAACAACAAGAAGTCCTGTGGCACCTTATAGACCAACAGATTTATTGGAGCATAAGCTTTCTTGGGCAAAGACCCACTTTGTCAGATGCAGATTCAGACTAACACAGATATCCCTCTGATTCTCCTTCCCTCATTAGTATTGCAACAACATAAGCTGCTTGTCTTCACTTTCACTTCAAGGCTCATCATGATCTATTTTCATCCTGCCAACCATCCCTCTTTTTGGATAGGAACGTCGATTCCCAACAGCCCATCACATCAGCCTCCATTGTGCAGTTATGTTGTCAAACAAATGCATTCATGTTTTCTTCTATGTTGCTTGGGAGGACCTCCCCATAAACATCTTCAATGCCACCTAATTGCCTTCCTTAAAACTCTCCTTGCCTACAGAAGTTTGATTAGTCAACTAATGAATGCAAAACACCGCTTACCAATACTGTCTCATTGTTTCCTCATCTCTGTCTGTCTACCTAGCACCTGTTGTCTCTTGTCTTATGCTGAAATTATGAGCTCTTTGGGCAGGGACTGTTTTTTTGCTCTGTTTCTATAGAGCCTTGTAATTTTCAAGTCAGGTTAGGTGCTCAAATAACCTTTTTTGTGCATTACTCAAAACCTAAATAGAAATTTTAAGAATTTTTCTGAGAGAGTTACACATCTTAATGGTGAGGGCCTGGCAAGATTTATGCATTTGAAAGTTTAACATGCTCAGATAAACCAGCTCATTTTACCAAATCCTTCCCAATTTAACAGGAGGAGGGGTTTGAAACAAACACTACCACACCCAATTACAGCACAGGGTTTTGACCTGCTTTTTCACTTTAGCTTTGTGACTCCCTTAGGTCTCCCTGAATTTCAAACACATTCATTGTGCCTATATCACATCCCCTCAGAGCATGTCCATAACCCCACTTAGCTGTAAAAGCAGCGACTAAAGATAGCTCTAGGGTAGCTGCAAGTTAGGAACATTCCTCTCAGCAAAAAACACACACACCAAAAACCATGGCTTCTTCATGGCAAGCAAAAGAGAGAACATTTGTAAGATGGCCTTCCATCACTTGATTGAAGGCAAAATGAGAAAAGTAGTTCCCCATCCAACACGTGCAGATGAAAATTTTATCTTGCAGGTTTGGACCCCCCGTCCTTTCTAGCCCCATTTCTACTTTAAAACAGGTGATCATAGTGGCTTTTCTTCTGAGCCTATTTGGCTCCACTCTATAATATACAGCAGCCTCCTTGAGCTCCCAGTTATCTAGCCTTTCATGCAATAAATCAGTCAGAATGGGAAGACATAAAGCTCATACATCAACAAAGTGTCAGAGAACTTAACCAATGCAAGAGCCACCGCAAAACAAAGATGGCTTTGGCATTTGATAAACAAATCTTTAAGAATTGATCAAATGAAGATTTTTTAATACTCTGCTTCATTCATTTATAGGTGGAATTTAACTTGAAAAGCTAGGCAATAGAGAGCCATATTTTGGAACCTAAGTACAACTCAGTGCAATAAAAATCTGGTATTATAATTTATTGCAAAGTACTTAGACTAACAATATTCCACTTTATGGTGCACATGAGGATCTCTTCTCACGTGATGAAAGCTAAATCAACTAATGTTCTAATTATATAACTAATACTTCATTAGCAGCAGTTTTATACTAATCTTAATGTCTAGGTTTTGCTAATTTTGATAGGTTTTGTTCATTTTAGTTTTGCTAAAATTTGCAATCACACTTGGAATGACATATCAGAATGAATTGCAAATCATTACAGCTTCCCCATCCAATGAACATCTCAGTTCCTCTTTGAAGCACTATTCGTTTGCTAAGAGTTTCATCTCAATGCTCCCTAAACACAATGGAATCTTGATTGGCTCCTGAGAGTCACTTTTGTTCCTGGTAGATTATTCCACTATGTTAACAGGAGTGTTTTCTCCTTAAAAATGCATTGCACTGTCAATCCTAATCGCTTTCTAGGATGCTTTGTCATTTTTGCACATGAATGCCCAGATTGCATTCTAAGGCCCTTCAGAACACAAGAAAATGGCTATGTTACTGATATGTGATACACACAGAGGTACCTTGCAGCTTTTGTCTTCCCTAGCCCCTGCCAGGCTCTCACTTTGTGTGATCTGTATCAAAATGTGTGGTGTATATTGGGGACTTCCCAAATGAGGATAGATGGTGCCACAGGCTAGAGCTATTCCTCCATTTAGCTTATATGTTTTGCTATGGTCTGAGCTGCCATTTTTCTTCCATGGTTTTGTATAGTATATACCATTTTGTTTGGTGTGATTCTGAGCTTCTATCCTCACAGGATCCACTTGCTCCAGGTTCATCTGAGTGCAACTGGAGGCAGACAGACAATGTGCCCAGATGCTTTGACTTGGCCTCAGGCTTTGTATCAGCTGAGGGAAGAAGGAGAGGCAAGAAGGTAACAAATGTCCTTTTCTTCCTATGTGTAGCAAGAAATCAGGCAGGAGAGAGCTGTTTAAAGTTGTAGGCAGAGCTTTACCTTGAAACAGAGAAAGAACAGAACAACTTTAGGGACAACATTCAAATAATTTTGCTTGTTAAATGTTAAAGGAAAGCAATCTTTTGTGATGCCTTCTCACATGACAGAAGTAGCAAGATTTGGATTCCCTCCATACATCTCCGGAGCCTAACCAGTGATCCTTCCATATTCACACCTAACCAGGCCATTTGATTTTGTGTGTCCCCAGACATGCAGAATATCTTGCAGAAGATGAAAGGTTTTTAAAAAATGGATAACTGGTAGAGTTAGACTGAAAGTCCAACCTTCTCTCTGGATTGGGCAGCAGCAAGGATGGCATGAAAGAAGGTGGTCAGTGAGGTCACCTGAGTCCTCACCAGTTTATGACTTGGCTCCTTAAAGAATCCTTTCCCTTCTTGTGACATACAAGGGATTCTCCAAACAAAAGTTCATTCCCCTTTTCTTCCCCCTGGGGAAGGAGAATCAAAGAAAAAGTCTTAAGCAATCATTTGGTCACATCTTTGGGGTTCATCTTCTCTGAAGGTTGTACTATCCTTGACTGGAATCCGTGCCATCTTTTGGTAACTTCCCCTCTCCGTCCGCACTTTATACATGATCCACACCATTTTAGGGTTGGTGAAGTCAGTCACTATCTTCCTCTTTGCTGACCTCTCTCTGCCACCAGCTGTCATCCAGGCAGAGCAGTCGTCCCCTTGTGCCCTCCCCTTCCTGTGAGAGGCTTTCCCTATTAAACTTCTTCCTTTCAGGCAGAAGAAACCTTACGAGTGTCTGGTTAGTGCTGGCTGACCCCATAGGAACTCTCTAGAGTGAGGATGTTCCCACTCACACATATTAACAAATGCATAAGGATCCCAATAATAAGGACCTTGAAGAATGTCAGTCATTGCTGGCAATATACATAACAAAGGCATATAATTATGAAGGTAACTTATCCTCTTCCATTGCCTCTTCTCTCTGAAAATGTGGACTGAGTGGAAACTACAGATTATAATATTCCAAAGACTCCTGCAGCTAAAGAAGATTAAGATGTATGGCTATTTCTACTATGGAAATCATGTAGAAGAAAAAAAACTGGGGGGGAGGGCAGTCACAGCAGCTTTCTTAATCAGCTTGAAGAGGCAGATTAGTGTGAAGGGAAGCACATAGGTCATCTTTTCAAGGGATATAGCTGGCTCTTGTCTGACCCATGTTCCTGGAGATGTACAGACCTTCTGAGATACAATATTTCTACAAGGTGAGAATCCATAGCCCCTACCAAAAAGCTGCACACTTACAAGCAGAATTTTTTTTTAAATATACAACACAACACCTCTGTAGCATTCTTCCCCCTCATTAGTGGCATGGATTTCACAAGCCTTTCTTTTCACTGAACTTTGTTTCCGTTCAAGGAGCAGAGCAGTGAAGAAGGATTATTAAAGCATTAATCCCCAGGACTGAATATTGATTCCATACACCAAAATACTTCTGTTCTGCTGGTGATTGGAGAGACACAGATTTAAGCAATGTCAAATAAATTATACCCTATTGGTGCAATATCTAACTCTGAACAAATTTTGAACAGAAGGATGCCGGTGAATGAGAGGCATAGCTAAGATTGTTTTATAGTATATGGAACACTTTGGAAATTAGAAGTCAGACATCCTTCCAAATGCATTTCTATAAGCATCAACTTTGGGTCTACAGTGTCTGTCCCTTTTAAAAGTTATCAAGTTAAATAATCCATTTGTCCAGAAACTATGATGGCTAACATGGCTTCTGGACAAATGGATTATTGACTTCTTGACACAAGTATTGTAGAGAGAAGATGGAGGGAGAGGGGGCAGTCTTGGGAAAAATAATTTTTGGTTGGTATGTGACTTTAAAAGGTAAAAAGGATTAGCTAGTGAATTTCTCCAAGTGATGCAAGACTTCAGGGGAGTCTTCCACAGTACCTGATCTCAATGCAGCTTTTTTAGCTTTAACTTCCATTAACTAAGCAAAGCCAATTGCTCATGACTAAATATCAGTGACATTATTTCTTAAGGGAGTCCTCCATTATTTCTTAAGGGAGGCCATCCCTGTCCTCCAGATTTCTTTGGAATAGCCTCCTTACCTGGATTGATATGATCCCATATTAAATTCATCTACTGCCTTTACAGCTTGTCCACTAATTGCGATGTCCACAGAACTAAGAAAAACAGGTTATATTTTTGTTTTCATCACATTCAAGAATAGTCCATAATCTTCATGGTTTTTACAGACTCCAGCATCTGTTGCACTGAATCAGTGGTTACAGCAAAGGGTGTCATATTGTCAGAATATCTGAGGTCAGTCCAGAGGTGTCCACCAAAGGGAATTCCAACCCTTTCCATTTTGTCAAAACTTTCCAATGGTTGTTTCATAGTAAATTCTGTGTATATTAAATGCATCAGGATAATTTACACCCTTTTCCTCACACTCCAACCAGTGGGAAACCATTCATCATCATCAATCAATCAACATCATCATCATTTGTGGTAGAGACTTGCTATGAGTTCAGTTGGATTCTTTGAAGTCCCTGTGTTTGCAAGTATCTTTCAAAGGCGGTCATGTTGAATGGTATAAAATGCTTTTGAAGAGTCAGTGAAACTAAACAACAAGTGATTGTACTCTGCGTTTTTCTATTATGTGACATTCATGATTTGGTCACATGCGCTTCATTTATCTCTGAAACTTGTTTGTGGATGTAGCTCTTGTACCCTGGATTCATGCAATTTGGTTTATGTAGATATTATGTGCAATATCAGATAGATAGCATGATAGTTATTATATTGTTATATCTCCCTTCATTGGTAAGGGCAGAAATTCCCTTCACACAGTCCTCTGGACAATTTCCATCCATCCATCCATTATTATAAATTTTCTAAGGGTACATTTACACTGCAGAGCTATTTTGGGATACCAGAAGTATCCTGAAATAGCTATTCCACTTCTATTGAAGAAGCCCGTTATTTCAAAATAGATTTCAAAATAATGGGAGAGTTATTCTGACATCCTAGTAATCCTTGTTCCACGAGGGTTATGGGGCATTTCGAAACAACAAGTTATTTCAAAATTTGGCATCGTGTAGACTGCACAAAATTATGAAATAAGCTATTTCAAAATACACTCAAAATAAGCTATGCAATTTACATAGCATAAATTGTGTAGCTTATTTCGAGCTAACGGTGCTATGTAGATGCACCCTAGGTGAGATTTACCAATCACTTAACAGTTATGCAGTCATATCGTCTATTCTATATGAAAATGGGGAAGCATAATAGTACACACCTCTTCCTTTCACAGGATTGATGGCTCCACTTCCATATTCACTTTTCTGTCATCTTTTATTACACATGTCTCCAATGAAGCATATAGATTGATATATTACCCATTCCACATGCATTTATTGTCATCATCTTCAGTGAGGACTCTGCCATCATTATCTTTTATTATGTTTGATGGCAGGAACATCATTTGGTAAGACATTTAACTATTGTGAAGATACTTTTTGTATTATTGGTGTCTGTAATGCTCAGATTCTATTCATTTGGGGCTTATATATTTGCTCTCATCTAGTCTGCCATTGAGTCTTTCATATCTGATCCTTATAGTCCCTCATGTTCTTCCATCTATGAGCCATTCCCTTTAGCGTTGCATTGTTTTTGTACAAGTTAAATCACTTTCTACATTGAACATGGTATGGTCTGATACTGACTTTTCAGAATGTGTGCTTTGAGAGTCTTGAGTATAATACTTTTCATTTTATCCCAATGTTCATTGAAGTTGTCTTCTCATTCACCTATGCAAATATGTGAAACCTATTCCAGAGAGAAGTTACATAAATTTCATTTATTCTTAAAGATACCACTTTTGTAGCCTACGGTTTGAATGTAAAAGTTGGAGCTTTAAACTCTCACAAAGTAATGAAAAATTATCTGTGTACACAAAATGAGAGAGGACATTTAGAGGAATTCTGATTCTATAATCTCTGATCATTACAAATACTATCTTTACCCAATGTCCTAGGTGTTTATACACATTGAGGTCACCTGAAAGTATGACAAAGAACAAAACTGACTATGTATTGATACAGCAATGCTGTAAATTCAGTGTCCAATGGACAAAGATTTTCCTGCATGCAGACTTGTGGGTCCAACCATCAACTGTTAGCTTCAAACATAAAATAAAAACTTAAAAAGATATGTTTGACAGGTCTACTGCATTTAAGGCTTGTCCACAATCACCTCCAATAGTAGTAGTAAATCATAAAGGGGGGGTGGGGGAGTTACAAATAGATTGTAGCAAAGCCCACCAATGGCTTCTTAGTCCCTGTCTATAAGAGGGCTCACTATTGGTCCAATCTAAATCCCAATGGAAGTGAATTGAAAACTTCCAATTTACATCAGTGGGCTTTGGATCTGGCTCTGTTTAGGGAAAATGGATGATGGGGACCCTGGTCATGAGTTCAGACGGATTGGGGGCCAGATGTACAATGATATTTCGATAGGAGTTAGTTGCCTAACGTTTTTGTAAATAGCACTAGACATTTATCTGAATCTTTAAGTGCCTAAATATCTTCAAAAATCTGGAATCAAAATCTAAGCAACAAATTCAGCTCAAAATAGTTACTCTGTGTATTAAGTTTGTTTGCTGTAGTGTCTGGATATTCAGCTGATCTTGTTAAATTTCCTTCTCTCAGAAGCTCAGACAGGGCTTCAGACACAAGGTCATTGCTTTGTCCTTGTATATTTCCCAGGCTCTTACTCTCCTTATATATTGGGTTATTTCTTATACCAATAAGCTACTAGCCAGTTTTTTAAACAGACTTTTTGAATCTTTGCAACATGCTTGCAATTTTTATTTGCATAAAAAAAGACTTCTCCCTGGAAGTCGTCACCTGAACTACATGACAGAAAAAAAAGGTCATAATTCATTCTTCCTTCATTTATAGTATCCAGAGAGCTCCCTAGAGCATACTTTAACAGCATCCCATCAGGGGAAGAGAATGTCTCACCGGAAGGCAAACCTTGATCAGATTCATAACTATAATCATAATAATAGCAGTACTAAGACTAATAAAAGATTATTGAAATTCTGAATCATCAAGACAGCATGGAGTTTCAGTCTGTGAAGTCTTCATGGGCTAAACACAAACCTTTGATACTATTAATCATTAGTCTCTATAAAGAGCTGAGGCAGTAAATGGCAATTTCACTTTTTTTTTTAACAGTGGCATACACTACCCAAATAGAAAAGAAGCAAATGGATAGCTGGAAAGAGGACTGAGAGGGATATGCAGTTAGAATCCCAAATGCTGCTGTAATCCAAAGCTTTTGTTTTAAGGAAAAAAGATTTTAATGCTATTATCAATTTAAGATGTCCATTTGCTGATATGCTCAACAATCTGAGCGACTATGTTTATTTTCATATTGAAGTGGAACCTCTCTAGGGAACAGGTAAGCACATTTCCGACGCTATCAGGACAGCCAGAAGACAAATTTTCAGCCAATACACATTTCATGTCAGTTTTGACAGATCTGCGAGAAAATGACCTACATAGCTGCCAGTACCTTTTAAAGTAAAAGGTATGTGGAAAGAATAATCCTGACACCACAATGACTAGGGAGAAAAGTGAGAGTAAATAAAATGCCATTAGATTGCTAGAAATTTTGCACTTTTATCATTCCATTTGGTGTCAAAAAAACCCGAAACAAGATAAAGTTGACAATGTAATTTATATATAGCAGCCAGATATCATATAGAGTGACATCCTATAAATTTAACATATTATGGGCTTTCTCAGGCAGTACATCCATGACATTTCAACTCCTATCACTAGTGGCAACAGGAATCCTAACAGTGAGATAATTGCTCCTTTTCAAAACAGTGGAAGGCCTCTCTCATCATCAAGAAAAGATTAACAACATTTTTTTTCTTTCTACAAGGACTGTGAAGCTGAATACTATCCCTTCCTATCTGGAGAACTGACTACTCATCTCATGATTAATCTGCCATCCTATAGCTTTGCTAGGAGGAGGTTTCAGGTGAGGCAAATTGCTACAGCAACTACACCAAATTGTCGCTGCATCAATGGAATATTCTTTGGGATTCTTGAAACCATTTATGTAGATAAAGGCATTGCTGTAACTCAAAAGATCTGAAAACAAATATTTGCTCTCAGAGGAATCAGAGAGATGAAGTTAAATCAATGTTTGCATGTCAGATTGATATATTTCTCCACTTCCTAAATTACAGAAACATGACTGCCTCTCTCTGCAGCCCATGTTGCAAACTAACAAAACTGCAGCAATGCCTGTAAACCTACAACCGTGATCCTGGAACCAGAACAGAACTTCAGGACACCGGTGGAGAAGGCTGAAATGAAAACACTGAGTTTGGAGTTTTCTGTCATCTGCTTGAACTTGGCCACTTATTCAAGGAGTATGAAACAATTTATCTATTGTGTCTGCCAGCTGGCAGCAAGACACTAGCACAGTATAACAACTAATCAGCAGACTCCACATTTTGAGATGGAATTGCTATATATGTGTCATTGCAAACTACCGCTGCTTAAACTTGAACTATGATCTTTGTGGTTCAGATTTAATTAAGAGAGTCCACATCTGGTGACTGTACTCACAATGAAATGCATCAATACTTAGCTAGAACGCAGGCAGCTCTTTCTTCAAGTCACTCAAACTAGAAACTATGGCTCAGAAGATAACATTGTTATAAACACACATCAACCAGAAGTTGCTTTTTGCATATTGTACAGGATCTGCATAGCCTGGAAACTAGAGAAGAAAGGATGCTGCTGCTTCTATTACGAACTCTCTCTCTCTCTCTCTCTCTCTCTCTATGGACAATGAACACTAGTGCAATGGATACTAGCTGTGGTGAAGGATATATTGCAATCATGTAGAGAGAAATTAGTCTTGCAAGGATGATGGTTTTGTTTATTTACAAACAGGTACAGTCTGCCCACACCACTTTATCAATAACAATCTTATTTCACTACTAGCCTTGTTCAATTCTTAGCCCCTCTGATGAGAATTCTAGCAAGCTTACTACTGCAAATGGCTGATATTGTGTCTAGTGAGTGAATCCCTCAGGGATTCCCTCCTGTTCTGCAAGGGAAGGAAGACAAAAGCAGACGATTCTGGAAGTGAACCATGGTCTAGATAAAAGATGCAAGGTAAAGGGATTTAGTTCTGTGGAACTATCTTCTGATCTACCTTCTACGGGGAGGACAGGTTGTACCATTTAAATTGCCTCTCTCTCAGTAGGAGAGCCAGTCATCTAAAGGATAGGATGGCTAGACTAGACAGCAAAACAAAAGGGTGAAAAGAGGAGCTCTTAAGAACTCATTTAGTCCAAAAAGAAAATCAAGCTATTTTGAACAAAACTAAGTCGGAGGACCTAAAGAGAAGAAATGCTTTAACTGCGAGAAACCTAATAGGAATTAGAATTGCTCAGTTCTAAGCATATATTTGACAAGAGTATTTTAAAAATGCTATAGTTTCAAAGCTGCAGATCTACAGGTCCACATAGCTTTTCTAAAACTCCTTAGATGCAAGTTATCTGAGAGCACAATGGACCATTTATGTTGATTATCAATAAGTCTTGTGGATGTTCCACAAGACTTGAAAAAAATGAACACTAAGCAATATTTTAAAAGGAAAACACAATGACCCAAGTAACTATAAGACTGTCAGTTTGACATCAAAATAATGGAGAGGCTGATGGAGCACTCAATTAACAAAGAATTAAAGGAAGATAATATAATTAATGTCAATCAACATGAGTTCATGGAAAGGCAATCCTGTCAGACAAACTTGATTTCTTTCTTTTGTGATTCTATGTTTTGAGAAAGGTAAAAAGTTGATGTGACTTTGTACTTTTTGAATTTTAAAAATGATACAAAATTAACATAGAACATTGCAGATGGATTAAAAACTGGCTAAATGATAGGTCTTAAAACGTAATTGTAAATGAGACTCAACCTGCATTTGGTGTATTCCTAATGGGATCTTACAGAGACTGGTTCTTCGCCCTACATTATTTAACAATGTTATCAATGACCTGAAAGAAAAGACCACCACCAATAAAATTTGCTCATGAGAACGAGGTTGGAGAGCGATCAGAAATGAAGAGGACAAGTCATTGCTATAGCGTTATCCGGATCACGTGGTAAGCTGAGTGCAAACAAACAATATGATTTTCAATACAACCAAATGTAAACGTTCTAAATATAGGATCAAAGAAAGCAAACCATGCTTTCACTATGGGGAATTCTATCCTGGGAAGTGGTGACTATGAAAGAGACGTGGAGGCCATGCTGGATAATCAGTTGAAGAACAACTCCCAGACAAAGCTAGAAACAGAAATTCAACAACAGAAGGATCTTCAGTCTTGCAGACAAAAGTATAACATAATTTAGTGGCTGAAAGTAGAAGCTACACCAATTTAAATTAGAAATAAGGCACAAATTTTAATAGTGAGGGTAATTAACCATTGAAACCACACGCCAAGGGTTGTGTTGGATTCTCTATCACTGGGAAAGTTTAAGTCAAGATTGCATTTTTTAAGACATGTTAGAGTGTCAACAAGAATTAAGAGAAGTTCTGTGGCCTGAGTTACACAGTTCAGACTTAATAGTCACTCCGGTCCCTTCTGGCATTATAATCTATGAATATAGTATATGAATAATAGACTCAATGAGTTTAGACTACTTCAGCTTGCACTATGTCAATAACCAGATTTCAGCTTTCAGTTATTTGTTTTCAGTTATTCTGTTTTAACCAATACATTTTTGTGAGTTAATTTTTATTCTGCTTGATCAAACAACAAGTTAAATGATGTTGTCACTGTTCCTTCATTGGATGAACATAACTTGAATCAGGAGGAAAGCTTGAGATCTCAGGTGGTTCAGAATCCCTCAGTTTAGAATTAGGAAGAAAACAAACATGATTGGGAGGCGGGGGTTGAAAATAAAAAACCTTTTCTTCACCACCATACCGGCTTTATTCAATGAATCATACATATTAAAAGTAGACTGCTGTAAGAGTTATTGACTGAATGCAAGGCTTAAATGTAATTCTCTCTCATTACATCCATAGAAAGTAAATGTTTCAAGGGCACAGTCCCATGTAAGAAAGGGACAGATCTTTGTCTACTTTATTTCATTGCTTGTGTGGCAGGATTCCAGCAAGGTGTTTTAGGAAGCTGCTTTCCTTATTGTGTCAAGCAATACCTCATCTCATTCCAGCCATAATTTACCAAGCAAATAGTATTTACTGATTGTCATTTTCTATCACCCTCATAGTTATTAACCAAAGTAGTTGTGTGATCATTCTCTGGTTCCTCTAAATGATTCTGTGCTAAGGTTTGGGACTGGGTTTTTGGAAACTTGTTCCCCTGCTGTATGAAACCATGTCCCACTCCACATAAAAATATAACACTTTTTGGGAGACCACTTGACGGACTATAATTTTGCGATATGCACATTAGTAAGTGGATAGAGGCAACAGGCTCATTTAACAGGCCACCAATTAGCCATTTATTTTGGCATCATTTTTCAGTCAACACCAACTACAAACCTTAGCTACAATCCTATTAGTGGCAAAGGTGAAATATATTTTATGTCATTATCAATATTTCCAAATACTCTGATTAGGATGCGGTACATCCCAAAAGTGGAATCTCTATGGAAGCTCCTAGTTAATAGGCTCTCAGTACCTTTAACAAAATATTTTTTCAGGATCTGGAACGTCACCTCTTTGGAATGGAAAAGGCACTGAATACCAACTGCAAGCTTTGCTTCCTTTTCCCTAAGATGATAGTAACTTATACTCTATTGTGTGCAACTTCCTACCAGTCATAAGTTAAAAATCACAGGGAACAGAACTCGATGTTTTGAGAAACACTGAAAGAGAATATGCCTTATATTAAAAGTGTGGGTTTAGACAACAACAGGTATACCTCTTCTGCAGAAAAGGAGTAAGACACCACTGAAAGAATGCATATGTCGGATTGTAATAGAGAGGTAGCCATGTTTGCTAAAACAACAGGAAAAACTATGTAGCACTTTAAAGTCTAAGAAGATGGTTTAATAGGTGATGAGCTTTCGTGGTCCAGACCCACTCCCTCAGATCATATTCTGGAAAAGAATTAGCATGACCATACCAAAGGAATACAATGAAAAAAGTGAACACATTATTAAACTGACAAATCAGATTTAGTACAGAAGGTGAGGTGAGGGAGAGGGAGGAAAAAGCTATTTATGAGTCAATGAATGGGGCTAATCAGGGGTGTTAAGTGGGGAAGCTATCTTTGTAATGGATAAGGTAATTAGCATCTTTGTTAAGGCCCAGAGGCGGATATAGGGCAGGGCGAGCAGGGTGGCTGCCCCGGGCCCCGTGCTTCAATAGGCCCAGCACACATGCTACTAGCTGTCGGCTGTGGCGCATGCGCGAAATTGTGCTCCCTGGGTCCCGCAAAACTCTCATCTGCCCCTGTTAAGGCCCATTCATAAAGTGTCAAATTTAAGCATGAATGAAAGTTCTGAAGTTTCCCTTTAATCTGGTGTCGGATTGTTATCTTTTGGTTACAGTAAGGGATCTAGAAATCAAGAATATTGGTTTGTGATTCTGCCTCAGCCATCAGTTCATTAGGTAAGTTTGAGAATCTCTGTTTGTACTTTAAGTTCTCCCAGGAATCAAAGGTATAGAGCAACTAGAGCTGGTGAAAAAAAAAATTCAACTGAATAGTTTTCTACTGAAACATTCAGTTTTTTTGAAATGTAAACCATTTGTTCAAAGATGTTGATTTTGATTAACTTTTCATTGGAAAGGTATTGAGAGGAAGCATTGCAGTTCTCTCATTTGATAATGTAGAAAAGTTTTAATATCAAAATGCTTCATTTTGATGGGTAAAAATGTTTCACTAAAACTATAATTTGGTTTAGACTTTTGTGTTATATTTTTAAAATGTTCTTGAGGTATTTTCTAAAATTTGTTCCAAAACACCAATTACACTGGTCTACAATTTTTTAGAAGT
>CM057847.1:104463522-104479074 GCA_030068395.1 Apalone spinifera
CTGAGCCTCATTTGCATAGCTCTGGCGCAAGATCACGCCAGTCTAGATGCAGCCATAATTTTTTACCCTAGTTCTTATATCAGCAAAATCTTTCAGGCTAGAGCTTCTCTTTCTGACCATGATCCACTAGCTCATCTAACAATGAGGTGCAGAGTATTTTTGTTTCCAACCCCTTTCACGCATCCTCTCAGGGTAGGGAGCAGTCTGTGAAACAGCTGAAGACAATGACTGTTTGCGTCCCATTCCTTATATACAATTTCCCCAAGATGAGACGTCTCTGTCCCACTCCCCCCACCCCTGTGGAAAAGTGCAAAATTCAAGATGGATTCCAGCACTAGGTTACATGGTCACATGTCTTTGTAGGACTAACCATAGGCCAGGCTTACAAAAAAGCAAAGTTATTCACAGTTCAGTGTCTTGAGCACTGGGCCATTGAGTTTAAGTGCCACGAATGGCTTTCACTAGCACACCTAAATTAACACACAGACACAGATTTACACTTCATATTTCTAACTTAAATACATCAAGTTGCATCAAGTTTACCTGGCTCCCTCATTATTTGTGCTCCCAATGAAAGCAATCCCCAGGACCGCAGATTTAGGCCAACCACTTAGATTAAAAGGGTTTATATAGCGTGTGCGCGCATATATATATATATATATATATATACACACACACACATACACACACACACACTCAGGCCTAACGGCACCATTGTTGTATGTTTAAAATATTCAGTTATAGTAGTACAAACAAAAGATAAGCAACTTACCCAAAATGACAATGGAGAGAAAAAACATTGAGACAAAGTCTAGTGCTTGATTAACAGTTGACAGCACTCAATACACACTCTCAAAAAACCTGAAGATGGGGCAAAGACACACATCTTGTAGTGTGACTTCAAAGTCAATGTATTTGGGCTATTTCAGACTAAGTCAGAGAGGAGAGAGACCATCCTGATTCTTAATGGAGAATGCTCATCTTTGTATCGAGCTACAGATTTAAGGAGCTCCAGCAGCTTCTGACTAGCAGCCACTAAACTGGTAAAAATATCAGTATCAATGTACACCTGAAAGTCCCGGGGAATATAATTGTTGTCAGAAACACCATGGCTATGTCTAGACTGGCATGATTTTCCGCAAATGCTTTTAACGGAAAAGTTTCTCCATTAAAAGCATTTGTGGAAAAGCACTTTTTGCGGAAAAGCGTCCGTGCCAATCTAGATGCGGTTTTGCGCAAGAAAGCCCCGATTGCCATTTTCGCCATCGGGGCTTTTTTGCGCAAAACAGTCCTGAGCTGTCTACACTGGCCCTCTTGCACAAATATATTTGTGCAAGAGGGCTTTTTCCTGAATGGGAGCAGCATAGTATTTGCGCAAGAACACTGACAATCTTACATTAGATCGTCAGTGTTCTTGCGTAAATTCAAGCGGCCAGTGTAGACAGCTGGCAAGTTTTTCTGCAAAAGCAGCTGCTTTTGCGGAAAAACTTGCCAGTCTAGATGCAGCCCATGTGTCAGTGTTTCTGAAGGAAACTTGTACAGGAATTTCTGATTTGAGAAATTTTTAGAGTTACATTTGGGTTCATTCCAAATCCACAGTTTAGTCATCTCTGCCCAGCAGCAACCTTTCCTCTAAGACTGCTCTAGCTTGAATGCCTCCATTAATCTTAGCTGTGGCAGGATTGCAGATGAGAAGCAGTCTCTCAATTACAGAGGTCTCAAACCATTTAGAACTTTATAGACTGAAATAAAATCACTGATAATTGTTTTGGGGAGTGAGTGGTTTATGAAATGTTCATAGGCAGAATTCAGTCAAGTTACAAACCACTGGAAGCTATCGTATAGAAACCATTGTGCAAAGCAACACAGACTTTAAAAATGAACATGAAATGGCTTATTAAAAATGAGAGATGCAAGTCCACTCAGGAGGTTTTTTTACATTAGATATGCTTTCAAGAACACTAATAAATAGTGAAAGCAAATGGCTTCATGAAGGAGAGTTTGAATAAAATATGACTCAATACTACCTGTTTATGAAACAAAATTTGACATGCACAAACAAGACATGCATGGCCAACTGAAAAAGTTAAGCACTCATGAGCAAAAAACTGCATAGATAGATATAAAATTCTTGCATATAATGGTGTTCTGTACAACCGGCATGCCATTACACCACACAGCATGAAGTCAGAAATGCTTGTCAATGTGGCTTATGCTTATCGAATACTGAAAAAATGCAAGACATGTCCATGTTTTCCTATCCTGGTCAGGCATAAATGCTGCCATGGAAAACAAGATAGCCAAATCTGAAATAAATATAAGAAACAATACCAAAGAAGCAATGAAACCAGAAAGATTCAAATGGATTTTGCTCCAAAACTGTTTGAACAACTATTACCGCCTCTTTTTAGTGGACTTCTACTAAGATTTTTCCAAGTGAAGTGTTGCAGAACATCACAAGCAGTAGCAACGTCATAGAGCAGTGTAGATCATGATTTGTTCACCAAAGGATTAATAGATATTCAATCATAATTCAGTGGCTCAATCTGACATTTCTGTTCCATATATTACTACAAACATGTAACTCAAGCCTTCACTGTACACAGTCAAATGGATTAACAGAAAAAATCAGCACAAATGGCAAATAATATCTCACACAGGAAGCATTAGTGGATTCAAGAAATCCCTACACAGACTGTATTGGGCATGCTGTGAGATTCTAACTATGCTTAATTACCACTTTTGAGACTCAGGGACGGGACAAAAATCTTAATTGTCAATATGCATCAAGCTTCTTGAGCTAATGACTATTAACACTCACATAGCTGCAAGATAAATATACAACAGGAAATACAGGAGAACACAAGAAATACAGGAGTGCCCATAAAAGACCCCATTACAAGCAGAAGAGAATATTAGATTATATACAAGTCTGGAAGAAATACATGTATATTGGTCAGTGCTGGTAATTGACTTCACCATCCCTGTTGGGGCAAAGCTCCTCCTCAAGCTTGGTGGGTCCCATGCTTTCAGGCAGATTACTTGCCTCAGAGGCTCACAGCAGCCTTCAGTTTAGGTACTAGCTTGCTGTTTGTTGAGCTACTCTCATAATTGGTCAGTATGGGAAAAAAGGAAGGGGGGAGGGGACTAAACGTCATTGTCTCTGTAGTTCTTCCAAGTGGTACAGGGTAGGACAAACCCTTATACCAAAGCCAGTCTCTTTGTAGTATTGAAATAGGGAGTTGGTGAGGAGGAGGAACGTGGGCCCACTGTCTACTTCTAGTTCCAGCCCAGGGACCCTATGTTACTGGTGACATTACAGACAGCTGTTAACAGTTGTGTGACAGCAACAAATCCTTGGGCTACTTCCCCCACAGTCTTCCCCAGCACCTTCCTTACGACAGGTTCTTCTTTCTGGTACTTTCACTTTCTACTCTCAGATGCTCCACAGCTCCTTCTTTCCTCAAGCTCCTCACACACAGGCTGTGTCTACACTGGCGCGATCTTGCACCAAAGTGGCTGCTCTTGTGCAAAAACTTGTTGCCTGTCTATACTGGTCGTGTGTTCTTGCGCAAGTAAACTGACGGCCTACTGTATAAAATCAGTGCTTCTTGTGCAAGAACTATAATGCTCTCGCTCAGGAATAAGCCCTCTTGCGCAACTGTTCTTGCGCAAGAGGCCAGTGTAGACGGGCAACATTAATTTCTTGCGCAAGAATGCCCTATGGTTAAAATGGCCATCAGAGCTTTCTTGTGCAAGAGAGCGTCTACACTGGCATGGATGCTCTTGCGCAAAAGCCCATCTCTTGCGAAAAAGCACATGCCAGTGTATACGCTCTCTTCTGGAAGAGTTTTTGCAAAAGAGTTCTTGTGCAAGAAGCTGCCAGTGTAGACGTAGCCACACTGAGCTAACTTAAGAGGAGCTCTTTTTAGACAGTCTCAGCTGGTTCTTAATTGGCCCCAGCTGTTCTAAGTGTCTGACTTACTTGATTCTGGAAACTTCCTAACTGGTTCCATGTGCTTAATTGCCCTGATTAATTCTGGCAAGTGCCTGCTGGGTTTGGACTAGCCCTTGTTAGTTTACTCTGGAAACAGTTACTCAATCTAGGACTCCTGTACCCCTCTGGTCTGATGTTGTCAAAGTACACCTGCAAACAGATGAAAAAAATATTTCCATAGATAATGGTCAAAATGTACAGATAAGGCCAAAGAAGAGACATGCTGCTGGAGAACTTATTAGAATTTGACCTAAGCTTGTATATTTTACCATGATGCATAAGAAGGGGAAGGAGAGGTGGAGGGTTGCTGCACCCAGCTTCCTTGTACCCAGGGGCTGGCCCCACTACCAACATGCCAGCCCAAAGTCCTGACCTCCCCTCAGGTCAGGCAACCCCTCTGAAGTCCCACCACCCACTATCCCTGTAGGCTCTGCAGGCCACCATCCCTGCAGGCTCCGCTGCCGCTTGGGGTCCCACCACTGGCCTGGGTTCCTTAGCCATCTGCAGCTGTAGCTAAGTTGCCAACTACCACAGACTGGATGCTATTTGTGGCAATGGCATCCAATCCAGGAGAGCTGGCATAGTATTACTGCCCCAGACTGGGGTAGTAAGGGATGTTAACAGATGTAGAGGTAGCTCAGCAGTCTCATGCTAAAAATAGTTTCACGCCACTGCCCTGATGACGACCATGTGTTTTAACAGTTATACAGCTTTAACATTCTGAATCTCAATGTCTGTCATTAAATATTGTCTCACCCACTTCCCCCTATAATTTCCCATAACAGTGAACATCCAAATAAATACAACAGGAAAAATGCTAAACTCCATAATTTCACACCACTTTGAAAATTTAAATGTATACATACAGAAAAAAATCTTTAAAACAAACATTAATATCTGTCAAAGTTATAAAAAATAAATATCATTTTCTGACAACGCCTAATTATGAACATAAAACAGTAGGCAACCTGCCAAGGGACAATCTATATCATCCTCACAAAGACATCATAACCAACTCCACAGGTGACTCATTAGTATTCAGGAGGTACATCGCTCCTCTAGACCCCTGACAAATTTTAATTGCTAAATGGGGTGACCCCATGTGTCCCCTCTGGTCCTGTGAGTGACCCTCCCTGCAATCCCTCCCTCTACAGGCATCACTTACTCCTACCAAGTCCTACAGGTGAAACTGAAAAAAAATCTAAGGAAAAGCAAGGGAGGTTACTGATTCTGCATTCTTAAAGACATTGATTGTGCGATTAACAATGCACACCCAGTTACTGACAGTTAAGAACACCGGGAACAGCAAACAATCAACCTGGCAAATGTGTGTCGGTGACAGTTCATGGATGAGAAAGCTATGGAGGTTTAGAGATATTCAATAAGAGGCAGAATAATCCACTCATGTCTCAGGAGTATTACTTTTCTATTGGAATTTTATTTGCAACAAAAAGGGACAATGTCAAAGTAGGCACTGGAACCAATAGCTACTCACACTGTCATGTGACAGATGATTCATTATTTGAAACCTTGGTCCACGTTAGGTGACTAGGATCAGGAAATAAAAAATATTCTCCAATAAGCACTCTTTGTTCCACAGATTTATTATATAGTCACCATTTTAGTACCCAATTTGTCTGATTGGCGTCTCACCTCTGGTGATGGTCAGAACTTTTAGAACATTAGTAAAAAAACCCAATAAATGTCCACACAATGAGATTTTCCTCGTTTGGTTGATTAGTTTTGGTCTCCCTCCATTGAGAATTTTACAAATTATCTTTCCTTTTAATTTGTGGCTGTGTAACTGTAAACCTGGTTTGACATAAATAAATAGGAGAGTCCTCATTACTTTGTAGGAACCAATCCCAAAACATGTAATACAGTATGTAATGCATGCAATGTATTGTGTAAATGCACATAAAGGAAAAGGGTGTCCTGTGTAACCTATATTTTAACCAGCCACTATTCCTGAATCTAATCAACTCAGCATAGTTTTGTTGCATGCCAATAAAAATATGAGTGATTAGACTGGAATTCGATGCAGTTTTGGGGGAAGCAAATGGAATAGGTTTTGGGGAAACTCAGAAACAACATCCCTGTGGCAACTACTACAGACTTACATGAAAAAATAACATTAGGAGAGGAATATATGTGAGTTTCTATAATGGGATTTAGCAGAGGAAAACAAGGACATGAGTGAGTCCAATGTGACTGGCCAGCTACCCATAGAATATAAATAGATAATGCACAGACCCACCAGTGTTCTGGGACAATGTTTTGTGAACCACTACTTTAAAGAACCAAGTCCTGCAAAGTTAAAATTAGATTTTGGTGCTCCTTATAAGAAAGAGATAGAAGACCATTTAATATGGATTATCTGAGACTACACAGTACTACATTTAATCAGAAGTATATTCCTTTATTATCAGATAAATAAGTTGAAATGTAATTGATATAACTACCATGAAGACATAGTAGTCCACAAATTCAGGATTAAAACTGTAGCCACGTAAGTAGTACCAGTGGATATATGCTTTTTTAAATTTAAAGTGCTCTGATACACTCAGAATATCAGAAAACTGGTATTCTATGGCTCCCTGTCTATTATTTCACAATGATTCAAAAATATTTTTTTTTCCTAATGGCCAAAGCTGGGGAGAGAGAGAGAAACTTAACAAAAACAACAACAACAAAAAACACCTGTGTTCTTTCTGGCTCATGAATCCTCACCTACAAGAAAAATTCTTCAACTGAAACATTTCTACTGACAAGCAAGCCAGGAAAGAATCAAGCTCATTCTCCCATAGCTATATTGACTTTGTAGGGCTTACAAGAGTAAATATACATTTTCTTGTCAGCAAAATAAAGAGAGGGGGATTTAAACTAAACCCCTAACTGTGTGACCTTTAAAGATCCAACCTCAAATCTTGCAGAATCCATATAAAAATCTAGGACTTTGAATACACAGGAAAGAGATCAACAGAATAAGATATCAATGCCACAGTCACTTACCTGATCATGATCTGCCTTTATGAGCATAGAAATGAGCACTGAGGCCAAAATATTTAAACTTTGATGCTTAATATTAAGCACCAAAATTTATCTTCAAACAGTTAATTAAAAGTAGCCTGATTTTTAGAGATACTGTATAGCGACAAGTGCCCCTAAACTTTGTGAGAGCTATAAGTGCTCAGCGTAGTTGAAATTCAAACTCTGTTTAGGCACCTAAATATAGAGATAAGTGTCTATGCAGCTACATTTTAAAATTTTGACTTGAGGTGCGGCCAGACGTGCACTTATGAATACTTCTTCCACTTCAAAACATCATAAAGCCACTTAGACTTTGTATGCCTGAGGTCAGTTACCCAAGTGAAGCATTAACAAATGGCAAGATGGGCAATAAGATTAGATACAGCTTTCTCTGAGCTGAGTCCAAATGACTTTTTCATTGACTGTCTATGAAAGTTGTCAGTGGTGTTGCACGAAGCAACATAGTAGTCCTGAAGCTTTTCTGTAAATCAATATAGAATATTTTAAAGCTTTTAAGATCTCGTAAAAGTTCAGATGAATTCTTGGAATACTGCCATATGCACCATTGTATGAAGTATTTCCTCAAAGAGTGCTTCTGAATTCCAAGAGATTCTCAGGAAACGAATGGTATAATAGCCGTATGATTTAAAAGTAACACACTGAGAAGATGTGGAACATGAAAAACAAGTTAATTATAGTATTTAGGTGACATTTAATGCAAAGAGAATGACTGGCAGTCAAAGCAAAGTTCAAGGATTTTAACTTCAGCTTTAAAAAGGACCAATATGTGCAATATTATCTGTTTGGCAGACTTCATGTTTCTAATAATAAAATGAAACCCAGTGCATGCTAAATAACAGAAGACACTTGGTGTGAGGAGATTGTATTATATGCTAGAAATGCTTATTATAAAAGGTATGGATTGTGCTAGAACAATTAAGATGTTGCCACCCTGTGCTTGGGATAGGAATGAAAAATAACTCTGCCAGAGAGGGAAACAGAGAAAGGGCGCACATCTACATCGCAGGGCTAAAGCTGAATTAAGCTATGCAACTTCAGCTACCTTAATTGCGTAGTTTAAGTCGAGATAGCACCTAAAGCCTAGTTAAGCTGTCTACACAGTAGGAAGTCAAAGGAAGAACATTCTTCCTTCAACTTCACTTACTCCTCGTGAAATGAGGATTAACATGAGTCCTCCAGTTGAACATTATTTATTTTGAAATAAAGGCTAGTAGGGTAGACATGCTTTTTGTTATTTTGGAATAACGTCAGTTATTCCAAAATAATGCTGCTCTGTAGACATACAGAGAGAGAAAGAGCCCCAGTTCTCCAAGGAGATTGATCCTTCTCCAGAAGAAAGGAAGTCTTTTATTATCAAGGCATTTTCAGTGATCAAAAGCCTCCCACTTCTGGAAAGGAAGGAGGAGAGGAAATGCTGCACATTTCTTTTTTCTTTTCTTTCTGTCAGAGCTCTTTACCTAGACTCTCTGTAACTTAAACTTAATTCTTTCATTACCTAGGCCAAATACAGAATGGCTGTGGGCAGAAAACTTAGGACTCATTTAACAAGTGCTACCCCACAAAAACTCACCAGTACGATGCCACGTTCTACCCATACCATGTTCCACAGTGAGCAAAGGCCATGATCCAAGGATAGCCAATATCTGCCTATTAAAGTGTTCAGTGTCAGACAAATGACCTTTTATAATGTTCTTATAAATGGTGTTAAGCCACGTAAACCTTTGAAGCATATAGTAGTACATTTGGCCATTCCTACATGCTTAATAATAAGGAGGAACCTGGCTGTGTTATTGAGACTTTCTCTATGCATCTGGAATCTTTATACAGTCACATATGTTGCTTAACTATGGACCAGCATGGATTAAACAGTCAAAACACCTGATTCATATGCTTTGTAGCACAGTGTTACAAGAGATAAACAACCTATATATCTACCAGACTGGAAAATTCAACAGTCCTTCACTGGGCAGGGAGTGAGCTAGATGAACAAATAGCTCTTTTCCATCTCTGTCATGTATGAGTCATTATATTCTTGTTTAATTATTGCAGCCAACATTATAGGAATGATTTCACTTCCCTTTCCCACTTTCTCCCGTGCTAAAAGGAAGCATTTGCTGCTTGTTAAGCTTGCTCTGATGGCACTGGTGTTCTTTAAAGAGAATCTTGATTTGATCCACAGTTTGCTTAAACATGTTACTTATGTGGTAATCTGAAACCACCAGAAGCTATAAAGGCTAGGACTGGTACTTACGTACAGACTTACAAAAGGAAAACTGTGGTGGATGGGTGCATAAGTAGTCTCAGTTTACTAAACAACTTGGTCTATAAACCACCTCTCTGCTCTTTACACATTTTAAGTAAAGCCTTTCCCGATACTATAAATAGTCTGCTAAGGAAACATGAAACATTTTTGAAGAGATCTAAATAGAAAAACCAAATGACACATATAGTTACAGAAAATAAATCAAAGGCCTTTTTATGCTATTGTCTAAAACATGAAAATATTGATTTTTTTCTTTAAGAAAACAAAAAGAAATGTGAATTTGGAGGGCATGGAGGCAGAGTAAGCTGTCAGGGAAACATCCAAAGGCCAAAATGCTGCACAAACTCATCAGCATATAATGATGCTTACTCCTGAGCACTTCAGATTGGGCCCTGAAGCTACAACACTTGCATGCACACAGGACAAGAGAAAAAAAAAAGACACTATCTCTTCTATTAGTGATAGCTGCAGGCAAGGTTTGTTTTCCCTCACTGGGTTTGCTTCAGTTGTGTCTCATGTCATGGTTAACTTCTTTACTGCAGTGCCTGCAGATGAGGTTGTAAAAACCATTAGCCATGCTCGGCAGATGCTAGGTATTGCTAAGATGCTGTTCCAATAACTTCTTTTCTTTAATTAAAATTCTAAATAAATCATGAGGTTTTGCAAACACAAGTCTACCGTTACCGTTCTTGTGCAAGATGAAAGCTGTGCTGACTGCTGGCAGTCTTGATGGAATTCTAGCCTCTTGCTTCTTCTCCGTTTTGTGTTTTCCCTTGGCCTTCACATAACATCCCCATATGCGCTTCTTCAATGCTTAAAAATCATTATTGCTAAAGATCAATACCAGAAAACATCTGTGGCTCTTGCTGGTGTTTACTCTTTTTCTACAACAAATGTGACTAAAACTCCCTGTAAAGAATAAAGGGAATATCCAGTATTTACTTGCTTATTGATTTTTGCTGATGTTCTTCAGAAATGGAGATTTGGGAATATTAAATATACACCATGTTCAGAACATTTATTTACAGTAAAATATTAATAAATTGAATCTTCTTTCTCTGTTTTTAGGGGAAAAAATCCTACTGAAATAAACAATTTTGTGAATAATATTATTTCTAATTATATCAATTATAATTTAATATAACATATTAAAAATATTTTAGGTTGTAACGAGAAACTTTCACATGGGTGTGAGCTGGGGTGGGGGGGAGAAGAGGACCTTTTGAACATAAAGCAATCGATGTCTCTAATTTTCAGTTTCTGTTATTAGGTCTAATTATTAAAAAGGTTTGCATTTGAAATCTTAATAGGCTGATGTTATATAAAGGCAATTAGGAAAAGTGACAAAAAAGCATCTCAAGGTACATCCTTCATTATGCTGGGCACAGTGTTTCTCCCTTTGGTGGTGGGAGGGTACCTAGAGTGAATCAGTCCAACTCTGGAGTGTTTTTATTCCTTATGCAGGTTTTATGTTTCAATATATTTTTCACTGGGCCTGAGCTTATGCTGAAGGAGGACTCCTTAACGAAACCAAAGTAACAAATTCCTGACAACAAAAAAGGCAATACCTTTCCTGGTCTTTTTTCTGGGGTGTTGCCTTGCTATACCAGATTGTCTTCTGAGAGAGACACAGAGTGAGTGTGTGTGTGTGTGTGTGTGTGTGTGCGCCATGCCTTTTCTCCTTGCTTCAGCTTCTCTCTCACCAGAAGGGGGGATTTTATGTCACAAGAAGCTCTTAATTGGACTCACGTGTCCCTAGTTATACTGTAGTAGCAACCAAAGGCCCCGAACAAAATTTCTGTGCAAAAAATTAACATATGGATCCTGCAAACTGATTCATTTGCACCCTTATGATGTACATGGAATCACATTGAAGTAAAAGAGGTTCCACATAGATCTTCCCTCATGGATCAGGCTGCAGAAAGGAGACCTCTAACTGTGTGTGCTGCAATTATACTTGTTTAACAATTAATATAGTATTCCCAAGCCACAGCTGACCTTGGGAGCCTAATTTTTTTTAAGCACACCTTAGATGTTAAGTGAGAAGAGACCTTGTCTCACTGGGGGAATTAAAGCTGACACTGAGAATCTCCTGGTTTCAGCTTGTGTTACCACATGGTTGATACTGAGATATAGCTTTCCATTAACTTCCCATGCATCACAGGATTGAACTTGGCAGCAGCTCTCAAGGTAAAAGAAATTGGTTCAGCTGTTTATCATTACATCCATCCACTTGTACGCAAATGTCAAAAGTCAGGCAAGTTTCTTCACAAGGTGAAAATCAAGCAGTACATGACACTCCCATGACAGCCATGACAATAAATGCAGCCTTACTCATCATAACCCAGTCTTCTCTTCAATTTCTGATTCCTGCAGTGAAGTCAAAACCCATATTAATGGCATCACAACAGACAGTTTCCGTGGAAATCATTTTGATGTCGGCAAGTCAATGTTGTAACTTCACTGGAGGCTAAAATAAGAAGATGGGTTAGAAAGAGATATACTTTCTTACATATATGATATGAAAAGTAAACAAATCCACATTTATATAGAATACATTATGACACTGCATTGGATAAGATAGCACTGTTATGCTTTCATCCCAAAGTGACCCACACAACCCCACTCTAGGTAAGCAATAAACCTCAACAGAGCAACACATGTCACAGGAGAGGGACTATATTTTCATCCAAACTGTTCATGTGCATAAACATGATCTTATCACATGGACAGCTGGTAGGAGTTCACAATATTGGCAACGTGTAGGTGGAGATGAAGATGGTACTGAGCAATAGTTGGCGAGGCCTGACAAAATGAGCAATGGTGGTGCATCACAGGGAAATTTGTGGCTTCACTGTAGTGTTTCTGTTCGTGTTGTATGCATTGTTGGGGCACAGAGAAGGTAGTACATTACTGGGATGGTTTTTGGTGTCCTCTGATGCAATTTTAAATGGCAGTTATTTTCTCTGAATGATATGGTAAGAGATTTCTTCATAGGAGGTCCTGAGTTTCCAAGTTGAGTAAAGTTATTCTAAGTCATCCAGGAGGTAATTCATACTCCAAAATAGTTTAATAGAATAGCATTTTATGACTGCTACGGTGCAGGAGAGGAAAGACTTGTGTTTCTTTTATGAAAAGGTTTAATTCACAACCATTCCTTTTATTTTAAGGAAGAGCATGCTTCTAGTTACATTTTTAATCAAAGTAGTAATTTTTCAAAAAATGTCTGATAGCATGATATAGACTTAAAGTCATGGATAAACCACACTTTCCTACATTACTAATTAAAACATAATTGATTCATTTATCACAGCTGGACTCTCAATTTATTTATTTCCACATATAAATAGTTGGAAATTAAAATTGGGATTTTTTTTCAGAAGCACCTCCTCTGAGACATCCCAATGAACAGAAATGATTCATACAAACAACAGCTATGTTGAAAAAAGGCACTAAAATGTAAGTGAACTTTGTAACTCAACAGGATACTCAGACAGAAGAAAAGCCACTTAAAACATCCATTTTTAAACAATTTAATAAGGCACTTGTCACCACAGCAGGAAAGAGACAGAAAAACACTTAAAGCAACTACCTTTAAAAGTAATTTATTTTAGAAATCATCAACTCTAGAGACATACAGGAAACAAAATGCAAACCAAAGAACTAAAAATAGCTTTATTTAAACCCTAGCAGTCAGTCTATAGCACGACTGGGGAAATTATTCAAGTTGTTACAATGGAAAACAATATGAAAAAGAATGTCTTAGAATGGTACTTAAAAAGTCACCCTAAACTATACGAGACCATTCTAGCCATGAAAAAAGTTGGCAGTGTAACCCTAGAAAACACAAATCAGCATGAAATTGAAGCTTGTATTTTCTATCATGGACTTAACTGGAAGCAGGGTCAGTCCTTTATTTGAGATATTTACCAGTTTATCCTGGAAATGCCATGAGAAATGGGAAGTACCAGAGGATTTAGAAAAACCCTCTGTATTTCTAGTCATGAAAAGATTAAAGAATGAGGCCAGTAATTACCATCGATCTAATGTCTGGTTCCTATTAAAATAATGGGACACATTTAAGACAAAATAATGTTAGATGACAGACTCACAGAAAATAATCATAATGCAGAGTTGCCAACTCATGATTGGATCATGCATGTCATAATACTAGATGTTTCCATTTAAGCATTGTATGGTCTCCATCAGCGTCTCGGATAGTTTTGCTCATATTCAAAATGGTTACAATCACTCTTTACTTTCAATTAGAGTAAAGCAACTGGCTACTTTCAATTAAATGGTCGCTTTGCTTCCGGGCCACAATTTCCCTTCATCTTTGAAAATCGCATTGAAAGGCTTTAGTTGAGATAGCTGCCATCTTCCATAGTTTTAAATGACAATGATAGCTGATTATCCTCTGCAAGGATGGCAGCCTCTTCCCTGTGCACTATAATTTGGAAACTAGACAGAAGGCAGTGGAAAGATAGAGAATGTAATGGGAAGCAAGAGGAAATGGGTTTAAAAGGGAAAATATGATGAGGAGATTGAGAGGAAAAATGGAGGAAAAATATTCCAGGCAGGTGAATGTCGAGCAAGAGGTCAGATAAGTGACTGAAGAGGCAAAGAATAATATGAGAATATTTCACGTATATCACAATAACAAAATATTTTAAAAAATTGAAAATTGGGGCTTGGTTTTCAGAGCGACTTAAATATTGACCCATTAAAAAAAACTTGCTTAGAAATAGGCCCTATATCCTCTCCTAACTGCTGCCATTATGACCTTCCATACCTCATTTCCATGCAAATACAAATGCCCAGGTCCAAAAGTTCATTGAATTCAACAGAAAGAATCCTGTGGTCTTTTGGAGGAGACCCCAATGCATCAAAATATAGATGGAGAAAGGTGATAATTTGTAATGGTGCTGCCCTACTAACAGCCTGGGAAACAGGAATGATCTTCCTTTCAAAAAATACACATTAAAAAAATCATTTCAAACCAGAATGTACATTCAGATAAGCAAATTTCTTAAGGGGGAAAGGGGGCATTTTTTTTTAAAAAAAATCTACTTCAGAGCAACAAGAAGTAGTTTCATAAGGTTCTGAAACCAGATTCTCAGCAATCTGCCCATTGGTCCACTGAGGATCTGAGGACTATGAGAACCAGGCTCTCCAGTAGCAATCAGGTGGTCTGCCTAGGACAGGGGTTCCCAACCTTTTTTGGTCCCCGTACCTCCTTTGCTTTTAGTAAACCTTCCCGAACCCCCTATTCAATATGAAAGGAAATAAATTCTAGACTCTAGAATCCACAACTTTTTTCACTAACACTACTACTTTTGGAATATTTCAGTTAGGATAATCTAGTTATTTACCAAATATTCCCCATACCCGCTTAACAAGCTTCTCATACCCCCTGGGGCTACGCATACCCCAGGTTGGGAACACCTGGGCTAGGAGATAGATAGCCTAGGAGGCTGAACTATCCAGCTGCCTACAGGAAGGCTACTGCAGGGCCTGAGGGGCCAGGAGTTGGGGGATCCTTCTAAGGAGCTTGGGAGAATGACAGTCCAAGACCTTTGTGACTTAAAGCTTTTAACTGTTGCTTGCTCAGGGCATAAGAGCCAGTCTGCTGATTCTTCAAATCCATCAGGCTATGTAGCCTTCTATGGGCTACTTCTGAGGGAGCCCGAAGACTGGTTTTGCAGGCTCTGCTTCAAGACTGGCTCTGCTGCAGGCAGATGGGCTGCATAGAACTGAGGGGCCCTCCAGAGAGGCTCTCAAGGAACCTGGCTAGCTCCAGAACCTGGGATCCCTGACTTCCACATTCCTTGCTGAAGAGCCATGGGCCCCTGGAGCCATGGGAACTGGACAGCCTAGAAAAGGCAGCTGGAGATTTTAGAAACCCAGGAATCCATCTTCCTTGTTTCCTTCAAAAGGTTCAATGGAATTGATATGTTCCCAGCATGTTTTCTGACAGAAGACTGTTGTTCCAATGAAAAAATTCATTTCTATGCATTCTTCCCATATACAGTAAAACTCCAATTGTCCGGCATCCAGTGAGCCCCACGTGCGCTCAGAGGCTGGGAAAGGGAAGGGGAGGAAAGGGGAAGGGGATTATCCCCTTGTGACAGGTCTGCTGAGACCCGCACTGCATCCAGTCTGGACATGCGGGGGATGCATGGGGGATGCGGGGGAAGCCCCGCACTGCCGCCTGCTACAGGCCAGCTGGGGCTGTAAGCGG
>CM057847.1:104499138-104515796 GCA_030068395.1 Apalone spinifera
TAATCCAGGCCTGTACTAGACTATTCATTGTTTAAATTTGAACAACAAGGCACTAGAAGGAACGGCTCAGGTCATCTGACAAGCAATACTGCTCCCGTTTTTGTTAAAAAAAATCCTAGGTCTTTTAAATCCTATGTGAAACTACACTTGCAGTAGGCAGCAAGGATGCTGATAAGTACTGTTAGAGGGTTAAAGTAAAAAGGAATTCTAAATCTTTTCAAGAAGCTAAAAACAATTGAAAACAACATGTATTGCACTGAAGATATATATTTCAAGCAGATCATTAGGAAGTTAACCTATTTGGATGTTTTAGTAGTCAATTTCTAACACATTTAAAGGCTTACTATAAATGCCAAACATGGATGCATGACACCATATTTAAATGATATTGATGCAATGCCTCTTTAGTGCTAAAAGAATCATGTATCTTCACTCTGCTGCTCATGCAGTACAAGTATTCTTATGGAAACACATTGAAACAAGAAATTAATTGCTGCTATTTATGTTATGGCATTTATATGCCATACAAAAAAAAAACACCCATTAAATACAATAGGAGCAGTTCACCATAGTGTACACATCTATGAAACAATAATTCTGCTCTCTAGTATGGTACGTCCACTGAAGATCACAGTCCATTGCTCCCAAGCCATGGCAAATCTGCTGTGGCAAGATTGTTTTCACCTATGACTACCAATCAGTGATTAAGCATGCCATATAAGGAACAGGTATGTGCTATGAGTCTAGGAAGCATTCTGCACAGTGTCTCTTGAGGCTTCCAGGTGTGTAAAGTGCAAAGAGCATGGATGTTCATACTGTGAAATTCCTTGAGGAGATGTAGTATTCTCTTCTCAACAGCCAGCCAACTTCCTGGCCCACACAAAAAGGGGTGGGGTTCTAATTAATGAATAATCCTTTTATAAGGCTTCACATTTTAATTCATCTCAACATAAAGATACAAGAAAGTAGAGGCTTTTTTGCCCTTCTGTCTCTTATGCTGCCACCTACAGACCCTCTACAATCTAGAAAATAAAAGGTGTTGGGCCATTTTCAAGCATTTGGAAAGGATAAGGGAAAAAGGACTCAAGAGGTCTAGAAACTACTGAGATAATGAAGAAATTCAGTACTACTAAAAATCAATACTATGGGATTTTTTTAATAGAACTTTTAGAGGCCATATTTTATGAGCTCCAACCTGCCAGGCACACAAATGCAGCAAATGTTCCTAAATGGCTACATGACAGCAAGAAATACATGTCTCTAAAAGATAATCCTTGCCCATAAGGAAAAAGAGAATGAAAAACTGACCTCAACTGATCCATTATATGACTCCTTTTTTCTCTTATGCTAAACCAAGAAATTTTCTGAAATAGCAGAATCCTCTTTTACATTTATACCAGTTAACTAAGCAGGCCTGTTGAAGGAAGAGCATTTCGGTGCAACAAATTATCCATTTCATAGGTTTCTACTATAGTTTCATCTTTAAAGAATGGGGGAAAAAATAATCCAGCTAAATGGATACAGAAAAATCTGCATGGCAAGGCAGAGAATTATATTGATTTCATTCTGATTGACAGAGTTTATATAAAGAATATTCTAGAATGGAACCAATTCAGCCCAGGAAATGACTACTGAATGCAGAGATATCATTTAACAAGACATTAAGCAGGAAAGAAAAAAAACTGCTCAGCATTAAAGCTTCAGAATTAACCAAGACAAGTTCAAGAAAAAAATTTAGTCATGAGGTGACAGTGGAAAGACTTTATATATTAACATATTGACATTTTCCAATTAAAATGAATGAGAAGAGAACCTGGTGATATAGATGCAGCCTAGTAAGTCAAGAAGTTATAAAAGTAAAGTTGTACTCCTAGGCAATACACTGTGTTACATGGAAGTTAAGGCTGAAATAGTCAAAAATCAAGCATTAGGAAAGCAGAACATTATTTTTAAGATTAAACTAAAGAGAAACTCAGACATTTGAAAGTATAATAAAGCTCAGGTGAGATTAAAATAATCTTCTCTTAAAAATACCAGCTTCTCATCTTTCTTCCCTTCTTAGTTTATATTTATATCGTTTGATGTTATATTTTATTTATATTTCTGAAAGCCATCTTAAAGTTGGAAAATACATATTTATACAGTTTTGCAAATTGGGTTTTAGAAGATTTGGTTTTATACGTGAATGTCTCCAGTAGGTAGTGCGATATTTTATGACCACACTTATTATCAAAGAAGAGTGGGTAATAATGGCTTCAAATATGCTAGGCCTACTCAGGACTGCTGAACTACATAGTATGTTGACACCCCAGCTTGTGCAATATTAAATTTATTATGAATGCATAAGATTGTCAGAGTTTGTTTAGTTTCAGTGCATTGCTACTGGGACAGAGTTAAAATTGTTCTAGTGCCCTAGTTGTGTATTTTCATATTGTATTTTCAAATATTTGATTTTTACTTTTGTTAAACTTGAAATCAATTTTTCTTCCTTTCTAAGGATTACATTTGTTGGGGGGAGGGGTTATTAGTTTATTTTATAAAAATATTCTTGTGAGGATTTGAAATCATAATCCTGAAATATATTTTTTTAATCTGTACTACAATTTAAATTTCTGAAAGGAATTTGCTCTCTTTTTAATTATTAAATGATTACTCCGTAACACACACTCCCCTCTACCTCTGTTCTACTCATTTCATGCTTACCCACTTACTCCATGCCTACTCATGCTCTCCAATGCCAGATTAGTGTGTTCAGAGGGGCTAACCTGTGTGTCTGGTTATTCCCCTCCACCAGGGACCCAGGCAGAATTCCACAGTAACCACCAGTGTCAAGAGTGGTTGGAGCAATGGAGATAGACATTAAGACCACTGTACTGCTAGGTCTATAGTACCCCTTGGACAGTGGCTTAGAGACTAGAAAATAAATGGATCAGGGGAACACCTGTCAATCTTATTTCTAAAGGTTACTGCTGGCATTTGGTATCTAAATGCCAAAAAGAAGATAACATGCAAACATTAGAGAGTCAGTCCTGCTAGTCAGACATTTACAAGATCCACAGGAGGAACAATATAAAGGATTGGAGCATAAAGAGCTGATAATGTTCAAGTGCTATCTAAGGTGTTGCTGATGCATTGCTGAATTGCTCAGTGCTTTTACTTGTAAGAAGCAATTAAACACTCAGCAGCTGACAGCTTTCCTTTCTAGTGTTGAAGTATCTCTGCAGGCAGGAAACTGCATTCCCCTCCAAAAAGTGCAAGGATAGTACTGTCCCCTAGATGAATCAAGAATCGTATTGCTTTAAGAGCTACACAATGTCTCCTGTTCACTTCCATTGTCCAAAATCCCCAAATCTTCAGGACTGCTTAGGCTGCTTCTTTCACATAGCTGGAAAGAGTACATATCTGATTGATGCAATTCTGTACAGACCCGAAATTGAAGAGGCATCCAGGCAGTTCAGTTTGTCAAGATGTGAAGTGGTGAGAAGAATCCCAGAGAGGTTTTCGGACCCTGAGATTTATTAGAAAATTCATAGGAAACACTGGAAACTCCTTTGCTAAAGATATTTAAAAGTAAGCTGAATGAAACACTAGAAAAACTACTGAATGATAAGATTAATTGGATGACTAATAGGTCATTTCTAGATCTAACTACGCTGATTCCTTGATAGAAGCTCCTATAGCAACATTGAATTATGCAAGTTACTATCGTGATGGGGGCTATAGACAGACCCAGATAGAGATGTTTATTCCAGATCACTCCCTTATTAATGGTTTGTTCAAATCAAGCCACAAGAAAAGTTAAGCATATGGGTGGCCTTTTATGTGCCCTTCTCTCCACTTTCTGGATAAATATTAATGTAGCATGGACAAATATACTCCAGACTTCTGTCATCCGGCAACATCTGTGGTCCGACGTCCCCATAGGTGCTCCCAGGCTGGAGCACATGCAGAGAAAAGCCAGGCCCTGCACTCAGCAACTCCTCTCCCCACCCTCCCAGAACTTCTGTAGTCCTGCAAATAGCTCATTTGTAGCACTCAAGCTCAGGGAGAAGTGGGAGGACCAGGGATGGGGAGAATGCTTAGGGGAAGAGGCACAATAGCCAGTGGTGGGAGGGCTGGGAGTGCAACCCAGTGTGGTCGTGGGGCTAGATGCACTACCGTGGGGCTGTATTCCTAGCCCCTTGTCCCAGGGCTTCACAGCCATTCTGCCTCTTCCCTGGAACATCCCCCGCAGTCACTGCTTGGTCAATCATGGCTCCTCTGCTGCTACCAGAGCAGAGCTCCATAGGTAGCAGCAGCAAAGGGACCAATAGTTTTGGAAGTGGTCTGGTCCTAATAGTGCCAGACCAGGGAGGTATAGCCCGAATCTTGTCAGTGATGGACTAATATCTTGTGTCTGTGATTTTTAATAAAAGTCATAGACAGGTTGCCATCTATACACACTAATTCATGGAAGTCTGAGTTCCAAGGTTGGAGCTGCAGTCCAAGGAGGGGGAGGAGAGAGGCTGACAGCTCAAGTCCTGCCACTTGGGGGAGGTAGAAGGCTGACAGATGAAACCACCAAGGGCGGAAGTAGTGGAGATTACAAAAAAGTCTCAAAATCCATGAGAGACTCAAGGCCTTAATCATTGCCAAAACAGCACATGTTAACCCATTCAAGCTATCATCTACAGAGTCACTAAAGTCCTGGAAGAGAATAGTACCTGAGGCTTCCAACAGTAGTGCTGACACCAATTGGCTGATGATATATCACTTGACCTAAAACAGGCTCTTTCTGTCACTCCCAGACAGTTCTGACAGAGAATATTGCTCATCAATAAAGGCTACTGAGCTTGAACACACATACAATCCTAGAACTGATGTATGAATTATAAACCAAGAATAGCAGCTCATTTGTTCCTATTCAGTTGGATAAGAGTTATATTATTCATAAAGAAAATAATCATCATCTGTTATTTTCTATTATCCTTACTAATGGATGTGTGGAAAGCAAATAGCACAACAGTAGTTTTGGGGGTTTTTTAATATATTTCATTTGGATTATATAGTGCATAGCTTATGTGTTCATTGTTATTTTTGAGTTATAACTCTTCATGCAGCATGAAAAGTTTTATCATGAGGGTTGGCAAGGAAGTTTCTTCTAGGTAAAATGATCAAGAGATAAACATACTGTTCGTGCTCTGTCCACTACTTTCTTATGGTGTTACCAATTGTGGGGGCAAAAAGACTATTTACTGGTATAAGCAAACCTCCCATTCCACCTTCAGAATATCCACCTACCTATAAAGCATACCACTCATTGCTCTGCAATCTCTTTCCAAAATGTTAATGGTGTAACACTTCTAGAGATGGTACTTGAAGAGGTATCATTCAATTTAGACAGCTCTGATTCTACCACCCTAACTCACATTGAGTAGCGCTGTAGACCACATCTACACGAACACTATGCAGAAAGCTGGAGTATAAATCTACTGTGCTTCAGCATGCTCCTCACTGACTGTCAATGTGACTGTCCACATGAAAAGTTTCTTGGAGTACTCTGATATTAAGTTTGTCAATGGCCATTGTAGACTGACATCTCAGCAAGCATTCATGTAGACATGTGCCACACCACAGAGCCCCCCTCCCTCCTGCACTTCAAACACCTCAGCACCAGCCCACCCCAGAGCTCGAACCTCCAGCACCAGCCCTCATCCCCTCCCACACTTACCTTCCTGCCTCAACCCATAGCCTCTTCTGCACACTGAACCCCTCATTTCTGGACCTACCCCAGAGCCTAGGGGGCCCCACAAAACCTAAAAGCCCCAGGCCCCAGAAGAGTTCTCCAGCCCTGCAATCAACACAGTAAATGATGTTATTTTCTTCTCTCATGTTTTTTATTGCAATCTATCATTTTTGGTCTCAGAATGAGACATTAACTTGAGGTCCTTTCTGATTCGTCTCATGTATGTGTCTGAGTTCATAAAATCTTTGAGGGTAATCAAATCTATATTTTTCTCCAAAAAACCTCCAAACTTTCAAACAAAATTTTTCACCCAACACTAGTTCTGAGTTTGTCAGCTTACATAAGTATGCATCAGTGCAGACACCCAAAATTTATGAGAACCTCAGAGGACTGATTGAGATCTTTCTTAGATTACTTTAACTGTTACCTCATAATCTGGTCTTCTGTTTTGTGAATGCTATTTCAGATCTCTGCCCAAGTTTATTTGGCCAAATCATGTCAAATTTGTGAACAGATTCAGTGCCCTTGAAAACACCACATATATTTCAGCAAATGTAGTATTCCCAGTAAAATTCTCCTAGCTCTGCACTCTTTTACAAGGCGCAATGCCTTCAGTAAGAGTTAGGAGCTAAATATTGTTGCTGTTGAATCGACACTCACATTGCCTGCAAGACTGACTTGCTGACTTTTGTGTGCCATCTGATTTTCCTTACATGCAACAGTACCAGAGGCCTTTTCCAGTCTCAATTTCACTTAATCTTAGATTCACATAACAGCTATTTTGGGCATTTCCTGGGCTACTACCTAGAGGCTTCACCTGCTAAAATTGTACTAAGAGTGTCAATTTTGCTGTAAGTATTTGCCAAGAAGAGCTAGTATTTTCACAAGTTGGTGTGAAAAGTGATTAAAAGGGAAATATTTGCTACTTTTTCAAAACTGTAGACTTATTTGACCATCTTCACAAAATTTATAAATTTATATCAGGATAAGGTTTGGGGCATTTTTGTGCTAACATGTTATGTATTCACAAACAATTTTTTTTTCAGACAGCTGAAAACAAGTAGTGTGTATTAATACTTGGTTTGGAGCCAGGAGCTAAAATTAATTTTGCCCATGGGCATAAGAAGAGTCAGCAAGTTGCCCTACCATACATGAGAGATTTGGGAGTTCCTAGAAATATAACATATGAACCATGTGACAGGACAGTTTGTTTATGAATGTGCTTTCTCTGAATTCGCAACCAACCTCTTTGTTTGACTCATGAGGAAGATACTCAAGTCATTTTTATCTGGATACAGTGAACTGTATTTAAAAAAAAGAAATCTGCTTTTTGGTTTTTGCTAAAATTCTGTGTTAAACCAACTTAATGTTTCTCTTTCATAGTGGTTTTGCCAGCACTAAGAATTATCTTATAGAAACATACCTTGAGCTGAAATAACTTGCCATTATTCTTAATCTTCTGTTGCAAGCTCAATGTTTTGTTGTCTTGCAGGACCAAGAGTTGTTGATTTGTTTATTTTATTTTACTTTGTTTATTGCAACATCTTTCTGCTATTGTTACCCACATCAAAGGTACTACAAAAACAAACAACATAACTACATACGGTTAGTTTCGGAGGGGTAGTTTCAGTTAATCAGTAACTGAAAAAAATTAAACAAATTGTCCTGCAGCACCTTAGAGACTAACAAATCATGTAGATGGTATCATGAGCTTTGAATGGGTACTCCATTTATCTGAAGAAGTGAGTTGTGCCCACAAAAGCTCATGATACCATCTACGAGTTTTGTTAGTCTCTAAGGTGCTGCAGGACTATGTGTTGTTTTTTAAATTTTACACAGTTAGAATCAACAACATTTACTAGATAGAGATGGGCAAATGATATTTCATTAATATTTGCATAATTTTAAATAAAATTGACACTGGGCCATATCTGGATCTTGTCAACTCGTAGCTCTTCTCCCATATTTGAGCAAAGTACCTTCAGCAAGTAGACATTGCACAAGAAGTGCCTGCAATGCCACTTTGATTATCTCTTTATGGATTTATGGAATGGAGCATGGTAAGGAGGCAGGGAGACAAAGCAGAAAAGCAATGTGAAAAACTAGAAAGCGAGCATCAGAGCAAACAGGGATGAGGAGTAACATAGACTCACAAAATTGTTTGACTGGAAAGGAACTTGAGAGGTCATTTAGTCTAGTCTAGTCCATACCACCACCACCAGGACAAGAAGGAGCAAGACAGCAAACTCTCCCATCCACTGGCATTTCAAGCAGAGGGAGGTGCCAAGCAATCTTTCCATGTGCCTGCAGGGTGGCCATATAGACAGACAGGAGACAACATATCTATGGTCTGCTGACTAATCTGTCAAATGCTCAGTACTCTGAGCATCAGGACTTAGTGCTGCCACACACAAAAAAGAAGGGAGGCATCAGTATTGCCAGCTTCTGGTGTTCACACATCATGTGGCTACTCCTCCAACATCATGATATTGACTTAAATTATTATTTTAAAGACATATTTTATCTGATTTTCATGTTAAGACCTACATGATTTTTTTCTACAGCCTGCAGCTAGCTAGCTCTCACATATCTATAGCACCATATGACTGAGCCAGGATTGTGCATCAGTAACAACAGATCTCATTCATGTTTAAAAAGTCAGAAATGTTAAAAATGGTTGTTTAACCAAAAAATAAAAAGAAAACATGAAACCTTTTCTGGTGTGCTGCAATGCTGTCAAAAAGCCTATCAAATATTGTGAGACCTATAATAGCATCACAACAGTTGACAACACTGAGGTGGGGCCAGAAAGCTCCTGGATCTGATTAGCAGAGTTGACTGGGATTAGAAATATCAAAGCTTTGGCTTTAGGAATTCTGGGATTTACTATGCTGGGCTGATCAGATGAAAATTCTTTCAAAAACTCCTGCTGTGGCAGTGTACTTCTTCACTGTGCAAAATGCAAAATTGTTTTTCAATGGCCCAGTTGAGATCTTAGCTTTTAACATTGGATTTACGGTCAGTCGTGGTTTAAATTAGACCTTGGATATAGTTCTGTGTCTAAATATATAAATATTAGACTACAATATTCCTTCTAATCTTTTCTATCCATGGGTGGATTTTTTCCATCCATCTGCAGAATAATTTTTGTATCTGCACCAAATCATGTGCATGTCCACCACTAGTAGAAATGAAAACCTATCTAGGTGGCATTTGAATCTCTACTGAATGGCTGCACAAGATTATAGGGAACACTGTTAGGATCCTGTGTATGTTCAAGCTCATAATTTATATCAGGTATAAACCACTTCCCCATGGATGATTTAGCCTATCAGAGATGTCACATTGTGCAGCAGTAACAATAGATGTTCTCATTAATGTTTAAAAACACAGAAGTGTTAAAAATGGTCATTTAACCAAAACAATAAAAAGAAACGTGAAACCTTCTCTGGGTGTGTTGCAATGCTTTCATAAATGTTACAGGATTTCTTCTCAGGATTTGGGGGCAATGAGGGAGAGGAATGAGAAGGTAAGAATAACCTGGTTTTGCCCCCTCACGCGCACATACCATCCAATTTAATGCAAAGCTTTAGACCAGGATTTGAACAATCTTTCCCCCACAGTTTAACTGTATTTATTTTCTATCGCCTGCCTGCAGACACACTAATGTTCCCCAGAGCTTATGAAGCCATTTGTTTTCCAGCCACTGCCTTGCCTGCATGAAGCAGCACTAATGTCCCCCAGAAGGCTTTGCTTCTGTCAATGACAAAGGGAGAAGCACTCTATAGCTTCTGGGCTGTGCCATGCAAGAGCAATAAATATGCTTGGAAATTCTGGGGACATACACTGGGCACTAGGAACAGCATACAACTCTATTTGGATGAAAAGGGACTCTGAGTAGGCATGAGAACTATTTTGACAGAGAGGAGTAGCTGCTACACATTTATTTTCAGCTGATCAGTAGATTAATTTTCCTATTTTGATACTCTTGATCATGGAGCACTGGTAGGCCTGGACCAAGGCTGCCCTTCAGTGACTTCACTATTTTCCCACAGAGAGATCACACAGGATAGTTATAGACATTTGCTCCATTTCCTGAACAGTGTTCAATGCAAACAAGACATGTAGAAAAGCACAATCAGTTGTAGGAAGGAGTGAAAAGGGGAGCATATTAGCAAAGCATAGAGCAGGGCTACTCAATTTTGGAAGCCCCAGGGGCCACAATGATACAGCACATGCTGAGGGCCACAACTTAAGTGCGGTTGCATATACATGCAAATATATATGCAAATAGCTTCTGTCACACTGAGGGGTATGAATATAAAGATTAAGGCAAGTCTATGCAACACACAGGCCCCATTTAAATCAGTTCTGCTGATATTAATAAATTGCAATATTTACCCGATTTCCACCCATATGACAGCACTTTTAATGAGCAATAACCGCCCAGGAATTTAACTACTAAAACGCATATCAACAGAAGACCATTAAATTGACACACTGTTGTGGAGCGTGTTCCCAGTGGAGGACATGTTCAAAGGATCCCACCTGCAGGCCGTGTGTTGAGCCCCGTGTAAACCCAAACCATACCTCAGGCCGCAAACATACGGTCCACCTGTTGAGTAGCCCTGCCATAGAGCATGACATGAAGTTTAAGATAGGGGACTCAAGATGAGACAGCATCAGAGTCTAAGGGTCTTGGAGATAAAGATGAGCAGTGTAAGTTTCACATAGGAAATAAGGAGTCAGTGAAAAGAGTGGTAACAGAGGCAGAGTAAAAGGTGAGGCGTTAGATGGACTTGAATGGTGAAAGTGAAAATGTTAAGTAGAAAACTAATAATGATAGTAACCTTTCCTTACAGGTGAGAAAAAGACAAAGAAGCAAAATAACTTGGTCAAGTTGCCGCTGCAGTTTCAGATTTAAGATTTGAAGTCAGAGCCTGACCCACAAAATTCAGATCTAGGAGGGAATGTCTCTACAGATGAAGGGGTATTTTGGTTCAGGATTGTATCTGGAAGACAATAGTCCAATCCTATGTTCAAACCATGCATTGGTTAGTGCCAATGTAACACACCATTTCAATTGGTTAGTCTCTCCATTTTTTTCTGCTTATCAAACAAAGACTCCCACTAACATTGAATGCAGTTTTCATTTTTTAAACCATCAAGGCAAAATTCTACTCTCACACTCATCCAAACAATATAAAATATCATGAGTTTACTTATTATCAGTCATCTCAGCAAGTGCAGCTGAGTAGATTTTGTGTCAAATATTTTGCACAAAATATTTGTGTGGCAATTTTGCAAGGACTCTTATTTCCTCTAGTTTCTGTGTCTATAAATGGGCTTATTCTTCTGAAAGAGCCTTGAGAGTGAAGCTCCTAAAATTCAGAGGATGCAAGCTTTTCTTTCTTTCTTTTTAGTACCAAGTGGTTTGAATTCTGTGCTTATACCTGACCTAACAGCAATATCTTGGAAGAAGAAAACCAATTTACCTGCTCTGCAAATTGAAAGTCAGATACAAATAAGAGTTTACATATGTAATACTGAAAGACTGTTTAAAATGTAATTCACTTTCACAATTTATGTATGTTTACTTTTGGAACCCATTTCAACTTGGACAAGGAAATTAGGTCTCAGTTTCCCTTTTGTAATTAGTTTCTATTCAATTCCCTTTCCAATTCTTACGCATTAAAACAATTACTTTTGATATTTAGGTTTCAAATATCTAGTGTGGAAGATTTTATTTGTTAATGCTGTTACCAGTGGAAGAACAGAAATCTAATGGAAACATTTATATTGATTTTTTTTTTTAATTCTAAAAAACTTAAACTCTGAGCCTATTTTAATTAGTTGCTGGCATCAAAAACAAAAATTAAAAGGAGGGCCTGAAGAAACATGTACAACTTGATTTGGAAGTTTTGTTCAGATCCGTCAAAAACTCAGTCATGTTTTGTTTTTTCCTGTTGTTTTTCTATAATAATAAACTAACCAAGTTGCAAGTTAAAAACATAACAATAGAAGAAAAATGGTTTCACAGTGGCTGCAGAATCAAAAATCTATAGAGTAGATAAAAAGAAATCCAAGAAGAGTATCACCTGGCCAGTTTTTTTACTTTGAAGCTCAATTAGAAAAACAAAGGGAACAGACCAAACCCCTAGAAAATAAATGAAAAATTTAATCTTTCCTTCAGAGCAGTAATTCACTAAGTATCTAAATGATTCCTCCGCTAGTAGGTCCCTCTTGGTAAATATAATGCAGCCATGCTATAGAATCCTATTATGGTATACAAGATATTAGTAATGTTCTCTTGCTTTCTTCTCCCCTCCCATGGTTCTGCACCAGACTAGCCCAGAGCCTAATACAATAAAGAAGGCAAATAAAAACATAATATGATTTGGTATAACGTAATATGATTCGATTTAACTGATTTTAAATGCTGGCAGTGGATTCACTATGTCTAGCAAACAGGATATCCATTTTGCACTCAGCCTTAGGGTATTACAACTAGGGATGCTGAACTGATTTGGAAAATGAAACCCAAGAGCCCACTTATACCAATTTCCAGAACCAACATCCTTTTTAGAGATTCTGAAATATTTGGATGTATTTCCCTCTTCTGTTGGCCAGAGGAGATATGCCAAACTACGCAGAGAAGCTGCTATTGAAATATTTCCAGCTGGAATCAGAAATGTTAAAAATCTTGAGAAACAGCCTGTTCTTACATTGATTCCTTGCATATTCCAAGAATTTGATTCATATGCCATTTACACTAGCATAAATCAGCAGTAACCTCAATGAAGTCAGTGGAGTTTCTGACTCTTACCCAGTGACTAATTACTTATACAACATGGAACAGATTCATCAGAAGAGATTGAAAAAGACCCAGACTATTTTATAGTCCAGGGATTCTGGCACTCTCCCTCAATGTGGGAGGCCCAAATCCAAATCCACTGGAATAAAGTTTATAAGGGAAGCACTCCTCTTCCCGATTTTTTGATCTTTTACCACACACAGATATAAAATCTTTTGGGTCAAACAAAACACTTCATTGACCTGAAAGTGGACATTTTTCATTCATTATAATTTTTAGCATTTTCAAATTCAATTAAACCCAAATTGATTTTTTAAATTTTTCAGAACTGCCAATGAAACACAATATCAATAATTGGTTCAGCTCTAGTGGCAAGTAACAATCTTGCTGAAACCACACTAGGTACTGACAGTATGTCTACACTAAGGGATAAGGTCAAATTAAGATATGCAACTTCAACTATGTTAATTGTGTAGCTCAAGTGGAAATCATTTAACTCGACTTTTGGCACTGTCCTCACTGCAGGAAGTCAAAGGGAGAACACTCTCCCTTCGACTTCCCTTACTCCTTGCGGAAGCAGGACTACCGCATCAACCCGAGTATCCCTCTCAGTTGGAATTAGCATGTCTTTACTAGACCCGCTAATTCAAACCCTGAAAGATCAACAGCAGAAGCTTCTATCATCTCTGTAATGTAGACATATCCTCAGGGAGCAAGGGAGAGGAAAGGAATTCTCCACAAAGACACAGAAGAGAGCCAACATTTGGCACTTAGATAGTCACTCCATTTATCTATTTGGTGGGTAAAAATCAGCATTTAGGAATTTAGATAAAGTATGCATTCCAAACAAATACAGAATTAGGTGCCCTTTTTTTATTCAGTGTTGCAGATGTGTTGGACCCAGGATGTTAGAAAGACAAGATGGGTAAGATAATAACTATTATTGGACCGGGTAAGGTAAGGTAATAACTTTTATTTGAGCGTCTATAAATTCAGAGTTGGTGCAAGCAGAAGTTGGTCCAAGAAAATATATTACCTTGTCTACCTTGTGTCTTTAATGCCAAACGTTAGACCTCTATGTGTCAAAATTAACCTCATGTTCATAATCTCAAAAATGGGTTACATCCATGTCTGTTCTAGAGGGCAACCATGATAAAATATCAAAACAGGTGTTTTCAACTTAAGTTTCCAAAGAAAGTTTCTATAATGGAGGGTTGCTACCACTATTTACTTTATGCTGTATTATATTATTATAGCTGTAATCCTTTAGCTAAGTTTCAGGAGCCATAACAAAGAATCAGGTTCAGTATGCCTTGGGACCATTCAAAAATAAATAAAGCATTCAGCTTGAGTCCCAACCTTGGACTGTATGTAGTCTCTTCTGGCTTTACAAAACCAATAGCTAAACATCTCTCACCTTTAACGATATTTTTCTTCTCTTTCATGTAAGTGCACATGAGAGAGTGTTGGCCAATTTTATTCAGGAAAAAAGCTTTTTGGCTAACTAGTTCCCCGAAACATTAGCTGTAACCTCAAGCTTCACCCACTGGTCTAGAGCTATCTTATCTTAGTCAAATAGCTATAGGGATCCCTTAGTAGTTCATTTTGTTTACAAACTTGCTCCCACCTGATAATGTTAGCACTGTCTAGTCTGCCTCTGCGTGTCCTTTCTGGTCTACAACTTCCAGTTTCCATCTAGTTTATTGCCAATATTCCACCTAATTACCTGAATCCTGAAATTGCAAACTCCCATCTAGTTCTCTGATGGAATTCCAAGATGATTGGAAATCTCAGCAAAGTAGAGATAAAAGTCCAAAAGGAATCCTTGCTCTCTCCACATCCTATCCAACTTAGGCCTAACTACTCTGTCTAGACCTAATGACTTGCTCATCATGGTAGCCAATTCCACTTTATGATTGCCATGACACCAATCATGTACATTTGTTTTCCAATTTCTGACTTTACACAATACATTTAACATGGTTTATGCTGCTGGAACATAAGAAAACTCCAGATTTGGGACTTTATGGAATTTGTCTGACATGTATGCAAATTATACCAGTGAGCAGGTACACCATCCCTAAGATTTGTGCTTCTCTCTACAGGGGGAGCCAGAAAACAGCATATGCAAGTTGACCTAGCAAAAGGCAGGAACACACAGTCAATTCTCTCATTTAATCAATAGAGGGAGCCAAAGAACTTTTGTTACACATGCCTTCTGGTTCTGGAATTTACACTTTTTACCCAAATCTATTTAATTCCGCTATGGTTCTCTGACTATTCCATTCATCATAAAGTGCCTTTATATTCACTGAAGTCTGACTGTCAAATTTCTGAAGGGGATGAGATATATAAAAAGTTATGCTAATGAAGACACAACAGTAATTAGCAGCAAACCCAAGAATTACCTTACCTTGCATTAGGTACAGCTTTCTCTTCCAGGTGAAGTCGTGTGGAGTTTTCTATATCTGCTATAGATGAGTAAACAAACAGGAGCAGTAGCCCATTTTATTATAATGCCTAATAATTTGAGAATCCATTTACAGCCTGTTATTGCCTCAGAATGCTAAGAAAGCATTCTCTAAAAATTAAAGCTAAGTGAATGGCTGGTGAACGCCAATATAACTTATTTTTCTTAGGCCTTTTAACAAACTGTATATAAAGTGATTGTTGTACTCCTTTCCCCCTAAATTGTTCTATAACAATCTGCAAGAAGCAATTTTATTTTTCTCCTCCCAGAGTAATAACTTGCTAAGGCAGCTGCCAGATGGTTTCAACAAAAATACCAGACACACTTCACATTACATCACAACTTACATTACATGTTATTGAGAAAATATAAATGACCGGTATTTTCTAAATTATATCTTCTCAATTTGTTTCCCAAGCAGAAAGCTCAAATACTGGACTGTCTGATTCAAAACCACACAGAGGGCAACCCTACAGCTGTGAGAGAAGGTGGCTCTTCTGTGATCCTCTAAATCTCAGTCAAAGCAGTAACCAAGGGAAGAAGTAATCACTTTTTAAACACAGACATACATCTCTGTGTAGTAAGCAAGTCTGTGCCATCCCTTTCCGAAATGCCATCAAATTTCATAATTTTAAAAAAAGCCATTCTCACTGTATTAAGAATTCTGAAATGACCACCACAGAGACCAGCAAACAACAACAACTAGCAGAAGTTGGTCATCTTAACTAAAACCATAGAAACATTGTGGACTGCTTTAGTGTCTGTCTATGTGCAGGTTTCACTATGAATAAGTGATCTAATGTACAACAAATATATAAACCATGGGCTAATATTTGACTATAACTATGACTTCTTATATTCCTTTCAAAGAAAACTAGCATAATAATTACTGCAATACCCTTTGGTTGTTGAAGTAAAATATCAAAAAAGATCAATTATTAACAACTGGTATGTATTAACAAACAACCTAAAGAGCAGCCTTTCAAATTGAAACCACAATAATTTTAGCAATTTGTTGCAGCACTGCAAACGCATACTACATTTTTCTCCTTTTTTCAAATTGATTATCCATGACTTCATGTATATGACAGGGAAAATATATACATACAGTTACTCCGGGAATTAACTCAGAAAACAAAAGAGTCTACACTTTTATCATTTGAAACACAAAATGCCAAGATGGTGAAAATCTAATAACTCCAGGTTGCTGGAATAGCAAATGTTATGCATGAATACATAGGCAAATATAGCATAGGGAAAAAGCAATATAGCATAGGTTCTTTCTGTCTTTATGCCAATAGAATCTAATCAAGAGATTGTGCTACTTTTGCACATTTCAAAGAATGTCACTAGAGAATTTAAGTTGTAAGAGGTCCACACAGCATATGGAAAAAAACTAAACGGAAACTGTCATTAGGTTGTTAGCTAAATAAATGAGTTCTCTGTCAAAATTGACAGAGTCACAGTGTAAATACACTGCAAGAATAACTTAGTCATCATTTGACCAGTGATTGAATGATCAGTAGCATTTCCTAAAGGTAAACACATAAAGAATTAAACAACAAAAGATCTCGTAGTACTTTGTAGACTAACAAAAAACATGTAGATGGTATCATGAGCTTTTGTGGGCACAGCCCATTTCTTCAGAT
>CM057847.1:104535475-104547463 GCA_030068395.1 Apalone spinifera
TTCCCCTTGTCTGGAGTTCTGCAGGGTTGTCTTTGGTTTCTTGGCTAGCCTTCAGCCACAGGACCTAGGACCGACCAGATAAGATGCCTCAGCTCCCACTCGGAGCTGTCCAGAGTGCTGGTGTTTCCTAGTCAGCCCTGAGATCTGCCAGGGTCAAGCTCCAAGAAGGAAATGACAGGCCCTCGCCTAGCACCTCCTTTTATATTAGCCTGCTACACCCTGATTGGCTGCAGAGGAGGTTGCCCCTCTGTTCTGCTCGGAGGACTTCTCTACTGCTCCTGCTGTTGGCCAGGGTGCTGAAAGGTCTCCAGCAGGGATGTCAGGTTTTGTCCACCCAATCACATCCCCTAATGTTTGTTCTGCCATGAGGAGAAAGATCTAAGAGATCCTGCTCCAAAAGGAAGGCCCAATAAGAAATATGAACAGATGTGACATGAAAAGGCATTTATTTAATGCCTCAGTGAGATTAATTGTTTCATTGAGATTGAAGGCAGCAATAGCACCAGGATTTACAGAGTGTGAGACTACAAATCAATCCCTGACTGGCCACTAGCTGAAAGGGTACTTCAGCAAGACATGGTCATCAAAGAGAGTAAGATGGAATCTAGCAAATAGCTAAAAGCTCTCACAGGACCATAGGGTTTTGCATAAATTCTCCTGGCCCAGAACTTCACATAGATTAATTGAACCAAAAGCTGTTTTTTTTTAAATTTCTACTTAATGTCCTGAAGGTTTCAACCAGAATCAAATACACAAAATGCACACATACAACTCTATGGGGGGTCCTCCCATCTCATCCTTTGGATGTGGTTTCTCCCCTACTAGTGTCAGTGAAGGGAACTTGTGACACTAAATACCCCTGTATTCACACCATATACACTTCTGTAAAAATCTTTGTTGAAAATAAGTCTTGGGAGGTATCATTTGAAAGCTAATAACTCACTGATCGCTGATATTATTTTGTGATATATGTGTATGTTAGGTAATAAGAGTTAAAACTATGTGCTGGAATTATAATTAAATTGTGTTCAAAACAGGTATATCTGGGGAGTTGTTAAACAGGTTTATCATAAACAAAGGAATGTGTGTTTACTTCAATTTACATATAAACAGTAAACAGATCCATCCTAGCGTGGAAGCAAATCTCACACTAAACAAGTGGGGAAGAAGGAAGTCTGGCAGCTAAACACCCAGCAGGGGAATGACACTTGCTCTGGGTTTTACTTCTGAAAAGAATCCATTTCTAAGGCTGAGTGAATTATAAATATGGGGAGTGAACCCCAAGTGATAATCAACTGTATACAGGGTTGTTGCTTTATAAAAGCATGTAGTATGAGCTCTTTTCCAAAAGTTAATGACACACTGGTGATTAATATAATTGTGAAATTTATGTACAACACCACTTCAGGAATTATGGATGCTCATTGACATTAGGCTGTATAATCTGCCCAGATAGGAGGGAATATTGAAACTATCTACCTGTTTCCTGTGTAATTAAGACTGGTGGAATAAAACAATGGAAACCCAATTAACCAAGAAATCATGTAATTCAAGGGGAAGGAAAGAATAGCATTGTGCCTCTTGAAACAAAGTCATTGAACTTTGGAAGATATAAGGAAGGATGGAAGCCATTTTTCGTATCCATCACTAGACCAAAAAAGGAATAGAGCCCTTAAGAAGTACGAAAGATAGGTCCTTCAACCAAGATGGATAGCGGGGTTGAATTCCTGGAAACTGAATATAGGCAAGAAACCTACTTCAATAAAAATCTTTCACTTGAGATGACAAAGGAAGTCTTGTATCATGTACTTTTTTGTAAGGTCCTTACTGAAAGAAAAAGTCAGACATGGCTGGGAAAAATGATGAGTGGTGAGGGAAACCATCTTGAACAAAGCTTGTATGTTGCTTGATTTCATTTTAGATTTTTAGATGTGTGTTTTCACATCTATCTATTTGTAAAACTTTCTAGCTTTGTTCCTTTTACTTAGTTACATTACTTAATCTATGTCCTCCTATTGTCAATAAATCTGTTCTATTTTACTATAAGCTGACTTCAGGCTGTCTACTTCAGGGCACATAGTTTTTGGAGAAATTCAGGACTGAGAGTGTTTTGGGGTCACCCTTCAAGTAGTAACCAAGGCTGGTGGAAGCCTGTGATGGGGCACCTGAGCCCCGCTCTCAAGCTGGACGCACGCTAGGGGCTGAAGGGGGTAGTCAAACCAGCTACTGCATGACAGCGATTGCCCAGCGCCTCCCAGAATGAATGGGGGGGCAGAGCCAGGACAGTGAGTACAAGTGGAGGCAAGTTTAAAAGGCCGCCCGCAGCATGAGAGCGGGGGGAGGGTGGGAAGAGGGCAGCAGCAGGCCCGCATTGTGGGGAAGGGCGGGAAGGTGGCAGACTCGGCCGATGGTGTAAGCGGCTGCTGGGGAGCAGATGTGGCCCACGCTGACGGAGGGAGACCGGGCACAACACCCAGCCACACACCAGATGGGGCCCGGATGAGGAGGACTATAAGAGGGGTAAGAAGCAGCCCAGGGCTGGCATGGGCAGGAATAGCCCACGGGCTGGCATGTTTCAGGTGGTGTTCCTCCACCAACTGGACAGGGGAATGTGCACCTGTCCTTAAGGGCCCTGTGCTGGAACCCAGTGGAGAGGGTAGTCCCAGGTTCCCCTATTCCCCTATTCCCCCCTCTGCTTGTTACGACGTCAGTCGATGCGGGTGGGGAGCCCATAAAGTGAAAAGGGTTCCACCCAGGAATCTCCTAGGAACTTAAATGAGGATTGTTAACCCTCTTCCATCTAGAGCTGGATAAATAACTGATCTTTCATTTCACAGAAGGAAAATCTAATTTTTCATGTCCTACAACCAAGATGAGTGCCTTCATCATTTTAATCACACCAACATGATATATCCAGGAAGAGTCTTTTGAAAAGGGAACTTATCCCCCAGCATTGATCAGAATTCTTTGAGGAGATCAACAAACATGGATAAGGCTGATCCAGTGTATTTGGACTTTCACAAAGCCCTCATCAAAGCCTCTTAAGCAAAGTAAGCTGTCATGTGATAAAAGGGACCCTTCTGTCATGGATCAGTAACTGGGTAAAGATAGAAAATAATGGTCAGTTTTCAGAATGGAGAGAGGTAAATAGTGGTGTCCCCACAAAGAGCTATACTGGGACCAGTGCTGATCAAGATATTCATAAATAATCTGGAAAAGAGTGAGGTGGCAAAATTTACAGATGATACAAAATTGCTCAAGATAATTATATCCGAAGCAGACTGCAAAGATTTACAAAGGGATCTCGCTTAACTGGGTGACTGGGCAACAAAATGCACATGTAATTAAATGTTGATGAAAGCAAAGTAATGCACATTAGAAAACATATCCCAACTATGCAAACAAAATTATGGGGACTAAATTAGCTGTTACCACTCTGAAAATATCTACCCATTGTGCAGTGACAATCAAAAAAGCTAACAGAATGTTTGGAACCATTAAGTAAGGGATTGATAAAAAGACAAAAAATATGAAAATGGCACTATATATATCCTGGTATACCCATATCTTCAATAATGCATTCTATTCTGTTTATTTGATCTCAAAAAAGATATTAGAACTTTAAAAGCTACAGAGAAGGGCAACAAACATGAGAAGGACTCTAGAACAGTTTCCATATTAGGAAAGATTTTTAAAAGACTGGAATTTCTCTGCTTGGAAAAAAGACAACTAAGGGGCAATATGAAATCATTTACTTTCTCCACACCATTGATAAGGAAGTCTTATTTAACCCTTCACATAACACAAGAACTAGGGGTCACCCAGTTAAATTAATAGGAACTAATTTAAAACAGACAAAATGAAGTACTTTTTAACACAATACAGAGTCAACCGGCATTATTTATCACCTAGGTAAGTTGTGATGTCCAAAACTCTAAGGGCACATCTATACAGCAGGACTAAACTCAAAATAAGCTATGCAAATTAAGCTATGCTAATTGCATATCTTAAGTCGAAATAACTTATTTCAACTATTGGCACTGTCTACATATCAATTATTTCGAAACAGAGCACTCTTCATGTGACTTCCCTTACTCCTCATACAATGAGGGTTACATGAGTCTGAGTAAGAAGATTTACTTGAATCTATTTAGAAATAACGGGCTTGCCATGTAGATTCACACCAGGTTATTTTGGAACAACTGAAGTTATTACAGAATAATGTCAGTTAATCTGAAAAAATGCTTCTGTGTAGACATAGACTAAGTGAATTAAAAAAGAATTAGCTAAGTAACCAAAGGTTTCTAAGAATCCAAAGCTGTAGTAACATAACATGTTTCTCTCCAGGTGGTGTCAGAAATAAATCAATGGGAACATGGGTCAAAGCATCTGAAAAATAATTATCACAAGCAGGAATGCTTTCATCTAAAACTACCTTTTTGTAAGATCTCAAGCACACATACACACTTGCGATGTCACAGTAAGGTTTAGAACATTTCTAAACAAGTATATTTACCTAGAGTTAAGAATTGTTTTGAGGAAACAGCACCCAGCCATCTGGGAGTAGACAGGTGCCTCTCAGCTAGCTGTCGGGGAACTTAGCTGTCAGATCATTGCAAAACAGAAATGCTCCAGAATTTATTCATTTTCTTAATCTTTTATAGCTAGCTTCAAAGAATGAACATAATCCATGGAGATTCTTGGTGGGTCACCAATTCTCTAATTTCAGAAAAAGCTAGTTGTTATCTCATATCATCAAAACACATCTAGTCATATGACAACAATAAATCAGCTGCACTTGAAACCAGTGTCACTATTCACTCCCTCTCTTCCATACTAGTTAACTTTCTGTCCTATCCTCCCATTCAGATTAACAAATTTTAAGTATGCAGCTGTCCAACCTTGCCTCACAAAGGCTGAAGATTTTCCTTGTCAGGTAATGTTTCATTTTCAGTTGGACGTACAAAATTGCTCAAAGCAGTATTATCAAATTCTGGGGTACACCCTAGGAATGTCAAATTCTGGAGTACACCGAGGAATGTCAAATTCTGGAGTAACAGCTATTATACTGAAGAGGACCAGGCAAAATATGGCCTGCATGCTGCATCCGGCCCACCATGCCACCAGATTCAGCCCACAACCCAGTGGGAGCCTCAGTTAGGCTTCTACCTACCCCACCCCTGCACACCGCTCAGATTCAAACTTGGGTCTTTCACGTCTCAAGTAAGTGTTATAATCACAGAGCTAGAGGTTACAAAGGGAGACAGAAACATACAAAGTGTTAGCCTGGAAAATGTTTCTTAGCCAGAACTAAGCAAATCGAATTTGTGAATAATTTCAAGTCAAAAAAATGTATTTTCAGCAATATACTAATTATAAAAATAGTCATGCACCTCTACTTCCATTTTCTTATATTGTAACTTTTTAAATTCTGAAATAAAAGATATGTAGATAAATGCACACTCCTTCACAAAGATATTCCTTAAACTAACATAACTACTAAAAATAGACAAAGATGACCATGAAATCTGGATCCACAGTCTGAATCAAGCAGTGATGCACTTCCCTTTACAGCTGTTTGCAAAGGCTTTTAATTGATTTGGTGTTTCTGATCCTGTTCTTACTGGTTTGTTTGCTTCTGGTTCAATAGGCATTTGCAACATCAAAATCTTCTTTTTTGAAGGTTGATTTTCCCGGTGTTATTTCTATCCTGCTGTACAATACAATACAAAACAAAACAAAACAATATAAAAGTATTTCCCTTTCATCTGCAATTCCTGTATTCCAATATTTCTCTCATGAGATATTTATAGCTGATGGCCATATAATACACTTCACTGTTCTTTGTGGGCAGTAAATGTCTTTGGTTTTTCCATACAATCTATATATCTTAGTTCACATTTCATCTGAGTGATAGTTTAGGGGTTAGACAACTAATTTTTTCTATCCTTTTCTATGTTCACCTATTGGTGGCATTCTTATGGTGTCATGTAATTGACAAATATAGTGTAATTAACATGTTTTGTATTTTTTTTTTTTAGGTTGGTGAATGGACCTTATTTTAAAAGCTTTCTAGGAAGAGTAGGAATGTTTTTTACTTTCTGTTCATCTGTCTGTTGAATCCAATGGGGGCTTTTTTTAAGGTATGGATCAGCACTTGTGATTAATGCATTCTTCTCCAGTGAAAATTAGTATGTATCTCCGCTCATTTATCGATAATTCTATTTGTTCCCTCATATTAGGAGAGTTGTCACACTGCTCTATGTACTGCCACAGCAATGTGCTTTCTAAATACTTCTTTCTCCAATAATGAGTTTCATGTGATACTGGGCAATGCCTCATAAATATGACTTAGCTTCTACGGAGACAACTCTGCAGCTTTACTCGTTTCCATAGACATCCACATCGATTCATGGAACAGACATACCAATTCTTCCCTCTATTGGCACAGGCTACACTGAATGCATTAGAAAACTCACAGATGCTCCTCCTTCTTCTTCATATTTTTAAAGATTATGCTGATGCTTCTTAAGGCAACAGCAGCCTCATGTGTTCTTCAGGGAGCATTTGCTGCTTTAGGTTTTTCTATTCCTCCTCATCCCACTCCTGCTTTTGACATGAGAAAATTCCCAAGCACCAGGTGGTTGCTGTATGGGCATCCACAAATAAGTCAACATTTACAAAAAAATGACTTACCACTCGGAGGTATCTGGGTTGGGATACTAGATATTATCACTATACTCAGCAGTTAAATATCTGGCTTCTGTTACTGAATATATTCTTAATCCTAACTACTTGAACATGTAAAAATCAAAGTAGTAGAAAGAAGAAAGCCAGGGCCTAAAAAAACAAAATTAATTCTCGCACATACACTCTATTCCCATGGTTGGCTGATTAGTCATTTTATCCCATGGCTTTAGAAAGAAAGTTATACAACAACACTGTAAAGGATAACATTAAGTAGGGAGAACTAGTCACAACAATAAAAGATAATTTTGTGAATAAAAGTGATGGGAATTTTTGGTACTTGTAAAACTTATATGCATGGATTAAGATGAGCCTCTTAAGTAAACATTTATATCTCTTGCTATCTCTCCAGAAAGTTTTTATGTTTCCATTTAGAAGACAGAACAATGTAAAAATCACTTTTACTATCTTAGAACTTTGCTATTAACACTGTTACCCAAACATCCTCATATTTTGCCTCTCTCTCTCAGTTCTTAGAGACTGGGAATCCTTTTGGAACTATTTTGCCTTTCATCCTCAAAGAACATTAGTAAAACTCTTCAAAATGAAATGATGAATGATTCCTGTTTAATTCTATCGTACAAGATTAATGGGCAACTGGTCAATAATCCATTCTTTCATTTTACTCTGTCTATTTATTTTTAAGTGGAGGCAGCTGTTCTGGGGTTGGTTACAATGTGTTCCAACTTCAGTGAATCACTGATAATCTTTGCATAACCCAGGCCAAACTATTAATATATCTAATAAGAAATTCAGTCTGAACTAAGTCCCTTTGGAGGGAGCATGGATTTTGAGCCAGAAAGCTACAGCTCTAACCCCAGTCTCAAAAATGAATAAAAAATAAGGAAATAAATCATTCCTGAAATGTTTACAAGGGTGATTTTAATCTACAAAGTGTGACCTTTAGATTTACTCTATAATGCGGAGGTTCAAAAAAAAAGTTGTTTATAAACTGATAATGTATGGAAATTCCAGACACACTGTTGGAGGATGATGGCTATATAATTATTTCACAAGATAAAGAGGTGGGAGACTGGTAACATGCTAGGCACATTTCCAATACATTAGGCACATTTCTTTCCTAGGATTTTCTTTAGCACAGCAGCTGATTCGTTTCACTTTTGTGCTTTTCTTTTTAACAGGATCTTGATGACATTTTTTCCATTTATGAGGAATGAAAATAGTTTTAGCACACTGAGGAGGACAAAGTGAGAACAGTGAAAATGTGATAATACCTGTGCTATAGTTGTGCTGGAAGTAAAGTATTGTAGCAGAAATTATAATGGCTGACATATCTAAGGTTTCACAACAGTTTTCATTAAAAAAATGAGTGGTCCTGTAGCACCTTAGAGACTAACAAAAATTTGTTAGCCTCTAAGGTACTACAGGACCACTCGGTTTTGGGGTTTTTTTTTTCGTTTTTTTTAAGTTACAGTCTAACACGGCTACCCCTCTGAGACTTTTATACAGTTAACATTGTAACTCTCCGTTTTCATTCAGTGCTGCCTTTTGATAACGTTTGCTTTCAAGGGTGAAATTTTCCAGGATTCTCTCACTGTAGATGTTTTTGTTTGGAAAAGCTGAGCAAAATCAATTAAGCTTCTTCTTCTTCTTTTTTTTGTTTGAAAAGTGAGAGAGTGAAAAACATTCTCGTGACCTTTTCCAAACAGCTTGGGTAGAAAATAGATTTCAGTAGATCTACACTGATTTTTTCCCAAGGATAAACAGAAATAAGTTTAAGGAAATAAATTCAACAAAGTTTTTTTTTCCAGTCTTGTAAATTCCTCCAAGTCTGAAGAAATGAAACAAGAAATAAAAGAAAGATCTTTAAACGTGAGATTGTATAACCCAAGAATGCCAATATGCCATGTTTAGCAGAAAAACTCTTAGGCACTATAGTTTAAAAAAAAATTATTCCTTCTCTCACTGTGCTTGTACTTATAACAGATAAATATTAAATATTCCAGATCAAAATTGCCCTTACTTTTAAAAAGTCTTCAGAACTTTCCTCCAACCATCTCTCTCTAACTTCTATTGATGAAGAATCTTCTTCATTGCCAAATTGGTAATTCAAAAAACTTTCCTGTATTTTTCTGCCTCATGCACCATTGATCTATTTTCATATCTTATTTAGAAAACCTTCGCTTCCTCCTTAGTCTGTGCGCTTTATAATTCCAACATTCTACCAGTATTTTGTTTACAGATAACTCTGCAAATTTAATCCTGTAGAATGGCATGAAAAACAATGTGACCCTACTGTTCTGAATTAAATAAGCACTTCCAGTTGACTTCAATAAAATTACTAATTATCAGATCTGTAGGAGTTTAGGATGCCCTAGTTTATGTGAAGGACAACATGGAAAATGAAGTTGCATTGTTTTGTTTAAACTGATTCCTTTGATAATATCACTACCATCATGAGGTGAAGGGTCCAATTTCCACTTTTGCTATTTTAAGTAATTTCTGTCTGTCTCTTGTTTTAGGCTGAATCCCTACTCTGTCCTCAACAAAGCACACATTATTACCTCACTGGGGTTTGACTTAACTGACAATTCATTAACTCAGCATGAACTTCAGCTTAAAGTTCCCCAGAGACTTCGGCTGTCCCTGTGATTTCCACTGAAGCCATGTCTACACTAGGAAATTATTTCAAAATTACTAAATTCAATTTAAGAACTCCCAATTTAACAAATTCAAAACTTGTATGTCCTCACTACAGGAAAGCCTCAAAATTAGTCCAAAACAGCACATCCACATTTAACAGAGCCTACCTCAGACTTAGAGCCTCCAGAAGCACTCTGGAGAGGGCACCAGGAGGGCAGATACTTCCTGTGGCTGTTTAGTCCAGCAAACTTCAATGCGTACTCACAGGGGCTCCTCTCCACACACATGCCTCACAAGGCACTCCTCCACGGCCTCCCCCATCGTGAGAAAAGCGATGCAGTGAGCATGCATCTTCTCGTGATCCGGTTGCTTTTGTGGACATCACAACACTGCCACCATGAAGCCAGAGCTGCTGCAAAGCAGTGCCATGCTCATGGCTCTCGTGCTGCACCTCATAGTGCAGTACTTCAAAACTACCTACATGTTATTCCAGCAGGAACAGAATGAGGGTGAGGAGAACAAGGAGCACAAGCCCCAGGATGGCCCACAGGCCCTGCTCAGCCAAGTTCTGTTGCTCCAGCTAATGTGCATGTCCCGCAATCCTCTAGACACAGTACAACTCTGCTTGTAACAGAGGGAGACAAGCTCAGACTGGTGAGACTGCATCGTCATGCAGGGATGGACAACTTCCACATGCAGAAGATCACCTTCCTAGAGCTCGTCCCTTCCCTCGGGTGACAGGACACCCGCATGAGACCCACCTTCCCCATACAGGTGTATGTCGCCATCACCCTGTGGCAGCTTGCCACACTGGACAGCTACCACTCAGTTTGGAACCAGTTCAGGGTGGGAAAATCCACAGTCAGGGCTGTGCTCATGCAAGTAGCCAAGGCCATCAACCATGTGCTGCTACAGAGGGTCATCACTCTGGGCAACATGGACAACATTGTGGATGGCTTTGCCACCATGGGCTTCCCCAACTGCAGGGGGGCCATAGATGGCACTCATATCCCCATCCTGGCCTCCGACCACCAGGCTCAGAGTTCATCACCCACAAGGGGCACTTCTTCATGGTACTGCCGGTGCTCGTAAATCACAAGGGCTGCTTCACCAACATCAGCATTGGATAGCTGGGAAAGGTGCATGATATCAGCATCTTTCAGAACTCCTGCCACTTCTGAAAGATGCACACCAGCACTTTTTTCATGGACTGCACAGTCAGAGTCGGGGAGGTGGGACATGCCCATCGTAATCCTGGGTGACGCAGCCTACCCCTTGCTCCCCTGGCTCATGAAGCCATACACAGGCAGCTTGGATCCCAGTAAGGAGGAGTTCAACACCAGGATGGGCAGGTGCTGAATGGTGGTGTAATGTGTGTTTGGGCATTTAAAGGGGAGGTTCAGGAGTCTCCTCACCTGCCTGGATTTCAGGGAGCACAACATCCCCTTCATGATGGCAGCCTGTTGTGTACTCCACAACCTGTGTGAAAACAAGGAGGAGGCTTTTCTGCCAGGGTTGGAGGCTGAGGCAGAACATCTGGCCAGGGAGTTTGAGCAACTGAACATCAGTACCATATGGAGAACAATAGAAGGGGCTGTGCTCCTCAGAGAGGCCTTGAAAGACAGCTTTATGAAAAGCCACGTCTGAGATTCTCCCTCATGGCTCTCCACAGGGGGCCCTAGCATTCTTTTTGTACCTTTCATTCCCCAAACCTCCATTTCCCTGCCCTCCTTTCCCACATGTCCCTCTCCTCCCCAAGCAAACAGTAAAGACATTGTTTTTTAATAAAAACCAGGAATCTTTATTCAGGGACATACAACGAGAGGGGGGAGGGACTGGGTTAAGAACCTGAAATGGGGGAAGGAGGCTCAGAAATGAGGCTGGAACTGGTGTCTGCCTCCAGGTGGACTGTAGGCTCCAGCTGCTCTAGAGGGCCAACCGCCCCATGTTTGAGCCCTAGAGGCCCCTTGGGACACTTGCAAGGGAAGCCTTCGGGCAGGCAGAGAGGTGGCTAGTGGTCCTCTCCATGCACAAAAAGGGCCTTCTTGTTCCCAGGACTTTTCGAGCTCCACAGGAGGAGGGGAGCAGCGGAGATGCTAGGTGTGGCCAGAATGATGAGAACTGACAGCTGCAGGAGGCCTCCAGAGGCCAATTAGTTCAAACCAGAGCATCCATAGTAACTTTGTTTGAACTTACAATTTTGGAATTAGCAATCTTCCTCATGAAAAGCAGGAGTACAGAGTTCAGATTCTGCAGCCTGTTATTCTGAAAAATCCATAAAACAGAAATAATGCAATAATCTTTGAAAAAAATGCTTGGAAATCTATGCGTGAAAAGTATTATATCATGATGACCAGGGCTTGACAAATAATGTAAGACAACCCAGAAGAGCCGGCGCAGAGCGAGCTGCGCATGCGCAGAATGGCGCAAAAAAACCCTGTAGTCTAGACACACCCCAAAAGTATAAAAGGCAGTAAAGTGGGTGAAAGAATCTTGGCCTTAATAATACAATTATGTATACCAACTATTTGCAACTGGTGTATTATATGTCTGCTCTCATGCATACTCTTAGGCTACGTCTACACTACTCATTTTACAGAAAGAGGCAATGCAAATGAAGCGCAGATTAGCATTTTT
>CM057847.1:104547859-104560796 GCA_030068395.1 Apalone spinifera
CAAAATGTGTAGTATCATGATGTAAAGGCAGTAAATAGAGAGAGACATGCAAAAACAATCTTTGCTATGTGGCTTTTGAGCAGTGGTGGGCAACCATTGGCCCACAGGGTGCGTGCAGCTCATTAGGGCAAGATGCCTGCAGCTCCCATGGGCTGTGGTTTGCCATTCCTGGCTACTGGGAGCTGCACAAATTGGTGTCTAGTATGTCCCTGAAGCCTGCACCTCTTTCTGCATACCTTGCTTCCTGCAGCCGAACCTGCCGATGCAAGGTAAGCAACCTGTTTTATGGGCTGTCAGTGGCTCACCCTTATGACTTGCAAGTGGTGTGCAGGCTGCAGGTTGCCCACCACTTTTCAAAAGCTACATAGGAAAGGTTGTTTTTGCATGTTTTCCCATTTTACATCAGGACTCTGTAGCAGTACCCAAGAGAGGAGACATATGATACAACAGTTGCAAATAGGAATGACTACGGTGAAATGTTGCCAGCTTTTTAGTATTTTGCTTTTAATTTGGACAGTATATAATCTTTATCACTCCCTTTGAGTCACCAAAGCACGTCTAGCTTTCAATGTGACATAGCCCTAGGATTCAGCTAAGAAGAAAGGGAAAAGGAAAACACCACCACCGCAATAATAAAATCTTTTCCTATCCATCTGAAGACATGTTGGCAGAAAAGTGGCACTGCTTTAGCCTATGAGAGTTCCCAGAAGATGCAGTCTAGCAGAAAAAGCTGAAGGAAACTGTCAAAAGAAATAAAGTAGCAGACTATAAATTTAAAGCATTAACCAACCAGATGAATCAAATAAATTGGAGAATTTATTCAGATTAATTAATTTAAAGCAAAAGACAGGAATAGGACACTAGTTGCCTTCAATGTGAAAATGCCAACAACAGTTTAAAAAAAAAGAGAGAGAAACTACTTTTCTAACAATGCGATGATCTTGGGATTCAAAATCAAAGGAATAACAGAAGAAAATGCTGTATTTTAGGGATGCAAAAGATCACCTAAAAGGGATAAATATATCATGACTGACAAAAACTTCAATACTCATAGCAAGTTTTATAAAAGAAACCAAGATCCAGGTATTGACTAGATTTATTACTGCAGTCATTACTGTTTTTTATCAACATACTCCAGAGGTAAAGAATTCTTTCTTTATCTATCTACAAAAAACATTATATGAAAATGCTCTTTTTAAGTCTGTAGTCAAACTCTTGAAGGTAAAAACATTATCCGATATTAAAAAGTGAACCCCACAAAGAGGAATCTAGATTGGAAACTGGTAAATAGCAACTTTTTTGATGAAAAGGGAAAACATTGAATTTTTGGAGTATATAACTATCTCAAATTCCCTCTACAGAAATAGTCCAGAAAACAGCATCCTAGCGATCCCTAATACTTATTTGTCAGAAACCAAAGAGTTTTCATTTTTAATATCTACACATCTTTAGATGTTTAATATCAGGCATTTATTCACTAGCCAAGAAGATAACCAACTATCTCTACACAAATCCAATATAAATATCTGAAAGGTCTTACACTGTAACATCTGAATTCTAAAAGCCAACAGCACTGCTTCTAGGATTCATCACGGACTTAGAGAGCGGAGTAACTCAATACAATTTAAGAAATTAGGTAGCTAATAGATTAGAAACCAATGATTTTATATTTTCTTTTTCATTAATCTCACGGCACTTTTTAAATGATCAAATTCAATGGCTATTTACGCAGGGACTGTTTTGCCTATTTTCTTAACACTGGCCAAGACAGTAGGAGTCTTTGATTTTTTCATAAAGTTCCAGTAGCCAGATCCTCAACCTGTATAAATAGGAACTTGACTGTAATTACCTGAGAAATTATTTTCTTCAAGTAATGAAGTCCACAGATCCATTACAATGGGCTCTTCAGCCTGCTTTTAGCTTGAGGGCAGAATCAAACCTCTCAGTAACTAGCAGCCGAGGAATGTCATGCCTGTTGTAATTTTCTCCAGTCAAGACAACTTCCACTGGAAGCTAAAATCATTCAGTTCTACTTTCTTAAGCTACAGGATTGTGTTAAGTATACTTTGAAGCAAAATCACAACAATTTTCCTACCTTAGAGTACATGAAAATCTCCCTAATGAAAACAAACCCAATTCTATTCTTGATGACCCACATTGGCAGCTGCTTCCCACAGCTCCCATTGGCCAGGAACAGAGAACTGCAATCACTAGGACCTTGCTGTGGATGGTCAATATCAGCAAAACGTCTCTCAGCCTGCAATCAGATTACCCTGATGGACCAAAGCCCATCGCCGATCCACATGGTCTGAATCTATGAACCTTAATACACAAAGAAAGGAAATTTCAGGTAAGCACAGATAATTTTTTCTATTATTCATGCTGCTAAGGTCCATAGATCCATTACAGTGCAATTTTCAGGGCACTCTTTCAGGGCAGAATAATAATTTAAATATGGTAATACAAAATTAAGCATGCTATATATCTTTTATCTTCCCCTGGACACTAAGGCATGGAGAGTACTTCTACCCCCAAAAAAGGATGGTCTAAACATTAGATAAGCTTTATGTAGAATTAGGTTAACATTGGAACCTCTTTGCAGCTGTCAACACAGAAGACATTAATACTGTAGCCTGAGATTGTCAGTGCTCCTAATGAACATACTTGGATGTTTACCAGAAGGAACAATATTTATCAAATTTACTTTGGGAATGAATGCTACAACTGTTGTGAGGTCTAGTCATCTGAAGTAAAAGATCTACACTAAGTCTCAAAGAAAGTTCCCAACTTCAACATTTCATCTTAATGGAGACAGCAGGTATGGAAAGATTTACTTTAACAGACAGAAAGAAAAATATTTCCTTCTGGTGTTCCACCTTCATAACACTGTAAGGAATAGAATGGAGGTTCCAAAGTTGCCATGTAGGACTTTACTGGGCAAAAATAAGGGATGTTACCCTAAGGAAATATTTAATATTTAAATTTGCTTGGACACTCTAAGACATGAACATTAAGGTCCTCCAAAGAAACTCAAAGTTCTGTTTCACTTGTTTGATAATGATTTTGCATTGGCCATACTTCTAGCTGTTGACTTCTTTCTAGGGTTCATAACACTTCATCCCAAATATCCTTTTTGAATTTGTCTAATCCTTGATGAAGGTTTGGGGTTTTGTTTTGTTTTGCTTTGCAATAGCAGACCGTCTGTGCAGCACCAGTAGATACCAATTCTAGGCTAATGAGGCCTGAAAACTATAGTTTTTTCCAGACAGAAAGACATAATCAGTATCATTGCTGATCACTCCTCCTTATCTATAGTAAAGTCTTCAGGAACAGTGGAAGGGATGGGAAAGCATAAAGCAGAGACATTGCTCAGCTTCGTGAGAAATCACTCACCAGTTCATATACCATATACTGACACCACATAGTAACCACAAGTCACTTTATTGGTGTTACCAGATACAACAAAGTTATTTGCCAGTCCACCCAACTGATTTACGAGTATGTTGCAATACAGTCATGCTATCTGATCCAACCACGATCACGTGTGTCAACTATCAGTTTACATACTTCAGCCTCTCAGTTTTGAGCTTGTATAATAAATACCTAGCCTTGACGACAATCAAATATTTCTTCAATACTAACTAGAAACTCACATTTTTTATTACAAATTTGTAGAGAAGACAAACTGAATCCGCTCTATCACTTCCATACTTTATATATTTGGTTTGAGAGATGAATTTGTATTCCAAGAGTTCTAATTTTCCATACAAAATTACTTTGTCTTGCTATAGGATATATGTCAAAAGTTTCTCAATTCCAAGTCAACTATCAGTAGGTTATAGAGTGAAAGTTTCAAATTTTAGACATAAAACTTGCATATTATTCAGCAGTGGGCAACTTAAGCTAATGAGTGAGCCACATGAGTGGCCCTCCTTCCTTCTCATTGGGCTGCAAGATTGCCATAACCAAGATGGTCTCTTGTGATTGGGAAGTTTTGCTAACTGTGTTGTATGCCTAGAATTTGTAGGGTGTGCTGACGGAACCATAGTAGAGCTTTGGTTGCTAAGGCATTGCATTGCTTCCAGTCAATGTTGTATGCAATCACCATGCACCTCATTTCATGTGACCTCTCACAGCATGAGCACTTGCTTTACGTGTGGAGCCCAAAGTCCAGTGTGCTTCAACAGCAGCCCTGGAAATGACAAGTTGTGGACTACAAATTGTGGCACGCTGTGAGGACTTGTACCCTCTGCCCAGTGTCTCGTCAGGAACTGAGGTAGAAGCAATACGCAGGCTGCATGCAGAGAAGAGGGGCTTCTGAACAGTGATCCTATTCTATGTTTTTTTCAGAATAAAGCCTGTTCCCAGTGTTTCGTCTGAATGGGTCTGGTTTGAGGCGCGCACACACATAATATACAATGCAGAGCACACCAAGGATCCTCAGGCCTAGCCTCCCACAGTTGGGTAAGAAGTCACAAAGCTTCCCATATACTGAATAACCTCACTCTGGGCTAGTAAACAGGCAGGGTTACACGTGCATGTCAATTTACTAATAATAGTAGGAAAACAACTATGTGGACAGAAAACCAGTTGAATCTGGTAATCCTTATGTGAGCAATGGTAAACAAAATATCTCATGGGACCCACATTGAACCCTGATAGGTCGCCTGCAGGCTGCAGGTTGTCCACCACTGACCTAATTATATGAATTTTCAAAATCCCAGATTATTTGGACTAACATGAAAATGTACTGTAATGAAAGAAATCAAGAAATAAGCGTATTATGAAATGGCGCATAGCCTTTCTGAAAACATGGACCATGAAATATGCTTGATTTTAAAATTATTGGCCTTAAAGACATAGGACAGCCAATGTTATGTCTTCAATGACACAGCCAACACATATTCAGCCTAAAAGTCTGTATTTATCCAAGTTCCTTTCTTTCTTAAATAAATGTTCTATTGTACGAAGCAGAAAAAGCCCTAGCAATTGTTATTAAAACAAATAAAAAAGTACATATGACAAAGCCATGTTTATACATCAAAATAAATGTGCACATTAGGCATATATTTTATCTATCAAGAAAAATCAGATAAGCAACCTGAGCTAAGAAGAGAAACAAGCCTTAGGAAATGGGACAAAAAGTATACACTCATCATATCATGAGACTGAAGAAGTATCATCTAAAGCTAGGCCATTATCATATAACACTGATACTGGACTGTAACTATCCTCACCACTGTTTCCCCATGCCCTTTAATGGTGTGCCATTACACAGTGCTATTCCACAATTATCTGTCAATTGAACTCTAAAAATAAAGAGCAAGTAACTCAGTCCTCAGCTGTGTACTGGGTCCTTTCCTCTAAAGGACATAAAAGAGCTGGCAACTCTTGTGTTGGGTTTTGCATAATAGCATGAGTGGCAGGTATAAGAGACAAGGGGAGTCAATGCCTGTGACTGACATTTTTTATTCCCAAATTTAGTGCTTTTCATTAAGTAACTTTTGCATGTCCAATCTTCACAATCTGGCACATAGAGGATTGTATGCTCTATTTTTTTAGAAAGAAATGTTAGAAGAGTTCTTTTTCCAAATGTCATTTGCTATATTTGGGTTCAGGGATTTGGTTGAAATGGGTGAGCAGAGAGAAGAGAGAGACATTGGGGAGGAGGTATAGCCATGAAGGGGAGCTGGGCAGAGTATGGGGGGAGCCACAGGCTGTGGAGCTTGTCTCTCCATCCAGCAGCTTCACCTATTGCCCATGCATAACAGGATTCACTGAGCAGTTTAACTGGCTCTATACCACTCTCTTCCCACATACAGAACATGCCCGAACAAGAAAGAATCAAAGCAGATTGCACTCCAACTATCCCCAGATGTCCCTGTGGAGCCATAGAATCATAGGCTTGGAAGAGACTTCAGGAGGTCAGTTAGTCCAATCCCCTGCTAAAAGAAGGACCAATCCCAACTAAGTCATCCCAGCCAGGGCTTTGTCAAGATGGGATGTAAAAACTTCTAGGTTTGGAGATTCCACCACCTCCCTAGGTAACCTACTTCAGTGTTTCACCACCCTCTTAGTGAAATGAGACCATTGCTCCTTGTTCTGTCATCTGTGCTTTAATATAATAGTTGATCTGGGGGCACCGCTGAGAGGGTCAAATTAGGGTGAATTGTTTAGAAGCAGGGCCACTTACAACCCGAGATTGGGAGGTACTCCACTATAAGGCAGCAAACCAGTCACACAGAGCACTTCAGCCACTCTGACCAGCAAAAAGTCTCATAAACAATCCCCTTGTATACTCCAGCTTTACCTGTGCCAAACCAGCACTGATGAGAGGTTATGAAAACCAGTCTCACCAAATCTGAACAGGTTTTCCCCAATCTCAAAGGACCAGACATATTCCCAGGTCAATATGTACCTTAGATTTACCCAAAAGAGCATGCTGTGCCAATCCTTTAGAATCTCAAATCTAAAGATTTATTAATAAGAAGAAAGGAAAAGTTGAGAGTAGAATTGTTAAAGAAAGCACATTACATACATCACCAAGTTCGTGATCACCAAATTCTCTTAGCAGAAATGAAATAAACTGCTATCTTAAAAGACTCTGGAGTACATCCTATGTTAGGGCAGGTCAACAAATCCTTCTAGGCCCTTTATCCATACTGAAGATGCTTCTGAAATGAAGTACAGGATTAGAGACAAAAATGGAGGAACCCTTTGGCTCCTTTTATAATCTTGCCCACATGGAGGGAAATCCATTGTCCTTCTGTCTAAAGATACCTCCCAAAATGGAGCTGATCATGTGACCTGTCTTATGTCCTTTTTAGGCAAACAGCTATAGGCTACCTGCTTAAGGGCAATCATCCATGCAGCATTCCTCAAAAAATGAGGAAGAAGGGCTCTTGCACCAAAAGGTTTTTTTGTGCAAAAAGGCACCATCTACAGAGCGCTTTTTTGCACAAAAACCTCTTCCACAAAAAGGATCGGAAGAGAAAATGCAAATGAAAGTGCGACATATGCAAATGAGAGCTCCATTTGCATTTCCTCTTCCAGAAAAGCTTGTAGTGTAGCCGTAGCCCTAGTAGTACAAAGCCCTCTACACAGACTGAAGGGGGGCCTCTGCTGTGATTGAAACCATCCTGCCATCACCCCCCAAACAGCCTTCCACTGAAAGACCCATAAGAGGTGGGACTGTTTTATTGGGGGTGGGGGCATCCTAAGTTCCTGCCCCTTTCCCCCAACAGTGGCAACCCCAAATCCAGTGCTGCCTCCAGTGGACTCACAAAAAATACAGGCAATTGTGAAGAGGTGTTTGTAGATTATTGTTGCCTCACTATTCCCTGCTGGCCTAGCCTGCTCACCATCTTAGTCACTTGCTGGAAGTTGTAAAAGAAGAAAATGGAGCTGTGAAAAGCTTCAAAGGCCACTGTGACCAATTCCTCCTGCCAAAAAGGGACTGTCAGGGGTGGCATTTCAGGAGAGGCTGCCACCTGAAAGCAGCACCTTGGACTGCTCTGCCAACGGGCTATATCCTCTTTCTGCTAGCTATCTGCAGATGGGACAATGCTCTGACACACTGAATACTGAGGTCCCTGGCACCCAGGTCCCCACACCTCCCTCCACCATGAGGTAACAGGAGACTGAGCCACTCCTCGTTGGCTGGGTTGTCACAGGTGGGATTCAAACCCACACCTTCAGGGGAGACTGCAATCTTAATGGAGCGTCTTACCCCGCTTGGCCATGCTGACACAAACCAGCAGGTTTCTACCTCTGGCTGGTGGCCCTGGCATGGTCACAAGGTTCACCAGAATCCTGCTCTGGCTTCCACAGGGTCCAGGCCAGCAGGCCTCAGGGCAGGATGGGGGAACTCCTCCTGTGACAAGATCAATGGGAACCCTCCCAAAAAGGACTGATGCCAGGCAGCCCCACCCTGATCAACAGAAGGGAGCCCAATATGAGGAGGTGGATTTGAACCCACATCTCCAGAGGAGACTGGAGTCTAAATGCAGCTCTTTGGACTGCTCAGCCATCCTGACAAAGCTGCCTAAAAACCTGGATCAGTCCAAACTACAGTGAAATGGCCCCTAGCCATCCTCAAGGTCAAGGAGCCACAAATAGCTACTCTGCAGATCCCTCCTCACATTATCATCAATTGCACCAAGCTGTTATGGAGACAGTAATGAAGTTTGATGTGGTTTTCTTCTCACTTTTTCAAGAGCTACTGTATCTCATAACCCACTGTTCCAGTATAAGATCGATTGTCGATAAGTGGAGACTAGACCAGAGCGATGTAATAGTGGCCTCCCAGGGAAATTCAGTTTGATTCTCTGTAACATTTTAATATTAAGGAAAAGAAATCTTAAATAATTTTGCTAAGCATCGGTGCATGAAGCACCTGGCAAACAGTACCAAACAGACAGATGGAGTCACCTTGGTCAACAAAATCAAACAGTTAAATTTTATAACAGATAGAACATGAATCCCTTTGATAAAAGTATTTTCCCCTCTTTTCACCTACATGCCCTGTTGTCAAATAAAGACTGCCAGATCTAAATCTGTCTAAAATCTATTATCCACTACATTAAATTTTACCACATTATTAGAATAAATGCATCATAAAGGTTCTATTTTTCTGTTCAAGCTATAAGTAAGTGCAGACAAAAGTCAAGTCCTTCAGCCCCTGCCATACAAAACTGTTCACCAAAACAGCATCAACAAAAGGGCAATTAATTTTTCTCCATATATGTATTTATTAGTTAATCTACCTCTTGGACATAATGACCCCTTATCAGCGGCACTGAGTGAAGATTTAACCAGGTTTCTCCTCAAAGGGATCATTTTTTATTATCATTTTAGTAGACTACTTTGCATTTCATTGTACATTATTATGCCATGGGAGTAAAATTAGTCAGTTGTCGCCCTCTCAATGTCAGGAAAGTCTGAAAACGTTCATGCTCTTAACTAGCAATTTTTCATATGTCATTGTTAGAGGTGAGTGAGCACAGATATTTTTGTGAATACTAAAGAATTCCAGTTTAAATTCCTGGTTCAAGGCACTACTGACAAACAGAAATCAGGGTCTTCATTGATTTTTCAAATGTATGTGCTTCATTCGCCTACATTTTACATATTGTGGTGATTTCCATTCATTTTACTATAACCCCCCATCACAGACTTGGGCATTGATTTAATTGGGATCCCACTAGCATATCTGAGACATGACTACATGGTACATCTGGGCAGTACTGAAGACAAATGCGCATTTAAGTAAAGAACAAGAAAATAGTGTGCACTGTATTGGTGCTCATTTTATTTTTATACAAATACATGCCAGACCTTTGGTTACTAATAACTAATTACCATTTCACTAACTTACAACTAACTAAAATTGCCAAGAATTGTTTTTTCTCAAGGAATATTCCTCACAAGTAAAGAAAAATATTTTTATAAATAAGTTTTCAAATATATTGGGAAAAACAGATCATAAAATTAGCAAATGTTGGGAGAAAACAGAGCTTTGCTGCCATATACTGTATTTTTACACTTCTGTCACTTACTAATTCTATATTCTATAACAAATCCTTTTTATATTGCTTCTTCCCCTCCCAACAGCTGATTGATAGAAACATTGAGTGGTAGGGACATCCACCATTGTTTAGTTCACTGAAAATGCAGTAATGAAAAAAAACCACATCTACTTTCATGTATTTTTAGATGAATGTCATGGGTTTCTATGGCAGCATGCACAATCATGTGACATTTAAATAAACAGTATTCTCTATAAGATAATAAATTTGTTGCATTTCATGCAATCATTACTTAAAGAAAGCATATCTTACCATACACATTTTTAAGGGAATTTTTTCTTCTGCAAAGTGCTGAAAAAAATTAAATACCTGTTGACTCTTAGTTCCACAGACATTTTCTATATCTGAACAACTTCTCCCTCAATGGAAGCCTAGGATAATGTATGGTTCCAGGAGGGTCATCTGAGGTCATTCTTGCTCTAGGGTGTAGTGAAAGAAATGGGCCAGACAATCCCCAAATTTGGTGGGTATGCCAATATTTATTGTCACCAAGTCAGCACAAAACAGCTTCTGTATTACCTTTGGTCAATCAGAAGTCCAAACAATGCCATTCCCTTAAATTACCCAACCCCAGGCTACCACCCAGATACCCCCATCAATTAAATTTCTACCAATTCTAAAGGGTCAGACACATTACCTTCCAGGTCACTAAATATTTCAGACCTTATCTCAAATACATGCTTATAGCCAATTCTTAACTAAACTCAAATTTATTAAAAAAATGAGAGAGTTTGGTTAACACATCAGTTTATATAAAGACATGAGTTCAATTCTTGAGCTCCAATTACGTAATAGAGGTGGTAATCCTGTAGCTGCAAAAAGCTCTTGTAGAATTTAGTCCATAGATATACTCCAAACTCCATATCCAGAGTGATTCCAGTCAGTGACTGGGACCTCAATTCTTATGACTTAGATTTCCCCTGTATGAAACCACAAACAGATGTGAGCCCGCAAGGCAATGTCCATTAAAGGGGCACCAGGCTATTCTAGGGTCTCATTTCTTATGACTCACAGCTTTCCCCATCAGCATCCAAGCAGATATGAGACAGAAAGGATCCTGTCCAAAAGGAATTTATACCTTTGCAGAAGCATCTTGGCCTGTGAGAGCACAATACGCTTTTGACATATCCTTCTATCTCCCAAACATCATGGCAATTAGCACAAGGTAATTTATTCATTAAACGGTTCACATACAGTTTACTACAACCTTCAAAGAGACATATAAACAACACTACTACTTCGTTCAAGTTTCATTATAAATGTTAATATTCCCTTCTGATCTTGAATCAAAGCTATAGTAACAGACAAGTGTTGGCTAACATTACAAGACCTGAGCAAACATCTAACATTCTACTGCTCTGTCAGGGTGGTGGGGCTCAGTCTTGTGATTTGTCCTGAAGGCTCAGGCTTCAGCTTGGCCCTCAGATCCCCCAACTCTAACAACAGCCCTGGTGACCCCATTAAAACTGGTTTGCAGTTCACTTTAGGGTCTTGACCCACAGTTCGAGCACTGCTGCTCTAAGGCAATGTCTCTCAATGACTGGTTGGTGGGTCGGCACTAGGACCTGAGATCTTCCTGGCATAGTTTAGGAAGGCAGCAAGCCAGCCCAGGTTTCAAAAAGGTGGAGAAACACTGGGCTAGGCTATGTGTGGCATGTAATACCAGGTTTAGATGAGCAGCCTGCATAACACTACAAATGCTTTAATCTGCTGCAAGAAGCTTTCCATCTGTACCAGCACTGAAACATTGGCACTGCATGCCTCTGGACTCTTATTAAAGATGTCTGTACACACAAAAAAGAGAGAAAAAGAAAAACAGTAGATGGCCACTATTTGGAGATCGGAGGAAAGGAGGCAACCGAGAAATTGAGAAGAGTTTGACAAAGCACAGAGAATGTCAGTTCTAGAAAATAGAAATGCTTTGGTTGCCTAGATAAGGTATAAAGTGACACAAAGGAACTATCAGAACCACAGGTGAGTTAATTTAACAAAGCGCACAGAACAGTGTAATACCTAGAAAGATTGAATTAAGTAATCAATAAAATGGAAGGCTATTCCCTTTCATGTGGGCCAAAGGAAATAGAGATTTTTACCTCTGTTCTCTGTGCCCAGGTCTATGCTACAGGGGAAGGTCAAATTAAGACATGCAAACTTCACTATGTTTATTAAATAGCTGGAGTCAACATAACTTAATTCAAGTTTCTCCACACTGGGATGTCAATGGTAGCAAATGCTACCATTGGCTTCCCTTTACTTCTTGCAAGAAGCAGAGATACTGGCGCCGACAGAAACACCCTTAGTGTTTGATTTAGGGGATCTTTACTAGATCTTCTAAATTGAATGCCAGAAGATCAATCTCTGGAGTGTCAATGCACAGGTAAGCATAGATGTGGCCTGAGGCTAAGAAGTTGTATGGAATGGTATCCAAGGTTAAAGCATACTGCAATCTGAGGTTTGCAATTCAGTTAATCATACTTGCAATAATGTTACTAGTGCTAGCATGGCTAAAAATAGCATTGTAGATGCAGCACTGTAGGTTTCAGTAATATAAGTAGGTACCCATGGTCTCCATCAATGCTTGTAGAGCCATGTGGGTGTCCATGCCAGTATCACATCCATACTCTGCTATTTTTTGCCACGCTAGCCCTGGTAAAGATCACACAGGTATATCTACCAATGCTGCAATCAGACTTCAGATTGTAGCACAGACATGTGCTAAGTAACAGTAATAGCTCAGAAGAGAGAGACTATCTTTCTTATCGCTACAATCAACTCCTGGACAGAGGTAGAACACCACAGCAATGCACTGCAACATTCATAGCTTAGATATTTAAATGCCTTTTAACACTATTTGGCTCATAAAACAAGATGAGCTATCCACAGGAGTTGCTCCCTGGAAGCATTCCTCAGGCATATTAGCTGAATGACAGGGTCACATAGTGAGGTTAGCTCAGGTGATGTTTATTGTCTAGAAAAGAGACTCATGTTCTCCAATGTATTGTATGTGTAGTTGGATAAGGTCAGATTTCAACATCCCATAATAGTATCATTCTGAAGAAAGCATTTATTCTCTCCTTGGTTCAATCAGGTATGTTGGCAGATATATAGGAAAGACTGGTGCAGGGAAAATCTGTTTTTCCACCTGTCATTATAGCATCCCATCTGATCATACGAGAAAAGATTTATAGGAAAGATTATTTTTTGCATACATTAAGACTGCATCCTAGGGAAAGGGACTGCTCAATTATTTGGAACTCTAATTGGTCCTAGCTTGTGAACAGATGTTAAAGGAATGTGTTATCCTTTATTGTTCCTGTTACTTTTCTATTGACTGAAATATGATGGCTGAG
>CM057847.1:104603649-104621192 GCA_030068395.1 Apalone spinifera
TTGTCTCATCTGCATCCCTTTTCCGGAAAAGGGGTCCAGTCTAGACGTAGCCTCAGTGTTTGTTCCTGGGTCTGTAGCTGTATACTTTGCCAGGTCACATAACTCTGGACCTGTGAGCAGGTGCATGGTCCAGAATGCTTTCATGTCTTTTCTATCTACCCAGGACCTTCTCCATGGTAGACCAGAGACACATCTGGTTTTTAATGGGAATATTAGAAGGCAGTTTATGACTGCCAGCCAGGCACATGACAGTTCTGCAGACAGGATACAAATGGTTATGCTTTAGAATGTTCTCTGCTTTATCGTCCAGGGAACTGATGTAGATCTCACCAACCCTTCTTGCCATGGACCTGGAAATTGCATTTTAACTATTTATGTTCTTTAACATCTAACTGTTTGCATCATTATCATCATTGCCCTTCACGCCCACTGGCGTACAGGGCAGCAACAAAGGTTCTCCACTTGTCTGTTTGTCTCTGGCCAGCCTCTCAATAGTGCCCCAAGTGTGATTCATGCTCTTCATTTCTACTTCAACAGTCGGGCACCATGTTGTCTTGAGTCATCCTCGTTTCCGCTTCTCTTCAGGGGTCCAGTGCACTGCAGTCTTTGTGATGGCACTCAGGACTTCCATCTTCACGTCAGTGGCTTATTTCTGCTTTCAGCACTGGCAGTCATACAAGTCACTGTAAGTAACTCTGGAAGACCATCATACACAGTTGAGAAGGAATTCTTTGTTTTTGTTTCTGTGACAAAAGCTTTTTCTAGGTCAGGGTTGTTAGCCCTGAGCCAAACCCCCACCCCTGGAGGATCGGTGCGCATGCTTAGTCTGGCTCCTCCCCCCTTGACCTTTCCAGCTTGATTGAAGCTACCAGGAGCACTAAGCTCCTGCCAGCATAGCTCCTCGGATCATCAGAAAATGCAAGCTGCCCCGCCCCGACAAGGCGTATGCACAAGGGGCAGAACTGTTTGCATGCTTCTGCCTTTTTCATGAATACATCAATGGTCTCGTCAGAAAGTCATGAAAAAAAAGTTGGCTTTCTGAAGCAGATTGTTTCAGCAGTGGTATGTATACCACTTCAGTTGAGCTCCACATCATCTCGGAGGGTACCAAGACTATATGTGTGATCTTCAACCGGATATGTATTTCACAGTTACAACAAGAGCCTCAGATAGATAGAATCCTGCAAATCTGTGGATATCTGCTTTATATCCCCAAGAATCCGCATCTCTCAATGTGGATGTGGCTATCCGCAGCTCATTTTTGTGAATATGGATGCAGATGCACATTTTTATCTGGAACACTGCAAATTTGTCATATTCGCTTTATATCCACAGGTATCCACATCTACAAATATGGATGCAGATATCTGCAGCTCATTTTTGCAGATATAGATGCAGATGTTGATACAAGTTTTGTATCCCCCGGGGCTCTACAGATAGACACTGGATATTACACTGTTTATCAATATTTGACTTGCAAATAGCTGCAAGATGCAGTGAGAGCTGAATGGCAACTCATCTATGATCTGAGTCTGTTGGTGCTGCTTTGCTAATTATGTGATGAGATTTCACGGTGGAGTAATTTCTGACAAGGATGGACATGTGTTTATGACACGTGTTGTTTCAAATCCAGGTCCAGCAATAGTCTTTAACATGCCTAAGGCAAGAGCCCATGAGAGACAAGTCATCAGCCAAGCACATTGCCAGAAGCTGAAGGGTGTTGTCCTTTGGGAACCCAAATCCAAAAGGACCTGACCTAGTTTCATGCTCAGTTTGATCATAGCCAGCCACAGCATTGACATTTTCAAGCACCAGCAGTGTGTCATGTGGCAGACTTGACTAAATTTTGCAGTAAGTTGTTGATAGAATGCATATTTTTCCATAGGTGGTAGGGCTTTTGTTGGCACAGAACATGATGAGAAATAAGTGTCCATGCAGGTACTGAAGCTGAGCATAAAATAAGCATGAGGAGATGGAGTTGCATGTAGTCTAGATCTGTGCTAGAGATCATCTAATAACAAGAGCTATACTTTCAATACATTGTGGACCTCGAGAGTGGAAGAAGTGGCCTGATAATTTTGTGGCAGGTGATGTTGGCCATTATAACCTTACAGTAGGTGAATTATTTGACAACAGTTGTCTTATACCTACCATTACTGAGCATTGCCATTATTTGTAATGTGCTTTTGGGGTCTGGTTTGATTTCAGGATAGTCAGAACCATCATGACTACACCCCTTCACTGAGTGGGATTTGGGTCATGCCCATCATATATATGCAAAACACATTCTTCCTCCTGGAACTAATACAAACAGGAGCTTTAGTCCTGGTGCTTTTATCGTGGTCTGTCATAGTTAACTGTGCCTTCATTTCACTCTGCCTCCATGAGACTGGGGAGATGTAGAGAAAGTAAAAAAAAAACCCAACCCCCACCCCCAAAAAAAAACCCACGCACCCAATTCCAGGATTACTTCCACTTACTGGTGTTGGTTTCTGTTGCCACAAACCATTTCAAAGTTCTAACTCTTCTTCCACACACTCACAGTTGTAGCTCGTCCAGCTTCACCAACACTGGAAAACTTTTCCCTCACCTACAGAGACTGTAGTTGGTTTTTGCTTGTTATCTTGAGTAGGGCCCTACCTATAATCAATATGTGTCCTGAAATGGCATTTCTTCCCTGTAACTAATCAGGTGAGGGCCAGCAATTCCTGTATATGGTTCAAGAATAACAGCCTGTGACTGCAGTCAGTTGGTGTGAAGCTGATCTCCTGCCAGTGCCCCACCCTCAGTCTGGGAGGTGGACATGGCGATGACAGCAAAGCAAAGTTGTGACTCTCCCTATTCTTAAGCTATTAGAGATTTTGTGATGGAGGGAACAAGTTCTGAACAACTCCTTGCTATCATGATTTTCTCACACTGTAATTTCCAGTGATTTCTTCGTCCTCTGTACAGAAGAAAATAAGGATGAGATGAGTTGGTCTGGAAGAGCTAGCTATCCAATAGAGAAAACAAAGAACATATTCACAAATATAGAATCCTATTGTATTTCTGTTATCGCTTACAAAACCAACCTCCAAAAGAACTATAGCGTCTTATATATCCCCCTTTCAACCATTTTGGACTACCTTAACACCCTTCTGCTCACATCTAACACCTCCACCCATCAGGGAAAGTTACAGAAAAGAGGAGAGAGATTCTGCCTATGTTATTCTATGAGCTATCCTTCACGGCAATCCTAAAACACCAAACAACCAAAGTATCCACACCTTTCTTGAGTATGGTATTACACATCCCAAAGGAGAATGCCTAAATGTCATCTTTCTCCTCCATCTTCTCCCATTGCACTTAGGGAAACAGAACATGCCCCCTTCACATCCTCATAAATGGAGATAAAATATTTTTATATCAGTAGCACAAAACAAAATAGTTTCTCAGTGATGCAAGCTCCTTACCAATTGACTTTAACAGGATCTACATGCACACATTAGAAGAAAAAAAATCTAACCTAAGCGAACATCTCCAACAATACTAGAGAATAACCATAATGTTGGAAGTTACTATTGCTCTTTCTGAAACTGTTCTAGTGCAGCAAGATCTTTATTTGACATTAGAAAAAATGATTAATAGGAAAATGTACCTCACTTCACCCAAAAAATGTCCTCTCTCTAGAAGAAAAGTCCACAGATCCATAGCAATGGATCCTACTCCTCCTTTCAGCGCATTGGAAGCAGAATCAGACATGTCATGGAAGGCAAGGAATTGGTCATATTTTTAAGACACAATCAATTTAAGAGACATTTCCTCATCTACTTTACAAAAATAACTTATTTTGTCATTAATCAATAGGTTATTGAACACAGCAAGAAATTCATATAAGCACTTTCTTTTTGTAGATCAACTTAAAAAGTTCCACATAGCTACTGACAGACAAATATAATGGACTAAAGAGAAAAAGGAAGAGAGGTGCAATAGTGTAAACTTTCCCTCTCAGATACTTTACTTGAGCTGTATAGAATGAATCCACAGACATTCCTACTAAGAGAAGGAAAAATTGTTTAAGTTATATTTATGTTCTTCACAAGAAAATTGCACAGAAAGAAAACAAGCAATACAACTTTGAATAGCACTGTACAGCGAGGCAAGGAATGAAAGGATTAATAAACTTCACACAATATAAAGACAGACAGACTTTACTTAAAATGAGAGAGTAGAGTGGAAGAATGTCTTCTTCCAAAGGCAGAAACTGAAGAAATTTTCCTAGTTTAATTTGTAAAACAAAGATGTGAACATATGACCAGGTGACTCCTTTAAACAGTCTCTTTATCTTGCACCTGTCTCTTCAGACAAAGAGCATAGCATGGCTCTAAGCTGTGTTCCCTGTATGTTGTGTGCTTGGGCAACCATGGAGGAAAGATTCAAATGCCACCCATTTGTTTAGCAGAATGCCCAGAGCCACCCACAGCCGGCAGCTTTGGATTTCTATTGGTAGTGCACATTCACACATACCTCAGTGCACATAAAATGTATTCCACACATGGTTGGAAAAAATTCAAGGGAACATTGTCTCTGAGTGAATGAGAATGAACATTTGAGGGAAAATTAAGGCTTTTGCTTCTGTATGTCTCAGAAATGCATCATTTTTTCCATCTATTAACTGAAGCCTTAACTGGGGTGTATTGTGGGGAGATATTTGGCAGAGGGTGTTTTTTGATTATGGCATAGAACAAAAAAATTATTTAATTTGTTCAGTGCAGCATTTTAAATCTCTCCTTACATGCAGAATATGTCATAGCTTTTCAGAGCATGTATACTATGCAGCAAAAAGATGGAAAAATGAATTCTTGTGATCTGTGAAAACTAGAACGTGGTGTATATTTTAGGGATAAAGACCATCTTAGTACTTACCATAATTATTCCTTCATATGGTACAATATTTAGTCCAACTAATAAGACCATAACTCTGAAACTCTACTTAAACTAGTGATTGAAATCAAGACGACAATATAAAAAAGATTGCTCCTCAGTTTTTGGTCCTTTCCCATCAATTCCCACCTTAACCTTTCCAACTTGCTGCTAACTCCATCCTCACACGGTCTATCACTGCACATCTGATAACTGATGAGCTTCTTGCTGCTAAAGAAATTCATATGCTCTTGCTTGACAGGCATGAGTCACAGAAGCTGCATAATGGGAGTTCATATCACTTGAAGGTGCAGCAACTGGTATGCAATAGAAATCAAACCCTTCAATTTTCAAGTTTTACAAAAGTAGCCTCTCTTAATCGTAGCACACAGTGCTTTTTCCTCTTTTCTCTGGCATCTTCAAAGACTCAAATATGTCAATTAATTTCAAATCAAGACCTAGACATTTGTGAACAATTTCCAGTTCCTGCTGCATCCTCACTAGGTGACACGAATGACCAGTGAACGAGGAGGTGTTCCAGCAGCAGAATATGGGTGGGGGAAGGTTGACAGGCATCAGCACATCAGGCGCAATTACAAGGGGAAGACTGTAAAGGGAAATATTCATATCAATGTCAGATAAGTCACCAGGGTGCCAGGCCATAACAAAAAGACACCTTAGAAATTGTCTGGGCTAGACAAGTGCAGAGAAACCTCTTCTGGCAGTGACAGGAAAACAGCCTCTTTTGGAGCACAAAGTGTGAGAAGAAAAAAAGGAAGGAGAAACGGTGTCTCATCTTCCCCTTATTTAGTAAGGGGAAAAATATTTAAAATGTTTTCCAACAAATTGTTAAATGAAAAAATCTTATGAGAACTCTTCAACTGACATTATCTGTATCAAATCAGTGACAGTGTAATTTGATAGCCTCCTTTCACAGAGAGGGAGCAAGAAAGAACTCTCTTTGATTTATTAAAGTAGAACTATCAGTTCTGTAAAAGTCATGAATGGGGTGTGCACACTTGTATTAAGGTCAGATCAGAGTAAAGAGAGGCTATCCATGGTGATTTTCACTATCTTTGCACTGCATATAAATACATCAACGTTCATGTGAACACAATGTGTTCACATTGGTGTTTGGTAAGGAGCCTTTTTCCTGCATATTATTCATGATTATGAAGATTTTTGCCAGAACTAGTCACCCACCTGATTATATAATATTGGGAAGGGAAGAGGAAGAGATGAGAGTGAAAAATGATGAAGGTTAAACACAAAAATTAAATGTGGCTAAATAGTATTTAAGAAGGAAGGGAGACAAAGGAAGGGTGAGATAATAAGCAGCACAAAGTCCCTTGTACCTGGAGATATTTGGCTCATGTTCTACGCTATACAGTACAAGTGGTCTACAGCATAAAGCAACAACAGAGACCTGGAATTACATCCTAAATCTCTGACAGCAACTGCAATGCAAATAATATTATCATCCTTTTCAGGCATCACAGGGACAGAGGTTTCGAGCTGCCAGAATCATACCAAAAAAGTATTGGAACTGTAGGAATTTATACTCACAAAAGCCCACAAATTACATTAATTCTCCGTCAGCAGGAATAGCAATATCATCCTCCTTGATCAGCACTATACAGGATGACACACAGAAGGCACCTCACGAATGTTAGGCTCAAGCCTACTCCCACTGAAATCAATAGTAGTAGGCTTGCCTAAACATTGGCATTGAAGGGAGACATACCTTTGATATATAAACTGGGGTCCATAAACCAGCAGGCTCATAAATGTTCTCTTTCTCCTCAGACTTACAGTATGTGAGTTACTCAAGCACCATCTCACAACCATAATGAGCTGGCATTATAGGGAAATACCATTCTATAATACAGAGCTAATAAATCACAATACAGAGCTAAGTAAGCAGCCCCTGCATATTTTAGAAGTGATTCTTCCATAACAGAAGCAATAAGTCTTGGCCTTTTAAGCTAGGCAAACATCCAGGCCTATTTTACATAGAACAGATCAGATATGCTGAAAAAATACATAAAAGAAACTGAAGATAATGAGAAGTAAATACATTGGAAAACAGAACACTACTGCTCAGCCCTTTCCATAGGAGGCACTTTCAATTACAATTGTTGCATACTGAAAGCCAAGTAGAAAAAAATGAAAAGGGGAGGAGGAGAAAGAAACAAAAACACCTATTGATTGCAATAACTGCAAGGGTGTCTTTTATGGAGTTTGACAACTGCCAGTTCCCAAAAGCTGAGACCAGGACTCTCTGGTCTCACGTTCTCTCTCTTTCTGGGGTGCAGCAGAGTGGCCTCCCTTTGGAGTGGAAAGTGAGGGAGCACTCCACTTGGTGGTCACAGGGGTAGGGCAGGAAGTATAAAAGGAAGGCTTTGCAGTTCAGTTGGGCTGGAGCCAGTGGAGAGGACAGAAATCTCTGCCCTGTAGCAGCACCTGGGAGCTGAACCTGTGCCTGTACCCAGCCACACCTGGCACCTGGACATGGACCCAGAAGAGGGGTTGCTGTATGCCCTGGAGGCCAAGGATCAATGGACACTGGAGGTACCAAACCCTAGCATGGTAGGAAGGGGCCCAGGGACAGCTGGCTGGCTACAGGGCTGAACATGTCTAAGCAGATGTGTTGTGGCTGGATTCCTGCCAACCCAGTGGGAGACCATTCAGCCACTGTTAGGGGCCTGGGCTGGGACATGGTGGAGTAGGTTAGGTCTGTGTCTCCCTGTGTCTCCTTTAGGGGTGGCCGACTCCCTTCCTTAGGCCATGAGATATGTGCCCTGCTAGAATGGCAGACTGCCTGCTGGCCGCTCAAGCTTTGTTGAAGCCCCCAACTGGGTGGCCACCCACCCCTACCTGAACCCCAAGATTTTGTGGTTTTGCTGCCTAAGCCCCCTGTTCCGCCCTTCCCAAAGGGCTTGAGTTTATTGACATGATATATCTGCTCACTGCTGGGCCGGGAAGCTTAGGCCACTTTCTGCTGCCAACCCAGCCCTGCCCAGGAGTAAATGGCCCTTAATTGTTAATTGATGTCAGCCCTCTGGAAGGGCTGTGAGCTGGAGACTACACCAGGTGCTGTTCAAGCAAAGGGCAGGGACAAGGATCCCAGGCTATTGTTTTTTTGTGCCTCTGTCAAATGGGCTCAGAGCTGTAGAACAGTGCAACCCAAGGCTGAGGACTAAACCCCAGTACAACAAGGCAGTGTGGTCTTTCTCCCCACTGGAGACCAAGGGACCACTATAGGCCCAAAGGTATTAATGTAACTAAAATGGGCTTTGGAGTAAAAGTTAGCATAAGCTCTTTGTCAATAGGGTGCTCACTGGCAGATTGATTTGTTTTCTTTACATGCAGTACGTTATGGAGCACATATTAGCTCTCAAGTTCCTCTGTTACCTGTTCTGCACTGCTGCTACTAAGAGCCACGTGCTCTTGCATACAGTATGTGAATAGAAGCAGGCATTTGTTCCTGTTAATGAATGCCAGTTACCACACATTGCCTGAGGAGGAGCGAATAGGCCTGCCTGTGACTATACTGCTTGCAATGCTAAAAAGCCTTTCAGAGGAAATGTCTGAGGGAGAACAGCCTAGATGCTCTTCAGATAAATGAAATGTATCCATAGACAGATCCCTTCCAATGCCAGTTTGCCACAGGGCTAAGGCATGGGAAGACACAACAGTGACATTTGTCAACATTTCATGAAGCACTAACTACAGCTAAACCCTTGTGGTACTCCAGGGCAATGCTGGTAAGGCCAAAGTCCTTCGGACTCTCTCAAACGGACTGTCCCCATATTAGAAGTGCTGCTTTCAGGCTTTGCTACATTTCTCTCCACTTGAGATGCTGCTGCCACAAATATGGCTCAGGACCCTTCCAAAAGCACACAAGCCACTATCAATCAGTCTTTGCTTCCAGTGGTTTATGTCGGTCAGGCCCTCTGGGGGAAGGAAGAATAATTCGCTACTTTAAAATCTGGTTCCACATGGATGGCCACAATAGAATGCTCTTGTATATTTCTCTGGGGTGGCAGTCACCTGTCAGTCCACAGGACATTTTTTTGTGCCAGCCCAAGGTATGCGCATTGTTGTTTCCCTCACTATAAGTACATAAGAACAGCCATACTAGGTCAGAACAAAGGTCCATCTAGCCCAGTATTCTGTCCTCTAACAATGGCCAATGCCAGATACACCAGAGGCAGTGAACAGAACAGGGAATCTTCAAGAAATCCCTCTCCCATCACCCATTCGCAGCCTCTGACAGAGGCCAGGGACACCATTCCTACCCACCCTGGCTAATAGCCATTGTTGGACCTAACCTCCATGAATTTATCTAGTTCTTTCTTAAACTCTGTTAAAGTCCTGGTCTTCACAACCTCCTTTGACAAGGAGTTTCACAGGCTGAACATGCACTGTGTGAAGAAAAACTTCCTTTTGTTGTTTTAAAGCTGCTAACTATTTCATTTGGTGACCCCTACTTCTTATGTTATGGGAACAAGTAAATAACTTTTCCTTATTCACTTTTTCCATACCAGTCATGATTGTATAAACCTCTATCATGTTCCCCTTTAGTTCTCGCTCTCCTAAGCTGAAAAGAGCCAGTCTTTTTAATCTCTCTTCATACAGGACCTGTTCCAAGCCCCTAATCATTTTTGCTGCCTTTTTCTGAACCTTTTTCCAATGCCAATACATATCTTTTTTGGAGATAAGGCAACTACATCTGTATGCAGTATTCAAGATGTGAGCATACCATGGTTTTACATAGAAACAATAAGATGTTCTCTGTCTTATTCTCTATTCCTTTTTTAATGATTCCTAACTGCTCAGCCTTATAGCTTCCCATCCCCCATCAAGCATGCAGATGAATGAATGAGCTGCCTAATTCCAGGGGTCCTACCAGTAATAATCCTTGGCATTAGCAGCCACTCTGAGGCTGCAGAGAGCAGGCTGCTTTCTGTCTTCGTTTCAGTGAAACTTTCTAAGTAAACACCAGACTGGTAGCATTCTGCTTCTCAAACCAAACTAATATATGGAGCCAGAGTCATTCTTGACCAGTGGTGGGCAATAAAATGGAAGCGGTTCACCAGGATTAGCCCCATCACGCCACTGCTGCTATATTTACCTGTGTCTCTGCAAGTACCCACCATTGCCACTCCCATTGGCCATGGATCATCATTCCCAGCCAACAGGAGCTGCAATTGCCTTTACACGTAAAGGCATAGGCAAATATAGAGATGGTGGCCCACTAGAGATTGGTATTTGCCCACCCCTATTCTTGAATCAACCAAAATAATACATCCTCATTCACAGAATGTCTTCCAGAACAAGGACACAAACAGCTTGCAATCCAAGTTCTGCCAGGGAGCCGTGAGCTGGCAGGAGCAGGTCCAAAAATGAGTATGGCCAGTTCAGATGAAAACGTCTTCCTCTGCTAGACAAATTCAGTCTGGAAATAAGCTGTAAATGAAGGGAATGAACCACTGGAATAATTTACCAAGGATTGTGGTTGATTGTCTATCACTGGTAATCTTTAAAATCAAGATCGGAATTTTTCCCTGAATGATATACTCTAGTTCAAAAAGGAAAAATGTATGGTAGATTATCACAGTTGTACCTTCTGGCTTTAGAATTATTAATTATTTTGTGAGGAAAGAATCTGACTCTAGATAAAGAAGAAAATTTGGTCTGTGTGTCCCTTGCTAATACCTATCCTTGCAGAAACAAGAACCCTCTATTCAACTGCGGAACAGTCATGTTAAAGTAGAGCTTTGCATAAATATGACAGGTAACTCTTCATCATATGCTGTGTTGCTGCTATAGTTGAAGTTTTACATTGCACAAAGAACAATTTCCAGAGATGTTGACTTGAGTCCCACAATTTTAACTCGAGTCCGACTTAAGTCACCTAGGTGACTCGACTTGAGACTCGATTCGGGTACATTGTTTGTGACTTGAGACTCTACTTGAGACTTGCTAATTTTGTTAAATTGACTTCGTGAAAGAATTGTCTGAAAATGCCAATATTGATGGCATATACAAAAGTGACTTGACATTTTTTAAATTAAGACTTGAGACTCGACTTGGGACTTGACTCAAAAGTGACTTTAGGGACTCGAGACTTGAACTGTAGTGAATTGAGACTTGACTTGGACTTGATAATGATGACTTGAAGACAATACTGATAATTTCTGTATTACATGATGGCCACCTCATTGTATTAGACTTAGAGTTAATAGTTGATGGCCTATGTGACAACTTTAGATATAAGTGTGTGTGCAAGTGTGGAAAGAACAGAAAGTAAAAGCCATTACACTCATTATAGGGAAACAGTTTCCAAAACATATGGAAAACATAAGTCCTGGAAAATCAATCCTGATGCTAAATAATTAAATTGAGAGTTAAAACAAAAATTTAAAGATAACATTAAAAAAAATTCAGATACAACAGCAACTACAAATTGGGACCAGGGTCTCCACAATAAAAGGCCAAATGCTCTAGAATAGCAGACATTCAGGGTACGAACGATGACACTCCGGGGGATGTTCATCAGAAAACAAAGAAAATCACAGACACCTGTGACATGGCCAGATAATTAAAACTCTCTAAGGCTGCGTCTACATAGCGCCAAATTTCAAAATAACCCACTATTCAGAAACATCCCTTACTCCTCCTTGAATGAGGTTTACAGGAACGTCAGAATAGTGAGCCCATTATATTTTGAAATAACAGAATTGCTGTAAAAATGCAAAATAGCTATTTCAGGATATCCGAAAGTGTAGATGTAGCCTAAGAGAATCCTATGCCTGGCAAATACCAACCCTGAAATGCTATAAAGGAATGCCATTGAGCTTATTTCAAAAAAGGATCTAGTGAAATCTTCTTTGCTTTGCTAAAGTAATGCTTTTCTATATTAGGTCTCTTCAGGGTTGCCTTTTCAACCCATCAAGAGAGCTCTCAGGTTGAATTTGGGCACATCTTCAAGAATCTGAAGTTTCCCTTTTTAATATGGAAAATGCTTCACTCTAAATGTCACTGTGTCTAGTAACAATAATCTAGGTGACACAAAGAATTGCTGGGGCAGGAGAACTGCAATGTATTATTGATTTTTAATGTTTGCTGCTTTTCCTTGGTTGATTTTTCCAAATTATCTCTTTGAAACATTTACTTAAAAGCTTTTTAAAATTTTAAGAATTTTTGATGGGTCTGACAGTCTGATCATGTTCTGAGCTTCTGTATTCTAAGTCTCTTATGTTTCATACTCATCTTATTTATGATGGGCTCATATAAGCAGCTGAATTAATGACTCACAGACAGTAGTTACAGTGTGTCATCATGCCCTATACTGTCTCTGCAAGCTGTAGGGTAATTTTTCTACTCTTCTACTACTACTAATTTAACATGACATTATCTGAAGCTGCTCTCCAGCATTTTACTGTAAAGTTTCTAAATCTACAGCAAAAGCTGACCTTTCCTTGGACTCTGGACGCCCTTAAGGTAACACGAATATCTTCAAGAGGACATTTAGTGCTTAATTCTGCCTTTTCCCAAGTCTGATTATTGGGTCAGGGAGGTGGTGTCATGACAACCTACTAGGAACCAGGCTTACTCATAATATCTTGACTAATTATAAGACAACTATAAAACTATTGATCAAAGAAAAATATATATCTGAGAATAGTTGATCTTTTGGGCGGCATGCATTGCAATTTGTGTTTTGGCATGCATTGCTTCAACCTTGAAGTGTAACAAAGTGCAAAGGCCATAGCAGACAACTTTAAATATGACAGTATTATTCAGGAGCCAATCGATTCTATTAAGGTTAAAAATTCCAAGGCATTGCTCTCCATAGGTGAAGTAACTTAAATTTCTTACATGTACTATCATATCACACATCCCCAGTGGGTGGATGGGGAGCACAGCGCAGAGACTAGGTGGGGAGGGTGGTCCATGATACGACAGTACCTGTAACAAGTTTGTAAGTGTGGGGTGCAGGGTAAGTAACTCAGGGCAGAGGGTTGTGGTGGATGTGGGGGGGCCTCAGGGCCGGGAGTGAGGATATGGGGGTGAAGGAGTCAGGGCAGGAGCCTGGGGTGTGGAGGCTCAGGGCAGGGGACTGGGTATGGAGGGGGACTGCAGAAGTCAGGGGTGAGGTGTGTGAGGAGAGGATCAGGGCTGTGGTATGTGGGGAGTGCAGGCACTCTATGTAGGAAGGACAGGAGGTTCAACTCCCTTCCCCTAAGATTCATACCAGGAGGCTGCTTACTGTTCCCTTTTATCACTCTCAAGCAAGAGGGAAACTCAGAGCACGGGTCACTCACTTCCCTGCTCCTCCCCTCCCCAGTCAGGAGAGAGAGACATGCACATATGCTGTGTGCTTTCCTCTCACTCCCTGAGGGCAAGGGAAACAGCAAGCAGTGTCCCCATACAAATCTCTGGGGGCAGTGGGCTTCAGCCCTCTTGTCCTTCCTACATAGCACCCTGGCAGAAGGGCTTGGGATTAGGGCAGTCCCAGACAGGCCTCCTCCTTTGCAGGAAGCCTCAGGAGCCCAGCTGGGACCATGCCACATCTCTTCTTACAACTGAGCACCTCAGCTGGCCATCTCTTTCCTGCCGGTGCAGTGCACCTCATTGGCTCCGGCTAAGAGGATCCGGCAAAGAGGAAAGATGCTTTTTTAAATCACTGAGTGCCCGATGCTCTTGTACTCCCAGACATATTAGCTAATAAGTCTAAAAAAATGCAACTAAAAAAGCAAAGAAAACACAACAACAAAAAGGACAAGAACATAAGAATGACCATACTGGGTCAAACCAAAGATCCATCAAGCCCAGGAGCCTATCTTCTGAAAGTGGCTAATGCCAAGCTCCCCAGAGGAAATGAACAGAACAGGCAATTATCCATTCTGAAAAATAAAAGCTAGGGACGCCATCCCTGCCCATCCTGACTAATAGTCATGGGTGGACCTAATCTCCATGAATTTATCTAATTCTTTTTTAGCCCTGTTATAGTCTTGGCATTCACAACATCCTCTGGCAAGGAGTTCTACAGGTTGACTGTGCATCATGTGAAGACATACTTCCTTTTGTTTGTTTTAAACCTGATCTCTATTAGTTTCCTTTGGTGACCTTTAGTTCTTGTGAAGGGAACTCATATTCACTTTTTCCACAACAGCCACAATTTTATAGAATTCTACCATATCCCCCCTTAATAGTTTCTTTTCCAAGCTGAAAAGTCCCAATCTTATTAATCTCTCCTCAGATGGCAGGTTTCCATACCTCTAATTACTTTTTCTGAACCTTTTCCAATGCCAAGATATCTTTTTTGAGATGAGGCAACCACATTTATATGCAATATTCAAGATGTGGGCGTACCATTGATTCATATAGAGGTAATAAGATATTTTGTCTTAATCACTATTCCTTTCTTAATGATTCTCAACATTGTTTGCTTTTCTGACCGCCACTGCACATCAAGTGGATGTTTTCAGAGAAATATCCACAATGACTCAATGAATTCTTGAGTGGTAACAGCTAATTTAGACCCCATCATTTTTTACATATGGTGGGGATTATGTTTTTCAATATGCATTACTTTGCACTTATCATATTAATATTCATCTGCCCATTTGTTGCCCAATCTCCTGGTTTTGTGAAATGTTTTTTAAAGCTCCTCATAGTCTATCAGGAACAGTTTAGTATCTTCTTCAGATTTTGCCACCTCACTGTTTATCCCTTTCTCCAGATCATTTATGAATATGTTGAATAGGATTGGTCCCAGTACAAATCCCTGGGGGACACCGCTAGTTACCACTCTCCGTTCTGAAAACTTACCATTTATTCCTACTCTCTTTTTAGCCAGTTATCAATCGATGATAGGACTTTCTCTCTTATGTCATGACAGCTTATTTTGCTTAAGAGCCATGCAAAGCACCTGTGATCAGATGCGGTCATAGAAGCCCTCTTGGGAATGTTTCCCTGTGTGCTTATGTCACTGATGCTCAACTTCTTGCACTCTGGGCCACCCCATCATCCCGTCCTGTTGGTCCAGTTATGGTTACCACCCCCTTGCAGAGCACTGCAGATACTGAACCACTTCAGTTCTGGGAGCATGCAGTTTTAGGGCTCCGCATCTCCCCTCCTCCCTCCCACCCCCCGAAAAACAAACAACCCCCAAATGGGACCAAGCCCTCAAATCTGTTTTTCTCTGTGTAAAAGTTTTAAACAGGGGAGATTTATCAGGTAAGCTCCTTTTGTTAATGAAAGAGAGACATGCACACTGGCTGCCCTCCCTCCCCAGCTAACAATACTGGTTTACTGATAGTAAACAAAAGTATTTTATTAAATCCTACAATTTGTACGTAAGTGACTGCAAATGAGAAGTTACTAAATTAAAATTAAAAGAAAATGCATAGCTAGTTCTCCTTCACTAAAAAACTTATTGCAAACAAATTCTTACCCTAAAGAGCTATTCTTAGAGAGTGCCAGGCAGTTTCAAAAGCCAGCCAAAGACAAAAGACCGGATAGCTTCTCATTGCTTAAATGGTCTTTTCCATAGGATGAGAACCTTTTTTTCATCCCCCCACTTCTATGGAAAAATCCAAGGTCAACATAGAATCCAGTACCAGAAAGTATGGTCACATGCCTTTCTAGACCAACCACATTCTGGACTGTGTGAACAAACAGGGCTGTTTACAAGTTATTGAAAACAATGACTAGTCCTGTGGCATCTTAGAGACTAATACAGCTGAGAAGTGGGTTTTGCCCATAAAAGCTCATGATAACCTTTTTTGGGCAAAACCCACTTCACAGATAAGCTTGAGTAGAGAAAAAAATCCATTACCTATTCATTAGGTTTCCAGGGCACCAGTAATGGCTATCATTAGAATATTTAAAATTATTAAAAAAAAAAAGTCTCACACTTCAGATTTCTAACTTCACATATAAGAAGGATATCCGTACCAAAATAGGAAATGCAAATCCAGCAGATTGTAACATTGAAATCGATAGGTTACACTAGGTACAAAAACCAAAGTACATAACAACAGCAATGTCTTTCTATTAGGATTCTTTCTTAAGAAGCGTTGAAGGAAATAAATTAATATAATGGATAAACTCAGAGGGTATGTCTACACGACAGCGCTAATTCGAACTAACTTGTTTTGAATTAGTTAATTCGAAACAAGCTAATTCAAAATAATGCATCTAGACACAAAAACTAATTCAAATTAGCGTTTTGCTAATTCGAAATAGTGTGTCCACACTGATTGGACGCTGGGTCGCATTTAAGGGCAGCTGAAACTGGTTCCAGCAGGTCAGTAGTTGCTTTGCGTGGCTGCTGTCTGAGGCTCATGCTTAAAGGGACCCCCCTGGACAGCTGGTTCTCAGCTTTTTCGCTTGCTTGCCTACCTCGCCGAGGGACAGCAAAGAGTTTTCTTCTCTGCCTGCCTGTGTCAGTGGTTCTCATTGAGGACGACGCCGCAGTTGGCACCATGGAGCCAGAGCTTGCCTTAGGCATTCTGCTCCAATTTTTGGACTTGCTGCTGCAAGCCTGCCAGCAATGGGTGGAGGCTGCCTGGGATCGTCTGGTGCATGTCAGCCTCCTGCCCCTCCCCCTGGCCTCCCTGGGGGCCATGGAGGAGCCGCAGCAGCGCCCAGACACCAGCGTGCCCTGCCGCATCTAGTGTCTGGACACCAGCAGCGACTGGTGGGACCGCATCATCCTGGAGTGCTGGGATGACCAACAATGGACCCAGAACTTCAGGATGAAGAAGGACACCTTCCTGGAGCTCTGCGATGGCTCGCCCCTGCTCTGCAGCGACGGGACACTCGTATGAGGCTCACCATCCCCTTCAGAAGCATATGGCCATTGCCCTGTGGAAGCTCTCCACGCCGGACAGCTACCAATCCATCGGGAACCAGTTCGGCGTGGGGAGATCCACGTTCGGAGCAGTGCTTATGCAGGTATGGCACTCACCGGCCACTGGGCCATGGGGAAGGGGGCTGCAAGGAAGGGATGGGCCACCCCAGGGAAAATGGGGGAGGGGGAGGAGGTGAAGTTCCCTGCATGGGAGGGTTCGGTCTGTCCTGGCTGTACTACACACCACCCACAGGGGTTGCTTCTGGGAGTGGGGTGTGGGACAGTGCCAGGGAACGAACACTCCCAGCCACCCGGGCACCCCAGTGATTCACGGTTTGGTGTGTCTCTCTGCAGGTGGTCAAGGCCATCAACAGAGTGCTGCTCCACAGGGTGGTCCGTCTCACCAACCCGGACGTGGTCATCCAGGGGTTTGGCACCCTCGGCTTCCCCAGCTGTGGGGGGGGCCATCGACGGGATGCACATCCCCATCTGGGCCCCGGAACACCAGGCCTCCCTGTATATCAACCACAAGGGGTACTTCTCCATCCTCCTGAAGGCTGTGTCTGACCACCGGGGCAAGTTCATGGCCATTAATGTGTGCTGGTCTGGCAAGGCACACAATGCCAGGGTGTTCCGGAACTCCTCCGTGTGCTAGAGGCTGCACGCCGGGACCTTCTTCCCTGACCGCCACATCAGGGTCAGGGACGTGGACATGCCAATCTGCCTGGTGGGGGATGCGGCCTACCCCCTACAGCCCTGGCTAATGAAGCCC
>CM057847.1:104630840-104644982 GCA_030068395.1 Apalone spinifera
CACACTGCCCTGACTGTCAGCTGACAAGGGCTGAAGAGCTAATTCCCAGAGTCACCAGCAGGAAGTGCAGTGGTGGTGAGTCCCGCCCTGTTACAGTCCCCCATACTGATGTCACATCCACATCCCACATCAGTCTGTTTCCATGTTTACTTAACATGCAAAAGAGGCTGCCTTTGTATTGCTACAATCAACACTGCTGCATTTGGGAAAAAACAGTTTTATCAACCATGCCTGATTACACATGTTAGTACATACCTATGCTTCTTGCCTGACACCCATATTTACATCTTGCAACACTGATGGTGATCAGTAGGATATAAGCTTTCAATTTAATATCTTAGAATCTTTGATCCTTTATAGATAAATACTATGACTGCAATGTGCTCAGTAAATTACATTTACTGAGCCCTACACAAGTTAATGTTACATGACTGAATGTTTTCCTAGCTGGCACAGAGGTGCTCATGGGGTCACAGTATCTTCAAGAACTAATGTAATACATGCAAGCCTCAATAAGAAAAAATGGATTTTGAGGTTATTCACACTCATGATAACCTTTCCTGAAGACAATGGGCATTTGTGCGCAGGTCCTATTAGATGCTGACCCCAGTTTTCAGAGGTGCTTCTAAGTTCTATGGGCGCTCACAGAATTTGTAGGCAGCTTGGAAAAATCAGGTCCTATCAGCATCTAGGAGCATTTCTCCCAGTGTGCAACTGATGGAACTTGTGTTTGCAAGCTTACTGGCACAGATGCAGAGGCTGTTTTCTGAAGTGTTGACCCTTGGACAAGAAGAGGCAATAACTGTTTTTGCTTAACTGGTTAACAGTCATTTCTTAGCTTGTTCATCTTCTTGGAAAACACTGCACCTACTCAGCTGAAAGTTGCTCTTAAGATAAAGCAGTATGTGTAGTTACATAGTCTTTTAACCGGTGATGTAATTTTAACTGTACAGAATAAACCCAGAGTTAAGACTGTGGTGAGCTTGTATATTATAATCAAAATGTAATCTAAGGAATATAACCTTTAGTTGGAAAATATATTTTATAGTGTCCCTACTTGGTTTCAAAATACAGAATATTTTATGGATTCTCAATCCAATTGTATTTGTTCTTCTAGTACTTGGTGTATGGGGATAAATATTTCTGCAGTTTTCTGGAGTTTTTTCTGTTTATCCTAGTTTTGTGAGACACAATAAATGCACTGGTTTCATAAATACAGTAGATTGCTTCAGCTGCTAAGATGTATAGTATATGATTGTTCAGAGATTCATTCATCAGAGCTTCATGTGACTGCACATACTGTAAATTTTACTCACCAAGTCCAGAGACCAAGTTCTTTTTCATAAACAATGGAATAGAGTCAAGCAGCATGAATCTGCCAGTGGCTTGAAGAATAAGTCTCTTTTGGAGCCAATCCATAATACTGGATTCCAAGACTTATGTTATGTTACGTTACATCATACCATTCCCTCTGCCCCATTAATCAAGGCTATGTCTCAGTCTAAATGTATGTCAATTTGCAAGACGTCCATAGATTTCCCATCCATACCTCTCAGCTAACTTTAATTGTGAATTATGTCCCTTCCCCCGGGGTATTTTATTTGTCATACTGTAAGTGTGCACATTGCTAAGTATATTACAGCACATGTACACATCCATAAATCATCAACACAACACTACTTCATGCCTTTCTTAATTTAAAAGCTGTCTAAAACTCTAAAGTAAACCTTAGATATGTTGGCTGGAAGTCAGTTGTTGCAGGCATGATAAAGGATCACAGAAAGCTTCATAGAGTTAGAAAGGTTAAAAGGCGATTTGCTTGATTGGATGTCGTTTTTGCCAGTGCTGTTTGCGCTGCAGTAGAAACTCAACAGCTCTAAAGAGAAATGTTTTGTTTACCTAAATGAATAAATAAGTTTAGTGAAGGTTTAAAAAGCTGACCTTTTCCCACTGCTCCAATTATCACAATGACAGAACAAGACAACTCAGCACAATAAAAGTGAGAAAGAAAAGCAGCAGCAGCAGCATGATAGTTGATTAGGATGATAATGGTTAATAATAGTAATAAAAAATACAACCCAGTGCCAATATTACTGATCCAAGTTCAAAGGGATGTGTAAGCAGCTGACACCTATTTAAGGAAGCTCCGTGGTAAGATAACTGATATCTGCTCTATAGCTGCAGATATCCACATCCATAGCTGAGGATATCTGCAGCTCATTTTTGCAGATGTGGATGCAGATGCCAATTATGTATCCATATGACACTCTTGACTAAAAATATTCAGGTTCAATTCCCTCCTCTATCACAGACTCCTTGTGTGATCTGTAATTAGTCATTTAGCCCCATATCCACAAAGATTTAGGCATTAAAATGCCTAACTTTTACATACAGAAAAAAAAAAGAAGCCACTAAATACCACTGTGATCCTAGACTACCCTATAATGAATGGAGAAAGACAGGCACCCTAAAATGCAAAACACAAAAAGCCAGCATATTAAGCAGGGAGCTACCCAAGCTAGCTAGCGGGAGATGCCAACAAAAGGGGTGTGCCCTATGCCCCTCCCCATCACGGAATTAGGCATGTGGCTATAAGGCAATCTTTGCCTGCCAGAACCCTTCTTGCACCCAACGAGAGTGTTTTTGAGAGAACACTTCGCTCCATACAAAACAGCTAGGGAAGGTGCTGGTACTGATGGCTTTGATCACTTACCCAAAACATGGGAGGTCCAAGCTCAATACATGCCTCTCGGTCCCAGGGGGAGAAAGGAGTCTGCCCCCTCTCTGGAGATTCCTGCAGCTCGGTAGTTAGAGCATCTTCTGATGTGGGATTCTTTCTGTTGCTCCTGTTGAAGATATTCCACTGTGAAAAGGAGAATCAGTGGACCAGGGAGAGAGAGAACAACTCTATCAACTGTGGTTAGAATGGTGAAGAGAACCTAATTTACTAGATAGCTTCTGAGCATCCCTACTGGCTTGAGCTCTGCAGCTCAACTAGGCAAAGTGCTTATCTTCCCTCAGTTCGTGAATCATTTTGGGGCTTAGGCAGGGGCTAGATATTCAGGCAGCTGTGGGCATTGCCAAGAAACAGAAATTTGGGAGCCTCTGGAATGTTTACAGCAGAAATGTAGCATGTTGAGGCTCCTACACAAGTGTTGCGGATTGATGGGGGTGCCTAAATCTGGGGTTTACGCATCTTTGTGGATCTGTGCCTTAGTTCTTCATCTGTAAAATGGAGATAATTCTACTTCCCTATCTCACAAGGGTCTTGCAAGGGTAAATACACTGAAAATTGTCACAGAGTCATAGGACACTAGAACTGGAAGGGACCAGGTCATCAAGTCCAGTCCCCTGCCCTCATGGCAGACCCAGTCTAGACCATCCCTGATGGATGTCTATCCAACCTGCTCTTAAATATCTTTAGAGATGGAGATTCCATAACTTCCCTAGGCAATTTATTCCAGGGTTTAACCACCCTGACATACTCAGATACTATGCTAATGAAGCAATGTATGTACAATAGACAGACAGACTTAGGGATTAGCCACATAAATGAGCTTCCCTTCTCCACTAGTTCTCTGCTGGCCACAGCTTCCCATGCATGTTTGAGGGATGGTACTATAGCAGCCTGTGGTACTGGGTCAGGAGACAAAAAGCAATCCAGAAATCCTAAAGTACATTAGCTGGGTGGGTAGGTCTGGATAGTTTATTCATTATTTGTAATATCATAGCTCCTAGGAGCCTTAGTCATGACCCTACTGTGCCTTAGTCATGACCCTACTGTGCTATGCACTGTAAAAACCCAACAAAAAGATGACATCTGCCCCAAGGAGATTACACTACATACAAGACAAGAAACCCCAGATGGATACCAATTGCGTAGAAAATACAAGCAAACAGTGAGACATGGGCTGATCACAGGTGAGCATCGACAGTGAATGAGAGATGATAGATATGGTTGGGATTGACTGTAAAGGTCATGAAAGTGAAGACAAGCAATTTATGTTTGATGCAACCGAGAAGTGGGGACCAGTGCAGAGATGCAATAAAGATAGGTGACATAATCAAAGTGACAGGCAAGGAAAATTACCTTTGCTGTAGCATTCTGAATGGATATCAGTAGGGCAAGATTGCATTGGTCAAGGACAGACAGAATGATGTTGAAATAATTGAGATGTGATATGATGAGAGCTTGACGACGAGTTTCAGTGGTGGAGAATGATAAGAAACTTAGATGTGTTCTGCAGAAAAAAATCAGCAAGATTTAGAAATAGCCTGTATGTGAGAAACTAGAAAGAGATCTAAGGTTGTGATGCTCTGAGGCACCCCTTTCTCAATTACCATGAAAAGGGCCTGATAATGACTTTAATGTTCAGCTGACAGCTCTAATAGGGTGTCTGTAAGATGTGGGGGAGAGGGCATTTGGTTTTCTCTATGGTTCCACACCTCATCAGGTCAAAAAAAACTCCAGTGCGACTACAAGTTTGATGGAGCCACTACCAACCCAGCAACCCAACTCAAAATAAAGCAAGACTAGAAGATTTAAACCATTGGATCCTTCAGGGAAGGGGGCTGGTAGTACAGGGGGTGCAGGAGTCAAGGCAGGGGATTGGAAGTGGGAGGACTCAGAGTAGGGGGTGAGGGTGAAGGACTCAGGGAAGAGGGTGAGGGGCTCAGGACAAGGGGCTGGCAGATTTGAGGGTGTGCAGGTCATCAGGGTTGCATGATTCATGGCAGGGACTGGGGGGCTCAGGATTGGGAACTTAGAGAACTGGGAGGGCCAACAGTGGCAGGGATGATTCTGTAGCTGCTGGCCCCAGCCCAGCTCCTCCAGAGGGTTGGGCTGCATGGCCCACCCCCAACAGGCCCTTGGGGATGGGGAGATGGTGCTGAACAGCCCAAGTTGGCCCAGTCCTGGCAAGCGCTCAGGTGGTGGGGATGGGGCTACATGGCCTGACCTTGGAAGGTGTGTGAGCCTCAGAAAGTTCTCAGAGTGTAGAGGGCAGGCTGGGGATGCGTGGCCCAGCATGGTCCCAGCAGTTCCGGGGGAGGGTGGGGTTGGGCAGGCTGGCCCTTGGAGGTGATGGGAGGGGGGCTGCAGCAGGCCATTAGAGGGTGCGGGGGGGACAAGGCTGCATAGCCCACCCCAGCCCTGGCAGCTCCTGAAGGAGTAGGGAGCCTGGGCTGCATGGCCCAGCCCAGCCCTGCCCTGCCCTCTCTTGGGGAGAGGGATGAAGGTCCTCTGGGATAGGGGGTGGGTGGAGCTCCTATGGGGAAACCAGGGCTGTGCAGGCCAGCCCTGGAAGCTCCTCCAGGGTTGAAGTAGGAGCCAGGGCTGCACGGCCTGGCCCTGGCAGGCCTTTGGAGTGGAGCCGCAGCAGCTCTTCAGGGTGGATTCAGGGCTGTGTAGCCCAGCCTTGGTAGCTCCTTGGTGGGAAGCTGAGGCTGTGCTAGTTGGTCCCAGCAGTGTTCCCTGGGCAGCAAGACCACCCCTCCCCCCATCCAGCTCCGGAGCCAAGGATGGGGGCAGGAAGTTTGGGGGATAGGAGAGCCATTTACCCATGGCTAATGGCCAACAATATGGAGAGCTCTGGTTCTAGCTAAGCACTTTCTTCCTAGTGCAGCCACTTCCCTATGTTCACTCTGAAGTATAACTGTCCCCTGCGCTTGCTGTCCCCAATGGTCACTGTGGAGCATAACTGTCCCTGCTCTCATACCCCTCCCTTTCGGTGTTATGGAAAACAGTGGAGCAGCATGAGAATGTTGCTTTATATTATTTAATCAATACCAGTGTGCAGTTTGCTCATTTTAGATCTGCTTTTGAGGGGTTTTGAAGTAAATATTTTACCGGTTCTCAATTTCATTTGAATACAGCATTTTTCTGCACAACAGTTTAATCCAGTGTAGCGTTGTATGCTGCTCAGTTGGACATGATCTGCCCCACAGGGAGAGAAAGTTGCATTTCACTGAAGGGTCATGTAAAATATGTACACCAATAGAGAAAGTGTTTGTGAGAAAGAGAGTATAGGCAATTTGTGGAAGCACCCAGGAGGTAGACTACCCCCTCCCCTGACTCCAAAATTTTGATTGCTAAATGGGGTGCTCTCTCATGTCCCCTCCTTGTTCCTCTGAATGACTCTCCCTGCATTTCACCCTCTCATAGGCACCGGTCACCTATGTGTGTATGTAGATATGTATTTGGAGTTCTTGCAGGAAAAAGCATTATGTAAGTGTAATTTACCATTAATTACAATATTTGCTCCATTTAATATCCTTCTCATAGCCAGGCTACAACCCTGAACTCCACAGAAGCTTGTTAGTCTTGTTAAGGTGACCACTGATCCATGTTTACCAGCATACCTCACCTTTGCTCTGAGCAAGACTATATCAAGGGACCCCTCTCAGCCAAGAGCACACATCCACAATAGCAATGTTCTACACACTGTTCAATGTTCTACACACAGCTCCACCCGCTGACTCTCAGGTGCTCAGCAGAGCATGATCTCTGCCTGTCTTGAGAGTGGAGGGAAGGAAACAAGCAGCAGCTCTTCCACTCACAGCTCCTGTGCATGTCCTTCAGCTGCTCATGCTTCTGGTCTCTAAGCTGGATAAAGGGAGGGAGGAGGAGAAAGGGTGTGAAGCATTTGGAAGCATAAGAATAAGATGAAATTGGGATTGGAGGGTAGCGACAGAGGAAAATTGCAGTTTTATTATGTGACCATAACTCACAACGGAAAGACACTTGAAAAGATGTGAGATTTCATAGCAATGTAGAAGTAAAATTCCTCCCTATGCTAATTAGACAGCAACCATGCAGACAGTTGTCAGTCAAGTACAGGAAAATGAAGAGTGAGAAACATTTTGTTATGTGGGCTTTAAATTACAGTTAGAAAAGTGAAAGTCCTTCTCAAATGATTTGGTGGGTACTTCCAACATACAAGTAAAATGCCAAATTGTGTAACTAGCTCTTGAATGCAAAGTGGACCCAAAGAGGGGGGAGAACACATGAGGTTTTCCCTCCATAGCACCTTTGACACAGAGACTAACCACTATGGCAATCTCTGCAGTACGTACCCTCTAATGGTAGCCATACCCAAAAGGAGCTATGACAATATGGGGCCATGGATCCTTCCCTTCCTAATGCCTCATCTTCACAGGAGAGCATGTGATGCTACCCTAATGCCATGTAGGAGGTGATATGCATTCCCTCTCTTCCTCCCTATACTTGACAGTTTCAGGAACCATGTGTGATGTTGCCACAGGATGAGGCAATTCCACATCTTCCCAATGCGGGGGCTGTGGCTAACAGAGGGAAGATGAAGATGTTCTGAAAACAAAGGCTGGTGATGAACACACAGGTTGGCCCTCCCTGGGCCAGCACCCTTAAGACCTGAGCTATCTTGAACCAAGGAGTTTGCCAGACCAGCAGAGGTCTGTGCACCCCTGCTGGCTGCATCTCCTCTGGGCTGCGGCATGGGCTCTCTACCCTGCTGCGCCCTAGGGTCTCCTGGGATTCCCAGTGGGATACTTGGCCACCGTCAGCTCACTGCCATAGACTGGGGCTGGGACTTGGGTCTTGTCACATGGCCCAGCTGATGCTGGGAGTTCCCCGACCAAGGCAGGAGCTCCCAGCTGCTGCCTGACCCTGCTAATGCCAGGGGTTCCCCAGCCATGATGGGCAGGGCTCCCCAGATACCACCTGTCCCAGACAGGGCTCCCAAGCCCCTGCATTGCTCCTGCCTCCAGAGCTCTTTGGTTCAGCAACATCTGTGGCCCTGCCGAACCTGGATGTTGCCCGACCAGAGAGCCCTTGATTTGGGAGATTCAACCTGTATTAACAAGCAAAATGGCACCCACACAGAGCCTTGGCACCTATTGCTCCTTTCTGGCACATTTCCATGGGAAGATCTGGGCTACTGTTGCTAACATTATCCTTCTAGACTTCTCTTACCCTCCATTCCATCCCATAACTCCAAAAGTCTGAAAGCCATCTCCTCCTATATGTCTCACACCACCCCAAACTCAAACTCTGACTTATATAAATAAAATACAAGCAACTCAATTGCATAAACACCTTGAAAACCCCCAAAGATTTTATTTGAGGCAGAATCGTTCCCTTGTCAAAAGTGTCAGAGGTGGCCTCTGACAAAAAATAATGTGACAATAAAGGGGTTAAGCAAGACACTTTCAAATGCAATGCACAATAGTAATTCAGAAAATGACTGTCATTTCCCAAAACTCCAGAATTGAGCTCCGCCATTATTTGTGTGACTGTCTCTTAAGGAAAAGAGTTATAAAAGTGTTTGGTCTCATGAGAGCAATTATAATAAAATTTTGCTGACTTGTCTTTTAAGCAGGAAGGGGGAAAACATTTGTGAAAACTCCTTAAGGCAAGGTGTTAACTGACTTCACATTCAAACTTTTTGTTTATTAGGAAAGATGTAGAAGTGTCTTCAGGTGCTGATGATGTTTGTTCTGAGCAGTGGAAATGGAGAAGCTTTCACTTCAGCACTGTTGATTTTAAAACACTGTGTAGCATACACAAAGCTACGTTTGTAGCCTGTTTTACAGATTATGTAATAAATATATTGATTACTTTTTCTCACCTGGAGGGCAGGCAGGTTCTTGTCCCCGATCAGGTCCAGTATTATTAAAATTACTGTATATCTGGGAACCCTGATGTGCATGTTTGTAACACTCACACTATAGGAATTCTTCTATATTTAAAATAATGTATTAATGTAGTTAGCAAAGTCATAAACACTCCAGATCAGTAACAGATAGAGATCATATAAAATGTGCACCTGAACATCTATATACTCTCACCATCTCTTGCAGATGAATTTGAAATGTTATCTATTATCTTCCTCATCACCATCAGAGACCATCATTCTTGTACCTCCAAAGGGTTACGCTTCTGTCTCCTACTGTTCATAGCCTGGAATGCAACTTTTATAATATGTTACACTGATGCTACTAGAGCTAATTCATATTCACTAGAAGGTTGTTCCCTCTTCCTTATTTGTATTTCTTCACTCTATTAATGGTGAAGTATCCATCTCATATAGGTTCACTCTATTAATGGTGAAGTATCCGTCTCATATAGGTTACTATATCAATTACCTCAACTTATCAGATACGTCAAATCATTGCAGATGACTGACCACAAGAGGGCAATGGCAGATATTGACTTATATTCCTATGCTTGGTATGTTTCCTTATGGTAAATTCCAACAAAATCCTCTCTTGAACATTCTATTTTTAGTTCTCCAATGCTTTGTGGTGGCCATTTGGTCATTCATCTGTGCCAAAGTCAGCATAAGGCTCAAGGCCTGTGAAGTTCTGTAGCTAATGTTTTACAGGATACAGGCCTGCAAGTTCCTTGTGTTACTACTAAATATAAAAGTGATGAATATAATGAAGACAAAGCAATGAATATAATACAGGAAGCTAGTCCTATGGGCAACATATTAAACAGGTACCATTTCAAGATATAAATTGCCAGCTCACACTATGCACACTTGCTGGTTGAAAGTGACCAGAGATCTTGATTCAAAATATTTATGCATATAAAAGCAGGATTTAAGTTGGTTAGTATTAGTCACAAGCATACAAATAATGTATACATATAACAAATTTAATGAATTATCATCCTGCACCCAAAACATTAATGAATAATGCACTTCTGCAATAAACAAATTATCCAATCAGGCAGCAGAACCAGTATCATGTGATCTGGAATACCAATTATACAATACAAGAATTATAAGCTTGAAACATAGGAATTGCCAGAGTGGACGAGAGAAGTGATTCACCTAGACCAGTGTCGTGTCTCTATTAGCGGTGCCAGTAAGCTTTAAGTGTGGGAGAAGGGGGGAGGCACACAGGATTCAAATGCTTTCCAGCTTTTTAGCAGACTGTCCACTGTGCTTCTACTGGTGTTGCACATCTGCACATGCCTTGGTGCACACAATAAAATTCATTCCTCACCTGAAAGGAAAATTGGTCAATACTAACTGCTTTAGAGAAAGATGCAATAAATGCTGTAAGGAAGGAATAACATCAAACCTAATAACTCTGAAGAGAGACTGGTTTATGCCCTGAAGTATGAAGGCCATTCCAAAATGCTATTTTTTCCCCAACCCTTACTTTAAAAGCTTTGTATATTCTTGAGCTCCATATAAGCATCTAATTCTTTTTTGAGTGTTCCTAAACTGTTCAGGTCAAGGTGCTTATAATTCTGTTCATTGCTAGACATTTCAACTGGACTACTTGGAAACCAAGTTATTACTAACTCATTATTGGGAAGAATCTGTCTCTAAATGGAGCTTTGAACATTACCAAGTGAAATGATACAGCAGACTTACTTAAGGATTTGAAAAATATAAACTACAGAACTCAGGAGGACAGACATTAAAATATGTAGAAATTTAGCTTACAGGAACAGAAACATTTATCAAACAATTTATAGGGATTCAGGCACATAATTCCTATTGATCTAAATGGGATCAGTGTGACTAAATGACTGTAGCACTTGCAAATTACCCCTCAAAGAGCTGACTAAAGAGCATGGAAGTGAAGTGCTGAGACAGAATGGACTCTGTTGAACAGGAAGTTAACACCAGTTGATCTTCACTGTCTACCTGCACACATGTTCAGGCGGAAAAACTACTAAAATGGACAGTCATTATTTATAATATGGCCCCAGCATCTAGTGGCCCCAGATTGGGGCCTCCCTGCATAAGACACTGTACAAACATACGATAGGAGCAAATTTCTCTCTCAAGGAATTAACACTCAAAATTGGCAAGAAAGGCAAATGGCAGAAGGCAAACCAGAGAATGGAAAGGACTTGCCAACAGGTGACAATAGAAGAACCCTACTTGCATACTAACAAGCTTCCAAAAGACCTGCCACATAATTCCAATAAGGGCTCTGGAGAAGAGTCCATCTAAACCACACCAAGGGTCTCTTCCCATGTCAGAAATTTTATGTTGGCTCAGACCAAGCACCCCCAATGAATCCAGTGAGTTACCCCTTCAAGCTATTTGAATCTTTTGGTCATTGGAATGTGTAATTTGTAGGCAAAGGTCCCCTTCCAAGGGCAAAGTCTCAACAGATCAGGTGCAGAGGGGCACAATCACAAGTATTTCCTAGGAAGCCTACTAACCTAACAGTTCATTCTTGGTCTTAGCCCATTGTTTTAAAAAAGATTCTTTTAATTCTCAAAACACTTTCCAAGGTTTACATTATTCATGTCTTCTAGACAAATTACATATAATCCCACAGCACCACAAACATTTGAATTTTTAATACAAGCACTTAAAATACTTAAACCTAATTCAATAAGGTTTGACATAATCCAGTAAGGTTTGTCCAGGATATTGCGGGCAATTGCCATATCTGTTATAACATTGCTAAAGGGAATATATATTCTGCAATGAAGCCCCAATTCACCAAGGTACTCAAACATGCCAGTAGTTCCAATGACTTCTCAGCACATGCTCAAAAATAGGCATCTGCTTAAATTCACTGCTCTGTGCAGATCTTAATGTGCTTGTTTGTTCTTTTATACAGCACATTAATATGGGAATATATATTATTCTGACTAAAATGCTGTTTCTCTTTTGACAATTCAATTTGTAAACAATATATAAGTTTGTGGAGTCTTCATGGCATCATATTGAAATAATAAAGAGAGACTAAGCAGAGCTTGAAAATAGAACATTTATCCCCCAAACAGTAATTTACTCATCAGTATTTTTATCCTATTTACTGATATTTAAGATGTGTTTGAATAAGTGATTTCCTTGCTTATGGCCCTGCTTCCTTTTCTATTAGTCCTGAAATGAAAACAATTTTTTTCTTCTGAGGCAGCACAACTCCATGCCTGGCAAATGAACCTAATGTTACAAATTTATCATTAAGATTACACTGAAAGATCAATAGCAGCAGAGAAGATGAACATTGGGAAAAAGAGGCCTTTACGAACATAAATACATTGGATAATTAACAAACTTGGTGCTTAAGTGATGCATTGGATACCTTTATGTTTAAATCTGAGATGTTTCAATTATTTCAAAAAATGAAAGAAATCTTAAAGTTGTAAAGCCAAATCCAGCTAATTTATTCCAGCATAATATGAAGTCACTCAGTTTGAATTAGAAGAGTTATTCTAGATTTATAGCTGGATAATGAAAAGCAGAATTTGGCTTGTATATTTGCACTCATTTTTCCCGAGGTTTGCAGTGGTGATATCTGTGTTCATTTAAATATGTTGCTGATTTCATTGCATGTTTTTGTTTTTTTCTTGGAAAAAAAATTATATACATGAGTTTGTCTGTTTGTTCAAGAACTCCTCCTATACAGTCAGAGCTAAGCCCACCAAATTTGGTACACAGCTTCTTCTTATAACTTAGAGCAACATAATGGTTTGGCTGTGCAAGGAAAATTGTATGTGCCTGGAATGGTCTTGCTTCTTATAAAACCATACAGGAAAGAGACGTCACCACACACATAAAAGGGGCTGGTTGGGAGCACCCCTTCTTCCCCACCTCCATCCAGGACTGCCCCAGCTCTAAGCCTCCCACCCCACCTGCCCTTTAGGGAAGGTAGGTAGCTCCTCCCCCACTCTGATTTCCCTTCATCAGGGAGCAAAGGGAAAGTGCACAGTTTTCGGCATTCCTCATCCTGGCTTGGGAAACAGAGGGGCAGATAAATTGTGCACTTTGTTCTTGCTCCCTGACAGGGACAGAAGGGGAAGAGCAAGCAGCCCTGGTAAGAATCTCAGGAGGCGGAAGCGTTGGCTCGCCCACCCTCGTGGCTCACCCCCCTACACACACACAAAGTTGCCTGCCCAGAGCCCCTTTTTACTCCCTGATGCTAAACCCTCCATCTCCAGCCCCCTGCCCTGAACCCCTTAAGGACCAAGGCAACATCAGGTAAATGTGCTAGTTACAAATAATTTTCAATGTAAATTTGATAGTGAGGACTGATGCACAGAGGCATTCATAAATTCAAGCACCACCACCACCATCAGCAGCAATGAAATCCTTCAGACAAGGGCCCCTGGACCACCATACTTATTTTTACAAATCCAGTAGCCAAACATGCCAAAAAATCTGTTGTTATCTACAGACAGGCACTCAAATACCACAGACCATGCTAGGACATACCAACACAAAATGGCACAAGACCTTGCCATAACAGCTACAAAACGAATAAATGTATTTCCACTTATAATGATTGACTCCTCCCAACGTAACTTTCAAAATCCATTGGTTCTGTGCATGCTTATCACATGTGGTGTACCTCATCCAGTGCACTAAATGCCCTCCAATAACAGTTATGTTGTCACTACTCTCTCAAATTAACTCTGAGAAAAATGAGAAAGACAATATCACATGACGACGCTTTTATGAAAAAGTGATCACTTCAAATCTGATCTGGCAACAGAAACCTGCACTCAACCTTCAAAAGACAAGCCTTGGGGCTTAAATTCGTACCTTACAATCATGATTTTAAACACAATGAATTGGTGGCTTATTACAACAATCTAACCCACTAACCCCCATTTTGTGCTTAGAGGATGGAAGTGTTAATTGGCCACTTCACCTTCAAAGGTCTCTTACAATAGGTGATAACTACTTAGGCCAGTGCTTCCCAACCTGTGACCACAGACCCCAGAGGGTCCGCAGCAGTACTGTACAGGGGTCCACAGAAAGTTTAAAATAGAAATTAAAATAAACATACAGAGCCTCTCGCAGCCAGCATCTCCCTCAGCCCATTCAGAAAGCAGTGCGGACTGAGGGTCATGCAACGTGCAGGCACAGCTATATTGTTTGGGTGGGTCTGTAAAATGTTACTAGATTGAAAAGGGGGTCCGGTCCATATGCTTGAAAAGGTTAGGAGCCACTGACTTAGGCTAAGCCCGTCAGTTCACCAACCAGTAGATCGCGATCTACCGGTAGATCTCAGGGGCTCTAAGAGTAGCTCTTGAACCCTCTCTGAACTGCGCGCCTGTGCAGTACATTTACATTAGATTTCCTCATTTGAGGAGCAGCTACTCACTGAGCTCCTCGGTGGGTGGGAGGGCTGAAACACCCCAGCAAGCTGACTGTGGCTTTCAGCTGAAAACGGCTG
>CM057847.1:104645082-104658965 GCA_030068395.1 Apalone spinifera
ATTTTAATTTTATATATTGCATAATTTAAAAATAAACTGTTTAACAGAGTGTAAGGACTGGGGATAGCAAGTGATGGACAGGAGAATAGAGAAGGCGGGGCTTCAAGGAAGGGGCGGGGTGGTAGATCTTCGCCTGTTCTGAGACTTAAAAAGTGATCTTGGGTGTAAAAAGGTTGGAAACCACTGGGCTAAGCAATCTGTTCCACCTTGTTTTCTTCGTTACCCTCTGACTGCCTTTCGCAGACCTGATAAAGAGTCTCTTTTATGAGCAACAATTGGTCCAATCAAAGGTATTACCTCACTTACACTGTACAAAGACAACTATCATTGAGATGTGGTATGGTCATCCTAAAAGTATGCTAATCTGTAAATAGCAAAACGGTATCTCATTTACCACATTCCCTCAGCATTCCCCAGAGTCAGTATGGGGACCAGTGGAGTAACCTTTTTATAGTTATGTAGCATAAACTGAGGCAGTCCATGGAATTTCGCTAAGAACCCATTCAAATTCTGAAGTCCGGTATAGGCCTTTGACCTGTAAACCTCACAAATGGACGGTTAGCATAAGTTAGCATAACCCTGGGAAAGGCAAAGTTGCCCTGGTAACCACATTCTAAGGGGCCGCACCAGACCACACAGACCGATACCGAATCAATCTTGCTAACATGTTTTGCTTTAATCGTAGATAATGGGCCCATAAACTCATGGATCACATCAGCACGAGGCGACATCACAGATGCATAATAATTTAACGGAGAAAAGTTGCCATTTAATTGTCTGTTTGTTGATGTTGGCTTATTTAGCTTGTTAAGGAAAACTACTTGTATTAGAGACAAGGTGTTTGACAATGGGCGGAGATGCTATGTAATCTTTCTTATCTTATTGGCTTACGTGCTCATTTCGTCTTGCTGCTAGAACCTATTGAATTGTTTCTCCTCTGCCCATCAGCCCCCTATATAATCTATTGTAATGTTTTGCTTAAGCAGTGTTCACCAGCCTACTTAGCTGAGGGACACTCCACCAGCACTGTGTGTAATAAATCCTCTTGCTTGTTTCACCGTATCCTGAGTGTTCAGACTTATTCCCAATAGTTATCAAAGATTAAAATGGCAGGTTTTTAAGGGCAGGTAAATATAGTATATGGAGAAAAACATTAAATAGTATGAAAAATATACACTGTATCCTAAGGATATTGCCATAATGAAAATAAAAATCTGTTATGGAATACAGCAGAAATAGCACTCTACTGCCAACACATTAGCACAAGGAATCAGACATTATGGAATAAAAAATGATCAATGTGTCCCAAAGATCAGATACATTAGCTTTCCATAACAGATTTGTAATTTATCATATTAGTCTTTAAAAAGTTAACATTTTATATCTTTCTTCCCTAATATTGTAAATTGCAATGTCCAGCTCTCCTCACTAGGATACTTTTTTTTTTTATTTTGCATTTCAATCATATATCATGTATCTTCTGGAAGCTTGGAAATGTTTCAACTAGGTACCCAGACTTTGAGAGTAGCCCAGGACTCAGTTACAGTAAGAGGAATTCCAAGAGAAACCCAACCTTTAAGCTATTTAAATATTCAGTTATTACCAAAACAGTGTCACAATGATAGAAGCACTCACTTTCCTCAGATACTAATTAAGTGGCTCTGATAAAGTAAAAAAACAACCCAGAACATTTGCCCTAAATTGGAAGTGATTCTACAACCTTTTGTCAGGTTCAGATTTCTTTTTTAAAACGTTGTTTGTACATTTCTACTTGCTAGATTTGCCTGGATTGTATCCATAGACCTGGTTGGGAATTTTTTGTGTGACTTCTGACTGGGTCTGTAGGATACTGCCACCCATATCTTTTATTGTACATGATAGTCTTCATAAAGCTAATATCCTGCAGCATGTCACTTTATTCATTCTAGTGTCCTTTATTTTATTACATGATTTTTCTAGCAAGACCTTTTCATCATGGATCTGTTTAATCTGTATTCGACACTGTTCCCTTTTTAAAAGTCAGTTTTTTGGGGGCAAATGCACTCCTGATGTAACTCTGCTGATTACAGTAGAGTGATCCCTGGAGTTAATTTATCGGTGAACTTACAATCAGGGTAAGTAACTTTTCCTTCACATTTCCTTAAACCCACAGTACATTTTCACAATTTAAATCGGTATTTTCAGCTTCTCTCATTGTCTCCAGAGAGTTCACCTGTCTATGTAAGTATACATTTTAGGTTTAGACATTTTCATTAGCTTCAGGTAATATTAACAGTAATTACATTGAATCTGGGAGCCAGTTAATTGGACTTAAACTTTCTGGTCATGAATCTAAGTCAAATCTGCTTTTGAACCACATGAGCAGAATCTCTGGTATACTAAAAAGTAAGGAAACATGTTAGCTAAATGTATTACTTCTGTCACTTTCATTCTGAGTTGTCTCTCAGATTACACAGTTTAGAATGAGGAGTGTGAAATCACGCATAGTTATAATCTTCTAATGCTTTCATGCCTCTCTCATCTCATCACATATTTCACTCTCCTGTCTTTTGTCCTGAAACTCTACATCGCATGCATCTCTGTTAACTTTGTCAGGCCTGCTATACAGAAAATCACTACCAACAAGAATTAATCAATTCATTTTCTTATTTTCAATTTATTTTCTCCATGTAATGCAAAGCTAAAACACAAACATTTCACAACCCCAATTCCTTTTGGTCCCCCCTTGTCTTTTCTTCATAGGCATCATTTCCTTTTCTATTCTGGAATCCTATAACCCTCCAAAACTGCGCATCTGTCTGTGACAGGAAGCATAATGAGAAACATTTTCCATGTCTGACCACAAATATCAATTCCTGTTCACTGAGAACACTATTTTGCATGGGGCTGGCCTGAGGAATTTGCAGAAGATTCTTTGTGATGCATTCCAAATGAACAGACGTATTGATAAATGTGCATACTGGGTCGGGAAGAAGGGGAAGAGGATATCTCTAAGTCCTATTTGTCCTCCAGCTTCCAGATGCTGAACAGAAGCTCAGGCAACTGTAAAATTTGCTAGTTGCAAACATTTGAGGGACATTTATTCAAATAAACTGTAGCTCTGAAGACATCTAGAACCACCGACACTGGTGGATTGCATGTACATTCTGATGCACTATAGGACATATAGTCTTTTATAAATATTAGCTATTTAACCATCCTGCAGGTAGATGCTGTCATGAACAGGGGAGGTACCGACCAGCATCCAGTGACTAAGGGGTTAACTCAAGCACTCAGAAAAGGTGTTGGCCAGGGAGCCAGGAGAACCAATGGAGACAGAGGGTTGAAATTTGAATTGAAAATAGGTTCCCTGCCTGCTTTCTTTGTGTGGGGGAATTAAACCAGGAGTTGAGACACACTGAATGATTTAAACCCAGGCAGGACTACCATGCTGCCCTTCCCTCCCTCCCCAGCAATTCAGGGCATGGGAGTGGACTAAACAAAGAGAAAATTAGAAGTGAGTACCAGGGAAATGTGAGTCCAGTCCTGTTCAGGGTAAATTTTCTTTATTTTGTGGTTTGGTTTGAACTCCCCTCTCCTCTTTACCATCTAAGCATTGTGACAGTTTGTTTTTTTTCTGTTTTAATTCGATTTCCTCAGTTGCTTTGTAACATCCAGCAATCAAGTATGCTTTATCAAGTTTATCTGTTGTTTTGTAATAAAAATCACTTCTTTTAAGGTGATGATTTGATTCTTGTATCCTGGAAGGTCTGTTTGTGTGCATCTGCATGCCTCTGACTGAGGGAACAGCTAACCAGATACTGCAGCTTGTTTTTCTGTTTTCTTTTTCAAGCTCTTTTGCGGCAAAAGAGCTTGGGGTACCCTAAGGGTGGTTTCAAATGCTCACCCCTGTTTTTTTTAAAGAGATCAAAAAGCACTTGGAGGAGGCAGCAAAATCCCCAAAATCTGTGTATTAGGATTCTGGGGGAAGTTTGTAAGCAGTGCCTGCAGAGGCAAGGTTTTGAAGCTCTCTTGCGGGCCCCCAACTTCTGCATTCAGAGTGCCAGAGTGGGGAACAGCCTTGACAGATGCATATAATCCTTATTTTACAGATTTGGGGATTAAAACAACAGAGAAGGTTTGACTTGATGAGAGCTACAAGAGGAGTCAATGTCTGGGCAGGCTTAGACTCCAGGAGTGCCTAGTCCACACTGCATCAGGCTAGTGAGCCATCCCTCCTTATGAGCAGAGATCATTGGCTGATTCACAATGCTGCCTCAGCTACAGGCAGCTAAGTAGAAAAGAGCTCTGGGTGTCTTTGAGCATCTGCCAATGCAGTTATCTTCACAGTTACAAACTTGATCTGAAGTGCTCTGAAAATCAAATATGGTTTTCATGAATTCTAAACAGTTATTTGCAGGGACACTAAACCACCTGTGACCTTTATGAAAATTAAATTTACAAACATCAAGTCTAGCAAGATTTTACTTTGGTTTACGCATTTATGAGATTATCTTGCAAGGTAAAGAACTAAAGAATTACTTTTCTGAAAGCGGATTTCCCTTTAGATTTGTATGTCCTCTCCTATCCCTCACATGAAGGAAAGACCAACTTCTAAAGCTCAGCAAATACTGCAAAAAAAAAAGTATTTGCAAACATTTATTTGTCTAAGTCCCAATTTGCTTTGACATTCATAACCCTTTTAATTCACTTTCAATAGATACTTTTGCAAGCAAAATTTTGGCTGCAAGAATGTTTGCATAAAGGCAAAGTGTCAAACAGTCAAATATACTCTTACAATCTGCATTAGTATGTTAATACTTATACAAATATAAATGGTGCAGTGTTATCATGCAGCTGTCACAAAGTCTCCTTATGGAAGATATCCAGTAACAAAGAAAAAATACCACCATGTGAATTAACAAGTAACAAATCATAGGGCAACTGACAAATTGCAGTACAAATACTAAGTATTCAAATCAATCGTTATGGTGAATAGTTTGCAAGAAATTCATAGGCTGAAATATTGTTTTCACAGCCATTTGTCAAATATTTCTGAGTAACTAACAAATGTGAAAAGAAAACATTTGTTTGCAGATAATTTGCTAGCAAAAAGTGAATTGAGTTTATCAAATAAATAGTTGGCTGCAAATACTTAATTCAGCTATTTTTGCTTTCATTTATTTTTGGCACATGTGCAAAGAATTACATATGTAATCATTTTCATTTTCTTCTTTGTCTTTCAATTATGCTCTATGTACATTTTGGGCTTTAGTTCATTTTCATCCTCCCAGCAGAATAATTTGGGTGTTACAAACTGTGTTTTCTTAATGTGTTTCCTCTTTCAGTTTACAATTTGAAGATATAATATAGCATAAAGCTAACACTCTTCATAGCATTTCTAACAGAGTTCAAATGAACCCATCTTTTTTATTCTCTAGAAGGCAACTGCAAGATTATTGCAGTCTACAGTTTCTTTGTGCCCTAGGGATCCTTTCTTTCTTGTTTGGACTAGGGTGAAATACAATTTATCTATCTGTCTGAACATGGTTCTGATTAATACCCTGTCAGGAATCCTGGAAATACTTAGCTATTAACAAGATAATAGGAAACCTGAGCTAATTAGGGTTTGTGTGTGTGCGCACACTCACAGGTGCCAATAAGGGATAATTAACTAAAGCAAATTAAGAGAACCACCCACCCAAAGATGGCTCAGAGTGCCACTGGCTCAGATTGCACCTTTTGTGTCTCCTTTTGAGTCTGTACAGTGATGGCAGCACTTGTCTGTGATAAGTTTGCACAGGGGTATTTTGTGCCTGTACCCACTGATGTGGAAATTATTACAGTAGCACTAGGGGCAGTGATGAAAGGATAGTTAAAAATAATTAGCCAGAAAAATTTGCATGGGGCCAAGGGACAAGGGTTTGAATTTTGGCAACTGGAATAAGTGATTAGAAAAGTACACACCACTGCAGTAAAAGTATCCATCGAAAATTGGGGCTGGGGGTGATGTTGCAGGAATAATAAGCAATTATTCCCTCTTTTGTTCTCTTGGTAGACTAACTCGCACAACCTAAACAGTTTAATGCATGACAAGCAGCTTAGTATGAGTTATGCTGTGTCCGTACCATATCTCAGGCAGCATGGCTGTACCAGCATGTTTGTACCATGCAAATTGTAGAGAGAAAAGAAAAGATTCTCCAGACATAAATGCCACAGTGGATAGTACAGCAGGAGATCACATCCCATCACCTCTCTACAAGAAGATTTTCCTCCACCATCATTTCAAATGATTGTTTATAATAATGAAAGAGAAAGTGGTATGGAGAAGAGCAAAAGTAAACTTCCATGATTTGTAGTTTGTTTTGATTTCTTAGACTAAGACAAATTATAAAATCTCTTTAAGTGATACCAGCATTAAAGCTTGCTTCTAGCCAGCTAAGTCTTCTTTGTACCAATTAACTTTTAATTGGACAAGACAGAATATTACATTATCTGGTAACTCCCTGCTTCTGGATGGTCCTGAGTTATGCATACTGCAAGACTGTTGTCCTGCTGTAAATAAATCCCAGATTCATGCACAAATGAAACACCTCTTGGGCAACAATGATCTCGTGTTTCCTCTTTCCTGACTGCTACAATAAAGAAAATAAACCAGAGTCTTAAGCATACCCAGGGCTTACCAAGCGGCGGCGAGCGCCACTCGCCAGCCACGCGGTTCTGCGCTCTGCACATGCACGGATTGCTCTGTGCCGGCTCTTCCGGGTTGTAATTACTCACCGTGGGTGATTAGTGACCTAAACTTTACCTCCTGCATGAGAAAGGGTGGGAGCACCCATGACAGTTCCTCTGATGGCATGCAATTGATTACAAGTCTTGCTCTATGCTGCAAACAAGTATTTCGGCAACTGTGGTGAGTGCTGCATTAGGGGGGCTCTGTTGTGAGCTGGTAGGGTGAATATCCAAGTGCCTGTCTGCTGTGACCATTTGTTTGACTGTGTTTTTCTTTGTTTGAAAACTGAATTGGGAGCGCCTTGTTCCAGTGGGCCTTGACTGGTTAATGAGAGTGAATGTTTTGAGTCCAGCCCACTGCTTCAAGTCCACAGCCTTATCAAAAAAGCAGCCAGTTGCAAAGTGAGTGAGTGGTAAACAAGAGCAGGCAAACAGAGAGAATTTGCTTGGGGAGGAGTTCCTACAGAGGTTTTGTTTGTCTGTTTGTTTGACCTTTCAGGCTTCTGTGAGCAATAAATACAATATATGGAGAGGCTCTTAGAAGAAAGGCAATATGAACAGAGTGATCGGCTGTTGGGACCTGCAAAGGATGTGCTATGTTTATCTTTTTCCCAAAGGATAGAAGTCATTTCATCTGTATGAAGTGCAAGCTAGTGTCTGTATTGGAAGAGAGGAGAGAAGGATTAGAGGTCCAAGTGTCTACCCTGCACTGCAGCAGAGAAAATGAAGACTTCCTTGATAGAAGTCAATATATGACACTACAGGCCCAGCATGATGAAGAATCATTAAGGGCAGTGCAGAGCAGGGAAGAAAATTGTCAGTATGTGACCTCCAGAAGAAGAAAGAGGAGAACCAAATGCATGTACCCTCTATGCAGATATGGGTAAAAACCATTTTCAGGCTCTCTGGACAGATTTCATGGTGGAAAATGGTTTGGAAGAGCTCTCTCAGGGAAAGGATCAGGAGGAGACCCCACTGACTGGAAAGCAGAAGATGCATTGTCCTAGGGATGAGGTTCCATGACCACCACCCCTAAGAAGAGGAAATTAATGGTGGTAGTTGGAGTCATCCATCTGCCATCCAGACTGGGAAACTCAAGAAGCATGTTGCTTGTCAGGAGCTAGGATTCAGGATGTGACCATGTCTAATGAGACTGATCAAGCCACCTGACCACTTCCCCTTCCCCTTCCTACTTCTCTACATGGATACTGCCAAGAATTACCCTAAGTTGCTCACTGCAGACTATGTGGCTGTGGGAAGAAGGTTAAAGGAGTTTGAGGCACAAGTCATGTTCTCGTCCATCCTCCCTGTTGAAGAAACAGGCCCAGGTGGGGACCATCGAACTGTGGTGATAAATGCATGGTTGTGCCAGTGATGTTGCAGATTCTTCAACCAGAAGATGTTGTTCCAGGAACAAGGATTGCTTGGAAGAGATGGGGTACACCTAATGACGAGAAGGAAAAGCATCTAGTGAGGAGGGCTTTAAACCATGTTCGCTGATAGATGGTGACCCTGAGGTAAGTGCAGAAGTGGGATTCAGGGAGGAAACACAAGAAGGATGGTGCAAAAGGGGAAGCCTCCTGATTCATACTGAGAAAGCAGGATAATCCACTAGTTATCTTAGGTGCCTGTACACAAATGCAAGAAACCTGTGAAACAAACAGGAAGAACTAGAAGTTCTGGCACAGTCAAGGAACTATGAGGTGATTGGAACAACAGAGATCTTGTGCAGTAATTCGACTGACTGGAGCACTGTCATGAATGGGTATAAACTGTTCAGCAAAGACAGGCAGAGGAGAAAAGGTGGAGGAATTGCATTGTATGTAAGAGAGCAGTATGATTGCTCAGAGATCCAGTATGAAAATGGAGGAAAGCCTGTTTGGAGTAAAATCAGAAGTAAGAACAAAAAGGCTAATGTCATGATCGGAGTCTACTATAAAGCACCAGACCAGGAGGATGAGGTAGAGGAGGCTTTCCCTGGACAACTAACAAACGTTTCCAAATCATGGGCCCTCATTCTCATGGGGGACTGGAATCATCTGACATCTGCTGGAAGAGCAATGCAGCTGTGCACAGACAATCCAGGAAGTTTTTGGAGAATGTTAGGGTCAAATTCCTGGTACAAGTGCTGAAAAAACCAAATAGGGGTCATGCTCCTCTTGACCTGCTGATCTCAAACAAGGAAGAATTGGTGGGAGAGGTAAAAAGAGGGCAACCTGGGCAGCAGTGACTATGAAATGGTTGAGTTCAGGATCCTGAGAAAAAGAAGAAGGGAGAGCAGCAGAACACCCGAACTTCAGAAAAGTAAGCTTTGACTCCTTTTGGGAACTGAAGGGTAAGATCTGCTGGGAGGCTAATATGAGGGGAAAAGGAGTCATGGGGAGCTGGCTGTATTTTAAAAAGTCTTATTGAAGACACATGAACAAACCATCCCAACATACAGAAAGAATAGCAAATGTTTCAGGCAACTAGCATGGCTGAACAGAGTGCCAGCACTGATGAGGCTGCAACGAAAGTATTGCAACCAGTTTTGGGCCCCCACTACAGAAGAGAAGATTGAGGGGGAATTTGAGAGCAGCCTTTAACTACTTGAAGGGAGGTTCCAAAGAGGACAGAGAGAGGCTGTTCTGAGTGACAGATGACAGAACTAGAAGCAATGGTCTCAAGCTGCAGTGGGGGAAGTCTAGGCTAAATATTAGGAAAAACTATTTCACAGGGCGGGTGGTGAAGCACTAGAATAGATTGCTTAGGGAGGTGGTGGAATCACTATCCTTAAATCTTTAAGGCCAGGCTTGATAAAGCTCTGTCTGGGGTGATTTAGTTGGTGTTGGTCCTGCTTTGAACAGGTGTTTGGACTAGATGACCTCCTGAGTCTCTTCTAACCCTAATCTTCTAGGATTCTATTCTCAGTTCATTTCATGGTAATTTCAGCTCAAAGCCTCCTTTCCCTAAGAATACATAATTCTCTTTCACTGCAGCAGTGTAATCCCCTGCTCCTGGGGTTTCCTCTGTACAGGGCTTTAAATCTGTGTGATCATTGTGAAGCAGACAGCAAAAGAATTGAGATAAAGTGAGAACTGACCTATAAACTAAACAAGACAAAATTTCTTTTTGCACTTAAAAAAATATGACTAAAGCAGAGAATAATAGAACTCTCATGTAAACATCTCCATTATACGATTTTCAGCCAGTACAGTATGGGTACATTTTGAATAAGCATTCCAACTTTCAGATGCTTATCCAGACCTTGCAAGTTCACTAACCAGCAATGATCCTTTGAAAAATGCAATAGCAATATCATATGTACATTCCTAGATCCACATACCGTACTCCAAGACCAGAAGGCACCATTGTGATTATCTAATCTGACCAGTGAAACATAGGCCATAGAACTTTCTGAAAATAATTCTTCGACTGTATCTTTTATATTGATTTCAAAATTGCTAGAGTTGGAAATCTGCCCTAACCTCTTGGTAAACTGTTCCAATAGTTAAAACAACAAAGAATCCTATGGCACTTTAAAAGACTAACCAATTTATTTGGGTGTAGGCTTTTGCCCACAAAAGCATATGCCCAAATAAATCTGTAAATCTTAGAGGTGCCACAGGACTTATTGATGTTTGAAGATACATATTAACACAGCCATCCCTCTGATTCCTGTTCCAATGGTTCATTACCCTTATTGTTTAAAAAGTACACTATTTCCATTCAGAATTTATCCAGTTTCACCTTCCACCCAACAGATCAAGTTATACCTTTCTCTGCTAGATTGAAGAACCTATCATCAAACTTTTATTATCTATTTAGCTTCTCCTAGATTACCCAGGTCATCCTTAGCCTTATCTTTGTTAAAATAATTTGATTGAGGTCTGACATCTATCACTGTAAGGCATGTTTTCTAACCTTTTCATTGTTTTTATGGCTCTTCTCTGAACTCTCTCCAATTTATTAGCATCCATTTTGAACTGTGAACACTAGCTCTGGATTCAGTATTCCAGCAACAGTGCCAAAAAGAGGGTAAATCAACTTCTATTCAAGATTCCCTGCCATGCATCCAAGAGTTGTTTTAACTCCTTGGGCCACACTGGAAGTTTATGTTCAGTTGATTATCTACTGCAATTTTCCAATCTTTTTCAGAGTCACTGCTTCCCAGGATAGAGCCCCCACATGGTATATATGACCTATATTCTTTATTCCTAAAAAAGTATAGATTTACATTCAGATGAATTAAAAGACATGGTTTGCTGGTGGCCCCAGCTTACTAAATGATCCGGATTGCTCTATGAGGACCTGTCCCACGGCTCCAATTTTTGGATCATCTGCAAACTTATCAGTGGCTATTTTGTGTTTTCTTCTAGGTCACTGATAAAAAAATTATTTTGTGTAATGCCAAGGACTGATACTTATGGAACCCTAGTAAAAGCACACCACACTATCGACTTTCCATCTACAATTATTTTTTGAGACCTATCACTCAGTGAGCTTTTGATCATTTAATATATGTGTGATGTTAATTTTGTGGTTCAGTATGGGAAGCCATGCAGAGAGCAGTGTGGGAAGATTTGTTCCGATCTCATATAATTTCTGCGTGACAGCTGCCAGGAAGCCAGTTTCCATGATTGCCAGGTTCCACAGCAGCAGTAGTTCTATCCTCTTTTCTCAGTTCTATACATATGTGATGAGGGGACGGTTAACCACAGTGGGTCCTAAAATGCACCCCATTGTTCAGTGAACTTATAACAGTTTCTCACATTTCAAACTTTACCTGTTCAAGTATCTGTTCTAAGATTGGTATTGACTTTTCAATCAATGGTCAGTGACAATGACAGTAGACATCTTTCCTGTATTAGTTATTCTACTTAATTTTCCTTCTTTGATTCCTCTGTTATCACAAATGTTATCAATTTAGAAGCCAGAAAAGTAACCAAAGGCCAAAAATACACAGCATCACATAGACAGTAAAAGTACAATGTCCCATATTTAATTCCTTTCTCCTTGGTCACAGGAAATAAAAGGAACATTAATGGTAGTGCACTACACTTTCTTGTCCATACTAGATAATTTTGGCACAATAATTACTGTGTGGGCTACCAGGAATATAAGCTTCTATGTACAAAATGATTAGCAACAGCTGAGAAATGATCACATCACTACATGGATTTCACTTGGGGGTTACTGCCTCTAATCTCCATCACTGCCAGCCCAATATCAACAAGCACTCTCATAGCAAACAAGTTTTCCAGATGGCTTCACATAAGTAACAAAAATAAATACATAAATAAAGTCAGGCTGCAAACTCAGGGATCACTGCACATGTCTATTTGATAATATCTATTTCTTTGTATTCACTGTAGTCTTGTCTACACTAGGAAAATTTTGCTAAAAACTCCCACAGCTACTCATACCAGTTCAGCTCCATTTGTGCTAGTAATGTGGGGAGAAATATTAAAGATGGAATGAGAGCTGCCACCATTAAACATTGGCATCTAACAGTGCACAAAGCTAATATGATACATGTGGCACTTATAAAAACAATAAACCCTTTATACTAGCGCTCCAGTAGAACTGAGTGGATGTTAAGAAACGTGATACTTTTGCAAGACTGGTAAATACAGCTTGAACTGCACCAAGCCACCTTTGAAGAAAGTCTCCCAACATCTGGAATTTTGCATGTAGCCCCTGAAAACTTCTTCTCGGCAAAACTCTACTTCAACTAACTCACAGAGGTGGCTGAGGCAGACAGAACCTCTCACTAAACTGCAGCTGCTAATGCTGCGCTCTAGCTGTCTGCCAGCAATGCTTGAATATCCCCAATGGCCTCATGAGAAACTGAGCAATTAATTTTCTGAACAAGCAGCAGAAATCTCTGAGCAAACAGCAAGTTCTAGCAATCCATTCTGGTTTCCATTTTGATGGTCACTGCAGAAATGACTGCAGAATATCATAGGAGTTTGATCCCTTTCACCCATACTCCCGCAAGAGCTTTCCATAGCACTCACCAGCCATTAGTTCAGAGAACTGACCCAGGCACTGTGGAATAGGTACCCAGAAAGCAATGCCCCTGTGAATTCTGACTAGAACTCTGTGTAGACACAGGACAGAATTGCAGCCAAAACAAGATTCCAAATTGGGCTTACTCCACTGTGCAAGTGCAGTCCTATTGGTGCAGATGGCCTAATTCTGTAGCAGAAGGTAGGAGAAAGCAGAGCCTTGTGGAGTTTTCTAGAACCTCCTTTTAATAGGGTTGCATTTAGATAAGGTGACCAGAATTTGAAAATGTGCGAGGAGGACACTGAGTTGACAAAAAACCCATACTTGTATATGTATATAAATAATCATATAAATAAATGATCACTGTATTAGTTGTCTTATAAGACAAACAGACTTAACAAAAACAATCATATAACATTAAAACCATCAATATTTGTCGCTCTTTTAAGAAATTAAAAATCTCGATCCATTTTTTATCAATTTTGCGTTCCATCCATTCATTGTTTTTTATTATATTGTTAATTCTTCATATTTCGTTGAACAATAAATTGTCATTTATTGTGATGCTAAATTTTTCTTTAATGAATAAAACTGTTTCAAGGATTTTATTCCATTGAATTTCTTCATTCAGCAGAATCCAATCAAACACATACACTGGTTCGTCATGCTTAGTCCAATTTTCTAGATATTCAAGAGCATTTTTATAAAAGCTCATCGCCTCCCTCAAATTCTTTCTTCATTCCTGGATTGTTCTCTTGTAATTTGTTTAAATTAGTAATTACAACCAATGGAAGTAAGTTGGACTCAAGATGTGATTGAAGTTGCTCCTTTAATTTTTTAATATGCAATCCCACTTCTGTAGAAGTTATATGATCTTTTTCAATACTTTTTATAACTGACTGGAACAAAGTTGCTTGATTGTGAACAAAATATAGAGTTACTTCAGCAGATTCATTCTTAAAAAAGTTTTTCAAGATCAGTGGACATTTTTCCAAACTTAGAAGATATGATTTTAAAGGCTCGAACAATTGCAGTACTCGTTCAATGGCTAACTTAAAGCTAACTATCTTGTTTCCGAATATCCCTACAGTTTTTTATATTAAACTGAGGCTTCTTCGCAAAAAGTTTTTAATGATGTAACTCTTACAGTGAATCGTTCAAAATGTAAATAAATTTGAGGT
>CM057847.1:104691353-104707586 GCA_030068395.1 Apalone spinifera
TGCTTTTAACGGAAAACTTTTCCATTAAAAGCATTTCCGGAAAATCATGCCAGAATAGACCATAGAATATAATTTTCTTATACACCTAAGTGACTTAGGAACATTAACCCCACTGATTTAGTACTATTTAAGTGCCTAAGTTACATTTGAAAGTAAGACTTATGCACTTTTGACATTTGACACCTGAACTCTCAATTGTTATAAAATATATTCAGTTTCAGGCAACATGCATACCTACAAGGCCCCCTACCACTGGAATTTTACAAATACAAAAATTGAAAGTGTCTGTTTTTCATTTGCCTCTTTGCTATGTGCAACTCCCACACTCAAGAAAATTGATTATGTAGAACAGGGGTTCCCAACCTGGGGTACGCATACCCCCAGGGGGTACAATAAGCTTGTCAAGGGGCTATGGGGAATATTTGGTAAATAACTAGATTATCCTAATTGAAATATTCCAAATGTAGTAGTGTTAGTGAAAAAAGTTGTGGATTCTAGAGTCTAGAATTTATTTCCTTTCATATTGAATAGGGGGTACGGGAAGGTTTACTAAAAGCCAAGGCGGTACGGGGACCGAAAAAGGTTGGGAACCCCTAATGTAGAAGAAAACTTGGAACTGGTTCTACAATGTAGAAGATAAATTTCACCTCTTTCAATGGTAGCAAACTTAAGTAAATATTTAGAAGATTTAACTCTGTGTTCCTTCAAGTTTCTATATTATAGTACTCTGCAGAGAAATAAAGCATCATACTAAAGAAATGAAAGAGAAATGCAGCAATGTTCTCTGTAGTTCTTTGGCTGCATGCCTAACATTGTCTGAATAGCAGCCCTTCATTCTACAAGTCTACTCTTTAATTTATATGCCTGATTCCTTTCTCCAGAAAATGTGTACCTTTTTCCCTTCTGTCACATTATTGGGTTTTAATATAAGGCAGAACATTATTGCATCCACTAGGGTGTGTTTGCCCCAAATTTGGTGCTAAGTGGGCCATCTGAGGTGTCAAATGAAAGCTTATGCTGTGCTGACTCTGTCTAGGCTACTTATGTGCTGGTATAATCTTTGTGCATAAAGTTTATGAATGTGGGCTTTGTATTGATATTTTACATGTTTTCTGCTGGGAGGGTGGTTGTTGGACACTGCATGGACAATGGCTCTTGAGTGTTACCAATTGACACCTGAGGAGTACAAAGTGGCCCTTTGCCTAAGAAGGCCACAGGCCCATTGCCTAAAAAAGGACAGAAACTGGTTTGTGGGTTGTGACCAGCCGATTTTGGGAGGCAAGAGCACCCAGGAGAAGATTATAAAAGTACCATGAGGGTGCCTCTATCTTGTCTTCAATCCTGCTCCTGATTCCAGAAGCACGCATGTTATGGACAGAGGGCCCAGAAAAAATTGCTGACCTATCCTGACATAGGTTGTACACCAGAGACTTTTAAGCTGGCAGTTTTCAACATCTCTGCTAAGAACCTGCATCAAGAATGAGAGGCTTCTTGCTGGCCAGAGCGGCAGCTGAGGTGCTCTGTGTGACTGATTTGGTTCCTTATAGGGAAGGATCCCAGTCTTAGGCTGTAAGAAGCCCAGGTTTTGAGCAATAAGCCCTGATCTGACTCTCTCAGTGGTGCCCAGACCGACCGGTTATATTACATCCTCCCCAATTAGGTAATACATAGCAAAGTGATGTCTCTACAGTACAGCTGCGTCTAGACTGGCATGATTTTGCGCAAATACTTTTAACTGAAAAGATTTTCCCTTAAAGGTATTGCGCAAGAGAGCATCTACACTGGCATGGTTGCTATTGCGCAAAGCACATCTTTTGCGCAAAAGCATCCATGCCAATGTAGACACTCTCTTGCGCAAGAAAGCTCCAATGGCCATTTTAGCCATCGGGCTTTCTTGCACAAGAAATTAACTTGCTGTCTACACTGGACTTCTTGCACAATAATACTTGCGCAAGAGGGCTTATCCCTGAGCGGGAGCATCAGAATATTTGCGCAAAAAGCACTGATTTTGTACAGTACAAGGTCAGTGTTCTTGCGCAAATACTCGCAGCCAGTGTAGACAGGCGGCAAGATTTTGCGCAAAAGCAATTGCTTTTGCGCAAAATTTTGCCCATCTAGATGCAGCCTACATGTATTTGTTTCCTAAGGAATACAACTATTTTGAGAAAATGTATAATAAACTATTAGTTTTCTATAGCCAGTAATGGGGTGGTAGTTACATCAACAGCATAATAGAACAATGGCCTTCTTTAATTGCTTCCCCAGATTAGGCTTAAACAGAAGAAATTCCTTCAAAGTAATGATTATTTCATTAAACTAAATTTAAAGAGACTGTTTTTGAACAGTGTCACCAAGGACTAAAGCGTCACATCTTCCAGCTGTATGAAATATTGTGCTTATATTGTTTCTCAGTTGAAAGTGTATACAATAATTTACCATCACTGAATTCATATCAGTTACTAGAGCTGCAACATGGAATAACCTAAGACTATTGTGTTCTTAACACAATGCTTCTTCTCTGTGGAGAGACAAAAAAAAAAAACCACCCCACACAGACAAAAACAAAAAAATACACCACTCTCCTTTCCTTAATGTCTATTTGTAATTGTCCTCCGGAGGTGTTTATATGTATGAAGTGATCAAAAATAGGGGGTTTATTAAGTCTCAATAAAGAACTTCAGAGGCATCTCTCTTTATTAAGAAAATTGTAAAAAGATTGCTTATTTACAACTCACAGAAAACTAGTTTTACTTTAGGTATCCTTGATCCTCTGGATTATGAATGATACGCAAGTTTCCTAACAGACAATCCTGCTACAAATCAATTTTTCTTATTGACTGGTTTTATATTTCTGCCTGGCTCTATATCTTGGGAAATTTTTTTTACTGTAGTTTTTTATTCCTGGTCTACTCTTTTTATATCCTACTCAAAGGCTGTTATTCCTCCTAGATGAATGGACATGTTTTAAAGGAGCATTGTTCCTAGATCAGCAGTGTTCAAACTTTGTTGACCACAGAAACTGCTACATGACCCCCATGCTGTGTGTCACCCTAGAAGACTTAGTTTTTAGATGCATTTTAAACTAGTAACCACTAAATATTTCAATTCTCAATTGCAAGATAATCTTTCTATCCAGAAATTTTAAAAAGTGTACCTAATAGGAGAGATGAGCATGTAACGATTGACACAAATCCTTCAAGCTGGGCTCTTCGATAAAGGTAAAGATGGCTGTCATTTCCCATCAGTAAAATGGGTCCTTTAATTGTTTTTCAGTGAAGTCAGCACTGAAAAGCTGGCTTCACACACGTAGCATAAGCTGTCAATTCTGCTGATGACAGCTCTAGTTATTCTTCTCACACAGAAATCCAGAAGTTAGCAAGAGATTGATTTTGAGATTCTGAACAATGTCACAGCCATTTGTGTTTTTTCACTCAGTGCCATAATAGCACTTATTGTTCTACATTAAAGGAATTTCTAATCCACTCCTCCTGTGGCACTGGAACGTGCCCTTCTGTTGGATGACAACTCCCAGACTGGACCAACTGGGTGCCATTTGCGGCAATGGCTTCCAGTCCACCAGATCCGGGAGAACTGGCAACTCTAGACACTTGCTGTCCCAGGCTGGGGCCATTGCTGGAGGCAGCTCCTGAGTGATAGGTCCGTGAGGGCCAGCAGAGTCCATAAGCCCAGCCAATCATGGGAAATTGGAGGCTGGTGAATCCAGAGGGGCCAGCAAAGCCAGTGGGAACCCTGAGGGGGTTTCCCAGAGACCAGCACCTAGGGCTGATGAAGCCAGCAGGTGGCTGACACTGAGGCAAGCTCATGGGCATGGGAAATTGGGTGGCAAAACCTGGGGGTGTTACAGCTTCTCCCTTGCACTCATATACTCCTCTGTTTTCATAGTACTTCCCTGAAACAGAGTCAGAAAACTGCAGTTTAAGGTGTTCCAGGTGACTGCTGATAATGGGTTGCAAGTAATACTTTGGCACAGCATTTTCATTCAAAAAAAACCATCCAGTTTTTAAAAAGCTTCAAAATTATCAATATCCACATGAGTGTCCTACAAAGAAAGTTTATTTATCCAACTTTCAATTTTGTCAGAGAGCAAAGACGGAAGTGTCTTGCCCTTGAAGTGTGGTATTTAAAATATTTAGACATTCAAAAATGCCTGCCTAATAAGCTAATGAAGTAAGCCACTTGGTAGCTGCAAACCTCAGCCAGCAGAGAATCTGTGAAAGAAAAAAAATTCTCACTTCCTCTCTGGGGTCAGACAAATAATTGAGAACATAAGAACATAAGAACGGCCGTACCGGGTCAGACCAAAGGTCCATCTAGCCCAGTATCCTGTCTGCCAACAGTGGCCAGCACCAGGTGCCCCAGAGAGGGTGGACCGAAGACAATGATCAAGCGATTTGTCTCCTGCCATCCCTCTCCAGCCTCTGACAAACAGAGGCCAAGGACACCATTTTATCCCCTGGCTAATAGCCTTTTATGGACCTAACCTCCATGAAATTATCTAGCTTCTCTTTAAACTCTATTATAGTCCTAGCCTTCACAGCCTCCTCTGTGAAGAACATTGCCTGGAGACAACCACTGAACTTCTGTGTGGTAAAGTAACTGGTGGTTCTCAGATCCCATCTCATCACACACAGCTCCAAACAGGCGTACATTTATTGAGTTACACTTGATAATGACGATTGGGTGAACAGCTTCATCAAGAACTCATTTTAGAATGGGTGCCTTCTTTTGCGCAACTAGAAGTTGCCTGTGCATAATGCCATGAGTCTAAACTACTAGGGCTAGTGGCCCTGAGTCTCCCCAGAGGCAGCCAGTGCTGCTGGCTGCAGGGCTAGTTGCTTGGGTGGCCCTGGTGTCAGCCACAATGGCTGCTGCAGCTGAGGTTATCAAGAAGGTCCAGACCTCTGTAGTGGACTCACAGCCTTACTCATGGGCTATTGCATTTGCCGCAGCAGTCATTTTCTGACCCGTTAGCTACCTCAGCTCTTGCTTTAAAAAAACTAGTGGTTTTGTTTGAAGAGAACTGTGCCGTGTATACAAATGCCACAAAAAATGGACAATTAAGCTCTCCTTTTGCCAGAACTTTACCAGACACCACACTGTGGCTGCGGGGTTCCCCTCAAAACTAGGCTGTGTAAAACCATATCCAAATCATATTTGCAATTTCTTGCGTTTTTACTGCTGCTCAGATCTTTGTTGTCAGCCCTTCTTTTGCTGCAGGTGGCAATCGACTCTCTTTCATTACACCACGTTTCTTCAGAAAGTGGTCTGTTGCTAATATTATTCCTATAGCAACTTTTAAAACTGGCTTTAACCACAATATGCTGAGTAGGTTGCTAGGTAACTATTTCAGACAGTTTCAAGAGCCACGTGCCTGAGAAGAGGAAGTGATGAATTATAAAATAGCTGTGATTTAATATAACTACCGTTGTTATTATTAGTCTTTGCCCAGGTGATCCCATTAAAACCAACTCAGTTTGGGACCTGCAGTCCTAGAGACAATTCATGAGAGAGCTGGCAAATATGCAAAAAAAAAGCAAGGACAACACTTTTTTTGAGCCATGTCTACACTACAGAGAAGATTGACTCCAGATGCTTCTATCTTCCCAGTTTTGATTTATCTAGTCTAGTGAAGACACAGTAATTTTAACTGAGAGGGTGCTCCTATCAATGCTGGTAGTCCTACTTCTATGAGTAAAGGAATTCCAAGGGAGTGTGCTCTCTTCGGCTTCCTGCAGGGGGCACAGTGCCAAAATGCAATTTAAGATACTTCAACATAAGCAACACAATTAACATAGTTGACATTGCATATCTTAATTCAAACTTATCCCCTAGTATAGACCAAGGGTCAGAGACTCAGTTCTAGTTTCAGCTATTCACCCAGGACACACACCCCAAAAGAAAAAGGCATCTCAAATCCTACTGTTCAGAACCCAGGGGAAAGACATTTCTACAGTCATTTTTACATGGGCTTGAGACATTCTCTCAGTAGAGCCAGTCAATGTAGAACTCACATCTGTTTGAAGAACAGTCAACAAAATACATTACAGTAGTCCATGAATAGTTCATTTGAAGATTTGTTCATGAGCTATTGATTACTGCTGAAGGGAACATAAGCCACAAGCTATTGATGTACCAATTAAGATCTGGCTAATCAAATGTTTTAAACTTTTTTTAAATTTATTTGGAGAGACACTTAAGCTGTGTTTTATTCCCTCAGCCTTATAGAAATGGGTTTAAAGATTCAAAATGGTTGGAAAAGTGAGAAACGATTTAAGGACCAAAAAAAGCATTGAATGCCAGTCTCATGCAGTGCAAGGGCCAAGTGGGAGTAGCCAGGGCAGCGGGGTGGCCTAGTGGCTAGGTCCTGGAGTTTAGCTGGTGGCAAAGGGAGTATAGGCCCTGCCACTGGGGCCTCAGGCCTAGGATTTCCAGCCTCTTTTCTAAGTCTGATTCTTAAGTTTGGGGTGTGACCCCAAGAGTCCAATTTCTCCTTCCTCAGAGAGGGTTCCTTGTAGGTTCTCCTGCTTTGCAACAAGGGGAGGGGTTGGAGGCTTACATGCTCCTGAGGCTGACCCAGTAGAGGGCTCTGGCTCTGGCTCTGGCTCTGGCTCTGCAGACAGCAGAACCAGCTCCTGTCTCCTTGCTGGTCAGCCCCTAACTAAGCCAGGCTCCTCTCTTTTATCCTCTCTCCACTGGCTGCAAGTAAAACAGGGTGGAGCTAGTTGGGCAAAAAGACTTTGTTTAATCTCTGCACTGCCAGTCCCTCCTCTCACACCTACCCTAATCCTTTGTCCATCTTCCCTATTTTCTGTCTTTTAGGAAAGTCAGTCCTTTTATTTCTTTACTTTTATGTTTCTCTTTCTGCTCCCTTCTTCTAGTCTTCCTTCATTGATTAATTTTATTGCTGCTCCTCTCCTTTCTGTTCAGATATCCTTTCTTTCCATGAATCTCTTTCTTCAGCTTTCATTCCATCTATCTGGACTCCTTCCTCCTCTTTCTCCATGTTAAAACTAGACCACCAAACCCACTGTCCAAGTAGACAACTATCTTGTCTCAGACCATGGTCAGTATCAGATGTTTCAGAGAACATATGATAAACACCAGAATGGAGAAATGTGGAATAACTATGATGTGATGGGCAAAACTCAGAGCGAGGAGGAGTTAAACATTTGAAACTGTCCCTGTCCTTGAATACCTGCCAGCATTATCAAGTCTGGAGAGAGGGCCCTTTGGGTGAAGGGAATAAAAAGGATGACTTCAGAATATGAGCACTCAGTGAGACATCCTGAAAGGGAAGGACTTTGTTCATCTCTTTGCCACAGTGTTGACTTCCAATGAGTTCTACCTATTTTTGTATTTTGATACAGGGAAAATAGGAGCATCCCAATTTACTTTCTCTGTACCATTCATGATGTGGCATGCCTCTGCTGCAGCCTCTTTTTTATTTTCTTTCTAAAAGAAAGTGTGTGTGTGTGTGTGTGTTGCCTGTTTAATACATCTAAATTATAAAATAAAAATATATTACCCCAATCTTAATCTCTCTACCCACAATCTCTGATAATCATCTGTCTCTGAACTCCCGCCACTTCCTTCTAATCCAGCTGTCCTTTTTGAAGATGACTATCCATGCGTATAGTTGCAACTGGAGGCGTGCCATTGGATCAACATTCAATCCTCAGTATTTTCTATTCTATTCTGTATGTAACCTAACACTGTTTCTTTTTGACTGCTGCTGCAAACTGAAGAAACATTTTACTGAGTGGTCTACAGTGACATCAAGGTCATTGTCTAAGGCAAGCAAATGAATGAGGTACAGTGGCAGGCTGCAACTTCATTATGTATACCTTGGGGAGGGACACTAAAGTACAATAGTTCCAGCAAAATCTACCACCTCCTCAGGACAGAGCTCTCTCTACCCCCAGAATAAGGGAGGTAGATTGACTGCTCACAAAGCTGGTTGGAGAGGAGTCTCAGTCCACAAAGAATTCAAGAGTCTCCTCACCCACCTCCCCCCCCCCCCCCCCCCCCCCCCCCCCCCCCAATAAGCACAAGGTGTAATGGCACAATCCTGGTTCTTATTCACCTCTGGGAGCTAATCCCTTTAGCTTTAACCCATGCTGAATACCAGTCACTGGGAGCAGCAGCAGCTAGCATGGATGCATGCCATACTCCACCATGCCTGGTACTCATCTCCTGCCTGACCTAATCACTAATGTCAAGATGGCAAATCTTAACCCCAGCTAATAAACCTCATTCTCCTTAAAGAGCTTAGGGCACTTTTCCGTTAAAAGCATTTTCGGAAAATCATGCCAGTCTAGACGTAGCCAATACAGTGTAGTCCGAGATCATTTTCATCCAGGTGAGTAATTAGGACATTAAGTGGCTGTAGGTTGGCCATCAAGGATCATAATTATGGCCAATTCATGCCCCATTTGCCATACCACAGATTACAAATGGCTTCAGCCTTAAAGTTCAGGTGTAGGCTATCTGCAGCTGGCCGATGTACCACCACAATTTCTTAAATAGACCCAACCTCAACAAGCAGCATCAATAGGCACTGGAACCAGCTCATGCCAGTCTATCATATCAAAAGACAATCCCACACCCTGCCTGCTCCATCTGAACTTCTGCTAACCCATTGAATGGGTACAGCTTGGGTCTTGAAGCCCAGAATTGCTCCACCTGCTAACCTGGCTGCCTTCTTATGGACCCAATGCACTACAGAGTGCCTACAAATCAGAACACCAGCTATGCTTTGGATATCTTCCAGACTCCAGAAAGACAGGGTTAGTTACACTTTTGGCCAGTGCCAGTAACCTTTACTCTGGGGCAGACAAGCCCTATAACAATTTGGTTTACAACACCATTTAAAAGTAAGATAGTTAAAGCAAACAGTCCTTGGAGTATCAGCACACACTGCATTATTCTCATCTTCTAAAACTGAATGATGCATCTGAGGCAATCAGTGCCTGGATAGGAACAATGGATATTATCCTCTCTCGATGGTCTGAATGCTGCCACACACAGAGTGTGAACTTCAGTGGGACAGAAATCCCTCCATTGACATGCATCCCCACAAGCAGGATGAGAGAACCCTACAGCTGATATCTTCTCTTCTTGTACTGCCTTTCCTGGTGCAGAAGGCCTCTCAATTCTTCCTTGTCTTGATACCTGGGCTGGGAATGTAAATGAGTTCATGTGATAGTTCTGTACCCATGTTTTCTTCCAGAGACATGGCTAAACAACAACTACTTCCTTGCAGTGAATCAAATTGAAAGAGGTTTTGAAAAGCCCAGTCTTGGCTTAATTAGGAAAAGAGATACAGCACAGCATGCTCATTTAGGATAACACACACACATCTCATATTTCCCCAATTAAAGGAACTATTTCTGAATGGAGGCCTACTTATCCCTTCCACCAATGCCCACAGATTTAGACAGAACTATTGTTGGTATTCATAAGTCATAATACACCCACAAGCATCAGTGAACCTGTACATCTCTGCAGCTGCCTACACTTTTAGAAAATCTAGGATGTCTGTCAAAAGTCCTCTCTCCCACCTCATTCTGTAACCCTTGATTTGTGTAAAAGTAAGATAGTTAAAGCAAACAGTCCTCGCAGTATCAGCACACACTGCATTATATTCACATTCTAAAATGGAATGATGCAACTGGGGCAATCAGTGCCTGGATGGGAACAGTGGTTATTATCCTCTCTCTAATAGCACCTTGATGTTGAATGGACATGCCAATCTAAAATGAGTGTACTACCCCTTTTGTAATTTCTTACAAAAAAACCCTGGAACAGAGTCAGCACCCACCTCTTGTTCATCTCCCTTCTCCTCCCCCTGCTACCGCAGCAGATGGTTCTTCTCCTCAGATCTTCTGCAAATCTCTCACCTGGTCATTGCTTGTGGGGTATACATTGTCTTGTTCTTATTCACAGGTCCATAGCACCCAGACTTCCTCCCTAGCATTACTGCCTTCCTTAACAGCAGGATCCATCACAGTTCCCTTGCCAGTTCTGGGTTCAGTCCTTAGGCTCAGCCTACCTGCACTGACTTGTCCATTGCCCTGCTCCTCTTCCAGTCAGAGTCAGTCAGTCAATCTTTGGCAGCCTTTCCTGAGCTCAGTCCTGTCTTTGGTGAGCTGTCCATGGTGCTGCTGCTCTTGCAGGTACCAGGTCTTTTTTCTCTTTGAGCTCAGGAAGCGGCTAAGCACTTTGCCTTGGCTGCTTCATTTTAAATGGCCTTTCTGGCCCCATATTGGTTATTTCAGCTGCCCCTCTGATTGGCTTCTCCCTTGCAGCCATGGAGGACTTCTCTGCTCTTTTCTGGGGCAGGGTGAGGTACAGCTGTAAGGGCCTTTGGACTTACTCTACCCGGTAATAAAGCCTTAATTAGCATTAAATCCACCTTTTATCATACCGATATTGAATTCAGGGCAGGCTGCAAAAGGGAGAGCAAACACTCCCAAAACTGGTGGTTAATTCATATTCCTTCTGATTCCCACACTGGTTATCAAAAAAGCTTTAGAAAGAAAGAAAGAAAGAAAGAAAGAAAGAAAGAAAGAAAGAAAGAAAGAAAGAAAGAAAGAAAGAAAGAACCTGGCACCCGTATTGCATTCCAGCACTCTGATGCCCAAACAGCACCTAGCTCTGATACAGTGAGTAGTTATTTACAAAACTCTATTCACTCTATACATGTTCTTCTGAACCCCAAAGGACCAGCCACATTGCCAGGTAAATATTAGATTGTATCTTACACACAATACCATACTGCTAAAACTAAACAACTAGGCTACGTCTAGACTGGCATGATTTTTCGCAAATGCTTTTAACGGAAAAGTTTTTCCGTTAAAAGTATTTGCAGAAAAGAGCGTCTAGATTGGCATGGACGCTTTTGCGCAAAAGTGTCCGTGCCAATCTACACGCAGTTTTGCGCAAGAAAGCCCCGATCTCCGTTTTAGCCATTAGGGCTTTTTTTGCGCAAAACAGTCCTTAGCTGTCTACACTGGCCCTCTTGCGCAAATACATTTGCGCAAAAGGACTTTTGCCCGAACGGGAGCATCAAAGTATTTGCGCAAGAAGCACTGATTTCTTACATTAGAACGTCAGTGTTTTTGCGCAAATTCAAGTGGCCAGTGTAGACAGCTGTCAAGTTTTTGTGCAAAAGCAGCCACTTTTGCGCAAAAATTTGCCAGTCTAGACACAGCCCTAGTGTCTAAAACTAAAGGTTTATTATAAAGAAAAAAGAACAAAGATGTTCAGTGATATATACATACATAACTCACAATACAAAGTTTATACAAACATAGAAATAAGATCATCATAATGGGCAAGTCATAACATTTTCACAGATACCTGACATGGCATATCTGGTTAGATTCCCTGCAATTTTATAATATTGGTATCAACAATATCATAAATGGTCAACAGCTAGCCATTACCCTTAGCAGGGTCCCCACTGTATTTCTGTACAGTAACCTTCTCTAGTATCTCTAATGCCAACATCTCTCCATTTCAGGCAAAATATTAGCTGCTAAAATCATCTTGCCCATCACTCTGATTACCACACCCTCGTCCTTGTCTATGAAGTTATCCTGAGGCTACACATGTTGCACTACATCAAGATTCTTATCATCTACAAGGTCCTCCACAATTCTGTCCCTCTTTATTTGCCTAACTCTCATGTCTTACCACATTGCTCTCTGCCTCTTCCACTCTGCCAGCCCCAGTGCATCCATTTTTCAAGAAGTTGACCAGTTTCACGCCTTCCACTTTGTATCATCTTCAGCCTTTAGCCAATTAAGTGCTTTATAGGATACCACAGCTAATGCTTAGCATGTTCATGGAGGTATTGGTGCCAGAGAAGAGAGTATTTCTGCTACTATTATACCAAGCAGCTATTAACAATGCAGACAAGAATATGTTAGCTCAAGAATCATGAACACCAGAAAAAAATAAAAATCAGAACTGAGGAATGATAGCCCTAATTGCCAGTCAACTTTCTTCTCCTGTTTCCTACCTAACTGCCAAGAGCTGAGTGTATATGCAGAAGAGTAATTTGATTTCATTGTTCCTCTACATATATTTCATTGGATTCCTTTCTGCCTCTGGCATAAAAGAAGTTGAGCTGAATTATTCTCAGAATGGCTATGGAGAAGACTAATGAAATAAATGGCAAAAATAGTACTGCACAATGAATCTAACGTCCCATTATCCATCCTTAACTCAGCAAGTGTATACTTAGAATGCAACTTCAGTGCTGTTCTTAATATTGCTTCTCTTAGCCATGCCATGCTTGTGGTCATTGCAGTCATAAAAAATGGTTGTTTCTCTCATTGTTGAGCATTGGCCTGACAATCTTTTCAAATCTCCATGGAGGAGCCTTTACAAAGTGAGTAGAGATGATGAGGATGATGATCCAAGGTGGCAGCCAGACGGCAGCAATAGTAAACAGTTTAACAACACCGGAGGGTGGTGCTGAAATAGATCAGCTACAAAAATAAACTTCATTGAATGGCATGCCACAGTAGCAGGAAAAATAGAGTTTAATAAACTCTTGAAGAACAAGCAGGAGTGAACACTACTACAGCTCAAGGTCTTCTTCAGCATTTCATTATAAGCTCTTATTTCCATCATCTGTGAATATTTGCTGTGTGTTGAATCTTAGCATTTAATTGTAAGTTCGCATCCTAGGAACAGCTTTGAAAAGATACATTAAATTGCTTTGATTATTTATATGAGGCAAGTTAAACAAGGCTTTGTTGATGTGACCACATGGCAAAACCTCAAGTGAAGGGCAGAGATCATCGTGACAAAGGCAAATTAAGCTGCTATGCCACAAAACAACAGTACGTATTCTGTATATGCAACAGAATAACGGTATCACCACCTGTAAAGCCTGGTTTCTTTTGTACGGGAGTCTAACAGTACAGCTCTTTGAAAAGCAGGAATATCGCACCTAACACATTATTTATTGAATGTTGTTATATAAAAACCACTACATTTTTTTAAAAACAGCATTTCAGTGATTGTTTTTATTTAGACAGTGGAAAAAAGCTTAAAGGAACACTATCCACCTAAAATTTGGTCCTTGTTGTTTAAAAATTTAGAAAGAAAACCAGTTTCAGGTACTATAACTCCTCCCGACTTGACATTATAACCATTTTATCCAGCTTCCTGCTTAATACAGGTCATGGTGTCTCACCCAGGAAATCCTACAACTATACTTCTTTACTATGTAAGTGAATGCCATTGAGCACCATAACTTGTAGTCAAAGTTTGGTGTTCTTATGGAGGTAGAATTCAATCACGATCTAAAATAGTACTTTCCAGGCCAGTCACTCCTATAAACACTCAGTCACTGAGTTTTGGTAGAGCACTTCTGTCTCCTGCTCTATCCATCTTAATCAGAAAGCCAGGTTGTCCATAAAAGTGTTTTTGCACAAAATACTGCTAACTCAAACCATTGTTAGGAGTGCTACAGAAATTGCTACAAATCAACTAAATGAGACAAAGCTTGGAAATGTGCCTTCAATGACATTTTGTGTTTCCTTTCTGAGAAACCAGCCAGCTTGCCAGTGGAGCTCCATTCAGCAAGCTGGAATCCACCAAAAGTATGACTTGTAAAACAAAGAAAATTCTAAATGGTGACTTTCTTAAAATTCAGTATTTCATTATAAGAATCTTGAGCATGAAACTGAAGTGTCTAGAAATGTAAATTATGGCCTACAAACACATCTACACATGCTTAATATTGATGAGGTCTATTTATTCACAATCTGAAGGAAAAACTTCACAGGAGAAAAGATGCTAGAGGGAAACAAGATGTAGGTCTGTGAGCAACTTCAAGACAACCAGCACAGTATATGGTATGTCAGAAACATGATTTTCACCCTCCAGCGTATTTCTAAATGACCAGTCACTGAACCAAGACAGTGTGCAGACAGATTTTTTTTTTTTTAGGCTGAAACATTGATCATATGTCTCATCAGCAATCTTCTCTACCAGATGATCTTTTATACTTGATTGCAATCCAATAGTCCTATATTTCCATAGTGTTTGCTGGTGAAAGCGCTTAGACATAACGTACTTTCACAAATCTCTACTATTTTTATTTCATGTCTCCTGCGTAGCCTATCAGGTCATGTCATGAAGAAGTGGGTTATTGTTTTTTATATTTTCCACTGAGATGACAGTAGCGGGGTAGGCTGCCTCATGCCTCACATCCAGAAGTTATTCTGTAGCAACCTATCTGACCCAGGTCAGCAGCAGGTTTTTTGTCGCTGGAAAGATGAACCCTTCGAAGCACCGTTCACCAATTTTTTGTAGGAATAGAACTCCATGTCATCTCCCCACTTTGTGCCCAGCCAGTTTTATACTGAGTCCAGCCTTTCCTTCCTAAGGGGTCTGTCTTCTCTACTCTATTTCATGCCTTGCTCCCAAACTTTGCCTGTCCAGAACTTAGCCTTCTGGTTTTGACTTCCAAATTCCTCTACTGTCAAGCTCTTCCCTGTAGGACCCTCTCTAACTCTACAGTTTCCTAAAGTTCTGCCCTCCCCCTCCCTCCAGCTTCCTGCCGCTCTTTATAAGGAAATCATCCAATCTCTGTCACAGGTGGTTCATTGAGTAATAAGGGCTGGCCAGCCCCAGGCCCTTCAGCTCTTAAGGGCAAGCCACCTTATTTCAATGATAATAACAGAAATTCAATATTTATAACCTAGTTTAAAGAAGCAGAAGTTTGTTCCAATTTTTAGATAAAACATAGAAAAGTTCACACACACATATGCCAAAAAAGTCACTATTGTATTTAATAGAAGAAGAAATAATTGTTTGATTTAAAAAAAAATCCTTTCCAGGCACCATTAAAAAGGATAAATATTTTGTTGGGTGTGAAGCAGAGGTAAGTAAATTATTTGTGTTAGTCTAAACAGAGTGGCACATAAATCCATGCCTCTGTATCTTCTGCCCAGACTGAACTGACGGCAGGCAATAAAAACCTCTCAAGGAAGGTTAGTTTCCTTTGGATTAACACACGCTTTTAGTGTGCAATAATTCACAATAGGGATGGATCTCACACTGGGATTTACAGCGTGCCTTTATTAAAAGAGATCTGGGTTTCAATGAAGCCACAAGAATTTCTGATTAAAATATAATTTGAAGTTGGCTGTTTCAAAACCTAAGTTTCAATATGATTGCAAAGCCTGTCTTTTGTGAATGGAGGAAGAAGAGCTGCAGAAGTTACAGTTTCCTATGCTGGGCCCTACTGTGGGAAAACATTAAATGTAAGTCTGTGCTTAAATCCCAATGATTTCAATGGAATTTAAACACAGATTTACAGTTAGAAATGTGACAAAGTGCTTTCCTAAATTAGGGTTGTGCTTAGAGAGTATGTATTCTGACATGATCAACAGTTAACTCCTACATCCAATTACATCTCACTCATTTCTTTTTAGAGAGAATAATAGATACCACAACATAATACCATTAGTGGATGGAGTTTAAATGAGAAATAATTTAGGGATTACATGACTGTCAGAGCCCTGAAAAGGGAATCTTGTTATCATGGGAGAAAGAATGATCTTTTGATGAAGGCACTGGTTTAGACTTAATGGACTTGGGTTCTCCACTGGCTCTGCTACATAATCTTTATGCTCTTGAACCTGTTATTAAATTGTTGTCTGCGACAGTTTCTAATGTTCTGCATGTTTGATCTATCCCTTTCTCCCAACTTTGTCCTCTCTGACTATTTTGAATGACAGCTCTGCTGGGTAGGAGTTGTCTTCCTGTGTATTTGCATAGTGCCTAGCAGAGGAAAGCCCTAATATTGGTGATGCATCTAGGAGCTACTGTGAAAGAAAGAAAGAAAGAAAGAAAGAAAGAAAGAAAGAAAGAAAGAAAGAAAGAAAGAAAGAAAGAAAGAAAGAAAGAAAGAAAAATTTATCACAGTTTATAAAATGACATTAACATTAAATGTAGTTTTATTTTATACTGCTAGCATGTCACAGGTCAAAAATGAATATTTTCAGTATACAACCTTCATAACATGTCTTTTGCCAGGTGGAGACAGTAGCAACAAGGGCTAGGTTCAGTATCTAAAGATCCCTCTTAACTAGGGTTGCCAGGTGTCTGGTTTTGAACTGGACAGTCTGGTACTTGAGCTTTCTGTCCAGGAAACAAATTGAGAAAATACCGGACATATAAATGTCC
>CM057847.1:104707686-104718322 GCA_030068395.1 Apalone spinifera
GATGTATGAATTAATGCTACTTGAGGGATTTGAATATTCACTGATGCTATCTTTAAATTGAGTGACCTAACACAAGGAGATATAGGTTTTCTACTAGACAGGAGGGAAGGTAGCTTTAAGCATTATGGAACCAAAACAGTGGAAGCTTCATTTACATATGGATAAGTAGGGAAATGGGAAATTAAGAGGGAGGGAGTAACAGTAAGAAGCCTTCTGGCTTCTTGTAACATAATCAATGAACTTTGGGATGCCCAGATCTTAAATTCATAAGTACAGATGTGGCCATCTCATCTCAAAAAAGATATCTTAGCATTGGAAAAAATTCAGGAAAGGGCAACAAAAATGATTAGGGATTTGGAACAGCTACCATATGAAAAGAGATTAAAAAGACTGGGAATTTTCATCTTAGAAAAGAGAAGACTAGAGAGGGATACGATAGAGGTCTATAAAATCATGACTGTCGTGGAGAAAGTGAATAAGGAAAAGTTATTTAGTTGTTCCCATAATGTATGAACTAGGGGTCACCAAACAAAATTAATAGGTAACAGGTATAAAACAAACAAAAGGAAGTATTTCTTCATGTAACGCACAGTCAGCCTGTGGAACTTCTTGCCAGAGAATGTTATGAAGGACTTTAACAGGGTTAAAAAAAAAACCTAGATAAATTCATGGAGGTTAGGTCCATCAAAGCTTATTAGCTAAGATGGATACGAATGGTGTCCCTAATCTCAGTTTGTCAGAGACTGGAAATAGGTCACAAGGGTGGGAACACTTGATGATTACCTGTTCCATTTATTCCCTTGAGGATACCTGGTATTGGCCACTATTGGAAGACAAGATACTGGGCTAGCTGGACCTTTACTCTGACCCAGTATAGCCAGTCTTATGTTCTTATGGGAGATATAAGCCTAAGGAGAATGACAATTTGATATTTATCACCTCGGAGATTCCAGGGGCTGGAGTTCTCAAAGTCACAGAATGTTGGATCCTTCATCTAAGAGGGTTGATACCTCTAGGAACTGAGTATAGGTGAGAAATCTATTTAGGCAAAGAGGTAACTTGCTGAAATTAAGTATTACTCCTGGAAGCATAGTATATAAGAACATAAGAACGGCCATACTGGGTCAAACCAAATATCTGTAGCCCAATATCTTGTCTGCCAACCAGTACCAGATGCCCGTACCAGATGCCCCACAAGGAGGGAACACAACCGGTAATCTTCATGTGATCCCTCTCCTGTCACCCATTTCCAGACAAACAGAGGGTTAGGGATACCATTCCTACCCAACCTGGCTAATAGCCATTGATGGACCTAACCTCCATGAATCTATCTAGCTCTTTTTTTAACCCTATTAAAGTCCTAGTCTTCACCACACAGGGAACATCTAGACTACAGAGCTTTTCCGGGTACCAGAGGTATCCTGGAAAAGCTCTGCCACATCCAAGGAACATGTCTGCTTTTCTGAAAAAAATTTCAGAAAATCAGACACGTTTTTTTCAGCATCCCTGTAGACCTCATTTTATGAGGAAGAAGAAATGTTCTGAAAGAGGGTTTTTTTCTGACTTTTGGCCCCATATAGATAGGCCAAATGCTGGAAAAGCCTCTTTTGGAAGAAAAGCGGAAAAATATATGCAAATTGCTGTTTATAATTTGCATATCTTTTTCCGACTTTTTTTGTAGTGTAGACATAGCCACATAGTGTTACGTTTGTTTGCTAGTTTGTTTGTTTACTAGCAAACAAAAGTAAATACTGAGTATTTATTCTTTATACTCAGTATCACATAAACCCATGAGTTTTTGTTTAATACACTTTTTTCACTTTCACTGTTAATGAATTCAGCACTGTGATTGTTAACCCCAGTTAAACTAATGAACTGCATTATATTGTCTCTATAAAAGAACAATGAACTTAACTTCTGTGAGTGTTCCAGGAGATGGCTGGATGCTTCAGGGAAATGTCTCTGGAAAACTCAGGTGCTGGGTTTCACTGTTAGCTGCAAGGCAGGGTTTGAATTGGCTGAGTTTTGAAAAGTTTGCTGGCCAGGCAGACAAGCTGGTGTGTCAGGGTGTGTCACAGCTTAGCAAAAGCAAACTCTCACTTGCTGAGGCGAGAAGAGTAGCAAAGTGTACGTGGAACCTGGCTCTATGGTAACTTGAAGTTCTGAGACTAAACAAATTGTCACATTGGCAGATGGTTTGGGGGAAATTCAAAACTGGGAGTGTATTTGGAGTTGCTGTGCAAAAAGCAACTTGGAGATGTAAATCAGAGTGTAATCTGCTTGTTTGTATGTGATGTCTGGACTGTGAGATACAGCATCAGAGTACTTAAAGCATGTAGAGTTGTGGAGCAGTCAGTGACACAGCTTACTGGTCTGGGTTAAGTCTTACATCATTACAATAATGATGTAATTTGAACTACGCAAATTGCGTATCTAATTTCAAAATAGCTTATTTAGAAATTTGGCGCTGTCTACACAGTGCCAAATTTTGAAATAAAGCACTATTCCAAAACACCGCTTAACGAGGTGAACGAGGGTTACAGGGACGCTGGAATAGCATGCCCGTTATTTCGGGTGTGTTTAAAGACATGGAATAGCTATTTTGGGATACTTCCAGTATCCCAAAATAGCGCCACTGTCTAGATGTAGCCTAACTTATTAAAGTCTCCCTAGTTTCCAAAGACAAATATATCCAGTTACTTGGTTGGAAAAATTCCTTTCAGCTGAATGAGTTGTAGAGTGAAAAGCTTTATATTTAATTGTGTTCAGGCAGGAGGCTTGCAAATCTTCACAGAGTGAGTAACATGGGTGAAAAATTCATCCTTAACTGTATATGTACACATCCAACACTCTGGTCATCTGAAGAAGTGGGCTGTGCCCACAAAAGCTCCTGATACCATCTACATGTTTTGTTAGTCTTTAAAGTGCTACCAGACTATTTGTTGTTTTTTAGTTTATCCTGTACGAACTACCTCAGTTACCCCCTGAAGCTTTTGTATAGTGTTTTGCAGTGTTGCCCAGGGTCTTGGAGATTTCTGAAAGGCAATGTGGGTCATTATGAGCTGCTAGCTGCTGTGTAGTCCCTGCTTTATTTATGTTATATGTGTTTTGTAATGGTTAGGAATGTACTCCAGATGCAGCATAATGTAAACATAGAGAACAAAGGTCTGAGGGAGAGGACAGAGCTTTGCAGCTGACAGCTACATGTATGATGGCCCCTCTTGGAGTAGTTTAAGAAAGTCTACAAGAAAGTAATTTTATAGTTTGAAGAGAGCACCCTGAATATATCTGATAAATCCATGAACAAAGAATGTGAATGTAATAAGGAAAGGTCTTTATGCTTAAAGCAATGGAGAACAGATGACAATCGTGTGTTAAAATGCTTTCAACCTTTCTATTTATACTACCTTAATTGTGGAAAAAATTCTATAAACAAATGTACTTTTCATCCTTTTTTTTTTGCATGTATCTACTTTTGGTATTTAAGTCAGTTTGAACTATGACCATGGTTTGAGTTAATTCAGTCCTACACTGAATAGTGTCTCTGAGAAAATGACATTGTAGAATTCCCTGTTTGTGTCAGTGATTTTCAGATATAATTTGATCAGTTTACAAGGGGAAAAAAAAAGGGTTTCTGACTGTCAGACCTCATTATCTGTTGTGGGTTCTGAAGAACAAATTGAATTATTATTTATTGTTTGGCAACCATTAATACTGACTTGTCTCTGTGAAATAGAAGGATTGGGACTCAATCATGCAAAGATTTATGCTTAATTTAAAGCATAAGTTAAGCATGTGAGTATTCTCGTTCAGTGGTCCTTTGCCCCTAGAAGCCTTTTTCTAGTTGATCCTTCAACATTCATAATAAGGAATTTGCAGGCAAAATGCAGTTTTCATTTACATCTCTGGTGATATTAATATTTCCAGAATTTGGCAACTGAAACTTAGATAATGCTTCTGGTATTGACGAAAGAAGGATCATAGTGTTTACTCTCTCTCATACAGTTGGTTCTACAGTCCTAACACAAACGTAAATGATTAAAAAAAACCCCCAAGAACCTTATTTTCAGGTCCTAATACTCCTAGACAAAACTCTAAATACACATAGTGATCCTTCCTTTCTAGAAGAACTATATGGGAAGTGTCTTTATGTTTTGTATACAGCTAGCACAATGGGGTCCTGACCCATAACAGCGACTTTCAAATAAATACTAGTAATCTCAGTTCAGTGTGAAGAGAGACAGGAAAAGGTTTTATTTTGTAAATAATGTGGTTTTAGAAAGCTAAGTATAATAATATTAGATTCATTATCACCTCCCCAGTTTTTAAAAAAACCCAACATTCTAGCTCTTGTCTGTTACAATCTTGGCCAAAGCCTTCAGATTTCCTGTATTTTATGGACCTCCCACTCCTCCTTTTGGCTTCAGCTACCAACTCTCCCCATTCCTCTCCTTCCCTTCTGATAGCTTTTGTCTTTATTTGCTTGAAACCATTCGTCTCCACTGGTCAACAGAAATCTAATAGGGGATACCAACGCCATCTGTATGTGAAGGACAAGAGACAAATACACAAAGGACTGTTAAATTGGTATTTTTAATTTTCCTTTTATTGCATGGAACTACCATATTGCATATCTGGTGTTGTGAGAGGATATAAATTAGCAGCACTACTAGGCCAAGTCTCATTATTCAAAATGTTGTAATTTAGGAGCAGACTGCTACTACCAGCCTCTCCTATCTATCTGGACTCAGTAGTTAAGGAACATTAGAGATATATTACTCTATGGTAAGATAATTGACCAGGTTTTTGAGTTCAGCAGACAGGAGAACAGAGGAGCCTTGCTCCAATGTGCTCTTGGTAGCTGTAGTCAGGTCAGCATTTAGGCAGGCTACAGCCCCATGTACTGGATGACTTGGAGCTCTATGCCTTGGCTCTGACCTCCATGTAGAATGGTAGAAACAGGACTCTTTCTCCCCTCCCAGCTGCATGGGACTCCTTTATTCCTCTATCATTATTGAGGTGGACTGCAGATGCTGGCAGACATCTCTGCATTGTTTATACTGGGCTCATATTTCAAAGTTCTTCTTTACAAACATGAAGGCCAGACACATTTTTCCCCCATATGAAAGCTGGAGTTCTGATATAGTCACATGACTCTTGGAGGTGGGGTGCAGCCCCAACTACAACAGTTCCTTCTTTTTTGTCTCTCCCTTGACTTGTCATTAAGTTTTAGGGAATAGATATGGGGCGTACTCTTCTGGGTTAACCTTGCAGGGTCTCTGTGCTTCAGTGGCATTATTCCATAGGTTATAGCAGTTTAAGTTAAAAAACAAAACAAAAACAAATAACATCCTTGGCAGTAACAAAGCAATGACAAATTTTCAGCTGCTTTGCTCCCATGGGGTATCCTTTCCCCTGTCCTTCGTGTTTTATTTCTATGGCTGCAAGATCTACAAGGCAGCAATCTTGTTTTCAATGGTTGTAAAGTGTTATGCACACCAATGGTTCTGTATAAATAACAGTGGCCACAGTGATCTGTTTAATCCATTCCACTTTCTTGGTTCTTATGCACTCCATAAAAATGTGCTTGGAGTTCTAATGCCGTGGATGAATCTTTAAATCATTGTTTTAGCTATAGCGAGGTCAAGCCAATAGCAATTTTTCCAACTGTCTTGACCTTTAGAGGGTTTGAATGTATTTACCCATGTCTCTTTCTCACAGACACTTTTAGTAAAATATCATGAATACATCTCTATTCCTGTTTGGTTTCATAAACCATTGACTTTATATGTATTTTAATGGCACATGAACTACTTGATAGCATGCCTTTCAATTTCAAAATGAATAAAATTATCATGTAAAGATAAAGACAGTAGGTTGACTGTGTTAAATGACAGAAAGATTATAATGGGGTGCCACTAAGGGTTAAGGTAGGGGACTCTCTATTGAAATGAAGTATAGGTAAGTAGCCAGAAAGTTGATAAAGGGAAATTAATGGCCCTGGTCTAACTGGCCAGCCATGTGATATAAGCTAAGGAAAATGGAGCTTTGTGAGATTTTCTAGAGATTCCATATGTAGGGTCTAGGACAGTGTTGGTTCCATATTATGTTAGCTGGGAGAAGCAAATGCAAAATCACTTTGAAAGGAAACAGAGGCAGGTAAAGGTGTTTATTGGTGCAGGGATGCAGTGCCTGACTTTGGATTTCTGCAAAAGCCCATGTGCTATGTTTTTCATACTACTGTTCAGAGAAACAGGACTTGGTGTATATTTTGTAAATAAACAGATTATTCCAAGAATATACCCTGACTCTGTGTCACTGATTTATCACAGAAATGGATGCATGGTCCTAAATTTTGGCCTCTGCTGCTCAGACAAATGGGCAACATGGTACAAAATTTGTTTCCAGTGTAATAGGAAAATATAGATTCTGCAGGGCAGCTACTAGGATGTTTGAAATGTTTATACCAAAGATCAAGGATTAAGATGCAAAACTATACTGTAATGTAGATGGTGTGGTTAGAGACTACAAACATTGGAATCTCTGCAATTTTCAGGTGATTCATACTTGAATCTTAGGAGCTGAACACATCTCTGTGGGTTTGTTTCTGGGATTGATCCAAAACAACATTTTCTGTTTCTGGTTTAGCTCAGCATCTCATAAAAACAGCTGACTTCATAAGATTCCAGCCTAAGCTAGCGGAAATGTTGTGAGACATGTCCTCATGTTTGCTGTATGTTATTTTGGACAAAATTTTATTAGCACATTCTGGGAGAATTTGGTGCATATCAGAGGTAGATTGCTGGACTTCTCCATATAAGGATATGATCATGGGACATTTTATGGGACCTACATAAATTTTACTAGGCTGCAGTGTTTTGGGAATGTGTGCAGCTGAACTGAGGCTTGCCATGCTATGATGGATCTTAAAAGAGTGCAGCATTATGTGATATAGTAGTTTGATAAGCAGAGGAGGAGGTACAGTGATAAAACATGTGGCCTTTTCTATTTGTGACAGGGAAACTTCTCCAGTTTCAAATTACTAATAAGACCCCCAAATTTTGAATCAACTATGGTTGAAAATAACAGGCTACCATGAACTGAAAACTTTAGAAGGAGCACTACAGTCCCTTAGGCAACAACTGGAAATGGAAGAGCACAGGTGTGGGTTTTGTTGTGCAATCACTATAGCTCCCTCATGCCTCGCTACATACCTGAAATGGTCTGTTATCTCACTACCAGCACATGGCAAGAGTCAGTGTTGTTCTGTCAGCTGTTTCCCAGAAATGTCAGTTATAGATGAACTAACCCTAACATTTTCCTTTACTTTGAATACATTGAAATCTGTACCAGAACATAAATATAAGGCAGCATTTTTCTTAAGACACCACCCCCAAAGTGTCCCCAAATGTTTATCTTAAATCATGTTAAGAGGCCATGTCCATTATGCTTTTGTCAGTGACTTGAGCAGTTGCTTAAACGGCAGTTCTTCTCTGTGACATAACTGTGAAAATAACTTTGTTACTCAGATATGCTTCCTCTGTGTGTTGAGAATTGTTATTCTTTCTTACATGAGCAAGATAAAAAGTTTTTATTACCACTTTACTCCCACTAGCACTGCAGAGGCCAATAGCTATAGGACGATGAGATGGATTCTCTCTGGCTCATGCATTATCAACAATTTTAAACTAAATTCCACTCATAGGGCCAACTGGCAAACAAATGGGGTAATGGGGTTTCATGGTTGTAATTCACAGCAGAATTTAGCCTGCTGAATCTCAGTGATGTGTGTTAAAAAAATGAGATGCCACCTGAAGTTTCGTGAGTGACCAGTTGTGAAACAATAATTGTTTTCTCTGAAAACTTCCACACAGTGTGCAGCAGCAGTCAAAAAGACAAATAGGATGCTAGGAATTATTAAGAAAGGGGTAGAAAATAAGACCCAGAATATCTTACTGCCCTTGTATAAAACTATAGTATGCCCACATCTTGAATACTGTGTACAGATGTGGTCTCCTCACCTCAAAAAAGATATTTTGGTCTTGGAAAGGGTTCAGAAAAGGGCAACTAAAATGATTAGGGGTTTGGAATGGGTCCCATATGAGGAGAGGTTAAAGCGACTGGGACTTTTCAGTTTAGAAAAGAGAAGACTGAGGGGGATATGATAGAGGTATATAAAATCAACAGCGGTGTGGAGAGGGCCGGTAAAGAAAAGTTATTTATTAGTTCCCATAATAGAAGAACTAGAGGACACCAAATGAAATTAATGGGTAGCAGGTTTAAAACTAATAAAAGAAAGTTCTTCTTCACACAGCGTGTAGTCAGCCTGTGGAACTCCTTGCCAGAGGAGATTGTGAAGGCTAGGACTATAATAGAGTTTAAAGAGAAGCTAGATAATTTCATGGAGGTTAGGTCCATAAAAGGCTATTAGCCAGGGGATAAAATGGTGTCCTTGGCCTCTGTTTGTCAGAGGCTGGAGAGGGATGGCAGGAGACAAATCGCTTGATCATTGTCTTCGGTCCACCCTCTCTGGGGCACCTGGTGCAGACAGGATACTGGGCTAAATGGACCTTTGGTCTGACCCAGTACGGCCGTTCTTATGTTCTTATGCTGTTTGTAAGACCACCTAGATAGTACTGGGTCCTGTCATGAGGGGTCCTGTTCTCGAGGTCCCTTCCAGTTCTAGTGTTCTATGATTTTAAGATGTGAAATGCCACAATTCAGTCACCTTTCAGAGGACAATAGCACTGTGACTGTTTCCATTGTGCATGCAAATTCATAGGTGACCTGTCTCATTTGTAGATGTCTAAATGCAAGGCTATAATGATTCGTTAGTCCAGCAGAGCAGTTTAGATTTAATCTTCAACTAAATGGTAGTTAAAGACCTATTTCTATACTGCAGTGGATATGGACATGCTCATTAGGAGTCTTGTTGAAGTCACTGGGCTCTGTGCGGATAGAAGGCGTCTGCCCACGCTTACTGCTATGAAGAATCAGGATCTAAAGCATATGAAACCTTATAGCCATGTAATATTCATACAGAATCAATGAACATGCATTTTCGCTTGAGGTACTCAGAGGAAAAATGCCATGTGTCCTGTATGGCTATGTCTACACTACAGGGGTTTTGTGCAAAAACCCACGGGGCGTCCACACCTCAAGCATGTTTTTGCTCAAGTAAATTTACAGTGAATCGACAGAACAGAGGGCTTTTTGCAGAGTAGGTATTCCTCTTTCTATAAGGAATAACTCCTTTTTGTGCAAGAGCTCTTGCGCAAAAAGATGTGTGTGGATGGACAGCAGGGGTTTTTGCGCAAGAATTGGCCTCCAGAAAAAAAACACAGGTGGCCTCTTGGTCACTCCATCCAAGTTAATCAGAACTCTGTAGTTCCTGTCTGATAGTCCCCCTTAAAGACTAGTCACAAAGTTCAGTGCCTTTCACTCTGGGAAAATACGGCCCCTCTGGGCCTAGTCCTAAACTTCAGTGCCCATCGCTCTGGGGAATACAGCCCCTCTGGGCCTAGACACAAAGTTCAGAGCCTAGGGGCCTGAGTTGCCAGAGGGCTCTCCTCTGCTATTGGAGACCTGAACAGCAGTTGGGGTGAGGGCAGGGGGACCCGGGTCCTCCCACTCAACCAGGTCTCGACCTAGGGCCCTGTTGGCAGTGGAAACTGCACTGCCAGCTCAGCAGGAAGTCTGCCCACAACACGCTGATCTCCCAGAGGGGTAACTCTCCACCCTAGACCACTTCCTATCCTCTCTGGTGAGTAGTTCAGTCCCAGGAGTGTGGCACGGGGTCCCCAGGCCTTGTGGCTGCCTCCCCCCCGGTCAAGTTAGTCTCTGGGGTTGGGGCGGCTGTGGTGGGAGCTGCAGTTCCCGAGAAGGCTGTTGTTGCAGCCAGCTGCTCCAGGTGCGGCTGCAGCTGGGGCGGTGGTTGCTGGGCTTGCTCCTCTGGAGGCGGCTGTGGTGGCTGCTGAGGTTGCTGCTTGGAGGGCAGCTGTGATGACCAAGCTGGTTCAGGAGCTCCACCATGAGCTCTCTCCCTGCTTGCAGTTCCCCCGGAATGAGCTGTACCCCGGCCTTTTTACAGTCCCCACACTGGGAGCATGCCCAGTTGGTTAAAAGGGACAGTGCTTCCTCTGCCCACAGTCCTTTCTCCCCCCTCTCTTTAATGTGGGGTATATCCACCCCACCACACCTTCCTATTTATAAACTGGGCCGCTTGATGGTCCAGGGCCCAGAAGGGGATGTGTGTGCCATGAATGGCTTCCCTGCAGTTGGGGAACCCCATAGCAGCAAATCCAGCCATGGTTGCATCCAGGTCCTTGAGACAGATGACTCTGCGCAGCAGCAGGGAGTTGATGGCCCTGACAACCTGCAGAAGGAGACAAGGAAACACACACAATAGAGAATGAGAGAGGGGTTGCATAAGCCCTTGGGAGGTGCCCATCCCCCCTCCCCTATCTGCCCCCCCAACCCCTCAGGAGCCACCCCCTATGAGCCTGTGCCCCCTCTCCCTCCAGCAGCAGAGCTGTGTGAGGGCAGGACAGCACAAGTCCCCGGGGCCAGGGCTTCCTCCCTACCCCCAGTCCACCCCCTAGAGTCCCCAGCCCCCCCTCTTCCGAGGGTCCCCCTT
>CM057847.1:104727586-104738214 GCA_030068395.1 Apalone spinifera
GTCCTTGTTGAACCTCATCAGGTTTCTTTTGGCCCAGTCCTCTAATCTGTCTAGATGACGCTAGACCCTATCCCTGCCCTCCAGCATATCTACCTCTCCCCCTAGCTTAGTGTCATCTGCAAACTTGCTGATGGTACAATCCATCCCCTCATCCAGGTCATTAATAAATATGTTGAACAAAACCAGTCCTAGAACTGATCCTTGGGGCACTCCACTAGAAACCAGCCACCAACCTGACATCGAGCAATTGATCACTACCCGTTGTGCCCAACAGTCTAGACAACTTTCTGTCCATCTTATAGTCCATTTATCCAATCCATATTCCCTTAACTTGCTAGCAAGTATGTTGTGGGAGACCATATCAAAAGCTTTGCTAAAGTAAAGGTATATCACATTCACTGACTTTCTCATATCCACAGAGCCAGTTACCTCATCATAGAAGCTAATCAGAATGGTCAGGCCTGACATGCCCTTGGTGAATCCATGTTTTAGTGAAGCATAGGATTAGATGTGACTGGATATGCACATAGGCTCCTTGTTGCTTAAAAATCCTTTTTCTCTAATGCTTTGTTTCAAGTGCTAAAGAAAAATATTCTGCCTCAAAAGAGCTGTTGATCAACATAACTGGTCACACAGGTTTTCTGAAGGTGGAGACTCATGTGCCTAAAATCCAAACAGACCTGCAGGATGATAAGGTATTTGTATAAACAGGATAGTGTGCTTGGGTGATGATCTGAGTGGAAAAAGCATGAGATTCCCCCACAAGATAAGCAGGGACAAGAGGCTGAATGAAGCATGTGCACTTAGAAGCCTTGTAGGTTTTACCTCTGCGTAACTAACAGACACGAAGTATTACAAAATAAAAGCACAGTGAAAAAAAGGCGTTTTGATTTTCCACAAAGAAAAGCAGGCAAGGTCAACTCCAGGCTGGAGTCTAGGGCTGACCTTGGGAAGTTTTATCTCATGATAAAACTCAAGTGCCCTACCTTCACTGTGTTTTTTACCTCGGGATAGCTCACACAAACTAGTTACTCAAGTGAAAAATTCCTATCTTTTATCGTAATGAAGATAAGACCATAAAGATCAGCATGGGGAGAGGTGCTTCTAGTTCTGTAATTGTGACAATGCTGTAACCAACCCCTCTACTACAGTGTTGCTATGAACATTGCATGAATGCTGTGGATGCCTGATAGCATGTTTTATATACTACCTGCTTGGAAGCAAGTGCTGCAGGTGTTCCAAGTACTAGGCTCTCTAGGCTAGTCTGTTGGCCCCTATTAATGCTCACAGATTCTGTCAAAGTATCAGGAAATTGCTTTATTAGAGTAGCCAGAATAAATGATTCAGACACTCTGTGTTCATTATGATATATTTATCAATACAGTAGCTCCACATGAAACATTCTGAGTTTGCTGCTGAGTAATTAACTGTTAAATGCCTGGACTGGGATTGCAAATACTGTACAATAGGCAAACTAAGCATAACATTTTACAAGGCTTAATTTTGCCCATAAAGGGGAAGTATTAAGTAGCATGATTATTCTAGCACTGTCCTCTGCTACATTGGAGTGCTGATGAAATTTGAGGCGCTCACTCTCCAGTGGAATTCCCTGTGTTTGATACAAGCCTTCATTTCAGTTCAAGGTTGATGCTAGCTAGGTTCTAATGAAGAACTCCATCATCGCATTACACTAAATGTCATTGTGTAGGCAAAATGTAGGCATAATGAATACAAAATCAGACAGATGATGTTATAATTTTTCAGGCTCTTCTTTACCTTTGTAAGTGGGGTTCTCAGGTATTAGCTTTGCCACTCAGCGAGATACATTTTGAAAAGACAGTTGTAATAAATGATGAGTGAAGCTCATAGTGTTCAGACATTTGAAAAACTAGAGGGAACTAAGGTTTTTAATTTACCCAAACAAAAATAAATAGAAGGAAATGCCTTTCCAGTTATCAGGAAGCTTGTACTATGTTTGAGGGAAAAAAGACCCATAATTCTTCACAAGAAAAAGGCAACCTGGCACAAGTGGGTCTATTACATAGTATATAATGTGTGTTGTATTTTCTCATTACCTATATTAGAGAATTAGAAGAGATCAATTATGAAGAAGGATTAAGCAAGTTAATTATCTATCGACTGGCTAAGTGATGACAGTGGCGAGGTGTAATTGTATCCTATTCTTTCAAATTGAGATTAATTAAAATTCAGATCCTGGCTTGGGTTCAGATTTGGAACCTACCCAAAGTTCAGAGGTGTTTGCCTTGGTAGTTCCAATTATGGCCTGTCTCTGTTTTGGAAGGCAGAAAGGAGGAAGAGGAGTTACTTAGGATAGTCCAAGGGATCATAGCTAAGAACAGTGGGATGAAAAGGAGAACAGGAACAATGAAAGTTCTCAGAAAAATTTTCCTGAGAGTGAGACATATTAGCCTGAGGAACAGTCTCCCAAAGGGAATGTGTGGAAGCCCCAGTACTTGAGATAGGTTAGATGACAAAACCTTAGTAAATGTTCAAACTTTTCACGGCGAAGAAGACAAACAACATTGTTTAAAACGTTTTTCCCATCTCCTGTTTCCTGTATCAAAACACCTTATAAAATAAGGACCCAAATAATAGTGCACAGTGTTCACAGGTAAGTAGTCCACATATTAGACCCTATTATGAGACAGAAAATACCAGCCAGGACACATATGCTATCCTCTCTTTCTACTGGAAAGTGCCATGAAATCCCTAACTTCTACCTAATTCTCAATTACTAATGAGAAAATAGAGCCTTATCTTAAAGCCTTGGACAAAGGACAACTCCTAAAACCAAATCTTCACAGTACAAAAGATAGTTCTGTGTCTCACAGCTCAGATCTCTATTTCAGTCCATACATGTGCAGTGAGAGCTGAAGTTTTGAGCCTTTTCTGTAGATGAAAGAAACTGCTAAATATGTACCTGGCCCATTACAGAGAAAGGCAGCAGCTGTACAATTTGTATCTAGATTCTAAATCCCCCAAATTCACAGTTGTCTATCCATATTTGAGATTATCTCTAATTAGCAGTAGTATCACATTGCAGTGATGCCCTCATTGGCTAAAGGGTATGAAACGAGGTCTCTTCCTATGACTATGAGTGCATAAAATATTACAGCTTGCAGACAATATCTACAATACCTCAGCCCAAAAAGCTGGTATAGATTTTACTGTACCTGGAGACATCTCTTAAAAAATCTTAACAATAGGAGAGGCAAATTGACCTTAAAGATTCTCTTTCTTATGAATAATAACTCTCCCTGTAGTTTCTTAAAATTCTACTTTAAAAGATTAGAGAGATGAATTCAAAGCCATATTGCAAGTACAGAACTATGGGAAATTGATTCTGATTGACAGCCCATTCAACATCCACACATCTAACCATATGCATTTCAAAAGATCAAATGGACAGATATCCCTGAAGAAATGGCAGTTTTACGTTAGCTACCCACAGGGATTTTTTTTTCCTGTTTGCCCCTTGTGCTCTCTAATTCCTTTTGTATAAGGCATACTCACTTTCTAACTAGGAATTCTAACGGATCCCTTGCCAGCACAGAAAAGAGCAGCTACATGAGATACCACTGTCTGTGCCCCAAGCCTCAGAGATAATGTCCTTTGGAAGTTCTTGTCAGAGAACGAGCTCTCAGAACTTGACACATTCTGAGCTACAATCCAGACCAATGAACGGTAGTGTCATCACCTGCCCTGAAACCTTGGGTTCATACAATGCTTTGCTGTTGTAGCTCCCAATCAGAGCATTCACAAACAAGGCTGCAGGTGGTGGGTGGGAGATGCTTACCAGTAGGACCTTCAGGAAGGCTTGCTGTGTGCCGTGGCCCTACACGTTACTCAAAGCAGATGGCTGGTGGGGCTGTATGTCTCTGGCTGAGTTCCTAAATCCTCATATAATGAACTAAAGGCTTCAAATTATAGAGAATCCAACATTTACAGTAGTTTAAACCTGCAAGTGTCCTGTACCCTGTGCATTGGAAGGCAATAAATCCCAGGGTCTCTGCAAATCTGACCCATGAGAAAATTCCTTCCCAAGCCCAAACATGGAGATCAGTTGGACCTTGAACATTTTGGCAAAACCCAACAGCCAGACATCAGAAAAGAATTCTCTACAGTAACTCAGAACCCTCTTCACCTAGTATCCCATCTCCAGATGTTGGCAACATTTGCTACTAGCAATCATGGATGTAGGCAGTCTCATCACACCATCCCCTTCATAAACTTACCATATTTAATTTTGAAGCCAGTTAGGATTTTTGCCTTCACAGCTCCCCCCTTGGAAGGCTGTCCCAGAACTTCATTCCTCTCATGATTAGAAACCTTTATCTAATTTCAAACCTAAACTTATTGATGGCCAGTTTATAGCTTGTTTTCCTTCTGTCAGCATTGGTGCCTAACTTAAATAACTCCTCTTCCTCTCTGGTGTTTACTCCTTTAGGATATTTATGGAGGACAATCATATTTCCCCTCAGACTTGTTTTGGGCAGGCTAAATAAATCAAGCTCTTGGCATTTACTCTCATAAGGCAGGTTCTCCATTCCTTAGACCTTCGTAATAGCCCAGTTCTGCACTTATTCCAGTTTGAATTCATCTTTTTAAAATATGGGAGGCCAAATTGCACACAGTATTCCAGATGCCTGCTATAAAAGTACCAGCTCTTCCCTGTCTCTACTGGAAATATCTTGTCTGATGCATCCTAGAACGGCATTAGCTTTTTTCATGACCATGTCACATTGTCAGATCATGGTCACTCTGTGATCACCAATATACCCAGGTCTTCCTCCTCCTCTGTCACTTCCAACTGATAAATCCTCAGTTTATAACAAAAATTCTCGTTGTTGGTTCCTAAGTGCATGACCTGGCACTTTACACTATTACATTTCATCCTATTTGTGTTATAGGTTGAACCTCAGTAATTGGACTTCCCTACTTTGGCAACACCGTTGGTGAGGCATCATTGGCGACCCCATTGGTGCTCTGGGACTGGAGTAATCCCAAGAAAAACCCAGTGTGATGAGACCAGGAGCATTGCTGGATCAGGGAAGAACATTATCTCAGAAGGCCTAAGCAGGGGAGCCCTGGAGGATGACGGTTGGAGCAGGGAAACAATAGAGCTACAAGAGAATGGGGACCAGAGCAGGGGAGTCTCAGCACCCTGGAGGCCAGCAGCCAAGGAAGCAGAGTCCTGCGGGCTGAGGGGAGCAAAAAGGCTATCACTGTTACCCCTTAGCCTAACAAATTCCCTGGTTTGGGACCAGTCAGGGTACTGAACCAGAGAGGTTCAACCTGCACACCAAGGTCCTCCAGATCTTCCAGTATGAGATTCCAGCCCTCCTCTGTGTTGGTAATACCTCCCACTTTTGTGTCATCTGCAGAGTTTATTAGAGCATGCTCACTTTCTGTGTAACATCAGTAATAAAAATATTAAATAAGACTGGTCCCAAAACCAATTCCTGAGAAACTCCACTAGTAATATCTCTGCAGCCTGAAATTCCACCTTTTAGCATGACCTGTCTTCCCTTTAATCAGTTCCTTATTCACCTTAAAATCTCACATTAATCCCCTTCTTCTCCAATTTAACTAATTATTTCCCATGTGGAACTGCATCAAAATCCAGATTGATTAGATTGTCTGTATTTCTTTTGTCTAAAAAAATCTTTTCAAATAAGATCAGGTTAGTCTGGCATGATCTATCTTTTTAAAACTATGTTGTATTTTATCCCAATTACTCTTTAAATCTATGTCCTACTTTCTTTTCAAAATTTGTTCAAAGACCTTACATACAATTGAAGTCAAACTAATAATTACCCCTCTCCCCCCCTTACTTAAAAATAGGTACTATATTAGCAATTTCCCAGTCATATAGTTTGACCCCTGAATTTAGAGATTTATTAAAATCCTTGTGATTGGATTTGCAATTTCATTTGCCAATTTCTTTAATAATCCTGGAGTGAGATTACCTGGTGAACCCCTTACAATTTGATTTCCACTTTGGATAAGGTAATTTCTACTTCTGTATCATCATTTTTATTAGCCATCCTGACACTACCTCTAATTTCTTCATTATCCTTATTAAAAATTCAGTCAAAGTATTCATTTAGATGTTGGACTATGCCTAGAGTAGCTTTCATCTCTATCCTAGGGTGTGTCTATACTACATGGCTCCATCGACGGAGCCATGTAAAGTAGTTTACCCAATAATAATCCCTGCTTCATTAAAATAAAAATGGCCGCCACTCTGCTGCCGACAATCAGCTGAGCCGGCACAGCGCGGCAGTCTAGACGCAGATCAGTCGACAAAGGAAGCTTTTGTCAACCACTCCCTTATGTCTCGTGAAATGAGGTTTACAGGAGCGGTCGACAAAGTCTTCCCTTGTCGACTGATCTACATCTAGACTGCCACACTGTGCCGGATCAGCTGATTGTCGGCACAGCGTGGTGGCCATTTTTATTTTAATGAAGCGGGGATTATTTAAATAGTTTACCCAACATTGATTATGTTGGGTAAACTACTTTACATGGCTCCGTCGATGGAGCCATGTAGTCAAGACACACCCCTAGTGTTTAGCAGTCCCATTTCTTTCTTTCTCTTTCTTTCTTTCTTTGGCTTTAGAAGCATTTACTGTGGGATTTCATTTCTTTTGTGAGGTCCAACTCTTCTTTACTTTTTCCTTAAATTTTCTGACCTCCAAGAGGTAGCTTTCCTTGCTGATCTGTCCCATTTTTTATTCCTTGTAGGCTTTCTATCTTCTCTGTTTGAGATGCTTACCCATTCAGCTTGGTCTCCAGCCATTCCCTAGGAAATTTCCCCCTTCTTTGGAACACTTGTCTATGCATGACTCAGTCCTTTTTAGGCAGCAGACTTTGTTCCCATGCTAGTCTGACCGTTCACAGAGGAGCTCATCAGATATGGACTAGCATCACCCAGAGTCCATTGTTTAGATAATTACTTCTATTCACTTGACTAACAGTCTTTTCACATAGGCTGGCCCCACATCCTGTTGAGGTCTCCAGAAGCAAACATTTGAAATTCAGGTATATAGCCAAAACTCCTAACTTCAAATACAAAAATGATACATGCTTATGAAAAGTATAAACAGAATTAATGAATCATAAGCTTGTCATAGGCATCTTACTTGGCACACTTTGTACAAGATTTGGTGCAAAGCTGTAACAGTGGTTGCTGCAATGATCTGCACGTCCGTATTACAATCCAATAACATCACAGAGAGTACAAACTGTATAGCTATAAAATGTAATTCAATAAGCTTGGACATCTCTCATTAATGATGGAGGAGAGGAGAGCTCAACTTGCTAAAGAGACAGGGGAAAAAACAGTGCAGGGGAAGTTATAGTGGTCATGTTGTCGCCTGATGTTATATATTCCAAGTACAGTAGTGAATCTCGTACAGGGATTTGCATGTGATATGGTTATTTAGATGTATTTGCCAGTGCTTCCTGTTCACAAGGTCTTCTACTGAAGTGGAATTTCCTGAGTCTATCAGCATGGAGGGATGAAACCCTATTACTGACCCATACTATACAATTATTACTGAATTATTCAATTCCCTGAACACTGATTTAGAGGCATTATTCAGACAGAGAATAGGGATTTGCATAATCATTGTCTGGTTATTTCCAAATAGCCATACAGTGACTATGCAAAATGTTCTCATTAATACACTCCTATCAGACTTTCCCTGAATTCTCCTATTGCTTTCACAACTCTCCATGGACACACCACTACCAACAGGAATCCCTCAACTTCTGACCTGCATTCTCAAGAGGTCTCTCTTTACTCCTTTTTCTCCTGGCTCCTTAAAGGGAAATTTTGTCTGTCACCTCAGCACAAACACACACACACACACACACACACACACACACACACTTCTCATCTCAATTTAGGGCAGTATATTGTGATAGGATAGGAAAAGGTCTAGAAGCTTATGCTATGCAAAAATAAAAACTAATTAAAAATGTCCATAACTCAATATAAATCCAGAGCTGTTCTGTAGATCACAGAAACATGGTTAGCTCTTTACAATTTTTATTTTTCATTTCCTTTATGGGTATGTCTACACTGCAGCATTTTTCTGGAAAAACGGCTGATTTTCCGGAAAAACAATACTTGAATCCACACTGCTATTGAGTTCTTTTGACTGAAAGTTGAAAGAATGGAGGGTTTTTTCCGATGGCAGTAAACCTCTTTCTATGATAAAGAAGCTTTTTCCTGAAAAAGCTTTTTTGGAAAAAGTTGTGTGTGGACGTAGAACAGGAAGTTCTGTTGAAAAAAATAGGCCTCCAGGAAATAACACAGGTGCCCTGGTGGCCACTCCATCCAAACTAATTAGAACTCTATAGTTCCTGTTTCCTGCCAGTTCTTAAAGCTGCAGACACCCAGGACAAGCCTTGTAGCAGGAAGCCAGCCCAGAGAGCTGCACCTCACCGTGCAGCTCTGAGTGCCACAGACTTTTGAACCATGGCCCAGCCACAAGCCCCAGAGGCTGCCCTGGCCCTCATAGGGAGCATGACCAGGGTTCACAGGCCAAAAGAGGCATTGCTGTTGTGGTCCAGGGCAAAGATCCTGTCCCTCCCGGTCCATATGGGGCAGGAGATTCATGACAGAGTCATGCAGATGCAGCAGAAGCTGCAGTATGGCAGCGTGGAGCCATCGCCTGCCCAGGGGCAGCTCAGGCTCCATGGCAAAAAACAGTGAAAAGCAGAAAAAAAAACCAGAAAATAAACTGCTGTGGTGTCCAAGGAAGCAGGGCAACCAGAGCAAGCACTGCAGCAGCTTTGCTTTCTTTCTAGGAGGTAGGCAAGCCAGAAGCAGGAGCAGAGCAATGACTGTCCAGGGGAATCCCTTTAAGTATGCGTCTCTGCAAAGGGCAGGCAGCAGCACCTGGAAATAAAGGCTGCCCCCATACCCTGCCAGAAGCACTTCTGGGTGCCTTCTTTTGTCAACAGAGCATCCGGCAGTCTGGACGCTCTTTTTTGAAAAAGCGGATCGATTTTTTGATCCGCATAATATAATCTAGACACTCTTTTTCGACAGAGGCTTTGTCGACAGATACTGTTGTGCCTAAGCCAAAGTCTAAATGTAGCCAAAGATTCTAAACAATAAAGTCATTTTAAGCTCAACATCCCTGTTCTGGAAATTTAAAAGAGGGGGAGACATCCAAACCAGGCAATTCGAGCTAAATTTTTAAACCTGCACACATCTCAAACCCTACATCTACAAAAGACTGTTAACAAAATAGTGAAGTATTTTGACCAGTCTAGTCTTTCCATACACTGTTGGCTAAATTATTTTCTACCTATTGCCCTGTCCTATTATTTTACATTTGCAATTATAATGTCCTGCTTCGTTATCCACATCCCACCTATCCAATTATTTCACCTTAGTATAGTGTCTTATCCTAATTCTATCTCCCTGTATTTATTTATCTGCCAACTATAGTCTATTAGATTTTTCTGCTTTTTATCATAATGGCCTATCTCACTGGCTTCTATCATGTCACACTTTTTATATACTCTTCATATGTTTTTGTTGTCATCTCTTTATTGTCCCTTGCATACATAAGCTATTAAAATAACAAATCTCAAGGACAAACAGTTTACAGCAGGTTATTTTCCAGATAATTACTTCTGCTAAGGCAACTTAGCAAATGTTAGTGTTTCCACAATACCAAAACTACTCTGAGAGCTATATGAAACATGAAATATTTGTCCCGGGCTAGAGGCATTTACTATCTAAACCAGATTTCAATAGTCCAACTAAATGAATTAAACATTATCACAATATATAATGTTACCCATATACAAAAAAATCAGTTGAGGTTATGAACCAAAGGAGTCTCCTAAATTTGCAGTTTGCTCTTGGACAAATATCTACAAAAAAAAGTTTGCTCATAAACATGTTTTGTTTCCTACTTTTTACTGCAAGGTTTTCACCCATATTTCATTGTTCATTTTCTACCTTCCAAGTTTTGAGGGAGGGTAAATTCTTTCCCGTTAACATTTTTAATTTTCCATATTGCAATGAAATGTAACAATTTATATTTTTATACATACTGATTTTTTTTCTGGGAATCTCTGGCTTAAGGGTACCGCTCAAAGAGGCGTTGATGTTTCTGTATCTGGATGTACATATCAGATCAGTATAGTCAAAACATTTGGACAGATCTCTTCTCCATGTGAATTCAGAAGGGTACATGATTTTATCCCACCTTTACCTCCATTTTCCCTGAGTATATTTTGCTGACAAAAGTTATGCTTTAAAAAGACCTCATTGATACACCAGGCTACATGTCAGTGGTGCAAACCAGTTTAGCTCTTTGCAGATTTTGGCATGCAGAATTTCATTTGAATGTCCATGCCTCACTATGTCAAAAAGCAAGGTCATTCATGATGGCATGTTCACTTCATATTTCTTGTTTACTTCAGGAAAAATTTAATCTTTGATATTGTAAGTATATTTGATATGATACTGTAAGTATATTTGGGTATGTCTACACTTGCAGCCTAATTCAAACTAGGGCTGGAAATGTAGGCATTTGGAATTGCAAATCAAGCCCGGGATTTAAATATCCCGCGCT
>CM057847.1:104738314-104780745 GCA_030068395.1 Apalone spinifera
TGATTTGCAATTCCAAATGCCTACATTTGCAGCCCTAGTTCAAATTAGGCTGCAGGTGTAGACATACCCTTTGATTAGAACTAAATTCCAAGTGCTTCTGGCAGCATTCAAATATCTGTTGTCCTCTTGATAAAGATAGCCACAGAGAAACAGAATCAACTCTCTTGCTTATGTGATATACTATATCTCCTCATCCTTCTTTAATTTCTCTCTTACCTAAAGATGGGATAGAAGGGTAAGCACTGGAATAATTTGCCTAGGGGGGCAGTGGAATCACTCTCACTGGAGATTTTTAAGAGCAAGTTAGACAAACTCCTATCAGGGATGACATAGATCTGTGGAGTCCAACCCACTAGCCAATAGCCACATGTGGCTATTTGGCCAGTCACATACAGTGTGACTAGTATGCTATCGTTCAGAACTAGTTGGACACCACAGACTCTAGATGACTTCGAGAGTTCCCTTCCAGTCCTATGAAGCTGTGAGTAGAAATGGGAAGTTTTGGGGGGAAAGCACCCAAGTAGCTTTTTTTCTTGCATTATTTTTTTCAAACATTTTTTCTGTTTTAAAAAAGCTTGTTAGACTGCTAAATTGTTTCATATGTTAAATTCTTGACAGACCTGTATTCGGAGCCCTGAGGGCAGCTGTTACTTAAACAGTGTTTCCCTAGCCCTTTCATTCTGGTTCCTGTTAGTGTCTGATAATGACAGGTTTGAAACCCTTTTTTAAAAAAGAAAAAAACACACACCTGAAAGTAGATAATCTGACCATTAAAAAAGGATTTACAGCCTCCTGTTAAATCAGTGGGGTTTGGAATAATTTTGCATATATATGTCTATGCAAAGACAAATGGATGACACACGTTATCTGAATTTAATGGAGCCAAGACTATCTCTAAGTGTTTCTGTGGCCAGATGAGTCTCTAGGGGCTAGTCTTTATAGGGTCTGTCTACACTGCATACTCTGTAAGGCGGTGTGTAGAGTACATACACTGCATGCCCTGTAGTATGCTTATAAATAGCAAAATAGACAGGGAGGCATATCTGAGGTGAGTACAGGCAAGCATGAACCTTTAAGGTATGTTGGAGAGGCTACTTGTCTGGTTTTACATCAGACAGTCATCTTTTTGGCTGGTTTTTCCCCCATCTTGGGACAAAACCAGAAGCCATTTTCTCCAGTATCTGACAGAGGACTCCATTTTGAACAGAGCACTGCTCTGCCCTTGCTAGCATGACTTTACATACATACTCTGTGCAAAACCAAACTGGTCAGGGCAAGACAGACTGCTCTTGAAAACGGCATTCTCTGTGCAGTGAGACCTCACATGCCCATGTGTATAAGGTCAGGGAGGCAGGGCGGGGCAGCATGCTCATACACATACTAGGTTGTGGGGTTGGGTCCACCCCATTCTTGGAAGTGCCAGAATGTCTGGCATTCCAGGGACATGTGGGTGGCAACTGTATAGACCCTTCCTAGCTCTCAACATGCCCAAGCAATACCTTCTCCATCTATACTGCTACTTATAGTTCCTCTGCCTCCTCACTGAAAGAGTCGTTTCCTGCCTCAGTGAAAGACTCCATCAGAAGAGGAGTCAGCAGAGCTGCCTTTCCCCACTGCCTCCCCTTTATCCAGAACCTTGCACTGATGCATCAGTGTGAATGGAACTTGTTTTTCACTACTTTGTGTAGCTATGCATACCCTATTCACTGCTGCCTGGGGTTCTTAATGCAGACGTGGCCACAGAGACATTTTGGGCAAATCCACATTAACCTAAAGTATAAATTTAAAATGGATTAGTTAAAAATTACATTGAACCTCTGTGTGGGTGCTCATTTACAGAATTACAGTGACCTTCATTTGATTAGCTTAATTCACTTAGTTTCAGCAGAACAATAGTAAAGTGAATTGAGCCAAGCCAGGGATACCCTCTGAGGACATTTTTCACACAACTGAACCCCCTCACACACAGCTCCCCACTGTCCCTCTCCAGTCGGCTTTCCCATGGGGACACTCTCACTGTAGCTCCCAGTACTTATAGCGGGTCTTAAGACTGTGACTGAGCAATTTTAAGTGGGCAGAGAAGAGGAGACACAGGTTTCTGGAAACAGAATTAGGCAAAGCCCTGCTGCAGGAGCTGGTCCCATAGCTGTGGCAAGAGGAGACACACTCCACACACCACTGCTTACTTAGGTATGGCTCCTATGACATGACAAACTGGCCACAGGGCCAAATTTGATCAAAAGGCATTGCAACCTGGCCCCGATGATTGCAGCACTACTCAGGTTTGATTATTTGGGGGGGTTTCCCAAATTTCCGGGATGGAGTCTTAAGAAATGGAGATCAAAGGTCTATTAGATACTTCATTGCCCTGCCCCTGCAGGAATGTTCCCTAGACCACATTCTTTTGTATTATATCCAGTCTCAGTTAAAGCATCTCCAGTGAAGGGGCTAATAGACCTCTCCATTTTAAATGGTTCTCTTATCTCCAGGAAGTGTCTCACAGACTTTGTTGTTTACTTGCTTGTTTGTTCTTGCTGCTTGAGGTCTGTAGTTGTTGGGAGTTTTCAATGAAAAACAGTATCATGAAATTGTTTGCTCTTGTAGGAAATTGCGGTGTGACACATATTACCACTTATCTTTTAGCTCAAGTGCTTAGAAAGCTTGAGCTCCCAGTATGGAAAGTGTGATGACAACACCATTCCCATATAGCAAATGTCACTGTATAATTAACAAAATCCCAAAGGGATACATTGTCTAGTTTCTGCATACAAAAACCCAGTAAATAAATAAGTTGATTGCACAGTCTCAACAGAGAACATTTTCGAAATGTACCTTATGAGGTTAATGATTGTCAGGAATCCACACAAACTATTTTTATTGCAGTAGAGCCAACAGACTAATCAGAGACCAGGACCCATTGTATTAAGCACTGTACGCATAATGAAAAGACAAGCCCTGACTAAAACCAGCTTTTTTGGGGTCTTTTTTGATGGATTTAATTAAGTCTGTTTTTATTTTAAATATAAACCACTTTATATTAATCCAATTTGATAGACAAAAACAATCAAGGACAATACAGATGAGTGATATACAAAATCTTTGTAATTAGGGTGTCTGATTAAATTGCAAGTAGGATTTTTTTTTCCCTAACCCAGTAAATATAGAAATGGGTGCACCAAAAGAATACATTTATACTGTGGTATAAAGTATTTTTAAGCTGTGTGAATATGCAGTAGTAATGTGTACAGTGATTTATACAGGTTATATGAAACAAGTGCCAACAACACATTTTTATACCACTTCTCACCGTCAGGTATTAGTATATGGCACACGTGCTACACACAGGGAAAAAAAGCTGCTTGACAAATGCTTCTGATTTTTAAAGCTTTTTTGGGGGGACGGGAAGGGAACAATTTTGTTTCCCTGCAACTGAAAATATAGATGCCTTAATTACAACTCTACAGTGCCTTCAATACATGGATTTTATTGCAAATCTTGCAAGAAGTGCTGCTTTTCTTATAGCTAGAGTTATGTCACTACATAAAAATCTCAGCTTTCATTTTTTTAAAAGTAAGTTTCTAGCTTTTCATAGTTGTGGAAGAAAGTATGAAAATACAATGTCAGTGCACACTGAATGCTCAAAAAATAGGAGGCAAATACAAATAACCGATGTATTTATATTTGTAAAATCTGTCTTAGAAATCATTAATATCATGATTTCTCAGGCAAGACTGGTGTGTTTTTAGTGGTTTTGGATGGCAACAATGCCATCATTTTATTAAATAAATAGGAACCATAAAAATTTCCCAGGGAACATTGCTGAACTGACAGCTTCACCCCCATCTTTATATGGGCATGGGATGTGTATCCCTTGCACTTCATGAGTGGAGCTAGGCAGGGCAAAACAGAAATGGGGTGCACTGATAAAAGGTTCTTTGTGGTCTTTCTCTCCGTACCCACACAGAGCAAGTCAAAACCTGACCCTAAATGACTCGTCTAAGATGGAACAAGTAATCTAGAAAGTAAGGATTAGAATTTGACAGCTAAGGCCAGGTCTACACTAAAGGGGAAAATCAAATCAAGATACGCAACTCCAGCTACATTAATTACATAGCTGGAATTGGCATATCTTGATTTGAGTTCCCCGCCATCCTCACAGAGGAAGGCCAACAGGAGCAGACATCCCCCTCAGCCTCTCTTACTCCTTTCAGGAGCAGGAGTACCGGCTGCCAATGGGGGTGCCCTCTGAGTTCAATTTAGTGGGTCTTCACTAAACCCGCTAAATCAAACTCTGGAATATTTTGCAGAAGCGTTGACCTTCCCCAGAGCATAGACAAACAGTGCTACCAATCAATTCAAATATTGACATGCCCACGGTGCACTTTCTGGTTGTTGCTATGCTGAGTGGAATAGACAATTCAGGACCAAGTAGGAGAACCTGTTGTTCTGAGATACCCATATCCCAATTTCTTTAACCACAATCTGTTTGCAAGGGTGAGAACAAGATCTGTGAGCTCTTCCTCAGGATATGAAAGCGGGGTAGCTAACCCCAGTTTTTCAAAAGCACATAGCAACTACCTACTAAGGGAGCTATCACAGCAATGTCCACAGCCTAAAGAATTACACCAGACACATGTGCTTTTATCTGATAATGTGTTATGACCCTTGTTTTGAATACACAAATGACTTTCACTTTGGGTTGAATGTGAAATTACAAGGCCTTTTTCCCAAATGGGGGAACAAGGGGAGGTGGGAGGTTATCACAAACAGAAGACCTTTTGTAAGTGCAAAACTGAACTCTGGTTATGGTTGCCAAACACAAAAAGGAAAAATATTGCAGCAACTTTTAAGTTATAAAGTTACATTTTTTGTCATTTGCAGCATAAAGACAAAGTCAAAAAGAATATGATGTGTAAGTGAAAGTTCCCTTTCTAGTGTGCAAAGGTGAAGAGATATCTAATGAAAATAAATTGTTTTCCCAAAATCCTAATTAGTTAAATTTAAGTAAATCATACTATAAAGGGAAAGGATTTGTGAAACCTAGGATTATTAAAAGATAAACATGTATTTTTATATTTAAAAATTTGAAGTCTTTCTCTCATTCTTAGAGGGGTAATTGTGTTAGTCCATATCTGTTAAAAAATCTGTAGATGCATCTGAAAAAATGGTTTTGACCCACAAAATCTTGCGTTTAAATAAATCTGTTAGGGTATGTCTACACTAGCTAATGTAGGCATTCGAACTTGCAAATGAAGCCTTGGATTAAAATATCCCGGGCTTTATTTGCACATTCCCGGGCGCCACCATTTTTAAATGCCTGGTAATTAGAACTCCGTGCCCGCAGCTACACGCGGCACGGGCTAGGTAGTTCGAACTAAAGCCCCTAATTCGGACCACCGATACTCCTCCTGGCAGACATACCCTTAGTCTTTAAGATGCCACAGGATTCCATTGTGTCCTCATTCTTGTTACTCGTATGCCTAGCTTAAACATTCCTGAATCTTACAAACTAATGTAGTTACAATGCAGCAGGACTAGCGCTGGAGTAATAGAATATTGATTGTACAGTGTTCAGAAACAAAGAGCTCATGTAGCTGTATTTTATATACATGCATGATGTTGCATCAAGAGATCCAGGTCAATATTCTTTGCCAAATATGTCCAGCCACCTCTGTGCCTATTGGTGATTTGATTATGAAACATAGAATTTTTGGAGAGGTTAAGACAGTCAATCTTGCATTAAACTCAAATGTTAGTGATGGAATTGACGTAGGGATAAGAGGGCAAAAAATTCCCAAATGTTCAAATACATTGCAAGTGTTTTTGACCCCTTTAACTTTATTACCACGATAATTAATATAGGACAATGTTTTGTAGAGTTTCTGAAAACTTATTCAAAGATGAAATGATGGGCCAGAGAGGCAGAAATCACATGCAAATAGACACTAGCTCTAGTGTGTGTTTAGAAATGTGGCTTGGTTTGAAGCCTGTCTCTAAAATAAGAGAGCCATATTATAATTTCTAGCTTAAAATAGAAATGAATACTCTGTACTAATACACAACAATGCCTTCCAAAGAACTTTATAAAAACTAATCGAGCTGAACATGAGGTAAGATTGAGGTTAAAGGATCCTACAAATTTGTCTTCCTCCCACTCTTAATTCCTACTTATTCTTCTAACATTAGACTGCCTGGCCTTCCCCAGCTGGTAACCAGCCGGCAGCAATCAACTGTGCTCTGCATTTCTGTTTGTCATTCAGCTTTATGACTTTGTCTCATTGCTGACTCCAGGCTCCTTCTCACAGATCCTTTCCCTTAATAAACTCCTGGGGCTATCCCTGTAAATAATGTTCCCTATTTTACAAGAACTTTAAGCTAACCTTTAACAAGTCAGGGTGTGACAGAGTTCCTGAAGCTAACACCTACTGAAATCCTGGTGAGGAAGAGGCCCTCTCCCAGCTTAAGGGGAGGAGTTACTGCACCAAGGGCTCAAGCGAGTTTGGAGGACAACACATGACAAACAGGAACAGGAGTGAGGATCACAGGTTCAAAAATCAGAGATCCTGAGGGGGACATCGAGCAGAGAACCCCAGACAGCACCCACTGCTCCTCAAAGGTGTCTAGGGAGCAAGTAGATGAGGCCCAGAGAAATTCTGCCAAGACACGTGATTAAATGAAGAAATAGAAACAGGTCTCACAAGCACAAAACACTTCGCCACGCAGCATTCTCCTCCTGGTTTTATAGATGGCCACCTTGGCCAGCACCATGAAGAGGTTGATGAAGAGATCTCATGACTTCATGGGGACATGGACAGATGGACATGTCCACAGATGAGGAGTTGTTGGGAAAAGTGCAGCCAGAAGCTGAGGAGAAGGTCCTGGAGGAGCCGGAAAAAGGGCTGCAACCTGATGCACTGCAAGTAAATGTGTGCCAGTGTCTCCTTAATGCCACAGAAGGGACTGGGATTGGGGACGGAGTGACCCGCACCAAGTACACACCCATACTTGTGGTTCCATTAAGGAACCACCAGCTGATATCCCCAGAGGGCCGTCAGACCAAGACAGAATACAAGCTGGGTTGGCCCACTGGGATTTATCACCCTCCCCAAGTGAAAGGAGGGCCTGCCACTTAATTAGAAGAGAAGAGAAGAGAAGAGAAGAGAAGAGAAGAGAAGAGAGGAAAACTATTGTAAATTCTCTGCATGAGACTGAACCGATGTAAGTGATGGGAATGTAAATTTACATGAAGTTGCCACTCATTGGACAGAGTCCGAGAGGCCTCTGGGACATCAGAGGACAGATGTGACATATGCCCTATTACAGAGGATTATGAAGACATTATTTATGGGGGTAGGTTATTTCATACTGGCTAGTGCAAAGTTGTGGGGGGGTAATCTTCCTCTGAAGCAGCTGGTACTGGCCACTCCCAGGGCATGAATACACTAAAACAATGCAGAAATGAATCTCAGAGCACTGGTCAAATACTTGGGCTCATGTAACATGGCTGGAAATAGTAGCATAGATGTTCCCACTTATGCTCAAGAAACAGCCTTAAGTCCCTCCCCCTATCTGGGTTTCAGAGTCCCAGTGTGAAGGTCCATACTGCTATGTTTAATCCTGTAACATGAGATTGAGTGAGTTGACCCAGACTCAGAGTCTTGCTATTGTGGTGTTGGAATGGGTTTTTTTATGCAGAGTAGATGTAACCTTAGAGACAAAATAGAGAGCTAAGTGGCCCATCGGTCTGACTCTTCATAGAAATTCTTGTATTTCTATTTCCCCAGTGCCTAATTTGTACCAGGACCAAGCTTCAGTGCCCCCGTATTTGACAGTTCATAGACCCGACAATTCTGGGCTTCCTGCATCAGTTATGAAGGAGGACAATTGCTTGAGACCCAGAACCGCTTTTGCTACAGATTAAGCCCTGTATTTCCCCCATTTTCAAATAAGTTGGGGTTCCCAATGCCTTGCTTCATCCACTACACTGACATGTCACAAATATGCATGTCTGTAGAGTGGTGTGGTTTGGATGACAGAGAAAAAACTTCTAGAAATACAAACCATTGTAGATAATTTGCAAAGTACTCATTGTTATGCCTTAGTCATACTTGTGAGTTGCCATTTAAACTACTTGCTGTAACTTTTCAAATGCATAATGCACAAAATTTTAAAATGAAATCATATCTAACTTTTTGGAAAAAATATTTCAATATTCTATGTCTCTTGTAAGTGTTCTAATACTATACTGGTATGCAGATACAGGCTCAATCCTCATGCTAAACCTTCCTGGCTTCTCTCAAAAACCCCTTCATCCTCATCATTCAATCCTTCCCCCTCCATAAACAAATTTATTTGACTCCAACTAATATTTAGTCCTTACTTCAAATACTATTCCCTCACCACCCCTCAGTATATCTTCCATTGGCACACTAATCTACTATATAGTTAAGAGAGTTTGTCTGTTTAGCATCCCAAAAAGCCCTCCTAAAATGTTAAGTGCTAGGATGACCAAATTTGGTATGCAGCTTCCTGTTATCATAACTTAAAGCAATGTCAGGGTTTGGTTGTGCCAAGACAATGGGATGTGCCTGGAATGAGATTGCTTCTCATAAAGCCATATAGAAAAGAGGCAGAATCACCATGCAGGTGAAAGGGGCTGGCTGGGGGCAACCATCCCGGCACCCATCCACCACTTCCATTCAGGACTGCCCCAACCCCAAGCCTTCCACCCCCCCAAAGTATTCTTTAAGGAGGGCAGGGGGAGCCTCTCCTGCCGCCAGTTCATACGGAGACATCACTGGCTATTCCCCTTCATCAGGGAACAAAGGAAAGTGCACAGTTTGCTGCAATCCTCACTCTGGCTGGGGAATGCAGGGGGCAAACGAGCTGTGCACTTTGCTCTCGCTCCCTGACAGGGACAGGAATGGGAAGAGCAAACAACCCTGGTATGAATTTCGGGGGCGGGTAGGGTTGCCAGGTAGACCCCGCCAAAAAAACGACACACTTGATCGTGGGCAAGGGAGGGGGGGAGAACCAGCCGGGAGGGGGGCGGAGGGACAGGAGGAGGGAGGTGGGAAGCAGAGCTGGTGGGGGGGAGGTCCGGGGGCCATGGGGCTAGATGGGAGGAAGGGGGGTGATGGGGGACAGGAGGAGGGGGGCAGGAAGCAGAGCTGGCGGGGGGGATCCGGGGGCCGTGGAGCTGGCCGGGAGGAAAGGGGGGCCAGAAAGCAGAGCTGGGAGGGTCGGGAGCTGCTGGGCTGGACGGGAGAAGAGGGTGGTCCGGAGGAAGGGGGGCAGGAAGCAGACCTGGCAGGGGTGGGGGGGTGCAGCCACTGGCCACAGCTGGAGTCCTTTGCGCCACGCCCCCGGCAGGCAGTCCCTTTAGTTGCGAGCAGAAGCCGGGCAGGGGAGGGGATGGGAGTCACTCCACCCGCCCGGCTTCTGCACACAACCAAAGGCTCCCAGCTGGGAGTCGGGGCCGCAATCGGTGCTGGGAGCCTCTGGTCGCGTGCAAAAGCTGGGCAGGAGGAGTGGCTAGGAGTCCCGGCCCCCGCCCCACCCCACCCGGCTTTTGCACATGACCACAGGGCTCCCAGCGCCAATCGTGGCCCCACCTTCCAGTCGCTCCTCCACTCCCACCAGGCTTCCCTCCGGCATCCAGCCAGGAACTCAGAAAATACCGGACATTGCACGTGTCCGGTATTTTCGGAATTTTTCTACCAGACAGACAGTGCAAATACCAGACTGTCCGGTAGAAAATCGGACACCTGGCAACCCTAGAGGCGGGGGGTCTTTGCCCTTTCCTTTCAATTCACACAGACACACACACACTAAACACACACACACTCTCAGCCCCCTACTCTGAGCCCCTCCTTAAGGACCTGAGCAATGTGGGGTAAATGTGCTGGTTCATTAACATAAGAATGGCCATTGTGATAGGTTTGAACACAAAGGTCCCCTTGTAGCTATAATCTGGTAGACGCACGCTCAGAGCTTCCTGCTGGGGGCACTCCCAACAGCATGGGGAGAGATCCGATTTCATGAGGAAGGATTTATTTCATAGTCTGTAACATATTTTTCATGGCTATGTAATTGGTAGGGCCCTAATCATAATCATTTAGGCTGCAGGCCACAGAACCTCACCCACCCTCTTTTATAATAGACCCCTAACCTCTGGCTAAGCTACTGAAGTCCTCAAATTACACTTGAGGTTTTTAAAGTTTCAGAGAATCCACCATTTACACAGTTTAAATCTGCAAAAGTTCCAGGTCCCATCCTACCGAGGAAGCCCAACAACAAAACAACCAGGGTCTCTGCCAATCTGACCTGGGGGTAGCTCTTTCCTCACCCCAGATATGGTGATCAGTTAAACCCTGTCAGCTTTAGGGATGTTTCTGTAACTGATACAATCTATTGTCTTGTATTCAACTGTGTGAAGATTTTTGGGATGCTAAACAAACTACGAAATCAAATTTCAGAGCAGTACAAAGAGAGAAGTGAGGCAGAGAATGTGCTCTCATAGCTGAAAAAGTGAGAGAAAATAAATGCCTGTCCCACAAGGTGTAATAGTAACCCCCATTAATTTACAAATCACCCAGGCAGCGTTAGTCTTATGAAACAAAGTAACAGCAGGAGTCTGTACAAAACAAACACATAATACACATTTACTTGTTTTATCACTGAGGTTTTTATTAAAGGAAAATTCTATTTATTCCATGGGAGGTTTCCTAACTAAGGAATCCAGGGTTTGGCCCTGCATGCATAAAATTTAATAAAACATATGATGTCTCAAACTAGTAGAGATTAATTCTTGGGTCTAGTGTTGAAGGAAATCTTATTATACCACATACTATATTACTTGATAAGTGCCACTAGTACATAATATTACAGTCTTCAATTATTTGGGACTATGCTGGAAACAAGTGCAACATAATACACCTCTCCCTCAGGATAGCCAGAAATAAATAAGGACTGCAAATACTGAACTGAAATCTTTATTGAACAGAGGTTTTTTTAATGTGTTTTTTCAAATGAGGTACTGTGTATTTTTCCCGGGGATTTCAGTAGCTTTTGATCTGCTGTTATTAGCAACTTATCTGAACGGCAAATTACTTCATAAAATAACAATTTTTCTCTTTTTGCTTGTAGTACAAATTTAAAGATAATGTATTCGGTACCAGCTCCTTAATAAGATAAAACAAATACTGGCATTATACAGTAATTTGGATATTTTACAGACTTTATATTCTGGCAATATGTTTCATGCCTCATTTGCTAGAAAACTCATTAGATTAGTGTAACACCACCATGTTTTAATGCAGTAGGTTCAGACTTCTTGTTCAACTTAGTTGAACCCTGCTTATTTTCTATGCTTTCATGCTTGAGTTAATAAATGGTGAAGTTCTACTCTTCTGTTTGCTCTGTTCCCTTTTACATACAATTTGTTGGTGGTTTTGTATTATCAGAGAGAAGGAGATGAAAAGAAAATTATCCCCTTGGGCTTGTGAAAAAAAGTTTGCCTTTATGCAATTTGTCTTCTTAGTCAGGTTTTTTAATATATTTCATTGAGTTTTCAATTTGTGAGAAGAGTAGACATTAAAACAAACAAATGTCAATGGGAAGGAAAACCCAAGAAAAAACAAAGGGGAAAAGTAGAACCCAAGCATCAGTTTAGTAATGATTTCAGATTTGATAGCCTGATTAAATTCTATAACTCAATTATGCACACAATTACTATTAAGATCCAATACATTACACCATTATATGTAAGTGAGTTTCTGAAGTTCCTATAAAAATTTAAAGGAATATTGGCACTTTTTAATTATGAGTGTGAGAGGGGGTTAAATTCAGTTTTATTGCTAAATTAAGTCCTTTTCCTCTAGGTAGAGCTAGCAAATGCGTTCCTTCAAAGTGGTGTTAACCTGGTCCCTGATCTTTAACAACAGTTGCAGAGAGAAGTACAGGGGCATAGCAATTGGGGATAGGGATTGAGTAAGGGAAAGAAAGCTGCCCCCATGGTATCAACCTTCTCCAGCCTCTTGGACCTGCCACTTCTTGAGGAATTCATGCCAATATCCTTTTATATATTTTAGAAATGAAACAGTTATTGCCATCAGTGTTGAATGGGCTAAGCAAGAAACTACCATTTCCATAAACTTCCTCCTTGACTATCACACTCCAGAGTGGACACACAGGCACATCCCCTTCCCCTGACCAGTAAAGGGAGCAAGTAACCTTGCTCAGGCAGAAGCATAGATTGCATAGCAATTGGGAGCAGTGGGGGAGTAAAATTCAGGGGAAGTGGCAGGGAACCACATACACAGAAGGCTGCAGCAGGAAACAAGGAACTGGCTGTATCAGAATCAAAACCAGTCAGAGCTGTGCAGAACCTATGGGGAAGCAACAAAGCCTTGACAGGGAGCCAGGTCCATGTCTAGACTACATCCCTTTTTCGGGAAAGGGACGTAAATTAGGCATGTTGATATTGCAAATAAAGCCAGGATTGAATTTCCTTTGCTTCATTTGTATAATGGTGGCTGCTGCTTTTTTCGAAACAGGGCTTTTTTAAAAAAAAAACCTGCAGTTTAGATGGGGCATTTTTGACAGAAATGCCCCATTTCGAAAGATCCTGTACTCCCCAAAAATGAGGAGTACAGGATCTTTTGAAACGGGGCATTTCTGTCAAAAATGCCCCATCTAAACTGCTGGGGCTTTTTCAGAAAAGCCTCGTTTAAAAAAAAAGCGGCGGCTGCTATTATGCAAATGAAGCACGGGAAATTCAAATCCTGGCTTCATTTGCAATATCGATGTGCCTAATTTACATTCCTTTATCAAAAAAAGGATGTAGTCTAGATGTAGCCTCAGTGAGACTGTAATGGGGTGTTTACCCCACACATCCTAGTAAAGAATTAATATAGTCCAGAGATGGCAATTAACCTGCCTTGAGCATGGACTAGGCCTATTTAGAAAAAGTCCCATTGGATTGTTGCCTTAAAAAGGCCAGTTGGATGAAGAAGATCTAGGGGAGAGGACATACAGAGAATCTGCTTTCTGGGGGAGCATGCTGAAAGACAGCTGTGAAGCAGAGCAAAGAGGATGCTCTAGAGGTAGGCTGGAAGCCTAACTAGGGACTGGACCCTATTTATCTGTAGCCTGCCAGAACCCCTGAGCAAGGGGGGGAGTAGGCCAATCCATGAGATTGATTCACACCTCAAAGCCTGTGGCTAGCCAGATGGAAAATCTAGAGCAATAGAGGTATTCCTGGGAGAAAGTGGCTGCCAGCTGAGTTTAGCCAGGCTGAAGTTTTGGTTTTATTTACATTTCTTTGGAAAAAAAACTCAGCAGTCCTGGACTCAACAGCTGGAGTAGGAGAAAAGAAAGTGGGAAAAAGTGAGGCAAGAGGTGCTGTAACACCATACCCAGCCAGGATGGGGCATGATGGGGTGGCAACTTTGCCACAGGGACACACTAACTACTCCTAGTCTAGGAACCTGGAAGCTCCAAGTTGCCTTGCACAGAGATTTGACTGGAGAGGCGCCCCTGGTAACTCAGAAACCTTAATCCACAAGTGCCAATGTAAGAACCACTACTGCTTCACTTTGAATTACAGCTACTTAAGCCACTAAACCTAGGCTATCTGCAACCTTTCCCTTTTTAGTATCCCTTCATAGTTGTGTGTCTGGTGGCTCTTGGGACCTCTTCCCTCCCCGTACTGCTAGTGCTGATAAAGCCTATTATCTGAAGTACCTTATGTGCTAGCCTCTTCTAGCGGGTCTGGCATGCTTTTGATATCTTAGGCATTTATTATACCACAATGGATAAGCAGCAACTGATAGGATTTTGGTACTACTGCAGAAGTGCTCATTAAAATGGGATACATGGCCACCTTCATAAGAACAGTGTGGGGAGGAGAAGGGAAGACGGTCAGAGATAACAAACTAATTGTGAATGAGACACTCCATCCTTCATTTCCATGTATAGGAAACAGAACTAGTGTCTCTGGGGGATTGGCTAAAATGGTGAGTAACAGCAGGAGCAGCAGGTTGAGGACAGCAGCCTAGCAATTGCCTACGAGAGGAAGGCCAGATAGCAGGCAACCTGGTAGCAGGTTGGCTGGTGGCTAGCAGAAGGCCAGAACAAGAGAACACTGTGCATGGAAAGGGGAGTTACAATGGAACTCTGGTACTTTGGTACCAGGCTGACCACCTATTCAAAATGTAAACATTTTGTTCTCCCCTCTCCCCCCATGGGTCCATGTCCTGCTCCTCCTCTTTCCCCAAGGCTGTAAGCTGAAACTGAGCAAAGGTAAGGGAGCCTGGACTGCTGTGGGGAGCCCTGGGTCCTCTGGGAAGGGAGCTGGAGGGGTCCCCCAAGAGCAGCCCCTGGACCACATCCCTGCCTCCAGGAGTGCACCATCCAGGACTCCAGGGATCCTCGCAGTGGTCCAGACTCCAAGGAAAGCTCCTACTATTGCCCATCTCAAGCTTCTGGCCTGGCCAGGGCCTAATGGTGAGATGCGACTTAGGCCCACCTTGTCTCCCCTCCCCAAGTCCCAGCAGGAAGAGATTGGTGCCCCCCCGCCCCCGAACCTTGGATAGGTACAGAGCAGTGTTATAGGGAATCTGTGTCAAATTTTGTCCTGGAGCATTGAGCCTTTGACCAGGATTTGAAATGTACATTTCAGGACTGTCCTGCCCAGTTAGGGTCATGTGGTCACCCCACTGGACTGCCCACCAAGGGATAAGGCTGGGAAGGGCTTGTGCTTGTGTCTCTCTTGTTGTTAGTTAAGCCATTCAGGCTGATAGTATCTACACCATTTATGTCTGGCAGCCCAAGTAAAAGAATCCTCTTACATATTTAAGTTACATGAGTATTTATGGGAACTCCTCCAAAGTTAAAGCCTGAAGGGCCTTATGCTTGGAGGATCTACAGCTTTTGCCTTAGAGCTTGTCCACGCTCAGAACCTTACAGAACATCTAGCAGATTGGTGCACCACAAAGCAATCCTGCATAGCAACTGGCTACCGAATCGTTTGGGACCTAGATACTTCACGGTGTGATCAATGCACTACACAGCCTTTCACCTGTAGGTCACAAATTTCACTTTTGCCCAGTCCTGCTCAGCAGAGATCAAACTTTTTCCTACCTAATGGATGTTTGGTGGCCTGTTTGAGGTAGTATGCATGTCTGTCTCCCATGTCAAACGGACTATTAAGCTTTGCACTAAATAGTGAGGAACATTCCTGCCATAAAAAGTTTACAAAGTGGCTTTGCAATGCCTAGAGAAGCAGGCCCCCAATCTTAGGGGGGTCCTCTAGCAAGAGATTAAGTACAGCAAGAACATAAGAACACCCATAGTGGGTCAGACCAGTGATTCATTTAGCCCAGTATCCAGTCTGACAGGGACCAGTGCCCAATGCTTTGGAAGGAATTAACAGAATTGTCATACAGGCCCGGCTTCTGGAAGTCCAGCTTCTGGAAGTTTTAGATTGGGGACACATGGAGCATATACTTGCTTCCCTGACCGTTCTGACTTCCATCAGTGATGGAATTATCCTCCATGACCTAATATAATTCTTTTTTAAAACTCTGTTATACTTTTTGGTTTTCACAACATCCCCTGGCCAAAAACACATGACTTGATCAATTAGCAAGAGCTGACAATCCTGTAATTCTCTCACACACACACTAGGGCTGCGTCTAGATGGGCAAGATTTTGCGCAAAAGCAACTGCTTTTGCGGAAAAACTTGCCAGCTGTCTACACTGGCCGCTTGAATTTGCACAAGAACACTGATGGTAAGATTGTCAGTGTTCTTGCGCAAATACTATGATACTCCCGTTTGGGAAAAAGCCCTCTTGCGCAAATGTATTTGTGCAAGAGGGCCAGTGTAGACGGCTAAAAACTGTTTTGCGCAAAAAAGCCCCAATGGCAAAAATGGCGATCGGGGCTTTCTTGCGCAAAACCGCATCTAGATTGGCACGGATGCTTTTCTGCAAAAAGTGCTTTTGCGCAAAAGCATCCATGCCAATCTAGAGGCTCTTTTCTGCAAATGCTTTTAACAGAAAAACTTTTCTGTTAAAAGCATTTGTGGAAAATCATGCCAGTCTAGACGTAGCCTAGGAGTTAGATAATAGAAATGCAAACCAAAAGACAAGATAAAATATAATCTGAAGAAAAACATAACAGACCCCTTCAAAGTCACAGAGTAGCTTATTTATATTTATTAGTAGTAATAGTAGTAGTATTCATATTGTTATTATTTTATTTAATCATTTGGCAGTGGCAACGAGGTGACAACAAGAAGTGCTGTTCTCTGTATGCTACAATCAGTACTACACTCAGGTTTCTAGGCAGCAGGTACTACAGTTCAGCTTCAGATATTTTACCCTCCTCTCCTCAGCTGCTCTGAAGCTACTGTAGGGGGCCCTGCCAGTGGCAGCATAGCTCTTACAGGAACTATTCTGATAAAGAAGAGTAGAGCAGACAATCTCTCTCTAAGATGTTCCTGGCCCTGCATAGTGGAGAGCCACAGGCTAATCCATATCCTCCTTAACCCAGTCTTTCAAAAAGCAAGATGCTGAGAAAAATCCATGAGAAGAATCTTCATGCAACTACCCCTGCAGCTTTTTCCAATCATCTCTTTGCCTCCAGCTCTGATGAGATGTGCATAGTAGGTATTATTGGTTCACTGATTCCTCGTAGTAAGGATATATAGAAACTAATGAGATGACTACAAAGGAAGAAACAGAATGATCACTGAAGCAAACAAAATGCCAACTAGATTATTAAGTAAATAATGAAAGTTTCCATATGTCCAAGAAGCCCAGTCAGCCACTAAAGTCATCAAATGGCCCCAAGCCCTCAGAATAGGACATGAATATCTTGCTGGTAAATATATGCATAGCTAACAGCTCCAGGAACTCCGTGGTTCTTCAGGTCCCTGCTTACAGACTGGCATGGTCCATATGGTAGGATGATATTATTGAATAGTGCTCAGAAGCACTCAATAGTACACCGTACAGAAACACAGGATAGTCATGGTGCTTGTCCTAAAAATGATAAGCATCCTAAGATGCAGCATACAATAGTCAACAAATGGTGGTGGTCAAGGGAGAGATTGACATTGTGTGCCAAGAATTTGTCAGGTACTCATGGTTATTATGGAAACATTAACACCCCTACATGCCCCCTTGTGGCCAGAGCAGTGCCATACCCAATTTGCCTCCGTTTCCCCTCACATTATTTTGGTCTACTCTGGCCATAGAAGTGACCTCACCCTCCAGACAAACCACTTTAGAGTCCAGTCCCTTCCAGAGTCTCAGACTTTTATCGGAGTCCAATAATATCCAAACATATCAAACCTTTAGCCCAGTCAAGCACAGCACCATCCCTTCCTCACAAGGATGCCTTGACTGCTACTGCTTGTCCCCACTTCTAATCCAAGACTCCTGTGCCTCAAATAACCCCACTGTCTTTAGGCTCTCTTCATGAAAGGGGTTAAGTCAGACTGCAGCTCATGCTACCTGTCTCCAGTTCAGCTTCCAGTTCATCCTTTGAGTAGCCTGTCTGCTCTTCTCTCTGGTTTGCCTCTCAAGCTACTTCTCAGAGAGAGAACATGTTCCATCTCCCCTCAACAGCTGGCTCACCCAGCTCTTTCTGAATAGCCTCCACAATTCCCCAGCTGGGGTTAAATAACTAAAGTGAACCCCCTGATCTTCAGTCAGTCAGGATTAGGAGTGTGGAGGGGAAGCAGCGGGGAAGAAACAACTAAATCATCACACTTATTTTTTATTTTTATGAGTTCTGCACACCTAGACTCAAGGTAACTAGGATACCTGTCTTTATACATGGATAGACATCAGAAATAGTCTCATATGATGCTGTTTCAAGCATTTTTATTAACATGTCATGTAGCAGAATATGTGACAGAGTGGTACAAAGATAGTTTCAGCACTTACGGGAATGACCTATATAATTCATGTGTCTTTGCTCCTCATACATGATGCAACCATCTCATGCCCATGCTGAGAAATTCTTTATACCACAATATCATGTATCTCCTTTATGTTCAAAGGAAATGGATTATGCATTTTTAATAGTGTTTGATATGAAATCTGAAATATTCAAGTTTTCTTGAAAGGGGTTAAAATAGATGATATAAGTACAGAGAATAGAAGGTGTTGGTACAGCAAAGCACTGTGCATATGCAAGTATGCACTGCGTGTTGTCTGACACAAGCTATTCAATGATTAATCTGGACCCAAGAATCTGGTTTATGCTGTTAGGGAAACATGACATTAAAAGTTGCATATAAAGCATTAGGGGAGAATTGGACATAGGGAGACAGGCTGACAGGAGAAGGGGGGAAAAGAGGCAACTGCAGCAGACATGGCAGTTGGAGCCCTGAACCTTTTAACTCACTGCCAGAGACTTGGGCACACTCTGGAAGGTGCTTAGGACAGGCCCAAGTCCACCTTTTCCACCCCAAACTCCACCCCTTCCAGGAGAGCAAAGCCATTCCCTCACACTTTCTGTCATCCCTCCTGGACATAGGGTTGATTCTAAGGTCGCAATCACCACATACCTTTTTGCTAAGAGCAAAGTAAACTGTGTTGCCCTCCTTAGCCACCATCTCCTCCTGCCAGGTTTCATTTCTGATATTTCTATGCTCTGGGTTTACAAAAAAAGTCACCTCTAAATCTCAAAAGCACTTTAAACGTGTGCAGAGTAAGAAGGCAATGTCCCCTCGGACTTTAATAGTGTGGAGAGCCAACTTTATATCATTTTCCCCTATGTGTATAGTATGCCCTTCTATTATTGTACCATGCTCATTTCTTCAAGAGCACTTAATGTACTCTGACCAAGATGTAATACCCTGAAACTAATTAATCTGGAGCGCATTTGAAGGAGGAGCAAGCACATCTCACAGAATATATTGCCTTAGTTGAATGATGGATAAATCTTTCTAGTTGCTTGTGTAACTTAGCCTTTATTCCACTGCCCCTGGCATGTTATCTTTTCACTGTTTCACTAGCAACTGTTAGAGAGTGTTATACCAACATACTCACCTCGCTGCCTGTGTAACAATGTTCTTAAGTATTTACTGCTGCAAATGTTAATAACTGAAATGTAATCCAGGGATGTATGTATTTATTTGTAGGGGTAAATGTACTACGCAGAGGCCTCAGTCAGTGTTCAGGACCCATTTTGCTAAATACTGTACAAAAAAAAAGTGTGTGGCTGCATGCTCTCTGCCTTAAAGAATTTACTCTAATTTCTAACGAGATATGAATGTACAAATAATAGGAAGGAAGGCAAAAGAGAGGACAAGGCTAATGAAAATGAGATTGCCAAGTTATACAGATAAACTCAAGCCCAGTTAGTTCCATTCAGCTAAAACTGTCATCTTGGCTCTCATCACCTTGTATCTCAATTACTACATCCTTCTTTCTGGTCTGGTCCAATGCAATCTTGCCCTGTTCGTGACCACTGAAAAATATCATTTTCCTAGCCTATTGCTTTTACCTCCCACTGGTTTCCTCTTCTCTGTCATGCACAAGCTATTTTGTCTTCATTTTCAAAACACCTCATAGTCAATCCCTATTACAAGTGGAAGGGGGAAATATTCTTTGGGAGGGAGGGAAAGCTTTTTTTTGGGAGGGGGAGAGGAGGGAGGAGGTATTCCATGGCAAGTGTGAAGAATTCACCACCCTTAAGAAGGCACAATGTGCTTCCCTTTCTAACCCATTCTCACAACCTGAGCATGCTGTGAAGGAGCAGTCACTGAGCTAAAAAGATTGGGTGATCTGCAGTTGTGACCCTTTCTCCCTCACCATGTACCAGTATGACAGCCAGGAACAATCTCAATTTGGGTTTAATTGTATATGTTTCACACAGATCTAAACACTGGCAATAAGAAGAAGAAAATATTCTATATCCCCTTTTGTGGAAGTGGAAATTCTCTCCAAATGAAGCTTTTCTCTGTTGTCTAGTACTACAAGATATTTTCAAGGTTAAAACCTCCAAATGCACTTTTATCAGAATGATGCTGCAGTGCTGTTTGAGGCATATCCATGGTAATGCATACTACTTGTGACTCACTGAGAAAAGCTAGTCAAATAGGAAGGCATTGATAAACACAGGGCTTAATAGAGCCACCTCTTTAAATATATGTAATCAGAGATTTCACTCAATTTAATAAAATCAGTAGAAATGATATGTTGTAAGTAGTATAAAGATGCTCACTCTGCTACATCTATATTGCGGTGCTATTTTGGGATCCTGGAAGATTCTGCTATTCTGCATCTTTTGAGAAAGCCTGTTATTTCAAAATATAATGGGCTCGTTATTCAAACATCCCTGTAAACCTCATTCCACAAGGGTTAAGGATGTTTTGGAATAGCTCTTTATTTCAAGGTAAGGGTGCAGTGTAGATGCATCCTACCATGGTAGCACCCTGTCAAATAGCAAAAGGCAAAGATTATATGACTGTACAATGTTTCTCTAAACACAAGCTCACTGTTGTTATGATTATTATATTGTCTTGGATAGGTACATGGCTAGGATCTGTAAATCTGTTAAAACTTCTTAAAGAAATAAACAGGGTTTTTTTTAAATCCAGTCCTTTCTACATTGTCACAACAATTAGCATGGCTTCTGTTTTTCCAGAAAAACTCTGCAGTGTAGACATACTCAAAATCTTTTCAAGAGCAATGTATCTACCACCTGTATTTAAATTTTAAATTACAAAGAGAACAGCAGAGAAAATACATCAACCAATCAGCAAATTTATCTTCACAATATTACTTTATTTGACAGCATATAAAAAGTAAAGCCTATTTAAAAGTAATTCATAAAGTTAGCAGTGTAAGAAAACTCAAAGTGATATTTAGTTCACCTCAAATGTTTGAGGCAACAATTTTAATGCCAACTGCATTCAAATATGTACTATAAAGACATTAGACTTAAAACAGTAGTTGTAGAATAAAACAGGGAAAAATCCTTTAATCTTTTTATTTCCTTTAGGGAACTAGCTAAGTAAAGTACATTTCCCACTGTTTTTAGAAATACGGTAAACAACACACCTACTGGTACAGGACAGCGTGATACAGATAAGCAGTAGCATCATATGAAAACATAGATTTCATATGGTGTTTGATTCTTTTTCATTAAAAAAATTTATCTTCTTCATAACTAAGATCTTTGTTGACAGCTTCTGCTGGCATGTCATTGAGCATGGAATGTGAACTAACTCTCTTACTTGTAGGGTGTGCTTTTCAAGTCAGGTTGAGACACGTGTCTGGAGCAGGGTGAGGGAACCTTCCACTGCCACTGTCTCTCATTTCTAAGGCTGTCAGTCTGGCAAATTCCATAAACACAAAACTAAATAAACAAACAACAAAATATGTTTTTAAAAGTCCAAACTCATTCTGTATAAATAGCTTAGCAGGACATTAAAACATCAGCTGTTCTACTCACATTTTGTTTTAGTTTTCCTCATCTTTCCTCTACTATTCTTTCTGACCATTTTTGTTACTCCCCTTTATTAAGTTTTGATTGTAAACTCCTTGAAGCGGAGGTCATCTTTTGTTCTGATACTGCAGGACTGAGTATGGACGCTATGTGTTTCCCTGGTGTGAAGATTTGGGGGATTTCTGTGTACAACTTATGAGTTCTGATTGATGTTATGATGTTTTTATGCCGCTCTTGCTGTATCATGAATGGCCCTCTGTCTACATAGCCATCATCACTGACAGGACCTGCAACTGGTACACACCAGGCGGAAGATGAGGGGGGAGTACTTCACTGTTATGACTGCTTTGACCACACAATCATTGTGCCAAGTAGGATACTTGAATTGGGAACCCAGTTCTCTCCAACTTCCCTCAACAGGAAGCCGGGGATTGGAGAGCAGAAAGATACAAAGCAGGAGGGTTATAAAAAGAAACAGCAACTGAAAGGCGACAAACAGGAAGTTGAGGAAAGGGATTCAATAACACAATTTAAGATCCTTTTCTTTTGTAATGTGGATGTTCCCTCCTTCTGCCTTCTGTTTCACCCCGTCCACATCCTTCCTATTACCCTTTCCCCCTTTTCCTCTTGCCTTCCTAATCACTCCCCTCACCCTAAACTGCATTTATTCATTCTTTCTAATATTGTCACTCTCACTCTTTTCTTCTCTTCTTTGTTCCCCTGGCCTCTGCCCTCTCCACATCTTGCTATAACACAATGGTCACCTGCCATGTAGGGGAGATGAGGAGAAGGGTGAATGCCACTCAAAGCTTATCCAGTACATTTTGAACCTCCCTAGTGTGGCACCTTAGTGACTGACCCATTCTGAACAAGAGAATTTTCCAGACCACGGGAGGTCAATATTGTTTAGCAACATTACCAATAGTTCCACTGTGTTCTGGGCTGTTAGAGGACATTTAGGGGTAAATTAGAGCTAAATAACAAGCATGGAACACTCAGAGCTAGGACTGGTGGCTGTAAACAAACTTTATGGGACTACAGGAAACTTAGCCACACCCAGGAAAAGTGGAAATCTAGCAAACTAAAATCATTCCAGATGGTTTCCAGACCAGAGAATTCTGGACTAGAGAGGTTCAACTTGTAGTCATCTCCATATTGTGGCAATGCAATTGGCCTGTTTCTGTACTCAGTCATAGCAATTCTCAGAGTCATTGGCTTATGTGAGCCTGACCTGGTGTGTAAGAGAAAGCTAGCTGGACTGGAGAGCTTAATAGATGGTAGGGTGGCAAGAGTTGATAGATTTGGTGAGGGGAGGTTGTCCTTGAGGCACATTTGCACTCAGCCAGGCTGCTGTTAGTTTCATTGGCTAAGATGGTTGGGCTTCTTCAGAAGACCAAGCTGCTGAAATCTGCAAACATTAGGACAAAATATTGGTTTTGGAGCTTTGTGTGTTTGTTTGTTTTGTTGGGTTTTTACACAACTTTGTGACGAGCTCTGAAAACAAGGCCATCCCCAGTGTTCATAGACACATTAACCTAGCACATCTTCAGGCACTGAGCCCCTGTTGATGGTATTAAAGGAGCACTAGGCACCTTACACTGCAGTACAGAATAGGACAAAACAGGAAAGAAACAGGCAATGAGAATAAAATGTGTGATATGTTTTTAAAGTATGTATGTCATTCTGGTTGCCCTCTGCAGTGTCTTCAGTACAGTAGTTATTTCTATAATCAGATTTTTATATTAAGCAGACCAAAAATGTCCTTATGGAAAGGCAGTGTTCTTAGTATGCTTATGGTATTCTGAGCATGATTCCATTAGTCTCTTACTCAGATGAAATTATCCGAGCACTAACTTTCATTATCTATATTGAAATAGTTTGGATTTTGTTCCCCTTATTTATTTTATTTTCTACTATTAAATGTTACATCAAGTGTTTTTCAGTTTTGCCTCAGGATCCTTTCCCTATGTTATACTTTATACCATATGACTATTAAATTAAATCCCTTTTATTTATTTTTTTAAATCCTTATTGGTTTATGTAGAGTTGTTATGCTAAATTCAAGTCAAATTATAACAATTTAACTTTAAGATGGAGCTTTAATAGTTCTCAAATGTCATTGTTTTGACTGTTTTAGCCTTACATTCTCAAATCAGAGTAACTGATTGACATTACAATATTTCTGCAAAAGACTACATAGATATATTGTATCTTCAAATACATAATGGAAGAAAAAATATTTTTTAAAAATTACAAAATTAAAAAATAGCAGAGGGAAAGAGAAATTGTGATATTTAGGACAGGGAGAATGGCTATATTTGAAATTGGAAGGAGAATCTATTTGGGAGACTGGTACAGTCAGAACTAATTCTCCACTGTTACACCAGTGACCCATACTGTAACTCAAAAGAGTTGCCCAGTTTAGATCTGGTGTAATAGGTAAAAACTTCCAGGGGATAGCTGGCATAAAACTGGAATAATATGGTGAAGAATCAGATCCAAGTAGTATGTTTTAGATTTCAGGAAATGGAGAAAAGTTTTGGAAATAGAGTAATTGTTGAGGAATAAATACACTTTTATTCTAGAGTCCTCCCAGGTACTTCACTGCAGACAGAATGGCTCATTCAGCTACAACTATGCTAGTCAATTGCCCCAAGTAGTGATAGACATAATATCAGTGATGCTAGAAAAATGAAGGGAGCAGCAAGGGCAGGAGAGAGAGGGAGCTCACACCAATTCATGGAGTATTTTTAAAACAAGGAGAACAAAGTAGAACTGGATTGTTAAATTACAGTAAGTCAATAGAGTCATCTGAAAATTATTTGTATGTGTGAGAAAAGAGCGGTATCCTTCTGCTCATGCTGGAGTGTGGAGAACCAGGAAAAAGGAGAGCTTGAAATAATTTAGGAACGAGAATATAATTGCATGGATTTTAGCAGACAGGGATTCATGGCAGCAGCCTATAGATACAATGGTCCTGATTCACCAGTGCTTTGCATCTTCTGTAGTCATTTAGGGTATGTCTATACTACAGAGAATAATTGAATCTGCCGCTGTTGATCCTCCAGGGTTTTAATTAGCGGGTCTAGTAAAGACATGCTAATTCGAATTGAAGGAGTGCTACAGTCGATGCCAGTAGTCCTGCTTCTATGAAGAGGAAGGGAAGTTAAAGGGAGAGTGTTCTCCCTTTGACTTCCTGCAGTGTGGATAGCGCCAAAAGTCAAATTAAGCTACTTCGACTTCAGCTACGCAATTAACGTAACTGAAGTTGCCTATCTTAATTCAACCTAGTCCTGTAGTGTAGACATAACCTTAGACTGCTGCCAAGACGGTGTAAATGCTATGAAATATGAATTCTTCATTCACATTAGTGGCAGTGTTTTGCTTTTTCAGCATGGGTGTAAATGACTGTCCAAGGCGAAATTTCATGCTGCACACAAAGAATGCGAATCCAGGATGACACCTAAACTACAGACAGTAAATGCAAATGAGAAATTTGAGATGCAAAAGGAGCTGGGGGAGGCTTCTCCTATCCAATAGAAACAGAGTGTGCTGCCCAAGTCATAAGCAAAAGTTTGATTTGTTGAAATTCACCAAGACAGGGAACTTCGGGAGAAGTTATGAAAATGTGGCAAAGTATGTGTATAGTACAGAATTGTCAGCATAAACTGGTAGCAGAGGAAGTCACAGGTCTAAATCTCCATCCAGCATTTAGCAAATGTACATGTTAAATGCTTAGCTATTAAGTGTAAAACTTATGAGACTCACAGAAGTCCTGCAATGAGGTTTACCAGCTAATTTGAATTAGGGGCTTTAAATCGGAATCCCATTTCACTGCCATGTGTAGACGCGGGCAGTTACTTTGGGCTAGTCAATTTCTAAAATGGCGACTGGCTGGGAACATGCAAATTAAGCGTGGGATATTTAAATCCCGGGCTTGATTTGCAATTCCGGTCACCCCCATTAGCTTCCCTATATCGATCTGGGGGCTAATGTTGACGTACCCATAGTGAAATAGGTTTTCCTAGTATCCAACCTGGACCTCTCCCACCACAACTTGAGACCATTGCTCCTTGTTCTGCCATCTGTTACTACTGGAACAGCCTTTCTCTATCCTCTTTGGAACCTCCCTTCATGAAGTTGAAGGCTGCTATCAAATCCCCCCTCACTCTTCGCTACTGCAGACTAAACAGACCCAACTCCCTCAGCCTCTCCTCATAAGTCAGATGCTCCAGCCCCTTAATCATTTTGGTTGCCCTTCACTGGACTCTACAATGCGTTCACATCCTTTTTGTAGTGGGGGGCCCAGATGTGTCAGTGTAGCAACAAATACCAGTACACTATAGCCTTCTATAGTATCAGAGCTGTTGCTATGCCTGACACAATGGCTATTTGGAACTTTACAGCAATGTTGGGAATCAAACCCAAATATGCCTGTTTCAAAAGCACAGGCCCCTTTAACTGGAATTAAACAAAAACTCTGTTAACTTTTACCTGTAGGGGCATATGACATAGTTGTGCATCCCTTATACTTTCCAGCAGAGGGCAGATATGCTTTCACCCACCCACACACACGCACTACTCTCTCACACTTCATTATGTCCGTACAGTTCCTTGTGACCCAAAGTGTAGGAGGTGGTAAAATAAAACTGGGTTTGTAAATTTATGCTTGTATTAATTCCAGCAACTCCTTCAGCATGCCACTATTTCTTTATGGCTACAGCTCTTTGAACCCTTGTCATGGATGTCTGTTACAATCTTCCTTTCATAAAGTCACTGCCACTGCAACACGCAAAGTTGTAATAGGCTGATTTGTCACTGTCAGGAGTATTTTAGTTTATTCTCTCTAAAATGACTATTATTATTAAGGCCTCTCTGAGATTATTGTGTTCAATATTTGATATCAAGGAACTCATTTGTGGTTTTGCAAGGGAAAATTATTAGGGTCATGGGGCTTTTTACTTCTTTCTTTGTGTTGTTAAGAGGTGGGAAGCACTCTCTCTGCCCATGTACAGTAATTGCTGCCTGTAAATGAGAGCATCTGCTGCAAAGGGCACAGCTTTCATATTGATTTACCATTTTCAGTGGGCCAAATAGAAGGTTTTACCTTGATGACTAGTAACTCCCATGATTATTTTAATGTCATATAGTGAATGGAATATCAAGCTGCCCTAGGAAGGACTATGTTACCACACTTCCATTTATGTCCACTGAGCATTCAACTCTGAGGATGACAGTTGTCTATCCAAGTCACCCTGGATTGTCTTGTGCTTCTTAGTATTCATGGCTCACTCTCTAGTTTTGTGCCCTCAAAAAACATCATTCCCTTATTATAAATCATTCTCCTATGCTCGGTCAAACCCTGTCTAAATACTGATTTTTGTGGAACTGTCTCACCCTTTCCCTTTGTCCTCAGCAACTACATGTAGGAATAGAAACAATATTGAAGTCTTTAATAATAATCCACTAAAAAGAGCTGTTTAAAACTACAAGAACCCTCAAAGTACTGAGAAATTGCTTTTTATCCTGGCATCCGATGTAATGTGCCAGAATTGTGTTGTCTAATTTAGAATGCAAGCTCTGAGGAGAAGGGAGTGCCTTGTCTGTCTTCTAGTAACATAGACATTATGATTCTGTAAATTACCATAAGCTGGGGTACCTGACAAGCACACTGGCAACAAATCTAACTCCCTTGTAGTCAAATTACTGCTGTTCCTTTATCTGACCCAGTCCTGGCCATTCTTATGTTCTGCATCCTACAAGAAACCGTGTTTTGAGTCTGTGTCCATACAGATCAAAGCACACTGTGACCATGTGACAAACCATTAAAGCTGGATGGATATTTTTATTAAATGGTCATACTTTTGTCAGAAAACAGTGTTATTTACTATATAAAATAGGTTTGACTCACTGCACACCAGGGTCTCCTTTCATCCCTTCATTCCCACCGCCCCCTGTGACGGCGCATTAGGATTTTCTCGTCTCCTGCACCCCCGTAATGGCATGAACAGACTCCACCAGCCAGTAGAATAGAGGGAGTTTATTGCTTCTCCAGGATACAGAACAGCATAGATGAAATCCAATTATAGGGCCAGGCCCAGGATGCCTCAGCTCCCCTTGAGATGGGGTGGGGGGACTGGGCCCTCAAATCCCAGCACCTGGCTCGGCTGCTTTCTCCATGATACCGACAGAAACTCACTCACTCACTTCCAGCCCTGCCCCCATCTAGGGCTCCCCTCCCCTTCTTCCCATTGTTCCGCTCCCTGGGAGATACCTGTCTGACGAGTTTGAAGCCCCCTTTGCATAATGACTCATCCTCTGCCCTGCTGGGCCGTGCTGCAGGTAGCAGCCAGTGGAGGTCACTCACACTACGTCATACCCCCTTCTCCCCAACATGCACAAAAGTTCCCTGTGTGCCACCTTCCCATCTCCCTTTGTGTCAAGGACTCCCTGAATTCTATCCCTATGCCAGGAGCTCTGCAGAGTCCCCCTTACCATTATAGGGATGTAAAATCCTATTTAATTAGTTAACCAATTAAACATAGTGTTTAACCAGTTAACTGATTAAAGGGGAGTGGATGGTGGGGGAGGGTGCCTCCTTCCAGGAGTGCCTCCAGCCGGAGGAAGAGGGGAGTAATGGAGGAGGACTACTAACTCCTAGCCACAGGCAGGACTGCTCCTCATAGGGGCCCAGCAGGGCTGTTCCCAGGTACCAGTTAACCATTTTAACCATTACCTGTTAAGCATTACCCACCACATCCCTACTTTCCAAAAGCTTTCTGTGTGTCTGTTTTTATCCCCCCCCCCCATGGAAGTGATGGGCAAATAGCTGGCGTGTGTTTGTTTTTCTCTTCTTTTTTTTTTTCTTTTATTCTCTCTCTCTTTCCTCTCCCTCTCCCCCCCCCCCCCCCCCCCCCCCCCCCCACCATTAAGTGGGCTTCTGGGAAGCAATGCACTGGGAAGGAGAAAGGAATGAAGCCTCTTTAATTTTCAGCTGGCTCTGGATCCCTTTGCTGGCAGAGCACTTGCCTCCACAATTATCAGGCGGCTCTCAGCACAAACAGCAAGGAGCAATTATTTCAATCCAAATGGTTTTTCTAGGTTGCTGATTTTCACCAATATTTATACAGTGTTGACCACTGATTCTCAGAACATGCCCACGTATTTTGGAACTGATCTGTTATGTTGTTCAAGAGTGATAGTGTTACATACACAGCAGCATCACATTGAATTTAAGACCTTGCTTAACTTGCTAGTTATTCAGCACTGAATTCATCTAATTATCAGCCATTTTTATAGCTGAGCGATTTTTTTTTTTTGGAGAAAAAATGAATAATTTAGTCCAAAAAATTGTGATTTGTCTCAAATTATTTGACAAATACAATTTATCCACAAAGTATTCTGATAATAATGGAAGGATGATGTGTGGTAAGTAGAGATGGAACTAAGTCAAAATCTACATCTGGGTACAGATTGCAACTTAATGTCAATAGGTGTTCAGCTCGAGGATGGCTAGTTATAAAGAAACGAGCCATGTCAAATCCTGATTTATTATTTAATATTTATATTTTGTAGGGCCAGGAGACCCCAGTCAGGATTTAGGTAACATTCTGAAAAGCCTGCCCAAGGAGCTTACAAGCTAGGAAATCAGAAACAATATGAAAAATCTGATGGGACAAATAAAAGTATGAGGAGGGCAGTATGGATTGTTTGAACCTGCTTTGAGAGCAGTAGCGGGCATGGAAGTATTATGCTTTGTCACAGTGATATATATACTGGATCCCAAAAGGGTACATAGACCTTGGTTGAAATTATGTATCTGTCGAATGCAGTATTGCCATCACTAAACATTCAAAGGTATTGCAGCAGGACCCCCAAATCCAGAGTTTGGCTTAAAAATTGCAAGGTTTTAGAACACGAATACATCTGGGTCAGTGGGATGGTATTATTTAATTTCCAGGTTTTGAGCATCTAAGGTGCAGAAGAGTCACATTTTCATGAGTTTCTCCAAAGTAATCAGAGCTTTAAAAAAAAAAGTAAGTTTTTCATGATGAAAGCTGAGATTCTAATATATTTCAAGGGACTTCAGGAGCAAGTGCCACTCCTGCTAGATGTCTCCACAGATGGAACACTCATGGAGACTGGACTAATCCCACACCGATAGAAATGTTCCCTTCAGGACATGAGCTGTGAGGGGAAGTTTACCCTGGTGTGATCCACACTACCCTCTCCCGTGGTTAACTCTGGCCTTAAAACTGCGTGAATATTTGTCTTAATCATTCTCAATCTAGAGTCTTGGCCAAGGACTAAATTTATTTGAAGAAATTATTTGTATAATGAAAATGCAAGAAATATGTATACCTCAGCATGTGTTTCTGATCAGAAAAGTGACTGAAAGAATAGCAGTCACATTCCAATCTCTCAATGATTTTCATATTGCATTTGCTCAGTTTGAAGGTAAAGATGAGTATGTGGAAAGTCATTTGTAACCGTCAACCCTGCAGATACAACCTTTTGCTCTGACAGCCAAACTTGGTCCCACCCTAGCATATATATTGGCTAACACATTGTAATTAAAATAAAGGTAAGTAAAAATAAAATGTGTCTACACATTACTGAAAAGACAATTACCACTGCAACAACTGCTAGGAGGTCAATTTTTGCAGCTCAGGCAAACAAGTGAAGAGTTATTCGAGTCATTATACTACCAAGACGATCATGATCCTAGAAAAAGTTGATAATTTAACTACTGTTATTTGGTACACAAGCTAAATGAATTAAATAGAAAATAATACACTAGAAATCTCTTTAATTACAGATGGAGGCTAATGAGTGCAAAGGACTTTCAAGTTCATCCTTACCAAAGTCAAAGCAAACTGGGATGGTGTTTACTGATCACATGTCAATATGCTGAATGGTGTTATACAACAGTGTCTGAGCTCTGTCTGCCACCAAAATGCAGATTCATAGAATTCTTTTCTGATCTTTGTCCCACCAGATGAGAGCAACATTAGGCAATCATAACTTATGCTCCTTAAAGGGATGTTTTTTCACATTCCTAGGCAACAGAAGTTATGTTGACCAAAGTGCTAATGTAGACGTAGTCTGAGGTAAAAACTCAGCTTTTTAGCAGTGAAAACAAAACCTTAATTTCCCTCTGACAACCAATAGGTTCTCAAACTTTATTACAGATGAGCTATAAACGTGTACAGTATTCTTCTAATTTCTTCTGAGTCTTTACACTTCCATCCAGCACCTGCTTTATTTTTATTTCAATTTTTAAAAAGAGAAAATAAAGGAAGAACAACCTTAGGAGGTAATCTATTTAGATTTATCAGGGGAATCTATTGGATACTTTTGTGAATAAAAAAAAAATTATTTTCCAAGAATAATAAAGTCTTTTTCTGACTCTTAATTAGGGTGACCATATTTCCCTATGCCAAATATGAGACATGAGGCAAAAATGCCTGGATTTAAGCAAGTTCAACAGAAATCAATCAGCTATGCAATACAAATGCCCAAAACAGTATTAAGTTGACTGAGCACCTAATAAAAAGAAATATTGCATTATTATAACATTAATACTAGGTAAAAATAAAAATATATACTTACAATTAAATGGTTAATGGCTGGAGCGATTTCCCTACTCCAGGGCCAGCCCTGGCTGCACTGACGACTCAGCCCAGCAGACACAGTTGCCTCCCAGCAGGGCCAGTGAGTGCAGCCAGAAGCAGAATGTGAGGAAGTGGGTCTCAAGAGGAACCTGGGGGGAAGGGCAGGCGCTGAGCAATGAGGTGGTAGGAAAGAGGTGTGTGTTGGAGGACTAGGGAGTGGGGATTCTAGGCAGTTGTGGTGGGACATGAGAGCTCTGGGCAGGGGTGGTGTTCAGGGTGCTGTGCTTCTGGCAGAGCTGCAGAAAGCTCTGGCCATAGGGAGTTGTGCGCAATGTTGAATTGGGGGGAGGGGGAGCTGTGGGGCATAGATAGCATGGCCCTGCCCTTGAGGGAAAAGAGCATGCTGGAAGCACAGGTTCGGGTGGCCCACTGTTTGTCTTGATAACTGCCGGTTTGTAAATAATGTCCTCCCCTTCCATGCCATGCTCCATTTCCTCTCTCTGGTCCCTTGCTCTGGGGACTGACCTCCTGGGCCATGCTCCATTGTCCCTCTGGAGGCCCACAAAAATGCTTGGCTCGAGGCTCACAGAAAGTTAATCTGGCCCAGACTCTGCCCATGGGCTCTGCGGGCTTCTGCCTCACAGGGAGCACTGGGCATGCAGGATTAAGCCCTGAAACCCCCAGCCTCACCTCTTGGGGGATGGGAGTATGGATCTGGGCTGCAGTGAGTGTGTGCGCTGGGGATATGGGGTGCACTGCAAATCAAGGGTTAAGACTGAGGGGGTTCTGGAAATTCAGCTCCAGCCTATGGAGAGGCATCCTGGTGATTGGGGCTCCAGTTCCACGGAAGGTCACTGGTGATCTGGGATTCAGCCCCGTGTAGGGGAGGCATCAGGGATCAATGTTTCAGCCCTGAGGTAAGGGCTGTGGCTGCACTGGCTACAGCCTGACCCAGACCAACAGGGAGAGTGGAAAATGCAGGATAATTTCCTTTTTTTTTTTTTTTTTTTAATTAAAGAAGCAGTACATCTGAAAGAGAGCTTACAGGACTGTCCTGTTAAAAATGGGATGGATGGGCACTCTACTATTAATCCTGTATAGTATTAAGAGAGAACTGGGATTCTCTGTAACCACACTTCTTTCTCAATGCCAGCCATTTCCCCTTGTCAGGGCTGTTCCCCACTCTGGCACTCCAAGTGCAAAAGATGGAGGCCCACAAGAGACCTTAAATACCTTGCTTACATAGGTTCTGCTTACAAAAACTCCCCAGAGTCACAAATTCACTGACTTTTGGGGCAGTAGCTGCCACTACCAAGTAAAACAAAAGAAAACCCCTTTTTTCTTGAACCCAGGAGGAAAGCACTTGGATTTCTTCCAGGGAGCTACCCCCACGCTCCTTTACCACAAGATAGTTTGAAAAACAAAGAGAAACCCAACTGAAGTCTCTAGTAGCTGACTGCTTAGTTTTAGGCATGCATATACACACACACACACTCAGACAGACCTCCTGTTTCTTTCCAGGACACAAGAATCAAATCATTACCTTAAAAAAGGTGATTTTATTAACAAAACAAAAAGATATACTTGATAAAGCATACTTGGTTGCTTGGTGTTACAGAGCAACTGAGTAAAACAAATTAAAACACGGAGAACATCTCTGGATACGCTCTTAGATAGTGAATGGGGGAGGGAAGTAATAGATTCACAAAGAGAAGTTTAACCAAACAAACAGCTAAAAAGAAAAATACTCTGATTGTGACTAAATATGCTTTTTCCCCCCCTCTACTCACGATCCGTGCCGATCCGTACTTCAAACTGCAGTTCACTCCTATGTCCAATATTTTAGTCTTGAGGTAAGAGCGGTGGCTGCATCTGCTCCCTTCAGCCCTTAACTTAGAAGGCACACAAAGGAAAAAGCAGACTCGGTATGTATACCAATTCAAATTTCAGCACTGTATCCCATTGGTTCTTCTGACTCCCCTCCCCCCCCTCCGCCAACATCCTCACTAGCTACTTGAGCTGAACCCTTTAGTCACCGAGTGCTGGCCAGCACATCTCCTATCCATCACATGCCTCTAACCAAGAAATGCTGGATATAGTTCAGCTGGAAATATGTTAATATTTCTCCACATTTTGTGTAGAAAGGTAACACTGGGGTAAAGTGTTTCACTGAAAGAAGTAGAGGGACTTCCTTCCAGTCTGGGGAGGGGTGGGGAAGGAGAACTAAATAAGGACAGAAATAAAATCAGATTTCTGTTCTAACAGGAGACATATCTTTAGTCTGTTTATCTCGGAAAGAACAGATGAGCCAGTGTCTCCCAGAAATGTTGCACAACTTCCGCTTTAATAGCACATAAAACCAATTACAACAGATCTATTCAAATGAGAGCTAATACAGGTTCTTTAAACAGAGAGCTAGAATAACACTGCCCCTAATAAGATGAGGAGTGAACCCTTAGACACCATGCTGCCCTTCCGTGTCTCTTTTCCATGATGTGCGGAGGGAGAAGAGCTTGCATGGTGTGAGGTAAATGGGTTTGTGTGTGAGAGCTGTGAAGGGTCATTTCAGTTATTTGACTGAATACCAAATATGTGTCTCTGTATTTGATGAATAACAAATTCAAATAGTGAGTCTAGGGAAAAGATCCAAATTGTGAGGAAATCTTATCAAATTTACTTAGCAGTCCTTTTAAAATAGAAATGTGATGAATTCCGTTGTCTGATTTCCTGAAGGGCAGCTCAATAACATGCTCTGTACTTTCAGTTCTTACTTCTCCATCACAGCGATTGGCATTCTTTTGCAGGAACCACTCAGCAGTCGTTTGAGTAGCTACTGTGGTGTTACAGTTTTGCATCTGATCTAAAAGACATATGGATCAAGCACACAAAACAACTTGATTGGGAGCTCAGGGTGCTCTGCACTGCACAGGAATTGGTGTTTAGATAGCACAGCAATCGTAACTTGCTCATACAAGGTGGAATTTAGTTGCTTTTGATATTACTCAGCACCTCACAGGCTCTCTTCTTAATTGAATAAAAGTCCATTCTTACCACCAGTTATAGGGCCTGATCCTGCAAAGTGAAGAGGGCCTCTTAAGGGACTAAGCTGTGTTTAATGGGAACTGAAAAGTAACTGGAAAATGTTAAGAGCAAGTTAGACAAACACTTGTCCCAAATGGTCTAGATCAGGTTTTCCCCAACCTATGGGTCAGGACCCAAATATGGGTCACCATTACATTGCAAAAGGATTGCCAAGTGTCTCCCCAGGTGGCTCTGCCCTCCCTCCTCCCCCTGTTTATGAATTGCCTTGGGTCACCAAGTCTTCCTGAATTGTCAAAATGGGTCCCCATCTGGAAAAGGTTGGGAACTGCTGCTCTAGATGGTGCTTGGTCCTGCCATGAGGGAAGGGGACTGGACTTGATGACTTCTTGAGATTGCTTCCAGTTCTGTTTCTAAGATTCTAATCTCAGCCTCTGCAGGAGTTTCTATGCACGCTGCAGGATCAGGTCCACAGAATAATTCTCCAGACTCTTGCCATTGAAGCAGTACTTGTGATCTCTGCCATGATAATGAGTATACTCAATGGTATGTTTGGTTTTAAAAGGAACCATGTGCATTAATTGGTAGTTCCCATTTAAAATGTTAATAACCTGAGCCAGTTTTAGTCCAAGTTGGAAAAGATACAGCACTTTACACAGGACTGACATGTAGATGCTGCCTTTCTGAAGTCACTAGCAATATTACTGCAGATTTCAAGGGGCAGTCTGAAGTCCTAAGCATCTGAAGTAAAAAAGCTATTTTTAAAAAGTTATGGTGTGCAAAACCCCATGAGAACATGGAAAAGATTTGACAGGTTTATCATTCAAAAGTGTTCTTCCCAATTTATTTCACACCACTTTCCAGCATGAGACTTAGCACACAAAAAAACGGCAAAATATGAATCTGAAAGGCAGACAGAAGAGGGTCAGTAAAAAAGCTGAGCATGGAAAAAAAATCTTGGGACAATTACAATAGTCATTAGGATTTACAATGGTAACTGGGTAGCAAATGATATTAATTGCTATAGCATCTGATGACCTTTTCAATCACTGAATCATTTCCCTTCAAGTACTTATGAGTTAAAAAATTATTAATAACCCTATTGTATAAATGAGGGAATTGAGGCACAGAACACCTCAGTGAATTGCCAGTGTCACATTGGAAATCGGTGGTAGAACTCAGAATTCAATCAAGAGCTCCCACGTCCTAGTCCAGTGTCTTTACCATTACACCATCCTTCTTTCACCAGACCATTACTATCGCAGTATTGTCTTGGTAAAATCACAAAGGATGGTGAAACTTGCAATGCTCACGGTGTTTTGCCACAACCAGCTAAGAATCCAAGTTGGAAAGTAATTGTAATACTTCTCTGATAGATTATATTTATCAAAGGACAACCTATCCTAAATGCTCAATTACTGAGGGACAATCTACTCTCATTCCTATGTTAGCTTTCTACAACCAACTCACCGTATTCAGCTTCTAATATAAACTGTATCATTAAATATAGTTACCTAAATTTGGATTATTGCAGACTGGGGCTGACAGACTTGCTGAGCGCCTGGACAAGGTAGGGGAAGCTGGCTTCATGCCCTAAGAAGGGGTGAGGCCTCAGACGGAAGAGATTGGGCTAGAACTAGCTTTCCCCCAGGCAACCTCATTGCCACCTGGCACACACCATGCATACCCAAGGCAGCCCTTAGCACTACCCAGAGCACATTACCTGGGGCTCCAGCTGCTGTTGCAGCAGTGGCAGTAGTGGCCAGGAGCCCTGGACCTTTTTGAATTACCAAGGGCAATTGCCCCATTTGCCCCCTCCTGTTGGTGGACCTGATTGCAGATTATGTACTATATGCATTGTATGACTTTTTAAACCAGATTTTGTACTTTTTGATAATCTACTCACTACAGCCAGGGGTACAAACACTCTTTCCTTAACCTGCATTATGTAATTTTAACATTAGCTTTAATGAAAAAAATGTAAATCTGTTCCATACTGAGTATTTTCCAGCTCTTAGCCAAAGATACAGTGACCACAACACTGGGAGTCAAGAGTAGAAGCCTGGGAGCGTAAGGCAGAGAAATCAAAGGGTCATTAGAGCTATGACTGATAAGGGACCCGTCCTCACCCAGGGTAAAAAATGGAATAAATGTCCTCTGAATATAGCACACCTTCAATTGTTGAGACTCTTTGGAATTCCAAGGATGATTTCTCATTGCTCATTTTCTAGTTCCAGAGATCCTGTGAAGGCTAGGAAAGACAATGCTGCCTTTTATCTCTTTTCATATTATAATGAAAAAGTTGGCTCCTTTGGAACTCATTAGGTGCTACATAATGTTCTTCCATTATTCTACTGAACAAAGATTTAATACCTTAAAGAGATACAATCCAATGTATTTACCACATTGATTGAAGCTGACACAAATAAGATCAAGACATTATCTTAGTGGTAATTTCTGTCATGCTCTTTTCCAGGAATAGTGCTCTTCAAAGCCCAAAAGATCTCTCTGTCAAATTAATTGTATACAGTTCTAAGGAGGGTGCTGATATATTAGCTAGGATCCCGCAGTTATGTGTAATGAAGACTAGCCAATAGCTGGTAAAGCTCAAAAGATTCCTGTCTTTTTCATTCAAGCTTGAATAGTATTATAATTTATTTTGAACATTAGGCTGTAAAACCATCACTCTATACAGCAATTCTAGATTTTTGTGACAAGGTTTGGGCTTACTGGTAGAACTGCCTAATGGTTAGGTTGTTGGGCATCCACTCCTCCCCTCTCCTCCCCCTCCCAATCTCCTTTGCTGCTCATCAGAAACCAGACCGATACTGTGATGAGCCACCTCTTCATTAAATAGCTGGGTCATCAACATAGCTCACCCTCTTCCTGAGTAACAGAATCCAAATACATAGAGTCCTACATTGTCACAACAGGCTCCATTTCCTGATTGCTGTAGGCGACTCTCCCATGCCTTGGGGTTTTCAGTATTGCTACCCTCTTCTTGCTTCTGATAGGTGTCTGTAGAAGAAAGATAGTTCATGTCCCCCTCCTCAAGAGTGGCTGGTAGGGGTGCCTGGGCTCTCATTACTCAGATTGGGGAGCCTTTCACCACCTAGTAGTTTCACATTTTTCAGTTCAAACCAGGGTCACTGCTTCCTCAGTTTTGGATCAATTACTTTATCATTCACACAGGTTAGTTCTCTATAAACCCTGCTCAGGACTGGATCATCCTTCTGTTTACTTACAAAGTCTAGGCCTGACACCAGTAGGTCTAGGTTCAAGGGATGCCAAGTCCCCAGTTTTCCTGAATACAAGAAGGGGTAGGGGATTCAGCTCCTGCTGAGACGACCTTTCATAAAGAGATCTTCTGTCTTACTGCCTGCTGCTAACCCACATGGTTTTTGTAACTCAGGACCCTCTACAGGAGGGTCAGTTCCTTCAGATGTGTCCTGACCCTGCTGCCCACACAAGAAACAACTTTGTTTAAGAAACCCATCCTTTCCCCTGACTGACCTGGGGGGAATTGAGGGTCCATGGACAAGCCACCCTTAGGATAGGGCTTTTTCCCTAGCTCTTTAGTCCACATGGTGTAGGAAGGCCATTTGTCCAATTATGTACTAGTCAGTCTTTTTGTCTGAGTTGTACCCTGTCCAGTTCTGGGACAAAACTGGACATGGCTTTTTGGATAAGGAACACCATTTTGAACAGCATGTCACTCCATGTCCAGTAGCATGACCTCATAGACATGCTGTATGCAAAGTCAGATTGGTGGGAGTGAGGCAGCATATTTTTGAAAATGGCTTCCTCTAGGCAGCGTGACTTCACACATACTCTGCAGTTGATTCCCTGAAGTGATTAAATATCTGGTATTCTGGGAGTGCGTACATGGCTTCCCTGATCTGGGGCCAGGCTTCTGTAGCTATTGTCTGTCAACATCAGTGGAGCTAGGCTAGTATACAATTTCCCAAAGTCCCCCTCTTTCCTCCCGACCAATAGATTCACAAAGAGCAAGTCCCAGGAATGAGCAACTTCAGATCTTGGAGTTCTAGGAGTCAGGCCTGCAGTCACCATATAATTTTATGTCAGCCTCATTGTATCGACCAGTGTCTCGGACCTTTGCTGCTAATTTTGTTCCCCATCTGAGACTGTGTAAATCTTTCCAGTAAAACCTATTAAGCCACCTGCCTCCCAGTTTGCTTTTCAAGTTGGAGCCATCACCACTAATATTCTTTATGGCTCTGGGCCACTGCTCGAGGTCAGGACCCCAGTGGGTATCATTCCCAGAAAAAGCAATGTTGGTGGGTCTCAGCCATGATGTCAAACACGTTTAAGATAGCTGCCGTGACCCAGGCATAGTCTTGTGTAGCTACAATACTGGGCCCTGATATACAACTTGGGCTTCACATGTCAGATAGGGTGTCAAAAAATAGCCCAGTATTTGGATGACCACTATGTTGCAGTGGTGACTTCCACTCCGGGGAAGACTTCTGGGTCATTTCCAGGTCCCATCTTTGTGAGTATTATCAGAATGTTTGGGAGAACAAAGTTCAGGGGCCCTGCCTCATGGTTTGCGTTCTCACCTGGCATCATAAAGGGTTACCTTTAAATGGACCAGGCACAGTTATTTCTCTTGCAGTTGTGCTGCTAACTCCCAAATGAGGTGGTGGTGGGGTTGCTGGTTGTTATTGGTTGAAACAGCTGGTTTTGTTACTATTGTTGGGCCTCCTGTTCTTGTTGACTATCAGTCACTTCAGCAATTCATGTATATCCATTTCCTTTTATTTCTCTCCTTCCACTGTGATTTTCTTGTTGTTGTTTTCCTCCTAGGCCTTACAGCTGACCTAAGACAATGCCCACATTCTCCACCAAATTGTAATAGCAACTGGGCTTACCAGTGGCATTGCTCAAAAGTTAAGCCACTTGGCCTTCACCTTCCCCCATCTCTGGGCCTCTCACCGGCAACTATGCCAACACTGTGAAGATGCACTTATTGATGGGTCTGAGTCACAAATTTACTTTGCACCATTCCAGGATAATAGAGCCGAAAGAAATATATAGTGTACCACATTCAAACAACATGATCTGTGTAAGTGATTCATCTTTACTTTGGATCTTTCAGCATCTTCACACTCTTCCTACATCTGAGAGGGAAGTGTGGGAAGGAAGGTTTAGATCCCTTATGCAACCTGGGTATACAGTAAGCGAGTCCATGCCTTCCCACTCCACTGGGCCCCATGAGAGATAACAATTTCACATTGTTGAGTTCCTTGAGTAGAGTGACTTGAGGCTGCCTCCCTGGGCCACTTCCTACCTTTGCCTCCCAGCAAAGTCTCAAAACCCAATATAAGATAGCAAAAGGAAAATACCTGCATCTTGAGTACAGCTGGGCTCAAGTGACAATCCCTTTCTGACAACTAAGGCTTCTGCAGTCAGGCCCTATCAGAGGCGGGCTCAGGTGGGCCATTTGGCCCAGGCCTCAGGAGACAAAGGGCCTCAAATGTTGATGTTTTTCTACCAAGTCATTTTCAGTTATTATACACCTTACAGTTATAACAGTGACAAGAAGCTATATATACACACACCTGCTGCAAAACATTGATTTAAATAATTGTGGAACTTCAGGCCTTAGCCAGTTTTTTGGTCACATCCGAGTTTTCATCTGCGTGACTGGAGTAGCTTCTGTGATTAGTGATTCTATATTATGAAATGCTGTTTACAGTCTTTGCATAGTTTAGAGGTTTTGAAAGTCATAATTAATTCTGTTACTGTAAAGTGATTTTGCTTGGTCTGAGCATGAATTTAACCTTTAAATTAGATGTTTATCTCTGCATAGGAGATTTTCGTATTCACGTTTTTTCTTCTGTGTCCTTATATACAATAACCATACCAGGCTCAGCTGTAAGCTACCTCTTTGTCCAGTTTTAGATTCCCCTTTGAAAGCTTTTTTGTGATAATAAACTTTTAATTTTAGTTGTTTAATAAACTTTATATCTAATCTGGCAATCACCTCATGTTTATATTCATAATAATGCAGTTCTGATGGTGAAAATTTTGTACCCACAAATGATATTTCAATGTCACTGTCTCAAAATGAGAAGATCAAGACACAGAAATGCCAACAGAAGCAATAGATGCAGAATCTACATTTGATTTAGAGACTGTGCAAAGAGAAAATGAGGACCATACATGCAAGTCCATTATCTGTCTACCAGAATACAAAACAGGTTTATCGAGCTGTGTGGGACATTTGTGCGAACAACAATTCTTGAAGAAATATGACATGCAAAGTACTTTTCAATTGTTATTGATATAACCCCAGACTGTTCTCAAAGAACAGATGACCTTAGTTGTTCGATATGTTAACATTGCAGGAATTCAAAGGTTTCCAATTAAAGATTATTCATTTTTTTCGATAATTTCATGGGAAAAAAATGGAAAAGAAATCGCTGCTCATCTATTAGAAATTCTGGAAGGCTTCAAATTAAATTTTCACGTCTGCATTGGACAAGCCTATGACAATGGATCCAATATGGTTGGGAAGTACAACAGAGTACAAGCAGTCCTTCTTAAGCAAAATCCAAACTGTATTTTCTCCAGTTGTGGCAACCACACACTAAATCTTGCCAGCATTCATTGCACTGAATTATGCAAAGCAGCAATCACATACTTTGGAACAATCCAGCAATTGTACAACCTCTTCAGTAGCAGTCCTCAAAAGTGGGAAATTCTAAAGCAGCATCTACCTGTTTCTCTTCATGGCATGTCGACGAAGAGATGGTCAGCACAAACTGATGGCATTACACCAGTTGCACAGCATTTGGATTCTATGAGAAAGGCTTTAAATGAGCTTTAAAAGCTTTAAATGAGTTGTTGAATCTCTTACTCTCAGACCACAGCCTTTTAATGTCATCCATGTGGATGAAGCTGCTAAAAATTATCCAGAAAACTAATCTTGTAATTGAAGCATGCAATGCTACATTAGATGTTCAGAGGGATAACATTGAATGACTTCTTAAAGATATTCAAAAAATTTGTGATCAGTGGGACATAATTCTTTCTGAATCCACATCAGTAGCACAGGGTATTGATACTTCATCTGAGTTTTCCACCAATTGCAGCTTAACATTGCAATCTGATGCAGAAAGGTACTATCGCATCATTTTTTTTTGTTATTATTGACTCCATTAAATTGGGTCTTACACATCAATTTGAATCACTGAAGTAAATTTGTAACCTTTTTGGATTCCTTTGGGAGTTCACAGTACTAAGTGATGAAGATCTATGTTCAGCAGCTGAACAGTTTCAACAAAGGAACAATGAAATTTCAAGCCAAAAGAACTGCTTCAAGAAATATTCAGTTTCCTAATATCACAGTTGCATTACGTATTTTTCTCAGTGGCTTCAGGTGAATGCACATTCAATGTGTTAAAACAAGTAAAGAACTATCATTGTTCTACAATGGGACAAGACTGTTTGAATGGGCTCACAATGCTTAACAGTAATAGTGATGTTGCACGTAAATTAGATTTTTCTTCAATAATAAATGAGTTTGAACACACAGACAGAAAAGCATTCCTAAAAATGAAGAGTTTGCTTGCAGTGGAAACTCACAATTAAAGTTAAATTTTAATATACATGCTATTGGTATAATGACTTAATTGTTAATAAATGTCTCAAGTGTTCATTTTCATATATTCTTTTGGTTTTAGTATGCCCCTGTGGATGAGAAGTTAGATATGTTGGGGGCCTGCTGCTGTGGCTGGGCTGGGGCCTCTAAACTCAAAGCGGCCTGGGCCTCTGTCATTCTCTGAGAGGGTCTGTCTGCAGTACTTTTGTTCAGGAGCTCTCAGAATAGGTCTGTTGCCCTGTCCTGTCCTGTCCTGTCCCGTCCACCCCCTTCTGAGCTGTCTGGTTCTCTGTTACACACCTCCTCCAGCTGGAGCAGATGCATGAGACAGAATAATAAGGGCCCAGAACTACTCCTCAGCCCCTTAGTTCCAAGAGTTTATAACCCCCTGCAGAATGTCTCATTATTTTAACTTGTCAGCCACTATTCATGCCCACTCACACAGGCAATGCCAATTACAAACCATAATACATTCCAGAGCCACTGTGCCCAATAGAGAACCCCTCCCTGAGAGGCACAAGCAGCATGCGCACTATTGCTCTCCCCCATGGTTTTTCATATAACAGCAATCCCAGAGAGAGCCTTGGCCGCCCCATAAGATCTTTTCTCTGACTAGGACCAAGAAGAACACTGTGGCTACGTCTACATTGGCGCGCTTTTGCGCCAAAGCTATGCAAAT
>CM057847.1:104785846-104804891 GCA_030068395.1 Apalone spinifera
AGATTGTGTGGCCTGCCTTGTGCAGGGGGTCAGACTAGATGATCATAATGGTCCATTCTGACCTTAAAGAATATGAGTCTAAAAACAACAACAAACAAATATTTGATAATAGAGGACTCTTCAGTCCATAAAACTAAGGTACAACAAGGCTGAACGTTGAAGCTGGATACAGCTTCAGATTTAAAAAATTGTACCTTATTTCTAAGTGAGAGTAATTAGCCATTGGAACAATTTACCAAGGATAGAGGTGGATTCTCCATCACTGGCAAGTTTTAAATCAAGGTTGTTTTTGTAAGAGGTCTGCTCTAGGAGTTATTTTGAGGAAGTTCTACTGTCTGTGTCCAACTAGATCATCACAATGGCCCCTTCTAGCCTTTGGAATCTGAACACAGAGAAATTGAATAAAACATGAGACACTCTCGCTGGAAGATTACAATATCACACTACTTAGTTTCTTAAAATCCCAAACCCCTGTGTGCCACATAGAGGGACACAGTAGGCTGTTCCCTGAAACAGGCACAACTCATCCCACTTTATTATAAGCTGGCCCTCTGCAGAGTGACTGATTGCAGTGTTGAGCTTCCCTATTGTCAGAAATAAGGCCCTGCAGCTGCACCTTACAGCATAATGAGCACAGCTGGGCTGCATCAGCTAGGCCTTTGGGACTGACCTTCTTACACTCAGCAGCAGCATCTCACTTCCTGATTGGGACACATACCCACAGATTCTCTGTGCTAGCCTTGTTGCTGCACTGCTTCTACCTAGACCCTACTCTGCACCAAGCCTTGTTTTAGTCCTTCCCTGACTTCAGGCAATCCAGTTTGGACCTTTGACTCATCCCTGGGCTCTGATCTTCACACTGCATCTTGCTCTGACTCCCACTATGCTAACTGGACCACATCAACCATGACTGGGTCTTCTGACACCTACAGAGCCCTCTGCCTGCAAGTAGAAGCAGGAACCCCTTATAAATTGAAGTGATAGCTTGTCATTTTAACACAGCTTTCAGTACACCATAGAATGCAGTAACAATTTTTTAATGGACAAGAATTAAAGCAAAAGTATCACAAAACTCTGTGTGGCATTGTGGTCATAGCCCACACAAAATATAACATGTCTTCAAAGCCATGACCATCCAAATAGCCCTGTATCATAAAGCTCCCCACCCCTGCTAGCACAACAGCTGATTTTATTCTGGTCCATTCCCAGAGCATTAAAAAAAAAAAAAAAAGTTTTCCCTCAGTAAGTATTCCACTCCATCTGTTGCTGTCCGGTCACTTCTCTGGGCATCAATCATTGCACAGATGGAGGGGCTATTCCCTGAAGCCTGAAATAACTGGTCTTTCTTCCATTCGGGAACTGGGCTAAGAGCTATTCGACTGCAGTGTAGACAATTGGGCTGGAGCCCAGGCTTTAGGACCTCACAAGGCAGGATAGTCCCAGAACACAGTCTGCTGCCAGAGCCCAAACGTCTACATTGCCACTCAACAGCCCTTAGCCTGAGCTCGGAGAGTCAGCTGGCATGGACCAGCCACAGATGTCTAATTGCAGCGTAGGCATAACCTTAGAGTCCAAACAGCCCTAATCTCTCTCTCCCAAACAAAACACAAACCGCCCCCTTTGCGGTGGTCACTAAGGCTAGATGGCAATGTGAGCTCAGAGTGCTGAATGCTGCTCTCTGGATTGTCTCCTTCTTGCTGGGTTGGTCTGAGTCCTTCTGCTCCTTAGGCCAGATTCTCTTCTGCCTTTTTCAGCTGCCTTCTTATCTCCTGTCTCTTGGACAGTAGAAAACAAAATGACAGACCACCACTGCAGCAACTTGTTTGTACCCCCTGAGCCTGACTTGCCAAGAGGCGATCAACAACCATTTCCTTTGTTTTAGAGTAGTGCCCCTCCCCTCCAGCAGAAGTTAGACCCAACTCCTGCTGCTGCCCTATGTCCACCATGTGAGGCAGGCTAATGGGATACTTGAAGAGTCCTCCCTGCTGTTACCCAGTCAGAGCAGATATGTGAAGGGAGGGCTTTGCACAGCTGGATACCAGGCCAGCACCATTTCTTCCCACAGTTCTCCAAGTGGGCAGACAACTAACTCCCAGAGCGCTCCATTGCACTCTGTGAATGATGCAATGAGTTGCAGCACTATGAATCATTGCCCAGCACAGTATCGGTGCAGATGCAATGCATAACAGCAGAGTCCTGGCATAGAAAGTGTGGATGTGCTATAGTAGCAGATCAGCCTGCTGTGCTTTCACTAGTTCCCAGTTGTGTAGCCTGGGGTTAGCTTGATTTGGAGACAGGTTCTTCCATCTTATTTCATATTTACAGTGTGACTACCACAAATGTAACTTTGACTCAATACATTGGCCAGCATTATATAACAGGAGCTGTTCCCAATGAATTCCTTCTCACCTCGCAATCTATGAAAGTGTATGCTATCGGGTTGTCTCTTTTACCACTGTTACTATTGGGTGTCTTCTAGTTACTGGGAGGGGGAGGTAGCATGGGGCCGTATTGCTAATGGAGAGTTGACACTGCAAGAAACATATTGTGTCTCTTTCACCCTCCAAAAAATAAAACTGATATTCTCTCTTATGCCTTTAATTATTATGAGCTCATTAAATCAAGCCATGGGTATGTAGCAATGAGATCATAATTATATATGGAGATATACCATCTCATAGAGCTGGAAGGAACCTTGAGAGGTCATTGAAAGACCAAGTACCATCCCTGATAGATTTGCCCCAGATCCCAAAATGGCCCTCTCCAGGATTGAACTCACAACCCTGGGTTTAGCATGCTGAAACCACTGAGCTATCTCTTTCCGTGATCCTGCCTGTGCTAAGTATTGGAATTGCACTCACTAGACACTCAACTCTTGTCCCACCATGCACTGAGTCAGTTGAAAACATAGAAAGAAGTCTCCGTGAAATCTCTTCATAGAGTGTTCAAAAGTTTGATCAGAAACCCAGACAAGTCCAAAATATATAAAGTTTGTATACTTATAGATTTAAGTAATGCTACATATACAACCCTCTGCCTTTTTCCAATAGCTTTAAAATCATTTGCCACCTTCTATAGAATGATTTGATCAATAGAAGGTGGATGAGGAAAATGAAAACACAATCCCACAATACATTTTACTTTCATAAAGTAGCAAACATTCAAGATAAGAGGGAGAGGCATAAGGATCTTGCACAAAAAGGGGATTTTGAGCAAAAAAGAAACATCCACATTGCATGTTTTTGCGCAAAAACCCTTTGTGCAAAAACGGATTGGAAGTGAACATGCAAATGAAGCACTGGAAAACACTAATCCATGCTTCATTTGCATTGCCTCTTTCAGAAAACTTGTAGTATAGACAAAGCCAAAGTGAGCAAGGTAATATCTTTTATTGGGCTAACTTCTGAAGGGAGCTCTGTGTAAGCTCAAAAGCTTGTCTCTCACCAACAGAAGATGGTCCAATAAGATGTTACCTCATCCATCTTGTCTCTGTAATAGATGAAAGGTGTAAGCTAAAGAAGGGTGATCCAGTGCCAGATTCAAAGAGGAGTTGCTTCAATGTGCTGATTCTCTAGGGATACTCAATTAAGAAATCATTTTTTACCTACATGAAAAAAATCACAAATAATTCCCATAGTAGTGAGTTGGGTTGGTTTTTGTTTTTTTTTGGTTATATGCTAATTGTTTCTTGTTATTACTCTACTGGTGCCATCTCATTTTCCTCATGCTGTGCCTCATTTGCATTTTGTCTTGTATATCCCCTTTTCAGCAACTGCCTTTTGCTGGTCAAAAAACCCATGGGTATAAATGAATGCCAAATATATATTAAGCTGTACAAAAGAGGCACATGTGTTTCATGGTTACTTTATATATACATAAGGATGACTTTGTGTGTGTGTAGAGTATTAATTATTCATGAAGACAGTCTCATTTGCCCTAAAGAGTGCCATGTTTTTCATTATATTGTCATAAAACAGCTGAACAATTCTCATAAGTCCACTCTGGAATTCCAAAAAATGACTTGTCTGAGACAGGAACTTTTTTTCCCTGCAAGGCTATATTAAAACAACAAAACAAAACAAAATTTAAAAAAACCAACCCCCCCCCCCACACACACACGCTCTGGAAGTGCTGCTGCTCCTCCATGGTGACTGCTTCTTGTGCCTCAGACTGGCAAATATGCCTCTGAGATCAATCAACAAAGGGAGAATGGCTGGAGAATCTACGTAGGTGAGGATTCAAAAATCTGGGCCTTGCCGCTTTCTTGCCCCCCTCCGTTAATCTTGTATACTTGGGCACAAAGAGCCCCGTGATGTCCAAGAGATTTAGATACACATACACTTTGGCTCTCTGAATTCTGCCTCTGCACATACGACATCATCAGATTGGGCCAAAGCTCATTGAATAAATAAATTCATCCTAAATGAGTGGTTCTTAAGCAGGTGTCCTTGGGGGTATGCCCACAATGGGACAGGTGGGTAAACCCTGAGTTGGGTAGACTTGCAATGATGGGGTAGGAACAATGTGGTCCTCTCTACCCCCACCCAGCCTGGTGAGGGAGGGGAGGAGAGCAGGAGGGATAGACACTCTGGCATGAGGCCCCCATAACAATTTGCTCTCTGCTTCCCTCACCAGTTCCAGCTACCCTGCTGGGTGCTTGAAGCTTGCCCCTCTCCGCTTGGTGGGGAGGGGAATCAGGTGCTTACCCTTCTCTTCCCACTAAGTGCTCCAGCTGGGGTATGGGATTGGAGCATGGCAGTTTGCCCAGCTCTACTCACCCCATGCTCCAGCCAGGGAGCAGGGACTTGCCCCATTCTTCCTGCCCACCCATCACTCCATTCGGGGAGCAGGCTTATGAGCTTGCCCCACTCTGCTCGCAAGGTGCTCCTGATGGAGAGTGGGAGTAGCACACAAGAGCTCATAAGCCCCTGATTCTGCTCCCTGGCAAGAGCTCTGGGTGAGCAGAGCAGAGCAAACCCTGGCGCCTGGTCCCACCTGGAACAATAGGTGGAGAGAGGCAAGTCCTCCATCCAAGAGGGATCAAAGCTGGGGATGGGAGCAGGTGGGCCTGGATGTTTAGTGGATGGGCTGCACTCACCTGTGCCCATGTTCCTTGGGTACACAGAGGTCTTCCAGGAGGTACATTAACCCATCTAGATATTTGTCTAGTTTTACATCAGGCTTACATAAAAAGCACTAGAAAACTCAAAGCAAACTAAAATTTCATACAATTACTTGTCTATAGACTATACACTGACATGTAAGGACAATATTTCTATTCCAACTGATTCATTTTATAATTATATGGTAAAATGAGTTTCCTCATTTTTGACATCAGTTTACTCAGTGAAGGTCTGTTTATTTGATATCTGTGACAGGATTATTTGCTGCTCAAGGTCACATTAAGTTTATGGCACAAAAATCAGTTCCATGTTACATACATATACCATTTCAAAGATTTGACTCAAATCACTTTTCCTAAACCAGCAAGCAGCAACACAAGTCTTAATAAAATACTTCGATAATAATAAGTCTTCTTATAATTCTTTGAGAATGGCAAGGCAATGAACTGCCAATTAAAATAGCTGGAAGACTGAACAATTGAGTTCTGAAATACTAAGTTTGTTCAGAGCATTTTTCAAAAAAAAACCTGTTATCTCCTATCAAGAGGCAAATGAATATTGTGAATGATAAAAAGACCAGCCAATCAGAGTAATACCCTTTTTAAAAAAAAAAAATATCAATACATTTAAGTGCTTCTTCTGAAACATTAGGTCAGACTTTTTAAACCAGTTCCCTTGTGGATGAACTACATTAAATTGAAATGCAGGTGCTTTTCACAAATATAATTACAACCACACCCAAGAGATTTTTTAAAAATGTTTGCCTTTCTAATTCTTCCTGTTTTTTTAAAAGAATCGAATGCTAGGCTTTTGAAATGCATTAGCAACAAACAGACTCTTAATTATACCTAAAAAGAGACCTTCTATTGATAAACTTTGTACCTTTAAATGTTTATGTAGAGTTTGAGTATAATGTTTGATTTTAAGTAACCAGAGAAAATAGGTGCTTTTACTCTTTCAAAATCATTTTATAACTACAGATAAATAAAAATTGGAAGGGTACTGGTAATTTGAATTTTTGCTTTCAAATAAGTCTCCCTAATTAATTATTCTACTGACAGAAAGAAGCCTGGGTTTCTTCACTGAGGTATCATAAAAGTGTGTTTATTGTTAATTCCAATGTTTAGCCCAGTCCTGCTCCCATTTGCCACTGATTTCAATGGAAGCAAGTTCAGGTTTTGTTTGCAATTGTCACATGATAGTGCATTGGAGCATTTCATATAGAAAAATTATACTTTTTTAATATTGTAAAATGCCTCTTAATTTTATTAAAATGTATTACAAATGGGCAAATAGATGTCTTCCTATTCTATATTGTACTGTAATTTTTAATCCCAACACAAAAATTAATACATGGCACTAAAAAAAAAAAATCTAGCAGGCAGACAAAACTCAACCCAATAAAATGCCTGATTCAGCAAAGCTCTTACCTACATGTTTAATTTTAAGCATATGATTAAATCCAACCCTATTCAGCACAGTTCTTAAGTGTGTATTTCAAACTAAGCACATACTTAAGTGCTTTGCTGAACTGGGGCCAAAAATAACTAATTTTCCACATTAGGCGGCTGTGAACAAGTTATTAACATGTCTCTAATTTCCTCAGAATCTCGGTCTTAAAAATAAAAATTATGCCTCAAATTATAGAAAGCACATGCAAAGATTTTTCTTTACCAAAAAACCCCCGAAGAACATACCAAGAACAAAGCATCCATGCCCTGGTAAATAGCCAATTAATCCAGCCAGAGGACTGGATGATCTAGTGAATTCTTTATGGCTTCTGAAACCTTTTTCTTTCTGGTCATCCTTTCATATTGGAATAAATTCAGTTATAAAAGGTTATTCCTATTTGGCTACTCTGTGTTGGCCAGAACAAAAACACCTTTACTTGCAGACCAAGGTCAGCTTCACATGATTTGATAGAAAAGTGTGACTATAACTGAGACAAGGAAGGTACCAATAAAAGCCTCTGGTTCACAGCACAATAGATTACATGTCATTGGGTTTTCAGGGGAAAACCAGAAATATATTCAAACATTAATACTTTTTCTATTTGTATTCAATTATTTTATCTTTTGGGATTAATAAACCATTAGAAAGAAGTTTTGCTTCCTAAACTCTTCTATTCTGCTGAGTTGTTTCACCAGTATAGAGATGACTTTTGTGGAAGAGGGAAGTTGATTAGTGGAAGGGACATAAAAATTGTATTGAAGGGAATCTTGGACCTGGTTCTCCACTCTGGGATCTCAGTTTTATGCAAGCCTAACTCCATTGGATCTAATTCACCATACCTTGCACAATAATTTAAGACCAGTGAAAAGGGGGTGAAAAACACTACCAGTTTAGAATGGTAGCATTTTACAGCCAACATGGATGTTTTTAAAAAGGGTGCACATGTTGTGGAGAATCAGATCCCTAGACTTCAATTGTGTTACTTCAGATTTACATTGCTGTAAGAGTTACTTTCACTAATAGTTCATATTTTATAAACACGATATCTGGAAGTTGCAGGTGCTATCTCTGGTGACTGGCAGCTGCTACTGTCAGTCTGGATGTTCTCTCTCACTGCTCCATCTTTGATAGTTCTAACTTCCCAGGCAGGGTTTTATATAAACCACTCCCTGTGTAGCTTCAGACAAAGTTATAAAATCTCATGTGTGTTCCTACACCTCTGTCTACTGCAGAGATGATAGGCAAGAATTCAGCACTCTGCTATCTGATTCTGTTACTTTAACATTTTTATATGCCAAAATCTAACTAAGCAAATAATTGGTTGTCCAGAGTGGTGGTTTCTTGTTTTCTAGTCTCTCTGACTTTCTATTAATATTGCCTTTTCATATGTACTGGTTACTTGACATTTAAGCCCTCTGAATTGTAATTATGTCATCCTATCTAAATGAAGTTGTTATGAGTTCAAGCACCTCAGCTGATTTTAATTGCATTGGTATCACTCTGAGAGACAGGTGGCTTCTCAAATAACTGGATCCAAACAATTAAAGGTTTTAAAAGGTCAAACACAACAACTTGAACTTCAGTCACAAATAATTGGAAGCCATTTTAGACCACAGTGGGCAGTTATAATACTGTATAGCCCCTGTGAGAAATGCCCTTGATACATATGCAGCTGCATTCCACACCAGCTGAAGTTTCTGAATGGCCCCATTTAGTGCATTGCAGTAGAACAAAAACATGGATCCCTGGGTCAAGGTCCACATCTCAGAAGAAAAGGTTCCAAGTTCTCCAGTGCAGATGTAGAAAAGTGTTTTTGGCCACTACAGGCCCTACATATACAAAAGCAGCTGATGATCCAGTAATACCCCAGTTTGTAAACTGGGCTAACAGGGAGCATGTCCTTTCAACCAAGGGTTAAACAACTTTCCACTTATTAATGTTGTATCTCCTAATCTATCAGAATCAGCCCAGTCTTAGGTATATTGAATCTTAGGTAACTCACCCTGATGGCAGTCAGAATCCCATTCATTCAGTGGCTCAGGTCAGATGAAATGGACATATAAAGCTGCATATTTTCACCCAGGGCTGGTGTGAGGCATGTGCAGCTGGTTCCACCATGCTTTATTATTGGCTCTGCCTGCCCAGGTGGCACATCCTGCCTGAGGCACATCCTACCCTTAACACTGGGACCTGTGGCAGCCTCCTCCTCTTCTACCATGGGCTGGACCCTCTCCACCCCTGCTTAGCAGGGGCTCCTGCCCACAGGAGAAAAGAAGGAGACTGCCACAGGTCCCAGTGTTAAGGGTACCCCAGGCAGCCCAACCCACCACGCTGCTGTTCTGAGAGCTCTTTGAGCCACTGTGGGAGCAGCTGCCACAACCCTGTATGTGCAGATAGAGCCCTGGGCCTGGTATACAGCAACTGCCAGCCCAGATTGCATCATCCCCATTTGAATAAGACCCTGCAAATAATCACATTTACCCTGTTTTCACCACACTGGAGTCACTATAGGCCAGTCTCATATCAATGCATGACTAGGCCTATGTTTGTAAGTGACTGAGTGCTGAAAGAAGCCTCCCCTCCCGCCCCCCCACTGTTTGTCTACTGGTTACAACTGTATGCCTTTGTGTAGTTAGGTGTCTTCAGTCATACAATGGCTGACAATTTTCATTTTGAGGTATGGGCTAGAACAATTTTAATAATTTTTTGTTAAAAAATACAAAAAAGAAATAAATCAAGCATCAGAACGTTATTGGGAAAAGTAATGTGTTGTAAGCCTGAGGAAGAAGGTGTAAAAAGTCCATAAAGAGGATATTTTACAGGAGGCCCAGGCTAGCTAAAGTAGTTTATTTGAGGACAATCAAGGCTTCTTTTATCCCATAAACCTTTTTTCAACAAAAAAGTATAAACTTAAGAAAAACTTTTTCAAATCTCTTTAGAGAGAACCCGCAGAGCTAATAATTTATTTGTGGAGCTATGTTCTTTTCTAGTACTTTTGTCTTTCTTCTATTCCAGTCATTTAGCTGGACGAATTGTCTCTGCCCACTTGTAAAGTACAGGTATTATGATAGAGAAATATTAGCAAATGGCCAATTGATTTTTCATAAGTCTTTTACCAGAATAGCTCCAGTTTCCATTAAAGACAATTTACAAGCAATGAAATGGTACACCTCAGTCAGAAGTCTCAAACTTGGTATCCAGCTAGACTAGCAATAGGCTTTCACGTTATTTTTCGATTTTATAATCAAGCAAAATGATTTAGCATAATCTACTTTAGTAAAATTACCTTTATATGTGGCTGATATTTTTTATTTTAAAATTGGTTATGAACCAGATTCCCTAGTGCTTAATTTCCTTTTGGTCACTGGGTCAAGTTCTCTTTCCCCTACTGATAGGCAGCATGAATTAGATATCTTCATTTAAAAACAAAAGGAACATCTTTCCAGCTATGGATAAGGGATGATAAAAATGACCTGACAGAGGATGCAGGCCAGCAGTTTCTATTCATAGATACAACTCCCATATCCACCCATCCTGTTTTGGACAGGCATTGGAGGAGCCAGTTCAGACAAACATGTCCCAGTTATTTAACTGGACATGCTGTTTTTGTTCCCTGTGCATTTTTCATTACTATCATTATGTATGTGTTTTGCTGTCACTAGTCACTCTTGCAGGCAAGCACGAAGACAACAATACAGCCCTAGATTGCATAATATCTAAGGCTTTCATAGATCTATTTGAAAGATTGGGGATTTAAAAGTACAAGTGACTTTACACTACAGAAGTAGACTTCTATCAGGGAATAGTAAAGCTACTATAACAGAATCGCTGTAGTGGCTATGTGAGTAAATGTTTCTGGGGGTACTGAAACAAGCAGCTTTTATCAGATGTGGCTCCTTGCAGATGGTGAGAAGAGCTCCAGTCTGAGGAAGTAACTTTGCCTAGGGTGAAAGCAAAATGGTTTTAATATAACACCACCAGTAGCCAGAGGGGACTTGGCATCTATCCTCTGCCATTAACAGCTAGATATAGTTCTGCTGTTTGTTCAGCTTGATTAATTAATTTGGAGACTCAGCCTTCCTGTGCTAAACCATTAAGGGCTTTTGAGACTATCCAAGAAAATTAATCCAGATTAAATAAAGTGTGAGTTTGAAGTGAGCCACATTAAAAAGTGTATGAACAGGCTCATTGGCTACATCTACACTGCATCTACACTGCAAGGAAGCCTCAAAATTAGTCTGAGGCAGGCTTCCCTAATGTAGATGTGCTATCTTGATTTAGATCCCCAGGAGGCACTGGTGAGGAATAACTTAGAATGGCCCTGGTGAGAGCCAGTTTTGAAATAGCAGTAGTGGAGCATCTACACACTCCTTATTTCGAAATAGCTATTTCAGAATAGGCATTATTCTTCCTAGAATGCCATTTACAGATTTTGGAATAAGCCACCCATTATTTTGAAATAACAGAATGGCTGTGTAGATGCTTGCATTGTTATTTTGGAATAACAGTCGTTACTCCGAAATAACTTTGCTGTGTAGACACACCCATTCAGAATTCAAGTGGCCTTAGTTTAATTCAATTGAGAAGTGATTTAAACTAAACCAAATAAAAGGCACTTCAATTCTGAATAAGCATCCACACGAAGATAAAACAGTTTAAATAATGCACTTTAATTCAAATTATGGAAAGGTATTAATTTAGTTTTCTTGGATGTCTCCATGTACACAAGCCCGAAGAAGTGACCATGAGATCATACAACACTGTTCACATGTGCAACATTTGGATCATGGCCCAGTGGTGCCACTGCTACTCACACTGATTATTTTCTTATTGTAGTAAGTAATCTCAGAAAAACAGAAGAGAGGAAGTTACTTTTCAACAGTAGTAATGGTAGCAGAACTAAGATCTTGGAGCTCCATGTTGTTTCAAACGCCCATTCCTTTTCTAGCACAAAATAGGCTGCATTCTGCTATCAATTACATGAGTCCAGCCACCAGGAAATTCAGTCCATGAGAGAGGATCTTGGGATAAGCAACCAGACAAGGCTGCCTGGAAAAGGAGTTTTTTTCCATTTTTAAGAAACCCACTTTGTACCTCTAAAAGGCCTTTCATCTGAGAATGTCAAAATACAGTAGACTTCCGATAATCCGGAACCTATGGGACTTAGGTGGTGCCAGATTATCAGATATGCCGGACTATCAGGAGGTACTATAAGCAGGTTTTATATATATATATATATATATATATATACTGTATACATTATATACTGTATACAAAGCATTCTTAACCCTTTTTACTGTACATACTGTATGCAGTATACTGTAATGTTTTAGTTTTTTTAAGCCTTTTTTACCCTTTTTGCTCAGTTCAGCTGCTGCCGCTGTTACCTTGTGACTCACTTCTTGACGAAGCTTACTCACTAGGCTCTTGCCATTTTGATGCTGGACTATCAGGAGTGCCGGACTATTGGATGCCGGACTATTGGAGTTTTACTGTACATGTTAAAAAAAATCTAAAAATTTCCATGTAAGACTATTAATTAAAAAACAAAACAAAACCCAAAACTTACCTGGGCCCTAAACTAGAGATATGTTTACACAAACTGTAAACTGATTCCAATTTGCTTGGATTTTTTTTCTGCCTCTTTTAGTATACTAAAAGAAAAAGCAATACATTAAAATCAAACCAGGAAGTATAATTAAGATACAAAAAAAAATCTGTGTTAGAACAATAACTGAAAGCTCTAGAAACAACATATTCACAACTGTGTAGTCAGAATATGGATATCCCAGCTGCCATTAATCAACAACTGGCCATACACCTTCTGAGAACCACCACCATGTGAGTGACTGCACCAGCTAGCAGTTTTGTAGCTAATCAGATGATAGCAGGACTCAAGCGACCCATTATCACTAATAGTGTCAAAAGTGAAACAGATCACAGAGGGCTCAGAGAAGGTGGTTTTCAAAAATGTAAAGAACTTTCAAGCATGTCAAAAAGATTTTTAAGCCCCCCAGTGGAATAGTCTGTTAGAGATGATAGAACAGGCAGCCACAATTCTGAACAAGTACTACACCAGATAAAAATTAATATCTGGCAACCTTGACTGGAAGCATTGGGCAAGAGCTGGGAAAGCCAGATGGGAGTAGAATAATTTCAATAGATATTAAAAGATCAAAAAAACCTTCACTACCCCAATCTTAACCCTCAATGCCTTTTAAAGTCCACAAAAGGAGCTAGCGGGCTTTTTAAAAGATTCCAAAATAAAAATAATAAAGTTAGTGCAATGCCCTAGTCAACTAGGATACAATAAGGCAGTTTTGTCTGTGTTTGCCACTTTAAAATGTGCAGGGGAGCAAAATGAACTTTAAGTTCAGGAAACACCCCATGGAAGACAGATATCATTTCAAAATGTAATTGACAGCAATTTACAATATCTGCAGAGTATCAGGAATGGCCAAGGAGTCCATGGGTTGGGAACATTTACAGATTTTTGGGACTTTTTTATGAAATGGTCAAACAACCATGAAATGATAAAATTAAAAATCTTATCCAGACCAAGCATTATTAATAAGTCAATCAATAAATCACAATCTGACTCCTTCCTTTTGATTAACTTTAAAAAAATGCATCTTGCTGCTCTTTTCCATCACTCTTTTATAGTGTCCTTTCCCCTTTCAAACAGGATTATTCAAGTGTCATACAGGTATAATTTACACCTCCCCTTTCCAGGTTAGCAATCCACACCCCAAAAGTATTCACAGCACAGGGAGGCAGACACTCATTAACTTCCCTTGGATTTAGTTACTGTTGTCAATTTTTTTACAGGGGCTTGATAGCGTTAATTTATAGCCAAGATTCTCCAGGTGACATACTGGCAAGGCTGCTGAGCATATGCTGAATGAATGCATTCCCTTTCCCTCCTGACCATGTACTCTTCCCAGCCAATATCCCTGATTTCTTTCATTGCACTAACCTAGCATAATATTCCCCAGCAAAAAGGAAGTTCTGCATGATTTGCATGAGTCTCTTAGGACCACGGAAGCAGAAAGTGTCTCGTCTCATTTTATACTGACAAGAATTGGAATAAAACCAGACTGAATTTGATCATTTCATCTCATAAAAAAGTTTTGATTTGCTATGACTTTTTCCTCCTCCAAAACCCTGCCACTTTTTCTTTATTGATTCAGTCTCACTTCCACCGTCTACATATCTTCCGTGTCTTCTCTGTCTCCATCTTTCCCCTTTTTGGATCCCCCACTAATGTCTTATTGATAAATTCTTGCCCCATTCCCTTTCACTAGTCTCTCCTATTGGCCATCAGAGGAGAGTAATGCCAGGCAGATTGTTGGCCTGAGTCCCCAGCGTAGGAAAATTGACATCCTACCCAGACTCTAGATCAAGGTTTCATTTAGGAATCATTCCCTTTGAAGCACCTTGCATTGGTAACTGTTAGAAGAGAGTGAGTTAGATGGACCGTTGGTCTGACCCACTATGTCCATTCTTTTTCAAATAGAAAACTCACCAAGTGCTATATGATAAACCACTTCTCTGGTGTGGTTTTGGGAACTATTATCTTGAGGTGAGTTAGCTTCCCAGACAAGAAGCCTGGGGAGGGGTACTACCAGGCCTGCTGACAGGGGAAGTGGGGGGGAGCAAAGCAGGCTGATGCCCTAGGTTCTGGCATTTTAAAAAGATCTGTGGCTCCTGGCCACTGCTACCACAAAACTAGCAATGGCAGCAGTCAGAGCCCTGGGCCCTTCCAATGACCACCAGAGCCACACACAGTGCTGAAGAGCTGGCTGGGGGAAGTTACAGACTAAAATGTGAATGAAATAAATAAACAAACAAACAAACTTCAGTGAGAGATTCCTGGGAGACTCAGAATTAGCCCTTGGCTCAGTAATTAGAATTTCTCAAGCACAGGAAGTCATCCAATCCAGAATGAAGCTTATGAACAATGCTCTGACAGCGTTCATTTCAGAGAAGTTACATGGCCCGAGTTAGGCAGGCGGTTATGCTGGGGGATTGCAGAGATCCCTTGTGGCCTGGGAATCTCAAAATCTATGACAGAATCCAAAATACCACAAGAAACAGAAACAAGAGACAGAAAAGCAGGCAGAGAGTAGTGTGCACAAAGTGGAAAAAGAGGACAACAGCAGGATCACTGGTTCTGATGAATTCTTAATAAGAGCAGTGAACAATGTTGCAACAGAAGACAATTGGGCTATCAACCTGAAAGCAAATTAAGTCAGACAGTGGTGCACAAGTCAATATGTTGCCAGAAACCTTGTTATTAATACTGAATGAAAAGCCACAGGTAATAGAAAGTAAACAGATAAAACTCGGGGTTTAGAGTAATGAGCTTATCCCTTCTTAAAGGATATGCAAATGAGATACCGGTAAATAAAGTGGAAAGGGTACAATCTGTAACAGTACAAATAGTGAAAACATACATATTAGGTTAAAAACATTACTATGCTTATAAGAGGCACATGAGATCTTTTTCAGGGGATAAGGCAATATGCTGTGCTTTATTGCGAATACAATACAAGAATCAGCATATCTGTCTGAAAGTGCACATGCACAGTCCTGCTGACGTTATAGCTACCACTCCGTAGTTCAGACTAATCTCATGCCCAGTTAGATTGACATAACCTAGCTTCTCCGCTTCAGCTTATCACAACCCCATGCTCCGAGGCTGGATGAAACCCAGAATTCCATGGCAAAATACCCCATCTTTGTAGTAATTCTTCACCATTCAAATCTATGGATCTCACTGTGTCATGCTGCAATCATCTCTGAGTGTTTAACTTAAGATTGTTTCCATCATCATTCTTCATTAGCATTTCAGATGACTGCCTCTGGGAGTTGCCCCAAGCTGGTTTTGGTGTGATAAGTTAACTCATCCTGGGGGGATGGAGGGGTGCTTGCCTCAGCTACAAGATCAGCAGTATGTTCTCTTCACAATGGGTATACAGTCATCAATCTGATCTCATCAAAATGGGTGTAGTCAAGTAATCTTCTGGTGTCTCTGAGGCCTCGGCTCCTCCCTTGTACGTATGGACTTAGTGATTGCCTTCATTCTTATGTTTCTAACACATTCATTTTTCACTCACATACACAAAACCTTGTTACAGTAGAATTCAGGATTTTTTTGTAAATACGAGGATAGTACAAACATGTCATCCTTGCATCCTCTTAAAATATTTATTACTTATTTCATAACACTTATCCTAAAACAAAATGGTGACCATAATCAATCCCAGGGACTGTTCTGGTCTAATCCTGCCTTAACACTGTTGGCAGGCATAAACAGCCTGTCCAATATGTTTATACCAATACCCCCAACCTGTTCACTTCTAATAATCAGAAAGCATGTCTGGCAGAGTATAACAAAACATAAAATACATTAATACAATTACTTTTTCAATTTTTCACTACGATGTGTCATTCTCTTGGTCTCATCAACAGAGTGCACTCATGGAAGAGCAAGAAACCAATACAATTGAGGAAGAGTCTGAGGACATTTTCCAGAACTGCTACTCAGGATGAGACCCTGCAGAGAGTCATTAAGGCTATTAGCACAAGGCATCTGGGACAGCATGTTTGAGCCCTTGTTATCATCAATATGAGGAAGCTCTAGGTACTTGATAGAATGTTGTTTAAATGCACCAGGATGGGGATTCCTAAAGCATTACCGAAAAATTGTTAAAAGAATACACGAAGGTCATTTAGGGATAAGCAAAAGGCCAGAAATATTTTTATACTGGCCTCAAATGAACAGTGACATTGAGGATGCTGTTAAGATTTGTCACATATGCCAAAAATGCAGGCCAAGTCAAGCAAAAGAGCTCATGTTGGCGACACAAGAAAAATCAGCCCCCTGGAGCAAAGTAAACATTGACTTATTTACTATTGCTGGAAAAAAAATTATGTACTTGTCCTAGACTATTATTCTCACTTCTCTGAGGCAGTTTTACTTGAAGATATTATAGTTTAACAAGTGATGGTGCATATCAAATCTCTTTTGAAAAGATACGGTATACCTGCCATAGTAATATCTGACAATGGGACTCAGTTTATTAGCCATGAATTTAAGCAGTTTACAGTGAAGTTTAGGTTTAGACTAGGGGTGTCAGCATGCAGACAACTACACGATTAACCAATAAGCCTAGGCTTATCGATTAATCTGGTCAACTACACGCATTCTCCCCTCACTCCACAGAGGCAGCAAGGAAGAGAGGGAAGTAGGAGCTGGCTTAAAAGCTGGCTCCCCACGAGCATCAGATCCACCTGCCCCCCCAACTGTATGCTGCTGCCTCTGATAGAAAGGCAGCAATGTGGAAGGTGTAGGGGGGTAGGCTGGAGCCAATGCACACAGGGAGTTGATATTCAAGCCAGCTCCCTATGCGTATCTGCTCCCACAAACACGCCTGGCCCCTCACCCCTCCTTGCTGCCTCCTACAGAGAAAGCAAGGCAGGCAGGAGGTGGTGCTGGAGGGAGCTGGCTTAAAAGCTGGTTCTCATCAGCAGGGCTCGACAAACTGTGGTGAGAGCTACTTGCCAGCCCTGCACCGCGCATGTGCCAGACCGGCACTGTGCATGCGTGCAGCACCAATGAATGGGGCGCACGGAGTGACCGGCTGAAATCTACTCGCCATGGGCGAGTAGAAACAGCGATTTGTTAAGCCCTGCTCATCAGCACCAGCTCCGTGATGCCCTCTCTATCAGAGGCAGCAACAGCATGGGGGGAGGGGAGAAGGAACAGGGGAGGCTGCCATGAAGCAGCCTCTGCCCACAGCATGCCTAAACTGGTTTTTAAACTGCTTCCCCTTGCAGACCAGCTCTCACCTGACCCCCTGCGCTGCTGCCTCTGATATCTATCATCTGTAGTTTAAACATCTAACTGTTAATATCCATTATCCTCCAGCCAATAGGTTGGTGGGAAATGGTATTAAATAATAAACCATCTCTGAAAAAGGCTGCCACCTCAGACCCTGATCCATATTTAGCTCTGTTAAATTATAGGATTGCACCATGAAACATGGTTTGCCAGCTGCAGGTATTTTATTTAACAGAAAAATGAGAACTAGAAAGCCTGTGATGGTAAAAGTTGAGGTAAGGGAACTAGGGATTTGCAGACATACCATAAGACAGATAAAGCTAAACAAACAAAAGCTATGATTTGGGGCTTAGGGAGCTGCTATTTCATAAACACAAGGAAAGGCACATCAATGATGGAAGCCACTGGTCACAAACAACATTGATATAATATGAGGTTACCCTGTAGTTTTCTAAGTTTTCTAGAGGGACATGTACTGAAGAAGAGGAGACACCACTTTCTTCTGCTACCAGAAGGGAGGAAGATGAGGGGCACAGAGTATGTCTTTCAGCCTGAGGTCTACAGCAACAACTACAATACGTAAGGATTACTGAGTACCAGAACATTATGCTCCTGACAAGACTCATACTGATATTTCAATGGAGACCTGCAAGTCCAAGCAACGGAGTAAAGTGCCTCAGTGATTACTTGAGCATTGCTCAGTAATTTATTTACTAGCTTGGTTGTAAGTACTTGGAACTGTGTATTATATAAATGATGTTTAAATGTTTCCAGGATGGCTTGATTTTAGTCAAAAGTGATTTAAATCACCACTTTTAATCATGTTTTAAATCAGCAAGCAAAGCAGAAAATCTTGATTTAAATAATCAATTTTAATCTCATTTTGCATTTGTATCTTTTAGTTATTTTCCTGAGAAAGATTGATTTTTCACTGGATGATAACCATTAAAGCATGTTGATTTGCAACTAAATATAGCCTTTGCACTAAAAGTATTACTTCTTTTTGTTGACCAGGAGGTTAATGCACATCTATATTTATATACATTTATCTAACCAATTATATAGATTAACATTTATTTAGAATCTTAATTTCTATTATGATGAATAATACCTCCCTCATTTACTAGATGGTGTTGTTTATTTTTGTTTTTTGGTTTTTTGGGGGTTTTTTTTTTTTTTTGCAACTGATTTGTGTTGAACTGCATTTGGTTGGAAATTGGAATTCAATTAAAATTCACAAAAATAGCATTTTAATGTTTATTAGTTAAATTAATCTACTTTAAATATGCTGAATGGATGAGGAAAAAAAGGTTTATCAAAATATGTTTTTGATTTAAAACCTACTAACTTGTTGAATATAGGAAGTATTATCTCATAAGTAATGAACTGAGCTAATTTTTTCTGGCCGTCAGCATCTTCAAGATATTAGAACCAATAGAGCTCATCCTCTCATACCTAGTTTTTAGTCATAGACTGGAACAGAGAAACAAGCTTACCATAGAAACCAGTCTACTTCCTGTAAGTGAAGACCCCAAATGAGACATTCACTGGCTGCATCTAGACTGGCAAGTTTTGCACAAAAGCAGCCACTTTTGCGCAAAAACTTGCCAGCTGTCTACACTGG
>CM057847.1:104816043-104828956 GCA_030068395.1 Apalone spinifera
GCCGGCGGCAGCGGCGGCAGCAGCAGCAGCAGCGCCGGGGAGGCGGCGGCCGCGGCTGCGGAGAACTTGGCCAAGATCCGCGCGGACCACGAGCGGGCTCTGCGCGAGGCCAAGGAGACGCTGCAGAAGCTACCCGAGGAGATCCGGCGGGACATCCGCCAGGACAAGGAGAAACTTCTCCAGGACAGGCGTGGCAGGAAGGACACGGGAGCCGCCGGGCTGCCCAGCCTGCTCTTCCGCGAGCCCATCGGGGCCGTGGGCCGGGAGCCGGCGGACCCTGAAGTCCAGCAGAAAAGGGCTAAGGTTAAAGAGGTGGGTACCTCGGGGGGTCCGCGATCGCGCTGGCTCACTCGCCACTCCGCTCGTTTCCCCTTCGCCAGCCTCTTTTCATTGGCAAACTTTGCCCGGGGGTGGCTTATTTATAACTTGCCGAAGTGAGTTTAGGGCTGACGTTGACTCCTGCTGAAAGAGCAGAACTGGGTGATCAGCCTCCTGAGGGGGATACCATCAGTGTCCGGGATCTTGTTAAGCGTTTAACAGGGACTTGCTCAGGTGTTTACATGAGCGGCCACGCCGCATCCTGAACTCCACCAATGGGTCAGCGAACGCCTTCACTTGAGGGGTGGGAGTTTACAGTGTCTTCTCGCAAACTACCGAGAAAACCTCTTCAACTCTTTTCCTTCCAAATACTCCTCTTCCCTGGCGATGCCCCAAGGTCAGAGCGCGTTAACTCTGTGTAGTAGTTAAACTTTGAAGCTCAGAGAGCCGTACGATGTGAGGGTGGAGTGACTGTATTTCAGAGGGGCGTCTGTGACAGCATCGCCACTATGTGCTGTGCTACTTCGCATCATTCTCAAAGCACCGAGCAATTGCCTTTGTATCCCCTCCCTGTGTGGGTGCACTTTTATAATTGTGTAGACTTCTGAGCAAAACTTGAGGGGGGGAAAATAGGAAACGCAGCACTTACTTTGTGTTCAGCAACAAGTCTTAGAAAGCATTTTGCTGAGTTGGGTTAATTGGTTTTTCATACAGTATGAATACCTCATTATGACTCTTATTGTTCTAGTCCTTTTGGGTGTATTGGTAACTTTTTAAATTTGCTGGTAGATTGTCAGTTTCATTTGTGTCCCACTTTATTTGTCCTCTGGTTAATTTCCTGTGTCTGGGTAGATATCTCCTTCTGCCCCTTGATTCTTTTCTTATTCCTTTTGCTTCTTTGTATTTAAAGAAGCTATTAAGTGATGGTATTTTCTACCTTAAGTATACCTAATAAGGTTACAATAAGCTTTCAGCCTGCTGCTGCATGTTTTATTAGTTTTTAGCTTTCTTGTTTTCAGATATTATTAGTCTCCCCTATGCTGATCCTGCTCTTACACTATATAGTTTACTAAAGATTACATGTTTTGACTCAATAAATATAGTTCTCTCTGTTTCCTATCTATTAATCATAGCAAGACAAGGCTGTAAAAAAAGTTTAAAGAAAATGAAGCATGTCTTGCAGAGGAGAGATGGGTATTAGGCTCTTCTTGCTGTTCTCATTGGATCCATAGGACAAACTAGTGCATCTGGTTCTGTTTCACATGCCAGTTTTGCTTTACCTCTCATCAAAATAGTTGATCAGACTTGTTTACTTTTCTCACTGTGCTAGTATTGGGGAAGGTGTGCATCTAATGTAAAAAAACTGCTTTAATGTTGGGAGACTAGCAAAGGCACTTCTGTCTCTTCTGCACTGCACATACTTTGCAATACTTGGATTTTCAAAAGCTTCAGAGGGGTAGCTGAGTTAATCTGTAACTGGAAAAATTTAAAAAACAAGGAATAGTCTAGTAGAACCACTAGAAAGTGGGTTGTGCCTACGAAAGTTCATGATACCGTCTACATGTTTTGTTAGTCTTTAAGGTACTACTAGACTATTCGTTGTTGTTTTTAAAATTTTGAAATGTGTGTTAGTCAAACTGTATTGATGTGAAGTCTGAATTGACAGAATTAGAAAAAGTTGGTTTTATAGCCTGTAATAGGATCAATAATTTTGTGAACTCAGAATTGTATTTATTGAGACTGATTTGGTTGTTCAGGAAAGCATTAACTTGAATGCCCTGAACTAAACCACTTTGTAGAGGAACTCCCACTTACAGGGAAAAGGAGGAGTGACAGTTTTGAGGTAAATAAAACCTACTCTGTGACATTAAAATTGCAAAATCAAGCACTTGAAAATTAGAACTATAGATTAAGGTTACAAAGGCTACCTGAATCTGAGTCCCCAATGTACATTTCCATTATGATAGTCTTTTTAATTGGGCAACCCCATAATATTTCCCAGCTTCATTCAGTGCATAGAAAGGACAGAGTTCACTGAACAGCTTGAGATTCTCTATTTCTTTTTATTCTCTTTATTCAACGTGTGCTTCCATACTTAATTTACTACACACCATATAAACCCTGCTCTTAATGCAGAATTAATTTCCTTATGGGCATTTTTATGTTCGTACCTGAGTGCTTTACAGATGGTCAGTTTATTTTCCCAGAGCCCTAGGTGATCTTGTTTCTGTTTTGTGGGTGGAAGTCTTCATCTCGGGTTAAGACCAAATTTTCACCTGCCTACTATTTTTGAGTGCCTTGAACATATTTTTTCAGAGTCCACAGCATTTTAAGGGCACTTGATGTATTCAAAGCACATCTCCCATTTTGAGCACTCACAGCTGCAACTGTAGGCTTGCAAATTAGACCCTGGTTATCTCAAATTGGACACCTGGAAAATGCAGAACCACAGAGTGGCCACCTGTGAACACTGGCTTAAGATGCACAGCAAGTCACTTAAAAGACCTCTATACCAGAGGCAGGTGTGATGCAAGAGGCCTACTCATGGTTTTCTGTCAGTAACTTTGGTCAGGCTTGACATACTTAATACACTTACCACTGTCATTTGTATAAATACGCTCTCTCTAACGGTAGCATGTAAGCTATTGTGGGAAAGCAGATAACTCCCTGATGTTTCAGAGGGGAAGCAGAGTTAGTGTGTAACAGGAAAAATAACAAATAGTCTGGTAGTATTTAAAGACTAACAAACCATATAGATAGAGATGCAGCCGTGTTTGTTGTAGCTGAAACAAAAGACAGAACTATGTAGCACTTTAAAGACTAACAAGATGGTTTATAGGTGATGAGCTTTCGTGGGGAAATGGGTGTGGCCCACGAAAGCTCATCACCTATAAACCATCTTGTTAGTCTTTAAAGTGCTACATAGTTCTGTCTTTTGTTTCAAACCATACAGATGGTATCGTGAGCTTTCATGGGCACAGCCCACTTGTTCAGATTAACTCACTGATGGTTAATATTGTTTCTAGATGTACATATGAGGTGTAGACAGACTTGTGTCTATGTGCTAGAATGATGTTCTTGTAATATGTTTGGCAAGCAATGTATAAGCAAAGTCTGCCTTGGACAACAGAATGTGTATTTGTCTGATCAGCCTTGTCCTGCGCGCACACAGTGATGGGATGTTTACATGAAAGGTAAACAAAAGCCTTTAATCTAGTGAATGGGGGAGACAGTTAAACTAGAAGATAGGATTTGAACCTCAAGTGTTAAGCAACAGAATTGACTGCACAGAAATAGTTACAAAAATGTATCCAGTATGGTCTTTTTATAAAGGTCTGAAGTGGGTTGTACCCAGGAAAGCTCATGATACCATCTACGTGTTTTGTTAGTCTATAAAGTGCTACCAGACTACTTGTTGTTTAAGCTTTTCCTATTACACACTAACTCTGCTTCCCCTTTGAAGCTTGTGACATAGTGGTGACTGATAACATTGTGAGATGTACTTAGTAAGGATATTCAGTGATATTATGCGCTATAGTCAACGCAAACAAAGAGAAAAACGTGTTTTCTTTGGGGGGTGATAGATAAGTATCTGTCTCTAGTGTAAACTAAATAATGTGGAATCAAATTCATTTAACATATAAATTTAGCAGAGGAATTGGAAGCCTGCAAGAAAGGAAGAACAGCAGGAAAGCCTTCTTGCCTGGTGAAGGAGGTTTAGTCAACTTTGGGAAGACAGCATGCTGTTTACAACCCAGCAGGAGAGAGAAGCTTGGTCTGTGCTTACTTTTCAACTAATGTGTCAGAGGTTTACAAGACTATAAAAAGAAAGGAGAGATCCCATAATTGTCTATCCATTGAGGGTCCTTCAGTCAAAGGTGCTGAAGTCTTTTGGGAACAGATTAGGTGAGAAACCCGCTTAGGAAAAGATGGTAAACTGCTGAAAGTAAGCTTTGGTCTTGGAGCTGTTTTGCTTTTGTTGACTTGTAACTAGGGATGTAAAATCCTATTTAATTGGTTAACTGATTAAATACAAAGTTTAACTGGTTAACCAATTAAAGGAAGGGGTGCACTAACCCAGCTGGGCTGGAGTCCTTCACGCCCCCCCCCATGGAGAGGCGGGAGTGCCTGCCACAAACAGGGGCTGCTGCAGCCCAGCTGTAGCAGCTCCTGCCTACTGCTCCTCCCCAGACCTGCTGCAGACAGGACCTGCTCCAGGTACCTGGTGCAGCTCTTGTCCATGGTGAGCCCTGCCTGATTGGGATGCGCCTCATAGGGTTGGAGGAACTGATGGGTAGGGAGCTGATCCAGCCCTCACAAGCAAAACAGTAAGCATCAGTGTTAAGGCTGGTGCTTACCAGTTAATGTTTCACAGCCCTAATTGTACACCTTTTTATTTTAATTGCTTATACTTCGTATCACTTAATCCTATGTCACATGGCTAAACAAGCTTGTGTTACTGAAAAAAAAAAAACCCCATTCAGTGCTATGATGTGAATGTGTTCACCCCAATTAAATTAATTAGCAGCTCTTACTGTCTCTTTAAAGGAGCATCAAACTTCTTCTAGTGTTCCAGGAGAATACTGGATGTTTCCGAAGAAGTCAGTGGGGGAACTTTGTGTTCACTATTTGTAACTTGCTTGGCAAGGTTAGGACTGGTAGGGTCGTGAAGAGTTTGATGGTAAGATAAATGAGCTGGTATGTTAGGGAGTTGTCAAATAGCTAATAATAGCATAACTCTCTTTGAGGCAGTGGCAAAGTAAGTGTTCTGAACCTTCAGCTGATTGTTACATTGACAGCTGATTTGGGGGAAGTTTGGATGGGAGTATGACTTGGCATGCTCCCCTCCAACACCGGGGCAATAGAAGGGAGCAGGGGATAAGCCTGCTTTAAGGCTGGCTTTCGTGTCTGGGCCATGGGCTACAGTACATAGCACTTAAGTCACTCAGTTACAAGGCAGGCAGTGATACAACTTTACTGGTCTGCGTGGAATCTCCAAGAGTCACAGCAGATTTAATAAACTGAGGCCAGAAGTGCCAAATGTGATCATATCGTCTAGTCTGACCTCCTGTAGAACACAGGCCACAGAACTTCCCCAAAACCATTCCTAGAGCATGTCTTTAAGAGGAGACATCCAATCTTGATTTTAAAGTTCAGTGATGGAGAATCTGTACAACAATTGATAAATTGTTCTAGTGGTTAATTACTCCACTAAAAAAGCATGCTTTATTTCTAGTCTTAATTGGCTAGGGTTCAGCTTTGAGCATTGGGTCATGTTAGACCTTTCACAAGTAGATTGATAAACCCATTAGATATTTAATAATATCTTCAGTCCAACAGAGAAGATATTTAAATATTTGTTCCCCATGTAGATATGTGCACACTGCAACTATCACTTTTAACGTTCTGTTTAAGCTAAATAAATGAGCTCCTTGAGTCTCACTATAATGCACACATAGATAGAATCAAATTCTCCAGGGTGACATTTTACTGCCCAAGCCAGGAGATCATGCTTTCATTTCCTGCAGTGCTCTGCTTCCTTCACTACCCACATCTTTCTATAGACAATTTAAGCACACTTCCTACTGAGAGCAGCCCTGTTCACCAACCCTGACTCATTCCCTAAATGCCCATTATTTGCATTAAATGAGGCAGGGTGTGTGAAGGTTGGGGAATGGGGCATGATCTTATGATCAAAGACTATATCATAATGGATACATATCTGGAGACTAACAAGATAGCACTGTAACTATGAACATAAGTGTCAAAAGTTAAGTAACAAGATGGGCAAGGTAATAAATATCTCTTATTGGATCAATTTATTGTTGAGACACCAGATTTTGAGCTGACATAGATCTCTTCTTGCAAACTGGGAAATGTACTTGAATGTCACAGCTAAATATGAAGTGAAACAGGTTGTGTAGTACTAGTAGTCCACCTTGAATGGTCTCATTGAAATGTGTTAAGTATAATAGTGAAGTCTGCTTATTTTGAAACTCCACTCAAATGAAGAATTTGAGGCCTGGATTGATTTATTAGGGTGAAGTTTCATTCAGATTGTGCTTATCCCCTTGGAAGACCTTCAGTGGCAGATGTGAAATGCTGCATTCCGAAGTATTATCTCCCAGCTCAGCTTCTCCAAGCCAGAGGGAGTGAAGGAAATGGCTGCTGTTGTAAGACCGTGAAATAGCTTTGTCTACCAATCTACTTCACAGCAAATAAAAAGAACACTATACTCTCAAGGCCACAACTTTGTTGAAATCCTAACACTGGTAAGGCCATGCCAATGAATACTGTTTAAAACTGATAGTTTTTTGTTCTGTCTAGTAAGGTCATGAGAATGTTGTTGGCCAGACTGTCTCCTCTTTTTTTTTTTTTTAACTCCTTCTCAGGAACACATGTGCAGACTAGTCTGAGGCTAGATTTTTCCTCTTGGCCTTGCACACTGAAGATGAAGTAACTCCAGGATTCAGGGATCATGTCTTTATTTTGTCTTGTAAAACACCAAAGAAATTGGGGGTATCTTATTAGTGAGTGAGGAAATCTGGTTGAGACTGCATCACATGGAATTTATCCTCCTGCCAGTTAACCTTGTAAATACAAGGTTTAATAATGGTTACTGTAGGCATAAGGATTTCTTCTAACCTATATCACAAACATCTCTATCCCTTTCCCTGTATTTCTAGCACTTGCTGCTTTATGTCCCTCCATAGTTGGTGCATTGGTGAAACATTCTTATCTCGTGAGCGGCATGCAGATTCTCTGGCTGCCTACTTTTGGAGTGTGCAAATCAACTGATTTGCGATCCATCCCCACTCCTCCCCCACCCTTTCAGAGCTGGAACACTGCAAATATCTGACTTGCAGTGATCCAGCTCTGAGAATGTGGACAGAGTGTGAATCAGGCGATTCGTGGCTCCTCCAGAAGGGCTGATGATGGGGAGGAGTAGGAAGTGCAGGGCCCCAGTGTGCAAGAAGCATGTGGGGGAGAGGAGCAGCCAGGGGGTTTGCTGGCTGCATGTGGAATCCAAGTGTGCTGCATGGGCTGTAGGTTGTCCACTGCTATTCTGTCAGTTCATGCCTATAATTCTTACCCGTTAAAGTACTAACCATGTACAAACCTGCTTAGTTTTAAAAACTTGAGCATGAGGCTATTTAGACTGGAAAAGACAGGGATTTGAATTATCCATGTTTTGATTCTCAGCGTGCTTTTTCAGAGGTTACATTATAATTCAACTTTTTTCTGTATCTGATACTATCAAACACATGAGGCTTATTTGTGGAAGATTAAGTCAAAGACTAGTTTGAGCACCCACGTAATTGGCTCTATTATGGGAAAGCAAAAAAGGTCTGAATGCCCTCTGCATCCTCCCCTCGCCTCCCCCAAACCCCCACAAAAAAATTGCCTTGCTTAATTTAAGTTGACTGTCACCAACTTGGAAAAGACTAAACATAAATTTGAACTAGAAAGGTTTGTGCTTTTTTTTTTTTTTTTTTTTCTTTGTCTTTGATCAGTTATTGCTGGTTTTGTTTTGGTGAATGTTCCATAACGCTGGGAAGATTAAGGCTTAGAATGGAATGTTCTCTGTTTTGGCTAAGATTATGAACTCACAAAGTAATTTCATGTTGTATAGCTCACTTAGCAGCCTGTGGAATCCTTGTGGCATGAAGGAATGGAGTAAATCATAGTATTAGAGTGTAGCTGTGGTAGGCTGTAACTCAGTGCTGTGTGCGCATTGAAGGCAGAAAAGCGGAACTTCCAGGGCTGAAGTTTACTTGGAAATATACTATTTAAGTAACAAATATATCTGGCATGGAAGAAATTAACGATGAGCTTCAGTCAACGTTAGGTGTGAATGATGGCAGAGCATCTTCTACGAAAAGCTGAAAAGAAGTTCTGATGCTGTTTCTGATGTAATGTAGTTGACTTCATGAGAAGCACTGGTACTGTGTAAATGATGGACTTTTTAAAAAGCCTTGAAAAATACTGCCATGAAGTTTGGTAAACTGTTGTCTTAGGAAGATTAGTCTTAGGAAGATTAGAGTATGAGTTCTTAACTCCCCTTACCTTAGGCTGCCAATTTACAAGCAGTACCTGAATTTGACTTTTATTAGGGATTACGTTATAGGATATGATTGAATAGCTAGCTATATTGTAATATGCCACCTCGTTCTTTGTCAATTAATTGTAGTCAGAGATGGGATGACAGTAATGTTAAGAAACTGCACTTAAGCTAGTTATCCACAAATTCCTACTGCCTTACTGCTCATTAAGTGACAACAGTGCAATACAATAATGTACACTGGGGTAATTGGCCACCTATTTTGTAATAGTTGACTTTTCCAACTTTTAACTTTGTAAGCCTGAAGGGAAGAATGTCATAGCACATGTTCTTCCATTTATAAGCCTACCTAAGTACTAGTTCAACACATTGGATCTTTCCTTTATTATGTTGCATTTTTGGGAAAAGGGTGATTTTTAAAGAAAATGTGTTTCAGAGCGTTGCATGTGTAAATCTTTTTTCCTTTCTAAAGTACTTAACACCTTTGCAAAGCTGAAAATTATGAAAATTGTCAGATCAGGCATAAAATGGAAACTTACTGACATAGCTTAATTGAAACACCTTCTGGAATGTTTGTTGCTGTTGTAATAAAATACTTGGCAGATTTTCTCAAAACCTCCTATGAAGGTCAAGTATTGCTGTCTTAGAATAGGGAAACTAAGTTCATGTGGCTCACTGAAGGTCACAAATAGGGTAGTAGAGAATTGCACTTGTTTACCTGACTACAGTCTTCTGCTTTGTGCTGTAAACCATGCCACGTTGTGGTGTTAGTTAAACTCAGAGGGTATAAGCTTCTTCTCATGCAAGCAGTCATACTGAGCCTAGTGTAGGTTCAGCTCTTGGGATCTGACCTAGGGATGTAATAGCACAGTCGATTTAACCGATAAGCAAAAGTTTATAGGTTAATGCCATAGACTACATGCATTTCCCCCCCCCCCCCCCCCCCCCAACCTCATGTCAGTTTTTTAAAGCAGGCAGACCAGCAACCTAGATCAGTCCCAGCTTGCACTTGGTCCTGAACCTTCCCCTGCTGCAGCCCTGCATTTAAAGTGTATTAGGGAGGCAGGCAGGCAGCTAGTTCAGTTCTGGCTTGTGCTGGGTCTGGGAGCTCAGATCCTTTTCTTGCCCCTCCCACCCGACAGGATGCCTGGGGACTATAGAATAGTTGACTGACAAGACTTCATGAGGTTAATCAACTATTCAGTTAACCAATATTTAACATCCCTAATCTGACCCCAACATAAAATAGCTATTGACAATATTGATGTTTGTGAATGTCCACTACAAAGTATGCAAGTCTGAGGCTAAATCTTAAAAATTATATGCTAGCTGATGAGTCCAAATAGTTAAATGCTCCTGTAAAGTAGAATATTGTAATTAGTACTCTAGTCACAGTTGGTAAGAGGATGGGAGGATGCTCCAACTTTTTCCAGTATCTTATTTTTCCCATCACCTCATCTTCAGTACTGCTGTAACAAAGAAGCACTTCCATTAATCTCATTGGTTTGTACAGGAAATTGATAAATTAGGCCTTAGCAAATGTACTGTATTTTATTAGCTGGTGTTGAGGAAGGTATGATTATTGCTCATTCTGGTACTTCTAATTTTAAAGCCCTTGACATATTAACAACCAGTTATAGTCTGTTAACAGGGAATGCTGCTTGTAGGGAACTATGCATTCCAAATTTGTTTTTGTCAAGCATCTCTACATCTTGGCTTTCATTTACTTGAGAAATGTCAGGTGAATGAAGTATGACTAAAAGAATCTTTTTAATCTGTTAAGATACTGTAATAAGAAACCACAAGAATCAAGAGACCAGAAAAATTAAAAAGCTTGAGGGGCCAACAAGATATGTTGTACAAAGGGTGAGATGAATTAGAACATTTAGCTATTAAAGAATTAATTGCTTTTTTGAATCTTCCTTAAGAAGAATCAACTTTTCCTCTGAAGGTGGATGGAAAAGCAAAACTACTAGGAAAGAGCATGTTTCTGTGTAATTCTTGGTCACAGGGGTATATCACTTTTTTATCTCTATTTATGACAGACGTAATGACTTCTATCTATTGACAAAATTAAATTGAAAAGGAAGGTGAAAGGAAAATCATTGTCTATTACTAGTTACCCATTTCTTTCACTCCTTTCTTGTCTTATCTGGTTGGTGTCTCTATCTAGGGATGCCTTTACTATTCAGCAGCATGGAACATGTTGCTGTTATCAAACCTCTTCAGTCTGATTTCAGCATTGTTTAAAATGTAGCAAGAAGATGTCTTTTATCAGACAAATACAATTTGTTTAATTAGCAGTTGGCAATGTTGAATTGTTCTAAATAATACATAAAGTGAAGGATACCTATACCTTTTGAATTCCTTCCTGTGTAGAAGCTGCTTTCTTTCAAAGACATGTGAAATAGCTTGTATGAAAGAATGCCTACATTTTTTTTAACATTGGGGGCGGATGAGTAAAATATGGTTGCAAAATTGCACTGGTTAAAGAACTAGTATGTATACAATTGACTAAAATGTGCATATACACACACACACACACACACACACACCAATCCATTCTTTCAAACCTGCTGTTTTCTGTTGCTCCTTTTCAGTGGTAAAACTGATTGATAATTGTGCTGATTTTCTAAATACGGTCTTGATAGTGCTGCTGGAAATCTGCTGCTTGTTACTGTGGTTATAGTTCTCCACCCATCTGTGATTTTGAGAATTGCATTCCAAGTTTTGTGTTGTACCTAGGTAATCCATTTGAAAATACTTAAAACCTAAACTAAAGGAGTGGGAGTGGATGTAAATAATTAACAGTGATGATTATTTTGAGCTTCATTGTCCTGTAACAGAAACCCTAATTGCTGTTTCGGCTGTAGTGGAGATGTACTTCTGTCTTAGAATGCTGTAATACATCACCACCGTACTGAAGTGGTTCTTTTGACAACTTCGTCAGCATCGTGGGTGTCTGAACACCAACTGCCTACCAACTAATATTTGCATAACTAGCTGAGACATTGTCAGACCAGGTGCCAGCTCGTCCAAGGCCCCTGGGACAAATGCAAAGCTGGAAACCATTCTGGCTCTCCTGTGTTGTTAATCTTGTAATAGCTGTTAGATGTCTAAACATCTCTAGATTTTATGAAATGCTTATTGGATGCTGTATGTATTAATCTTTTATTACACAGGATGATGTGAATACAGGAGGTCCCCGAGTTCCGACACCCTCCCCCCAAAACACTTACAACCATTTTTGTAAGTGCAGAAGGGGCCGGAAACCCCTGACTTACATCCTCAGCCCGCATTTACAACGGCACACAGCATCTACCATAAATGCAGGTTCGAGTTGCGACGCTTCCTCCAGAACCAATCGCGTCGCAAGTCGGGGGCCTCCTGTATAGGTAACACTTAAGTTCTGTAATTAAAAATGTTTGCTAAAACTGTAGGCCTCCATAGTCACGAGATTAGACTTACCAAGTGTAAAACACTAATTTACCACAAGAATGTCCTGTCCTTTCCAACAAAAGAAGGCCTGTAGACGACAGATGAACCTGTGTGGAACTCCAGCTTTGTGCACGTGCCCTTGTTCCATCACAGTTTAAATACTGGGAGGAAGGGAATAAAAATACCCATAAAGGAGAATTTACCACAATGCTGCATATAATTTGGAGAGAGTGATACAGGTTGGACTTCCATGGTCCGGCACTCTTGGAATCTGAGTTGTCCTGAACCAGGGATTTTGCGGGACAAAGGGAGGTCAGTGCTCCCCGCCAGCTGCCTGCTCCTGGGCTCCTCTCCCTGGGGCTCCCACACTGCTGCCTGCAGGCTGCCTCAACATCTCCAGAGGCTCCCAGCTGGGATTCTTGGTCACTGCAGGCCTGCTGCCAGAGTACTCCCTGGCATTCCCCAGAAGGGGCCACCTAGCTACCCCGCCCTTCCGCTAGGGCCGGCCCCACTGTGGCTGGTGATTCCTGGGGGTTCCCAGAGAGGCTGCCCATCTCCGTCAGCCCTACTTCAGCTGGGCTGTTTTTGACTGGTGCTGCACAGTCACCCTGGCTCCACTGCCACAGGGGGCTTCCTTGGGTTCCGGCCTGGGCTGCCTGGCTGCTGCTAGCCCTTCTGCTGCCAGAGGTTCCTTGGCCAGGCGTCCCACTGCGAGCAGCTTTGCTGGAGGTTCTCCGGCTGAGGCCAGAACTCCCCAACTGCCTGACCCCATTGACATCAGGGGTTCCCCGACGAAGTCAGAAGCTCCCCAGCTGCTGATGGTCCAACCTGAGCTCCCCAGATCCCACATTGTCACAGCTGGCTTCCACTGCTGCCTCTGGTGCTCTGTGGTCAAGCAACATCTGTGGCCCTGCTGGACCAGAAAGTCATGGATTTGGGAAGTCTAACCTGTATTTCTACATATAAGCAAGGGATTCCCAAACTACTTAGCTTGGGTTAGCCCTAGAGGAGACAGTTTGCACATCACAGAAGCGTCTATTTTTTGAAACCTAAGACTGACTCATTTGTGTGTATGTTTACCTCATTTAACCTTGG
>CM057847.1:104828966-104849827 GCA_030068395.1 Apalone spinifera
GTAGTTAATAAATCTGTAGTTGATTGCATATTTGGCCAAACTTTTTTTATTTTTGTGAGAGCTACAGTACAATTCACTTGGGATAAGTAACTTGTCTTAAGACTGAGTAAGCTGAATATTGTGTTTGGGTTTTCGTTTGTTTTTATTTTTTGGGTAGGAGTGTAAGGGACCCTCTGTCACAAAATCAGGGTTGCCTGGGTGACGAGAGAGATGGAGTGCTCCAGGAGATTATATCTGCACATTAAGGCTACCTCCAGACTGCATCCCTCTGTCAGGAGAGGGATGCAAATCAAGCACTTCGAAAGTGCAAATGAGCCCGGGATTTAAATATCCTGGGCTTCATTTGCATACTCAAGTTCGGGCGCTGTGACGATTATGCGCCCTTGCGAAAGTGACATCTAGCCGCACTTCTGCCGACAGTGGGGAGCTTTTTCAGCAAATCCTGTACTCACTTTTGAAAGGGTGCGTGATTGGCACAATACCTGAACATGAATATGCAAATGAAGCCTGGGATATATAAATCCCGGGCTCATATACACTTTAGAAGTGCCTAATCTACATCCCTCTGTTGGCAGAGGGGTCTAGATTAGACACACCCAAGGACTGTTAAAATGCTTGTTCACTGTTCACACTTGATACTTGGTTGGCAGAATTTATAGAACACACAACCAGGTTGGGGTTTGTGCCCTGGTTTGTAACTGTCTGCATGGAGGTTGGCACCTATGTTTGTGAGCCACCCCAGACAGCTTGACACAGCCTATAAAAGCTTAGGGCAGGTCTTCACTACTGACTTGTAACTGTCACTCAGGATGTGACAAATCCACATCCCTGAGCAATGTAGTTATATCAGTCTAACCGCTGCTGCAGACAGGACACTGAACATAAGAACGGTTGTACTGAGTCAGACCAAAGGTCCATCTAGCTCAGTAGCCTGTCTGCCGACAGTGGCCAGCACCAGGTGCCCCAGAGAGGTGGACCAAAGACAATGATCAAGCGATTTGTCTCCTGCCATCCTTCTCCTGCCTCTGACAAACAGGCTGGGGACACCATTTCTATCCCCTGGCTAATAGCCTTTTATGGACCTAACCTCCATGAAATTATCTCGCTTCTCTTTAAACTCTGTTATAGTCCTAGCTTTCACAGCCTCCTTTGGCAAGGAGTTCAACAGGTTGACTACACTCTGTGTGATGAAGAACTTTCTTTTATTAGTTTTAAACCTGCTACCCATTAATTTCATTTGGTGTCCTCTAGTTCTTCTATTATAGGAACTAATAAATAACTTTTCTTTATTGGCCCTCTCCACACCACTCATGATTTTATATACCTCTATCATATCCCCCCTCAGTCTCCTCTTTTCTGAGAGGAAATTGTCTCCTGCTGATGTAACCATGGCCTCTCAGGGAAGTGAATTAACTAGTGATGCCGCAGTAGGATCTTCTCTAAAGCAGCACAGCTGCACCAGTGCATCTGCGCCCCTGTAGCACAATGTGAAGAAAAGCCCTTAGAGCATAATTCTTGATGCAAAAGCTGTGGTCCAGGATTAGTGGTGCCAAAAGAGAATCTAGAGAAAATTTTGTGTGTGTGTGTGTGTGTGTGTGTATGTATGTGTATGTATATATATATGTATATATATCAAACTATAACTTTATCAGAGCTAACTGACCACACAAATCAGAAAACCACATTTCAATGATATAGACACTACTTGGTCCTGCCGTGAGGGCAAGGGATTGGACTTGATGACCTCTCAAGGTCCTTCCAGTTCTAGTATTCTGTGATTTCAAAGTTACCCATGCAAAAGCATTAAGGCTCCTCACCTTCATGCGGTTTCCTTAATAATTAGAACAACAAAGTTAGGCTCAACTTGTGAGGCATAATCCTACCATCCATTCTTGAGGATGCTGAATTCATGCCTTCTAAAAAAGATGGGAATAATAGTTGACACATAATAATCTCCCAATTTTGAATGGCAGTGGCAGAGTCTAAACTCATTAGATTGCTCTCCGGACAATCCTAGGACACTGCAAAGGAAAACAAAGCAAATCTGCACTGTACCTTTGAGTCTTGAGGAATTGTTGGGATGGGAGAAACTGTTTGTTTGTTTGTTTGTTTTTAATCTGCATGATTAATTTACACATTTGTAGTGAGCGTATTTAATTTACTTAAACATTCAGCAGGAATACTAACATTGCATCTAGATGGATGGTTCTACAGTCCGACAATTTTTGCATAACTGAAAACAAAGATTGTTGACGTGGTCTGTATTGATGCATGTATACAGTCAATATTCCTTTTGTCACCCTACGTAGTTAATTTTTTTTAAGCCATATAATAGACTATTTGTCTTACTAGGGCAGGATTTTCTTTTTCCCTTTACAGTACCTGGCATGAGTCTGAAATTAAGGAAATTATGATGGGGTAAGAACTTACTTCAAAGAATCAGTTGTTTGTGTCTCGGATATGTTAATCAACTTCTGTATGAAAATATTTCATTTGCAAACTGTGTACCACTTCTGACTGTAAGAATCAGACTAGTATCTGGACAAAAGTGGCAATTCGTCAGTGCCAGTATAAAACACCTTTTCCTTGTAATGGCTGTGAATAAAAACAAACCATAATTTACGACTGGATGATTTGATAGTTTCACTATTCTAAATTGTATACTTGCAAAATATACAAACATACTGTAAGATAAAGTACATGTTCATGATAAACACTTTGAATTGGTTTCACTGAAATGCATTTGGAATGGCAGTTTTAATTTATTGCTCTTTGTATAGATTTGACTAAAGACATAAAATTTATAATCAAATCTACAAAGAAAGTTGAAGATCAGTAGTTCTGGTCCAATGAAGGTAGCACATGTAGTTACAGTTTGGGTCAAGAGCAAGGGAAATTTGTGTAAGATATTAGGAAAAGCTTTGTAAGAGTAAGGGTAGCTAAGCTTTGGAATATACTTCCCATGAATGTTGTGAATCCCCATCATTGCAAGTTTTAAGAACAGGTTTGACCAAACCACCTATCAGGATGGCCTAGGGACGTAAGGCCATCTTTGAGGACTTAAGTCCAGTCTTACATTCTATGATTGTATACCACATTGTCGCTATGTATTAACCTCAAATACTGTTGAATTAAACGTAAGGCTGCTGGCTTTGAATATACTTAATCTCAGTAGTTGACAATTATTTTCTGAAATTTGCAATATTTTGTCAGTTTGTCTCTATTTAGTAATAGAAGAAATATAGATGAAGCCATTCACTGTAGAGTTGACTTTGCATGTGATCTGTTGCTATTCTGAAGATCCTTAAGGATTTTTAAAAGGGACCCTGTATTCTAGTGGGTGTGTTTTTTTGTTTAATAAGTCCTGAAACTTTTAAGAATCCCATTTTGTCTTAAAAGACGTAGGTCCATTCTTTCTTCTGGATGCGGGTGTGTTTTGAAGTTGCCATATTTTCAATGTTGAATCTTTATCCCAAAGTTTCATTTAACCAAAATATTAGTCTACTGAAGATATCAAACACATGAAACAGAAAATAGGTTGACAAGGAATCTCTTCTGTTACTGAGTGTTCATTCCCTTGGCTCATGTCACTCCACTAGTTCTTCAGTCATAGTAGATGGAACCTGAATTCTTAATTAAACAAGTAGGGAAAGGAAATAAAAACCTTTCCAGCCTTCTTTCAACACGAAAGAAGCAGAAAAAAGCACACAAATCAAATCTTTTCCAGGCACTCTAAAACATACTTGAAATACACAATGTCTATTATTCCTGAATAAAAGGTAATAAAAGTACTTCCTCTTTGCAGCTGGGTAACTTTAAGTGTAATATTATGAGTTTAAAGATCTGGCCTTGCTATAAAACAAATTAAAGTAATTATGTGGGGTCTTGAGCATTCTAAATTCTTCCTAGGCATGAGGTCAGCTGCATCTACTCCAGTCACTTCTGTAGCACTGCTAACTTTTATTTTGCTAATGTACTGCATTGGCTTTCTTGTATTCCTTATCTCAGTTAAATCTGTTAATATAACAAATGTGTTCCTTTGGCTCTTGAGTTCTAGTCTGCTTAAAAATGATTACTATACTTCTACACCTATACAGAGTTGCAAAAAAAATCCAGGTTGGTTGTATTTTTGAAGACTCTTTATTAAAAGAAAAACTTTACTAGTGTTCAGCTCACTGTGCTTAAGTTATACACCAACTAGTCCTATAAATTATTACATCAGTAACACAGGTTGTATCTATAAGTTTGCTTTTTGTCCATTACAACGGGTTTTGGCATACATTTTTTTCCCCACTGTCTGTACATCTATCCCTAATGTAAGTGTCAGTAGTGAAATAATGAAACTATGCATGTCAAAGGTGGTGGTGTTTTTTAAAAAAAAAATACGTCTTGTTCAGAGACAGTTCATCTCAACAATTTTTTCCCCCATCACAATAAACCTCCTCACCCCCAAAGTACCTTGGAAATTTACCCTAAAATCTAAGCAATCATTGATCTGTCACTTTCCTTCTTGGTGGAAGGAAGAAGCATTTTATACTGCATAGGTCAAAATCAGTTGGAAACCGGTATAGATTATAGATCACTTAAAGAACATGTTTGCTTGAAGCACTGATCTTGCAGTAAGCACTTGTTTATCTAGGAGTTCACTCCACAATTTGGGTAGATGCCAGGTTACTTCATAGCTGAAGTCATAACCTTTGCTTTCTGTAAAAACATGTGTGCTGAAAAGCAGGTTAAAGTTCTTTCTCTCACAAGAAAGCTTAAGAGTGGGGTTAATGGACTGCCTCAGAACTTTAAGAAAGGAGTTAGCCCACTTTTGTTTTTAGTATTGATATGGCCATGGCTGGTAATCCTCCTGTAATGGAATTTAGTGTGGTGTCCTGAAAGCTGTTTGTCAAACTGAAATTTTAAAAAGTGACATTTTAACAAGCTGAGTGTCAACTGCAGAAGGTATTTGTTTAAATAACCATATCTATAACAAATGAAATAAAGCTGATCCCAGAAAACCTGATTTCTGTTCTCTGAAGGCAAATTGCAGTCTAAGAAAATGCTGGTAAAATTAGTTAAAATTGATGCTTTAGACTAGTGTTTTTCTAAGTGAGCTTTCAGAGTATTTTTTCACTTAATTGTAATGTTAGTGTAAACCTGAGGTTTTTTTTGACAGCATTCAGAAATTTCAGATGAAGTCGGACTTAGATACTTTGATGCCTTTTACTTTTCTCTGCATGGTGTGTGGTTGTTTTTTTGTGTGTGCTTTTGTGTTTTTTTTTTTTTTTTCCAATCCATCCTTCATTTTGACTCAGTTCCCTTTCTTTCTTGGGTTATTTCTGCATTTGATTCTAGTGTGGAGATTTACTCTGCTTATTACTACTTAGAAATAAGAGCAGAAGTGAAAGAAGCAGATGGTAGGGCTGAGCTAGGGCTGTGTGGTGAGGGTAGGGATGTAAAATCCCATTTAATCCAGCCCATGGGGCTGTTGCTCTGCCCTCTCCTCTCCCGCACATTGAGCTCTGTGGGGCTGGAGCAGCCCTCCACAGCTGGGGTGCTGCTCCCGGGCACTAGTTAACTGTTACCTGGTAAGGGTGATAATGCTTGCCAGGTAACCAGTTAACCGATTGCTTGTTCACATCCATATAGGGGTAGGGAGAGGGACGAGTTAACAAGTCTGTTAATGGAAGGAAAGGGAATAGAGAGCATGGATGTCTTGGTGGTGACTCCTCTGTAAAGTACAGGTTGAATCTCTGTAAACCTGGTCTGGCAACATTATGATCCAGCAGGACTAGAGTCTTGGTGGAGGACTGGGAGCGGGGAGCAGTGGGGCTCCCTGGCAGAGCAGGGAAGGGAGTGGTGCTACTGGGAGGACAGCTGCATGGAGGGAAGGGGGGGAAGGCGGACTGTCCAGGAGGCCGGTGTTTGGTCCAGGGTTAGGAGGGCCAGTAGCAGGAGGACCAAATACAGGCAACTCCCGACTTACAGCCCCCCGCATTTACAACCATTTTTTTTCTTGCAAGAGACCTCCCTACAAGCCCCTGATATATGTCCACAAGTCGAGTTTTCATATCCCCAACTCATAACTCTGGTCACCTGAAGAAGTGGGCTGTGCCCATGAAAGCTGCTGATACCATCTACATGTTTTGTTAGTCTATAAAGAGCTATCAGACCATTTGTTTATGACCGTGTACGACACAGACTCCACACATCATCCCAAAACAGGGTCACAAGGTCAGTCAGACTCACTAGTCTGCAGCTGCTGCTTGAACTGTGTGTGTCTCCGCCATATTGGTTTTTACTTTTTAGTTATTTTTATACATTATTTGAACTGTTTAGTTTTTTTCTCTATTTTCATAATCAATTTTGGTATTTTTAAGATATGAAATGGGTTTCCAGGAACGGAACTGCCACTCATAACTGCACCTTTGGGAAATAAGGATTCGACTTACAATGGCTTGACTTATGACTTTTTAGTTCGTTCGTAAGTGTGGGGGTCACCTGTGTGACTTCCCTGGTTGGGCAAAATTCCTCATCGGGGACCAGTCAGGTCTCGAGTGCTGGACCAGGGAGTCCAACCTGTACTTAGCGTTGGACATCACAGTAAAAGTTCTTTGCAAAGGCAAAAGCTAAAAAGTTGGGAAATACCATAATTCTAGATATCAGTGCAACTGTAACTTATGTGCATATGCATTATTATAATCCTGAACTACTGTTGTGAGGTTGGCATTTGCATGTTGATCAGAGTAGAGATTAGGTAAAGGGTCTCTAATGCATATTCATGCAAAATGTGTGAAAAGGACCTCTGGAAAAATCAATTTTTTTCTCTATTACAGACTTAGGTACTTAGTTTTCCCAATATACGTCAGTGAAGTTTTCTTGGCATTTGGTATTATAAACCAGCTAATAGCAAGTTAGCAGAAACTCTCTTAATGTTCAATGTAATTCAGTCTTAAGATGTTGTTAAAAATGTAGTTTTCAGAGGTGAGCTATTAAATTCAGAAATTAGTACTGGTATTGTCTCTCCTCCTACCTGTACTTAGAACTGTTGTGAATTAATAAAACTTCAGTGGTGGTGTTGTAGTTTTTAAAAAACACCTGTTACTTGGTATGAAAATTCATAAATGAAGTAGCAAGTTATTTTTGCTTAAGTTAAAACATGTCTTTTGTAACCCTAATAGCAAAAAAGGGTACTGTTTTTTTGTTTTTGGGCTGTAGTTACAGAAAATCATTTTAGCAACCATGTTCATGTTAAGAGGCACTAAGTGACTCCAATTGAGAAACCTAAATTTTCTCCACAGAACTTTTATTGAACTTTTTTCTGGACCTGTAGCAGAGATTAACTGTGATCTTACTATAAAACAAAAGTATCTAGTCCATTTGTAAGAGTAGAAAATGTATTTAATCTTTTTTCTCTGAATTGTGGTCAAAGCTTTTCCTTTCTCTACTGAATTGTAGCAGAATATGTCCATGAACAGATTTCAAAAGAGGTCTCCTGGTTTGTTTTTTTGCCGGGAGGAGGGAAGGAGGAAGAAGGGTTGGTTTTCACTTTCTGAATGAAAGAGAATCGTTTTATATAATAAACATTTAACTTAGAGCAACGAATATCTATTAAACATACACATTGTCTGAATAATGTTCAGTTGAGCTCCTACAGGATAAATAGGACATTAAAATACCTCCATGCCATACAAGCACAAAGTATGAACTTATAATGGCCAACAGTCTGAAAGGGTCGCATGTGACTGTTAAATGTTCTTGCATAAGGAAGAAAGGCAAAGCTGCTTTTTTTTTTTCTTCTTTCCGCTCAATAATAAAACGGGCAAGCTGACTTTTATTTTATATTCCAGTGTGCAAAGTGAGGCCAGGTTTTTCTTGAATATCATGTTGGTGTGGCTTTGGGGGGTGGTATGCTGATGAAGTTCCTTGCCTGTCCTACCCTCTTGTATTGATATAGAGAATGCGCCTTCAGCTTTTGCTGGGGGAACAAATGACCACATTAAACTGCCCTAAGCTGATGCAGTCACTCCAGGAAAGGCCACTCAAATCATAAATATTTATTTGGTAGTGTTAAAAGAAAGTAATAGTGGATACATCAAAACAAGTCTTACCCCCATTTATCTGTCCACTCAGTCCCTTTTTTCAGAGATAATGTGGAATCTGACTGTCTCCTGTCTGGCTGTTTAAAGTATGGACAGTGAAAATGAGGAATAAGGGTTTTTTTTTGTTGTAATTGTGTTTTGAGTCAAGGAATACCCATTGTTTGTACACAACCTTGTATGACCATTATGATGGGTTCCTGCTAGTGGCCCCGAGGAACTGCCACACGCTAAGAAGAATATTGGGTAGAAGAAAATCACTTCTACCCTTTCAGGCAATACTAAAAAGTCCTTGCTGCTTTGCATAACACTATATATAGTATGCAAAGGTCAGTGTGACATTAGGAATGTTGCAGGTACTGCAGAATAGTATTGAAAATACAAGTGAAGCATGAAGGTTTTGGGGCATTTGCCAGAGTTACTTGTTGCTGGATCTTTGTCCATATGTATGGCAGTACCTTGATTAGGAACAGATAAGGTCATTACTGATCTGAGCTGTCGTTGCACTATCTTACGTATACAAAATATATTATATTTTTGCTTTGATAAACTTTGCTTCAGTTGTATCTTGTGGCAATGAGTGTGTTTCATTTTTCTTTTGGTTTTGCTTTTATAAAAATCCTCCTTTTCATGAGTTTAAAATTTGGCATTCGGTTTAATTGACTAACTAGGAATGCATGATTACTTTGAAGAGGCAGCAGTAGAAGAACAAGATAGATATACAAACTACAGTGTCAGTCTTTTCAGTTTCCCCTTGTAAGAAATCTTTCTATGCCTCTGACCTCTTAAGTCTTTATTTTTGCTATATCATTTTGTAGAGTAATCGGAACTGATCAGTGCTATTTAGGCACTGGTAATAGTTATATAACCATCTATATTGATTATGTAAAATAGATCAATGTTCTATCAATCCTAGAAATCTGAACACTTTTTAAATTTTTGGCTGATGCCAAACAGCTGATACCAAACAGAGGCTTGCATTGAGCTGCCCAGATATCTTCCTGAAATTCTTGTAGGTAATTCAGCTAATGTCTCTCACTGCTAAGGTCTACAGTTATTCCTTTCAAAATGCATTATCTTGCATTTGTCAGCTGTGATCTTATGCTGCCTACTTCCATTTGCAACCCGTACATCTAGTATGGTTCAGTGTCCCATGCAGTGGTACTTAGGCTACAGCAACAGATAAGAACAAGAGACCTGTACAGCATGGGCTGAGCGCGCCAGCTGGCTTTTAGTTCAAAAGGTAGATGCTCCTATACTAAGCTTCCGAGGTCCAAGGTTCAAATCGGCTCAGTGGCGGTTACACATTGCTTGCTTCCTTTAAAATTCCTCAGTCTTCTCTAATTTTCACTAACCTAGCTAATAGACTAATTCCTTAATCTTCAACTTTCTTCTCTTGAAAAATATTACTTTGTTTCAGGGGGTAGCCGCGTTAGTCTGTACAGGATAAACTTAAAAAACAACAAATAGTTTGGTAACACTTTAACAAAACATGTAGATGGTATCATGAGCTTTTGCAGGCACAGGTTTAATATGCAGTCGGTTATAAAATCCCCAAACCCTTACTCCCTGACTTGAGGACACAGTTCAGGGAGTAGGGGGTCCCCAAAACAAATTCCCTGACTAAATGATGATGCACTCACAAAGTCCATGAATGACCCTCTGGTTCAGAGATGACTCTGGATTCCTCAGTCACTGCAGAGGGGCCGATCTCTGCTAGCAAGGATCCTCTTCAGGCAGGAATAGGGCTGCTTTGGTCCCAGTATTTCCTCTCACCACAAAGGGGTGCAGGGCTCAAAGTGCAGATGACCCAACTGTACTAAAATACAAACTGTAGTCTGCTAGCCCAGCATCCAGACACACATAGCAGGTGACCCTGAACTAGCAGACAGAGCAGAGCTGATCATGCGGTGACTGATCTCACCTAGGGAGCTGGAGGGCTAACTCAGCCTGGCTGGGGAAGTTTCCCAGCAAACTCTACAAACTGGGAATCAGGAGTGGAGAAAGGAAAAGCCCAGCTGAGGGATCTTGCTTTTGGGTCCCTAGAGGCCAGTTCTCAGGGGAAACCCTGCATGCAGGCCTGGGTTTTAGCAGCTCCCTACACAGCCAGCCCTGCCCTTGCCTTGGCTGGCTCCAGACTCACACCAAAAACCAAAAATGGCTTCTCCCCCCTCTTGAACTCCCCAGGACGGGCATCTCGCTCCCTATTGCTTGCTGGGCAGACTTTGAGTTTGCTTTGGCTCCCCCTCCCTACTAAGGACAGTGTGCCTCTCCCTCGACTGCCAGCAGACAGAGCCCCAGGAATCTAGATAATCTCCATGGGGGTTACATACGTTTTTACATGGTTCAGAATGAGGAAGGTAAGTGATGAAAACCCCTGGTGCGTCTTTCATCTTTGGAACTCTAATAACAAAGTCCACATGCTTGCAGATAACCAATAGGAGGAAAAATTGCACCTTGTGAAAATCTTGCATACTTTCTCTGGGATGAATACAGTAATGCCCAGGAACAGTTTGGAGCATAGTCTAAAAAGGCAGATCACCCTATATGTACTTATCCAAATAAGCATGCAATGACTTATTTGATAAATGGATCCACACTGCCTCTTCTAAATAAAGGTGTGAGTATATTGCTTGGGGGGAGATGGACCTTATTGGTTTGGTATAAAGTGAGATCGAGACAGAGGGAAATGAAGGAGAAAAGATACCAGTGAAGCGCTGCTGATCTTTTAGAACTGGAGCTACAATGCTCTGTATATCTAAAGGGGATTTTTTTAATGTAAAAAGTTTTGAAACATTTCTGCAAACTGGCAGAGAACCATAAAATATTTTACGGCTGTGTCAATTTTCTTAAAAGGACATTTGCAGTTGATACTGTTTGGGAACAGGAATCTGAGTCGCTGCAGTGTTTTTATGTGTGTTCTGCTTGGAAAGATTTGAGTGAATGTGACCCTTTCTGCATCCAGTGGTGGTGAGTTTAAGGTATCTGCTTCATCCCAAGTATTGGGATGAACTGGGATTAACCTCTAATGTAAGGTATTTTTCAGCAGTTTGGAAAGAGTTCAATTCTTTTACTCCAATTTCATGCTGAGATGGTTTGTTTGTTTTCTAGCCACAGTGCTAACACTACAGCCTTGTTGGGTGCATGGAACAACTGTCATAGGTATCTTAATGCTATGTAAACAGTTTCTACAGAAACAAGCTCACCATTAAATTCTGAAAGGGCAGTTTTACCAAAAGCATTCGTTATCATAATCCTGGTATTGAAGGCCCTGTGCTGCTCCTGGCTTGACCATTGGTATTTAACCATATTGAATGAATAATTTTTTTTTTTCATCTGGCTAAGGGGTGAAAGGAGATGAAAAAATCATTTAAGATGAATCAGTCTCTTGACCCAGTAACACCCTTGAACTACCAGAGATACTAAGTTGTTGCTTTCCAAGCCCAACGTTTTGGGAGACCCTGGCTACCCAGTTTCCAGGGAACCCTTGATTCTGTTTCAGAGCTTGAGTGCTTGGCCCTGCACATTTTCAACATATCTTTCCAACTCAATACCTTTTTCATCGTAACTTTTTGAGTATAATATATTTTCTAAATGTGACACAACTTAAACTACGCAACAACTACACTATACACTGGCAACCGGGGTTAGTTGTAAGGGGAAAAACTAAATTCAGTTTTCTATGTATATTCAAATTTTACTGCTTCAGTAATGTAACTTGCTATTCATTACTGTTGATTGACAAGGAATATAATTTTAAAATAAAATGGATGGAAATAGAACTAGAAACAAAACTGAGATGGCACAGCTATTTTGAGATGGAACCTGTCCCATGTTCTCCTCTTAGCTCTTTTCTTTCTGGTTAAAGACACACATTTTTGGACCAATCCAATACTGAACACTTCAAGTTCAACAAAATTGTGGTAACTAAATGGTAGTAACCATACTAATCCTAAGTAGTGTGGTCACATTGATGTATCCTATTACAATTAACCATATCAGTTTGTTGCAGAGGCCTTCCTTTCTGCACCCCATTCCTTCAAACTGAGCTGCAGTTATTTGCAGGCAGTTAAGTTGTAAGATTTTTTTTTTATATTAAAAAAAAAAAAGCAGCTGAATTGGGAGCTACAGACTCGCATTGAGCTCATACTAAAAAGGCTGAACTTTAAAGCAGTCCTTCTGTCTTTGAAATACTGCTGAGCTGCTGCAACTGGGCTGGAAGGGAAATGCACAGTTTCTCTTTGAAATTCATCCGTTTGCGAAGTGCTGCAAGCCGAGCTTCAAAGGAAACGAGCATGTCCTTCCTGAGTTCAGTCACTAAGGGTTACGTTATTTTCCCCTTAAAAAGGAGTCAGTTTGTTTGCTCAAATGAATGTTAAAGTTCAGATTTCCCTACCTGCCTGTAAAGGTTTAGTTGTCAGTCTTAGTGAGTAGCGTGAAAAATCTTCAGTGGGTAGAGATGGGCAGTGGAGGAAATGCTGTCTCTATTAACTCTTCATCTTATCTGGAAAAGGACTTTGCAGTTAAGGGGATGTGATGTGTATATTCACTTGTCGGAATTGGTTTCCAGTTTTATCATGATGCCTGTTAGCACATGGGGAAACCTGGTCTCCGTCCAGTTTTTAGTTGATGGCTTTGTTACCTATCCTGTGCTGTTCTTGGTGACAAGGACAGAATTGACACCAAGGACTCTTACACTTGGATGTGCACCTCTCAGGTCATGATGACAGGAGACTGTGGTGAAGTTGTCATTTGCACACTTAAAACAAAGCAATTCTGGGATGAATAAGATTTCAGTAGCTAGAACAGTAATCTCCAATCACTGGGACGTGGATTGCTGGCAGCTGGGCCAAGGCACATTGCCCGAACCTGGGACGGGAGGCAGTGCAGCAGGTTGCTTGCTAGGCACCAGTGGCAGAAGTGGTCTCTGAGTCAGGCAGTAGGAAGTGTTTGCTACGAGGTCCCACAGTCTAGGCTGCAGCTTGGGAAGAGGCATCTCCGGGAAGGCTGGTCCTGCTGTTCCCCAGGAGCCGCTTCCAGGGCAGCACCTCCAGCCTGGCCAGCCCCTGCTGCAAAGCAGGCAGCGCTCAGGGAGGCAAGTAAGAGAGTACCCCCTCAACTTCAGGAGCTGTGCCCCAGGGCTACAGGGGAAGGGTTCGGCCCTGGGCTGCTCTCAGCGGAGTTGGCTGTGATCCCTACCTGAGGCCTAGGGAAGCTGCTGCTAGCATGTGCAGGGTGGGGAGAGGGCAGCCTTGGTTGTGGAGTTTGGGAGGGTGCAGATAAGAGAGTGAGGGGAAATAGGAATGTGGTCGGGGGCAGGAGAGGAGGATGCAGGAGTCGCTGAAAGGCGGTTGGGAGATTTATGGGGCAGATGGGCGCACAGGTGTAATGGAGGGCAACTCTGAGGAGGGGCGGAAGGGGGAGAGGGGTCTGGGAAGGGGAGGCTGGCAGCAAAAGCAGCCTGGCTGGGGAAGGGGGAGACACAGGGCAGGGGCTGTACAGAAGGGGAGAGGGAGATACAATGGTGGCTCCCCCATCCCATGGGGCAAGAGGGGAAGGACCAGAGGTGATGGGTGGGGTGGCAGCACTTGGGGGCACCAGCTTCTATGCCCCTTACAAGATTTCAGTTGCTAAATAGGGTGCCCCAAATGCCCCCTGCCCCTGTGGGTGCCCCTCCCTGTGCCCATGGCATTGGATCCAGGAGAACTGCTGACCCACAGAGTGAGAGGTACTCAAGCTCGCTCTCTCTCATATGGATAGTGGGGAGTGAAGATTGCTGCCCCACCCAGAAGCCAGAGGGGAATTCTTTCCCTGAATTTTTTTGTTTTTTTTAGCGTTGTAGATCTTTGCAAACTCTGGTCTGTTATGAACTGGCCAAAATTATGCAAATAACAAAAATGCAAACACAATTTTACCAGTCCACTGAAAGTTTGTGACTGAATCTGCTGGTCCGTGGTATTAAAGATTGGGAACCACTGACCTAGAGAGTTACCACTTTTCTTTATGAACAATTGAATCCATTCAAAAGAGAAATTTGAATAGTAATAGTGATGAACCCCTTAAGTGAACATATTTCTTGACCAGCGCGCACTCCTTTGCTTTCTGCCTCAATTGAGGTATGCACAGTGATCTATGCTTCCACGATTAGGTAGCTGGCTCTGTGGACATGGGGAAGATAGTGGATGTGATGTAGCTTGACTTTAGCAAAGCTTTTGATACTGTCGCCCACAATATTCTTGCCAGCACGTTAAGGGAGTATGGATTGTATAAATGGACTGTAAACAGATGCCGAAGCCCACCAGGGCTTTCGGCTGCAGGCGGCTCCACTACCACAGCCCACCAGGGCTATCCTGAGATGGGGCTCCGTGGCTGCTCCACTGCTGCTGCGCTGGGATGGGGCTCCATGGAAACAGGACTCACTGATCCCATTGCTGCCCTGCCTGCACGGGGCTCACCAATCTGATGGTGGGGCTCCCCTCTCTGCTGAACTCCCTGACTGGCTTGCACTCCCAGGGCTCTCTGGTCCGGCAACTTCCTTGATCCTGCTGGACTACGGATGTTGCCAGACCAGGGAGTCCCAGATGTAAGAGGTTCAGTGTGTACCACCATCCTTTCCGAGCTTGTAACTTGTGCTATTACCTTCAGAAGTAACCAAAGATCTGACCATATTACTCTGATTCAAGGAAACAGGGAAATTTAGGGGTTATGGGTTTTTGTTAAAGTGAGATACTAGAAGCATACATTCGAGACTCCTTTCTAATATGTACTGTTATATAAAGTATATATTATATCAACACTATTTCAGACATTAAATTCAGAGTGACTTGATATGCCTGGAATAATTTTACATGAATTAACGAAGTTTAGTGCTTGTGTAGATGGGAGAGAGGAAAGGTCCTTTTTTTCTGCATTTCTGAAGTTTATTTCATTTTTAGGTATGTGTATATGAAATGTCAAATAGAACACATTTAGTCATTCCCTTAACTGCTTCTTGCTGTTCAGCTTAGTTCCTTTTATAATTAAAAACATGAATGTTGTAGAATTGACAGAGGTATCTATTCTCTTTAGAATAAAGCGGCATAGATCTTAAATACTACAACAAACCATTGTATTCTCCCCTGAGGAGGGGTTAAGAGAACTAATACGTGACAGATGTTGGTCACATTTAATGCTGTACTGGAAGGCACTCGTAACTACAGTGAGGGAAGTCTAAGTCTATACAGAATAGAACCTTATCAGTAACTTAGCACAAGTCCTATTAGGAAATACTACTTAGCATTTCTACCATGCCTTGCATTGGAGGATTTAAAGTGCCTTACTTTAATTCTCCGACCAGCCCTTAATGTTTTCTTTGCTATACTTACTTCCTTTCAATATCTAGAATTCATGTGTGTTGATTTTTATGCAGGGATAAACAGATCATAAGAATGACTTTAAATTCTGAAGCACAAACAATATGCTGCTCACTACTTTTTTTACAGACCATTCATTAAATCCAGTACTGAGTCATATATTTCACAATATTATGGGTTACATGAATGGTTAAGAATGTTGGTGGAAAGCAGTGTGGCTATCTTACCTACATACTTAATGAGATTCTTAATGTTTCAAGTAGTTGAGAGCTTTTCCAACACTGTTACCTTATGTAGTAGGTAAAATTTTCAAAATTGCCTAGAAGCCCAAGTCTTACTGAAAGGCTATTAGAGTTGATGTAAATTTCTTAACACTTCTGGAAAATATTATCTTATCCTTCATATGAAATCTTGAATGAAAATTATTCTCTAAACTTTTTTTAAAGTCCTTTGGTTTATTTCACTAGAAATAGTCTGTGCAGGAGGTAACTTACTGGAACTCTAACATGAATGTACTTCAGAACATGTTTGATGATATCCTACTGATTCAGAAACATGACTGAGTTGTACAAACAAGCCAGTGTGTGTGTATTTTTTTTACTCGGTATGATGGAAACTAGGCTATTAATGCTGGAAATCTATTTCTCACAACTTGTAGTAATAACCACACTGGCAGATCAGAACTTCTGTATATTAAAATCTATGGGGACAAGGCATATGTTTGTATAAAAATACTGTTTTTACTAATGGTAACTGACAAATGTGTTCCATTTTATGTCTTGCATATAAACAAACTCCTACAAAACTGATATATTTGAATTAAATGAAAATAGAGAATCCCTATAAGATGTTGAATCTCTGCTGTTTTTATTTAATATTACAAAATGTTATCGTACTTAATGTAATACACGTATGGCTTAAACAATATTCTTTTGATTATAACTGTTAATATGGGAATATTCCGGTGTAGACTTAACTTAATGAATGAATACTTTGAATCTTATGTATAAATAATTTCTAGTAAACCTGTATTTTGCTATCCAGTCAAGAATGCACAAGCTATTTTGACCAACTTATGCTTTGAAGACTATGGAATTTGAAACGCAAACTGCTTACAATCAAATGCTGCTAACAGTACAAAATGGTATTAAAATTACTAGTTTCATTCCTTAGTTAGGTCTCCATAGATTTTTTTTTTTGTACTGTTAATGGGTTATTAGCTAATTACTGTAGTAGTAACTCTACAATAGCTCACTTTGGTTTTCCTCCAAGATTTTCTACTCTAAAGCAAGCTTATGGACACAGAAAATGACATATCCAATATGCTTGCTCTAAAGCAGGGTTTCCCAACATATGGGTCACCATTACATTTCAAAAGGGTCACTAGGTGGCTCTTAAGGAGCCATTCACATTTTTTTTTAAATTGCCCTGGATCATCAAGTCTTCCTGAATTGTCAAAATGGGTCCCCATCTGGAAAAGTTTGGGAACGGCTACTTCAAAGGATTCAGTGTTTTAAATTCTGATTGTCATCAAATAATAGAGATGACAGTGGACTAAATTAGAAATGCTTATCAACACATAGTAGCAAAAATGGTTGTTAGGGCATGCTGACAGGAAGGTAATACAGGTATTTCTTCATGTTTCTGCAGCAGCTGCATCTAGAGCTTTGTATGTAATTTTGGGGATATTTTTGTTGTTGTTGTTGCATGGTGGTACTAAGCTGAAGAACACAAACAAAAACCTTAAGGGGCCCATGAGGACAAGCTAAAAATGTAGAGTTTGGGTTAGAAGTGATTGAAAGATGGAAGTAACTTAAGTCTATTAGTGTAAACACCACGGAGGAGGAAAACTCTTAGACACTAGTACCTAAAAGCAGGCACAGTTCCAAAGGTGTAATAGATAAATAATCCACCACCTGTTCAGTCTCCCTCATAGAAACAATGGAATGAGTAGAGCCCTGTGCGGATACAAAATTTGTATCTGCATCCATATCTTCAAAAATGAGCCACAAATATTCTGATCCATGTCCATGGATATAAAGTGGATATAGATGAATTTGCAGGGTTCTAGAAATCATTGCATACAAACTCACTGTACACTAAAAATGGTGATAGGCTGAATTAACTCCAATATAACACAGGATCTTGGCATAGATACATGTCCTTACTGTAGCTATACACCATATGAATGTAGTTTAGGGATGTGATCGTTTAAATGCTTAACCAGTGAGCCAGTATTACCCTTCCTAAATTCTGATAATACACTTACTTTTTTTTCCCCAATTGTATCTGCTTAACATGCAGGTTGTAGATGACACAAAGATCTCTTCACCCCCATCTTTAAGTGATGCACAGTGACTTCCATCTGAAGATGACCTCTGTGGTGTGATTCAACATCTGTCATGATTTCTAGCCACGTTTCATAGCTGAACTCTTTTTTGCATGCTCCTGTTAACTTACAAGCACTAGTCCTATGTAAAGTGGTTCCTCTCCTGTTCCTGGCTGAATGTTGTATAAAGAAGCTTGGGACTGTGAGTGTCTCTAGAACTTCTAGCTGCTGTTGCATAATCTTAGTTTCTCCTTTCAAGAAAACAAAAATAGGAGATTAGAAAAAGCTACAGGTTAACTTGTTCAAGATTTCCTTATGGTGCTCTAGAACCAGTGGATCCTCATGGAGAATGCTCTATCCATACCCTTGTTCCTCTTGGAGGGAGGAGATTCAAACTTAAGTCCCTCTGCTAACATCAACTGTGTCCTCAGGGCACTCCCTGATAGTTTTATCCTTAGCCATTTAAAGCCAACACCCAAAACTCCAGTTGCAGAAAGAGAAAGCAGCCACTATTACGCTACTAGTGAGATAAATGGCTGGCTTTTGCATTCTGCCAGTTTCAATCTCTGGCTTCAAGATGTGTATCTATGTAGAATTGATCACAGGAATCTAATCAGGAAATGCTAAAGGCATAGGTGATATTGGCAATGTCAGAATCGGGGAAGAATGTTTCAAAATTACTGAGTAAAGGAGGGAGAAGTATAGGCCTGGTCACTTGTGAATAACAATATTATAGTCCATTTGAGAGTCTGATTGCCCTGCAGTTTTGAACCCATGTAAACTCTGACAAATGGCACCTATCCAATCAGAGGGATAATATCTGCCATCTCCTCTGGCTGCTTTACTCAAGCCACTGTTCCAGTGTTGGCTCCAGCTAGTTATTTAACATTGTCGTATGTTGTAAAAGTAAGAAGACTTAGTTCCTATATATGGGGGAGGGAGAAAATTATTAGGCTTTCTTGTGGATTTTGCCGAGATTAGATTAGTGAAATGTGAATCAAGGAGGATTTAGTTTTAAGTGCTGTCTTTTAAACCTAGGGATCAGGCATAATTTTTAAAGTAAATAGAACAGATTTGGACTCTGCAGCTTATAAGTGTTTTTTGGCATAAATATAATGTCCAATATAGGATTATCTGTAATAGCAATATTTGGAAAAGAGGATTAGAATTAGAGTTTCTAAAGTTTGAGTGGTAGGAAATATGGTGTTAAACTCTTTCTAATGCTGTCTTCGTACCAGTTTGACCAGGATATGGAAATGACTAAGGGTGAATTTTTCCTTTGTCTTGTAACCGAATGTAGTTTGATCAGATAAAATTGAAAGCGTTAATTGCTTTTTGAAGTGAGAAAATTGCATGTTGTTTTTGAATAATGTAGAATGAGGCAGTGATAAGTTTGGATCCAATTTTGTGTAAATAAATTCCAAATTCAGGGAGTTTAAGCTTCTTCAGAGGTCAGCTAGTGGAGATGCTTAAATCCCCTGTGTAAAGCTTTGCAGGGTGATTCAAGATATTGTTGCTTTGAAATGATATTGATAACAGTACAAATACTAATCATTTAGGAGAAATCACAATGTAAGTGGTGCTCTGATTTAAACTAGCTAATCTGATTGCTAAAAATCTGGAATATGTTCTTAAATTGTGCACAGTGATGTTGATTCGAGGTGACTCAGAAGAACCATAGGAATAATTAAAGAATTGGAAAACCATACTTTGCAGTGAGACTCAAGGACCTCAGTCTGTCTTGAAGAGGTTAAGGGATGGCTTCATTTCAGTCTATAAGTACTGGTGGAACACAGAAATTTGATAAGTGCTCTTAAGTACAGTAGACAAATACATAAAGGATCTGCTGGCTAAAAATTGAAGCTAGACCAATTGAGATTAGGAAATAATGTGCACGTTAACAGTGCTGCAGTAAGCCATTTGTAACCCTCTTTTCTGCCTGGATTACCTGTGTGCCTGGCCCCTGATGTTTAACACTAAAGGAGACCCTGAGTAGCCCAGTGGTGATGCTGGATGGTTGGTGATCTCGTAACCACCTCATTGCTGCAGTCCCTTGCTTCTAAAGGAATATAAAATGGTAGTGCCTCCACCTGGCTGGCCCTTAATGTACGCACTCAATGGTGTGCTTTGGGAACCTCCAGCAATAGACTTATTCCAGTAGTAATCTGGATCTAACTCCAAAACAATTATTTTAAATAATATATATAATTGATTAAATTAGAATTAACACAGTTTTACTTAAACAGGGTTTAATAGACAAAGTGAATAAAATCAATTAAACACAAAAAAGGAAACTTAACTGTCATTTACACTGCCACCATTTATCCCACCCAAGAGTATGCACTCCTCTGGATCTCTTGGTCCCAGAGTGTGCACTTGAAGGTCTGAAGCTGGAGTGGAGACAGCACTGTGCAGGTACATGTGTCAGTCTGTCCAACAAGCTGCAAAATCTAACACTGGAGCTGGCCCCATCAGATGCTGGAAGCTCAGGTTCATTGGCCAAATGAAGTTGCCTCTCTTCGGACCCAGATTCAGCCTGTCTAATGTGCTTCATCCCAGGCAGCACTTTCCCAAACAGCCACAGTTACTTAGAGTAACTTCTATGCAGGCTCTTCTCAGTTAGGGTCTCTCCCCTCCACGGACAATCACCAACAACCCTTGAAGCAGTGTGCTAGATCGAAGCCCCAGCAGGCTCTCAGCAGCAGCTCCTGGACTGAAAGGCACCACATCAGCAAATTTGGCTCCTCTCTCCAAATTGGAGCTCACTCTGTCTCTCTCCCTGCATGGCCTGGAAGAACAATAGTTTCCCTCTTCTTTTTTTCCCCCCCAAGGCGTCATGGGAGCTGTAGTCTCTAGGGCCAGAGTGCAGCAGAAAGCATCCTCCCAGTGAAAGTCAGAGGCTCCTATAACAACAGAAGTGGAAAGTAACTAAGTGGAAATACTTTGTTACACTACTCAAGTACATTTTTTTGCTATTTGTACTTTACTCAAATTTATTTGTGATGCTTTGACTTTTACTCAGTTGTCTTTGAAGAAAATATTGTCCTTTTTACTCCACTATCATTTCCAGAGGCACTTACTCGCTACTTTGTG
>CM057847.1:104849927-104866838 GCA_030068395.1 Apalone spinifera
ATTTTGGCCTCACCCTAGAGACTGGGGGTTTCAATCTACTAACCCTGGGGCCCCAAAAGAGTTACTCTGGCCTGTGGGAAGCCCTGAAGCTTGGTCGTCCTTGCCTCTTCTTCCCCTCTTTCCTCCGCCGTCGGGCTAGAGCACTAGGGGAATGAGATCTCAGTTGGGGGCCATATCAGTGAGGGTTTTGCGGAGGTTGGGTTTTTGGTTGTCTCACTTGTGGCCTCCAACTGATTTTTTTTTTTCTGTAGATCAGTGGCCCCTGATTGAAATAATGCTGCCCTATGACAATTCGGGTGGTTAGTCAGACTTCCATAGGACAGCGACTTTTTACTTCTGGATAGTTGAGTACAATTAAGATAGGATACTTTTACTCAAGTAGTTTTCCAGAAGGATACTTTGACTTAATTACATTTTTTTCCAAAGTAGCAATACTTGTACTCAAGTAACTTTTTTGGGTACTTTTCCAACACTGTGTAGCGCTAGGGGACTGTTGCAGAGTTGTCCATTCACGCTCCAGCCCAAGGGGAGTAGTCTAGGCCTAAGGGCACTTGGAATTACACCCCAGCCATGTATGCAAGCAATTTTTCTCCAGGCCTAAACCCCTGGCCCTCTTGGGGCACTAGGGCCCAACTACAAGAGTCAACATTTAACACCCCTTTCACTGGGGCAGTACAGCCTAGCAGTCAGAGTTGCTATACGGTAGGTGCAGGCCCCACAGGTTGGGGGATTGAGGGAGGGAGAGGGCAACCCATGTCCTCCCTACTCCACCGGTCCCGGCCCTGGTAGCAGTGCTGCTGGCCTCTACTTGCTCAGTGGGGAATCCCAGTGCAACACTTTGAGCTCCTTGGGAAACAATCTCCCATCCTGGGCTACTTCCTACCATTTTCCACTGGAGTCTCTCCAGGATCCTTTCTTAGAACATAAGAACATAAGAATGGCCGTACTGGGTCAGACCAAAGGTCCATTTAGCCCAGTATCCTGTCTGCTGACAGTGGCCAGCACCAGGTGCCCCGGAGGGGGTGGACCTAAGACAATGATCAAGCAATTTGTCTCCTGCCATCCCTCTCCAGCTTCTGACAAACAGAGGCCAAGGACACCATTTCATCCCCTGGCTAATAGCCTTTTATGGACCTAACCGCCATGAAATTATCTAGTGTCTCTTTAAACTCTATTATAGTCCTATTTTATAATTTTTGCCCCACATCCCTAAACGGCCTCCACAAGGATCGAACTCACAACCCTGGGTTTAGCAGGCCAATGCTCAAACCACTGAGCATCCCTCCCTTCTTCAGATCTCCTATGGGCACGGATGCCCCTCTGGCTGGTTTTCAGATCCAGTCCCTCTGGCATTTCACCTACGGGAGCTCCGGCCAGGCCTCCATCCTCCCAATCTCCTTCAGTAGTTTAGGTGTCTCGCTGGCTGGTTCCCAGCTCTGGTGATTTACCTGCAGGATCTCTGGCAATATCTCCTTCCTCCTTAGTAGCCAGCCTAGACTGAGCCTCTCTCCAGGCTTTTATACCTGGGTTGCAGTCTGAGCATGCCCAGCAGGGCTGCAGGGGCAGGGCTTCTTCAGCCAGGGGAACCTGGTTGGGCTCAGTGGTTCCCAGTGTGGGGCTGGTACATCCTGTCACAGGGACTACACATTGGAACAGTTTACTGCTAAGATTATGGTGGATTGTCAATCATTGGAAACTTTAAAATCAGGATTCAGTGTTTTTTCTAAAAGGCGTGTTATAGTACAAAAAGGAATAAATTTGTGAAGTCCAGTGGGCCTTTGTTATTGAAGGGTGAGACTAGATGGTCAGTGAGTTCACTGGCCTTCTAATGAATGAATTACAGTAATTAAGAAGTGCTAAGTGGGGAATGGAGAGCACCTTGCAAGTAAAATACCAATGGTAACCTGAGGATTGTTTAGGCAGAAGATGTTTGGCACAATTCCATTCTTAATGTTAGTACCAAAAGCCTTGCCCAAACCAAGGCTTCACATGTGACTGTCATCTACTAAGTTAGTCAGACTTGTGGCAATATTTGTGATCAATGCATCTTGTAAGAACTACTACTGCTTTATAATCTGAATTCAGTGATACTCAGACCTCAGTGGTTCAGGAGCCAAATTAACTCAAATCAGCATTTCCCAGAAAAGCCACAGTTGTGTGAATTGATTGTTTAATTTACTAAATATACATTAATATTAAAACAGTATGGCAGGGGAAATATTTAGGTTCTATATAGATAAAAGTACAATTGTTTTATATAGTAACACATCCGTTTCGATATTTGCTGCATAGAGCCACGGAAGACAATTAAAGAACCACTTGCAGCTCGTAAGCCCCAGTCCAACTATCAGACATTAATAGAAAATGATACTACAATGACCTAAGAAAAACGAATGCACATACATTTTAAATTCTTAAATTTGATTGATTTTTTTTTTTTTCTTGACTGTCCAGTATGCAGTGCTAACTAAAACTAGTCTATTCTACCACGATTGTCTCTCGCTCTCTCTACAGCAAATCAGGTGGGGACCATACAGGTGAGAAGTGCAAAAAAAAACCCTCCTCCCCAAATCCCCAGCCCTAACTCAGTTGGGGGCCACATCAGATACCTCACTCCTATGGCACTCCAGCTCCCATAGGATGAGGGGAAGGGACAGGGTGGACTGAGGGCTTCCCATAGGCCAGATTTATTTTTCTGAGGTTCCAGAGTTAGTGGATTTTGGACCCCCTTAGGCTCTGGGATGTGAATAAAAATGAGTGTTTCAGTGTGTGGGACGGCTGCCAGCAAGTAGGATAAAGGATGCAGGATCTAGGTGGGACATGGGGCGCAGAATGCGGTGAGGAGGGCAGGGTCTGGAAGGGAGTTTGGCAGCAGGAGAGGGTGTAGGGTGAGGGTATGAAGAGGGAGTTTGGAGGTGGGAGGGTAGGAAAGGTGAATCAGTGAGACTGCAGCCAAATAGCTAGTTGGGGAAGGAGGCAAAGAAGTGGAGAGTAAAGGAAAGTGCAGCTTCTGTAAAGTAAAATTGTATCCTTTCCCTCAATCTTATGATTTTTGCCCCCTCCCATCCTGCTCCTGCATCCTCCTTCACTCCCCCCAAGTGTGCCCCCACATCCCTGTGCCCCCACTGCACTCAATGGCAGGGCAGTAGTACTGGGACTCTCAGCCCCCTGAGAGCAGAGTCTCTTCTTGGCTGGCCCAGCCATTTGCCTGCAGGCTGTGGCTCTGGGGCTAGGGTGGGCAGAGCCTGGGGCTGCCCAGAACTGGTGCCAGTCCAGTGGGGTGTTCGGGAAAGGGCTGCCAACACCTGCATGCAGCCTGCGGGGCGCAGCGCAGCGCGGCACAGCCCAGGCCTTGGTACATAGGGTTGCCAGATGGTTTAACCAAAAATACTGAACACCATCCCATCTCTCCCTCCCTCTCCCCCCCCCCCCAAAAAAAAAAAAACACCAGGGGAAAAAATTCTGTGGGGGAGGGAAGGGGGAAGACCAAAGTTGTTGAGGGGGGGAAAAAGACCCCGAAAGTGAAGCAAAAAATAAATAAAATAAAATAAAACAGCATGGCCCCTTTAAGTACGAGACAGGAGTGCTTGAGCACTAAGACCCAGGGAAGGCATTGCTTCCCCTTGCTTTAGGTCTTTTTGATGGTGGCCATCTTGTTTTCTTGATCGAGTCCTCTCCAGGTAAGCAGACGGTGCAGGGTGGGGGTTGGAGGCTCTGGGGGCTGGGCCCAGTTACTGAGTGTCGTAGGGTTGCCAGGAATTGGGTATTTTCACCTCCTGGCAGGAGGAAAAAACCAGTAAATACTGGACATTTCAGGTGTCCAGTATTTCCTGAAATGTTTTACGGGACAGGAGGTGAAAATACCAGACTGTCCCGGTCAATACTGGCAACCCTATTGGTGCACCATATGTGACCAATAGCCCAGCCCCAGCTCTGTGCAGCAGGCCCAGCTCCGCCCTCTCCCACTTAGGAATCAGAGCCTGTAGCAGGGTTAACTCCTTAGGTCCTGGGAGCTGCATGCCCAGGCGAAGCAGGGGCACATGTAACTGCCACCAGGCAGATTTGGACCTGGGGTCTCTGGAGCTTAGTATAGGAGCCTCTACCCTGTGAGCTAAAAGCCAGCTGCTGTTTAACCTATGCTGTAGAGGTCTCTTGTTCTTATCTGTTGCTGTGGTCTAGGTGCCATTGCATGGGACAGTGAACCACAATAGGTGTGTAGATTACCCACACACCTTTCCCACCCCACAAGAAGCTGGAGCTGTTGCTCCAGCCTGCAACTGCGTGGCTGAGGGTGGAGCCGCAGCTAGGGTTGCCAGGCATCAGGTATTCACCTGGACAGTCCGGTACTTGCGGGCTCCGTCTGGTTTTAAAAAAAAGCAACAGGAAATATCGGACATGTGAAATGTCTGGTATTTCCTGTTTCCATCAGACAGAAGCCCGGCAGGGACAATTTTCTCCTGCCGCGTCTGACAGGGGCAGGGGAGTGAGGAGCGCAGCAGAGTCGTAGCCCGAGGGGCAGGAGGGGGCACTTGCCGGGCACCACAAGGGGGGTGCTGGGCTGAGGTGGGAGTGCAGTGCACGCTGCTCTGGCCCATGTGACCAGCAGAGACCCAAGAGCTGGCTACATGAAGCCTTCCTCAACACCAGCTGTGGCCAATCTGTGGCTTGCAAGCCACTCCTGCACCACCCCCTCCCCAATGGCTCCTTCCGCCCCATCCCACTGGCTTTCCTGTGGAGCTGGGAGCTGCGGGGTTTTAAAAATGGCACCCAAGATGGCAGCTGTCTTAAAGTGGGCAAGGGGGCAGGGCTGAGCTCCTGCTCTGAGTGCCAGTGAAAATCAGCATACATGGCATGCATCCTGGGGTTTGCTGACCCTGTATTAAAGGCTGAGTCAGCAAAGCAGTTTGGAGCTGTCTAAGCAGAGCTGTGGTTAGTTAGTTAAGCCATTAGCCCAAGCCCACAAATAGGCACAGGAAAGAAGTAAAAAGGGAGAAAGTTATGTAATGGAGAGATTGCTCTCCCCTGCTTATAAAAGCAACTGTGTATGTTAGGAAGGTGGTAGGATTAAATTATGAATATGCTGCACAAGGTGTTAAACCAGTGCAAGGGTGTCTGCATGGTTTGTAGATTGAGGCAGAAGCAGGACCAAGGAAGCCCTATTATGCTGTTAAGCAGCAAATGTCAGTTGTCTTTGTAGAAGATTCGAGCTTGGTTTTTCTCCTGCAAAAGTCTGTGCCCAGAAGTTTGATATTGTATAAAAAGGATTCTTATAAAACTGATACATATAACTAGTAATCCATCCACACCTATCTAGCCAGAAATTCTGGGCAGAGGGAGGTGGAAATAGCTGCCATCTATATAGAAGAATGGTTTCTTCATTTCTTCAAGAATTAGACTGACAATAATAGTCTATCCTGTGGTCAGCTCAGGGATTTCTTCTTCCCGAAAAGTAATTTGATGCTTCAAATTTCTATGGTAGAAATAAAGTCTTTGAGTATTGCCTGTATGACTCCACTCTGTTGAATGCACCCAGTACGCCTGAGCTCAGATATCTAGAGAGCAATGTCTTGACCTGTGCATGCATGCAGCATGTGACCTTTATCTGAGGACACGTAAGGGATAGAGAAGAGAGCAAGTATACAGATGTAAATAAGTAGCCATACTGAGCACTGTAGTTTTGTTCTTGTGATGCTGTCCTTTTATTGTTGACATGATTTTTTAGAATAGCCTGATTAACCTACTGACATTTACTTGCTGGTATAAAAACATACCCACTAAAATATGTTTCATCAAACAGAAACCAGCATTGAAGTCTTTCATTTTTAAGAATCAACCGTTACTTGGCTCTGACGCTAGCTAAGCATTCTACTAACAGTAATTTATATGTAACTTTAGTAGATGAACATTCTATTTGCTGATGCACAACTGCACTCAGGTTTTTTTTTTTTTGGTTTTTTTTAAGTACCAATAAATACTTTTTAACACTTAGAAGCTTGTTACATATAAAAATTACATCCTGATGTTACATTGTTTGGCTATTTCAAATTTTGAATGCACTTTGAGGCAGTTTGACCTCTTTATTTTTTGCCAGATACACTAATTGTTTGACTTGATTAAACTGAAGAATGTCTTTTTAATAATATTAATGGTAGTTTTCTACATGGTTATCTAGTCCTTTTGTCACATACTCAACTTGAGACAAAGATTGTATCTGACTACTGAAAGTTCATGAAGACTTAAAGAGCTCCGTGTAAAAGTTTGTCTTTCACCAACGGAAGTTGGTCCAATAAAATATATTGCATCCTCCACATTGTGTGTCTTATTTCTTGAAACCAAGATGGCCACAATCACCCTGCAAACTAGGAAATTCATGTCTTTGTATGACAGATATTTACGTACCTGGTAAGGGATAATATCATTCCTAAACTTGCTACAATCTTCCAATTAATGTTCTGGCTGATGAAAAGGAAGGCTTAACTGTTAAATATTCCAGCTATGAAGACCATACTGTACTATATTGTATTGACTAACTGTTTAACTATAAGTTCCTCTTATAGCAGGGGCTTGACTATTCAAATTACTTAACTTATTGTAAATCTGTAACCTATTACATGCTTTTATCTACTTGCTGAATGGCTTGATAGAAGACCACACAAGCAGACATAGCTTTTATCAGCAAAACCACTGTAGTGGCTATTTTAAGATCTTTCATTAACACAACCCAGCATGTAACCTTGTAATATTTAGTAACCAAAGAGACCACTTCATAGAACTCAGTGACATTCAAGTATTCTGAGTCTCTTCCCTTACATTAGGAGAGTGTCTTAATGAAACCAAATGAAAGACTTTTCTCTAATAAGCTGCCATGACACCATGACACAGAACTCATCTGAATATCAGATGAAATAATTAGGATAAGTACTCAATGAAGTCATATTTAGAGTGATTATTGTAAAATACAAGCAATATCTAGAAGTCTTATGGAGCATAATGTATCCTGGACTTCTACAAAACAGTTGTGAAATATTCTGAGACCTCTTTTAGTGAGGGCGGAACTTGTTTCTGAGAAGAAAAATAATTGCTACTATTTTCTGCTGCTGCTAGGTAGAAGATATAGTGCCTTGCACACAATATGGTTGATCAGTTATATGGTTAACATATCTAGCTATTTTTCAGTTATTTCAGTACCTGTGGGTCAGATTCCTCTGTTAGATTATATATCACATGCATATGCTTACTTATTTTGAAAGAGGGTGCCGAGTGCCCAGTTGCAGAAAGTGTGCATCCTTCCTAATCAGCAGTTAAGATATCATATTTAGGGGTCCAGAGCAGCTCTGTTTAAATGAAGTAGACAACTAGGACATATGTTAATTACACTGTTTTATTGTTTTATAGCTGTATTTGGTGTTTAAACTAAATTTTACAAAGTAACTGTTTCACCTTACGTCAGCTTTCAGTCTAATACTAGTTTAACTGAAATCAACCCTTAAGTTTATGAAAACTTGTGGAGAGGGTTAGATTGTGGAGAGGGTTAGAAAGTATTAGCTAAATCACATTTCAGCAGGTGTCCAATGCAGAACTGGTTGCAAAATGGGGAGAGGGAATCCATGGAAAACTTTGTCCTTTTTATGAAATTGGGTTGACCGGTTTTGGGCAAAACTAATATTTGTCATGATCTGACCAAAGGCGTAGTAGAGAAAGTATATGAATGAAGAGCTGGTTACGGTCCATAACTGGGTGTTGAAGTGAAAATTATTTATCCTTCCTAGGGTAGAACTGTAATATTGGAGTATACATTTAAAGAGATTACAGAAAAACTATGAAATTTATTGGTAAGAAGGCATTCAGCTTTGACTGAAGCCAGTGGGAATTATAAACATTTAGTGATTAATGGAATGTGCAGTTAACTAGTCCAGCATGACTAGTGTACTCATGTAGCTAGCAGTCAGCAGTTAACAAGCACCATCTCAGAGAGGTAGTTGTTACTCTATAATTTTAAAAATGAGTAATCTATGGCAGCTTAAAGACTAACAATATATATATATCATATCATGAGCTTTCATGGGTAAAACCCACTTCATCAGATGACAAAGGCCTTATTGTCTTTACATTTACATCAATATTAAAAAAAAGCAGATTTGACTGATGGTCAACATACTGAGTATATAATATCCTCTTCAATTATTAACTTATTCCAGATGTAGCCTGTATATCATCAGAAGCCAGCTACAATAAAGGGTCATTGGACTGCTTAATCAGTATAAAAATTAGTGAATGTGACTATCCCATAGCTCTAGTTGAATACTATCCCTTATTGCCAGTTTAAAACTAGGTCTGTTGATTTATTGCAGTTAACTTGCACAATTAACTCAGAAATTCATCACAATTAAAAATTAATCATGATTAATTGCCATTTTAATCACACTGTAAAACAGAATAACAATTGAAATGTATTAAATTTTTGGATGTTTTTTCTACATTTTCAAGTATATTAATTTCAATTACAATACAGTTCACAAAGTGTACAGTACTCACTTTGTATTTCATTATAAATATTTGCATTGTAAAAATGATAAATAGAAATAATAATTTTCAGTTCCTGTCATACAAGTACTGTAGCACAATCTCTATTATGAAAGTGCAATGTACAAATGTAGATTTTTTTTAAAACAATTTTCCTCAGACAAAAAAGTAAAATTTAATAGCACCTACAAGTCCACTTAGTCCTACTACTTGTTCAGCCAGTCACGAAGAAAGACAAGTTTGTTTACATTTAAAAACTAATGCTGCCCACATCTCACTTTCCAGTGACATTGTAAGTAAGAACAGACATCTGCATCAGAGACTTGTAGGCAGCATTTGCAAGGTATTTACTTGCTTGATATGCTAAACGTTTGTATACCCCTTCAGTGCTTTGGCCACCATTCCAGAGGACATGTTTCCATTCTGATGATGCCCATTTAAAAAAATTAATGTATTAATTTAAATTTGTGAGTGAGCTCCTTGTGGGGAGAGGTGTATGTCTCCAGCTATGTTTTACCCACATTCTGCCATATTTCATGTTACAGTTATCTCTGATGATAACTTTCCATTTTAAATGGGATTTTACATCTCTAGTGGCTAACCGGTTAAACTATGTAGTTAACTGGTCTGGCACAGCACAGTGGGCCCAGCTGAGCTGGAGCAGGGCGGGTGGGCGGAGAAGGTGTGGGCTATCCTATGGATCTAGTCTGTCTACACCTGAAGTGAGTTTGGTTTTAAGTACATGGCACAGGCATGAATTTTAGTTAATTAGCTAGCATCCCTGACCAATGTAGTTAAATGAATCTAATTTCCTATTGTAAATCAGGCCTTAGTATCTCCCTTGAGGCACTGCAATTCCTCAGAATGAGTATAGTACTTTTCAGAGACCAATGCAGGCTTCAGTGTACCTATTGGTATGGGTATTTTTGCATTTGTGTAAATGTTCTGTCACAGAATGAAAGCTGTTGGCCACTGCTTCTAAATGACATCCAGAAGCAGCAGATGCCTCCTCTCTCCATCCGTGGATGCAAATTATAGTAATTTTAAAACATAAGCATAGCTTCTCCAATGAAGCAGCAGGCAGTCATGGTAGCTGTCAATTTTTTTCCCAGATGTTTTGACTAATGCTCTTCTGCTGCTATTACCTGGATGGATCTTGACCTGGATAGTTTGTATCCAGCCCACAATCTCTTAGCCAGACATAGAAAACTGTTCTAAATCTCTGCCAATTTTGATATCCTAAAAATTGCCCTGCCCTGATCTAGGACAACAATCCTAATGTTAGACTTTCTTCAAAGCAATGTTTTACTTGTCTTGGTTCCAGCATCTTGTCTTTGAGGACAATCTTAACTAAGTCAATATTGTGTATACCAAATTTCATCTAGATGAGGATTGGTGTCCGTTATAAATTTGAGAATGTATTTAACTGAAATGATACCTTTTAGTTTCAACCATAATATCACATTAGTAACACAGTGCTATGACTTTGTGTTTAAATGCTGAAATATCATACACTTCAAATACACAGCTTGAGTTTATTTAAGGATTGAATTCAGCACATATTGAAAATACAGTATATTCTCAATCAGTATTTACTGTGATGGTTTCTTGTTAAATCAACATTATAATCCCTGCTTTCATTTCCCTCCAGATGATGAAACATTCCTGGGATAATTATAAGCGTTACTCTTGGGGATTAAATGAACTGAAACCCATATCTAAACAAGGACATTCAAGCAATTTATTTGGTGAGTAGTTTGTGCTTTTGTACTTAGTGACATGAATGTTAGGACAGTAAATCAGTTGAAGAGATTACAATGGTGACACATGAGCTCTTTCCAGATGTTGTAATACTAAGTTTCTGCACACCATGTTGGGTGTGTGTGTATGTAAGTTAGTTGACTAAAGTGACAACTTGCATTGCCTTGTCACAAGTTGCATCACCTTGCTTCTCTGAATGAAGATAACGAAGCATATCAGTACTCTTGCCATATGTGGATAATTGTGCTGTATTAACATTACACTCGAAAAATCTTTGTCCCAACACCCAGTAAAAACATAAGATAAAAAAATTGAATATTATACCAAAGGACATGGCTATCACTTCCTATTCTGTGTAGGTGCAAAAAGTGTAGTTTGAGCCCCCTTGGAGCCTTTACAAATACCTTCTGGTGAGGCATTAGTGGCCTGTTAATTGACTTGAAATGGAGAACATTTGTAACAGGTTTTCTCTTTTTTGAGATGGGCTATAGTTGTTCCCATGGATGTGGCAAGAGATACAGTTATAAATTAGTGTTATCAGATATTTATTCAGTCCAAAATTAGCTTGAAAAAGTTACAACTTTACTGGAGGAAGTGGGGACTAAAGACTTTGGTAATGCATCTTTAAAACTTAAAAATGATACAGAACTGAATAGAAGAACACAAGGAAAGGAGAGGTTGAGTTAGGATGGGAAAGCAGTGCTCTCCGAATTTTAGTGTTGTCTTAAAACTTGCGGGGGGGGGACTAAAAATTGCTTTAGAATATATAAACTTGACAGTCTTCATTATTCTGGAAATAGTAAAAGTTAACGAATGTCCTTAATGTCCGCATGATGGTGCATAGTTTTGATTTATTAGAAAGATACAACATGTAAAACTATATATAATTAAAAATAAAGAGGGGGGGGTATCTCTTGCTTGAAATAAAAGAAGAGATGAAAAATTGACGTCTTTTGGTGACCCTCATAAAACAGACTAAGTGCAGCATTTAGCGAATCTATCAGGGATGCTCTAGACAGTATTTGGTCTTGCCATGAGACAGGGGACTGGACTCGATGACTTCTTGAGGTCCCTTCCAGTCCTACTATTCTATGATTCTATGACCTGGGACTGAAAGGTGGGTAAGAATGTAAGAATAACCATAATATGTTTGACCAATGGTCTAACTAGCCCCATATCCTTTTTTCTGACAATGGCTAGTGCTTCAGAGCTATTACTGAATGATCCATTGTCTGGTGTCCATGCCCAGCATCTGACAGAGATTTGGGGACACCCAGAGCTTGAGGTTGCACCTCCCCATGATATTGGCAAGTAGCCATTGAGAGACTTCTCCATGATCTTATCTGATTCTTCTTTGAACTTCATTACACCTCTGGCCTTCACAACATCTTTTGGTAATGAGTTCCAGAAATTAACTATGTAAAAACATACTACTTTGTTATGTGAAGAGGTAAATAAAGCTTTTCTATTCATTCACTTTCTATTCCTCATTTATAGACATCAGTCATTTCTCCCCCTCACTTTTTTTTTAAACCTTGAAAAAGATTACTCTCCCTGTTTCTGAGTCTCTCCTCATCTGGAAACTGTTCCATATCCTAATCATTCTTATTGCCCTTCTGTTTCTACTTTTTTTTTTAAAGAATGGGCAACCAGAGCTGAATGCAGTATTCAAAGTGTGGGTATACCAGGGATTTATAAAGTGACATTGGTGTTTTCTGTCTTATTTATCCCTTTCTTAATGGTGTCTAACATTGTCAGTTTTTTGGCAACTGCTGCAAATTAAGCAGATGTTTCCAAAGATCTGTCACATGGTAACAGTTAATTTAGATCCCATTATTGTATATTTATAGTTGGGATTATTTTTTCCAATGTGCATTACTTTGCATTTATCAGCATTGTATTTCATCTGCCATTTTGTTGTCCAGTCACCCACTTTGGGGGAAAATCCTTTGCAACTTTGCAACCCTTTGCCTGTTTTGGACTTAACTATCTTGACTAATTTTGTATCACCTGCAAATTTTACAGCCTCACTGTTTACCCTTTTCTCCAGATAATTTAACAATGTTGGATAGCACTGGTTCCAGTACAGACCCCAGAGGGACACTGCTACTTCTCTCTCCATTCTTAATACTACCCATTTATTTCTACCCTATTTCTATCTTTTAATCAGTTATTGATCCATGAGAGGACCTTCCCTCTTATCTCATGCCAGCTTATTTCACTCGAGCCTTTGGTTGAAGGGCCTTGGACTTGAACTTTCAGAAAACCTTTGACGCAATAATGCCCTGGATCACCTTTGTCGACACTCTCAAAGAATTCCTCTAGATGGAGACCTGATCTCCTTTCACAAAAGTCATGTTGACTCTTCCTCAACAAATAATGTTAATGTGTTTATCTGATAGTTCTATTTATTACTATTAATTTCCAGGCCAATTGGCTAAAGCAAGCTTCATCATCATCATTTGTCCTTTGGTCTCCTAATGGAGCATAGGGCCTCCACAATTGTTCTCCATCTTTTTCGATCCTTAGCGATAGTCTTGATTTGATCCCACGTTAAGCCAGCTGCTTTTACTTCATCCAGGAAGCTTCGTCGCCATGTTTGTTTGGGATGTCCCCTTTCCCTTTGGATTCCATTCTAATGCTTGTCTCGTGATACATTCCTCACAGTCCTTACACACGATGTGGCCTGCCCATCACCATTTTCTCTTCTTAATCTGGACCTCCATTGGTTTCTGATTTGTTTTGGTTCACAAGGTTTTGTTTGGCACTCTGTCGTACCACTTTAGCTGGAGAATGTGTCTAAGGCATTTATTGACAAACATCTGAATTCTCTTTAGTGTTGCTCTGGACAATACGCCATGCCTCCGAGCCATACAGCAGTACTGATTTCACATTAGAAGTGAAAATGCGTAGTTTGGTTCTTGTTGAAATGGCTCTCGTACCCCAGACTGGTCGTAGTATGGCAAAGGCTTGTTGCATCTTTCGTATTCTTGAACTGATGTCATGTAATGGTCTCTGGAGCATTTTTCAAAAATTTGCATCAATTAAGTATCTTCCAGTTACCTGATATAGGAGTTTAATGATAGGTAATACACCACAGCTAGTAGTTCTGCAGTTGCATACTTGGTATTCATGCAAGAGTTCTGAAGGAACCCAACTGGTCCTGGTGGCTTATTACTTTTCATATCATCAGTTTGTTCCAAAACCTAAACAGGTTTTGGAACCTGTTGCCTTAATCTAGGACAATTTCTCAGATTTGTTCTCTACAGAGAATGATTCAAGTTTGGGTATTTCCCCCCATCCTCCCGTAGTAGAGGCCAATCAAAGGCTTCATTTAGCTTCTCTGTGGTGACCTTGTCTGGCTAAAGCGCTCCTTTGGCACCTTAATCGGGGTATGGAGGTTCTTTGAAGCCTAGACTAGAATCCACAGTCAAATTTGGATAGTGCTCCATTGTTATTCCTGAAGAACAGACAAGTTTTTCTGACAATACTGACTTTTGAGTCCTGGTGTCTCAGCACAAAGAACCATGGGATATCCACCCACAGACACAGGTGAGTGCTGAACCAGTGAGGATATAGTAACACAGTATGACTTAGCAGTGGGGAAGCTCACGTGCCCACTTTTGACTAACCAGGGTGCTTACAACAGGGTACTGATAACATAAGAGAACTCTGCTGAAAAGGCCTGGAACAATTGCTGAGAGAAACTCACTCATTTGTGGGAGCTAATTCAAATGTCAAATAATAATTTAAGGGTCAGCAGTTAACTGTTTATCAGAACACGTAAGAAAAAAGGAAGTATCATTATGAAACTCTTACTTTTGGATTTTTCTGTAGAAATGCATACAGTTTCCAGATAGGCATGGTTTGTTCCCTTTTCCTGAAGGAAGCTCTTTAGCTTTCGAAAGTGTGGGAAACATTGTAGTGTCTGAATTATACGAACACCACTGATTTCTCTTGTTTTAGGAAATAGCTACTTGAAAAGTTTATTATGTTTGACTAAAACATTTAACAAAATGATTTAAAATGTTGTCTAGTCTAATTTTAAATTCCAGTTTTTCTGGTTACCATAAAATAGAAGTGAAATTTCATAATTACTAATTGAAAAGGGATCCATTCTTAATCAGTAAATTCTGATAAGGGTGTCTAATGCAGTTTATCAATTGTTGTCATTTTTGCATCCAGTACAAGGTCTGCTAGTGTTCACAGGTGTCATCTGAAAACAAGAGACTAGTATTTTAATGAGCCATACAAATTATAAAAACAAGATGCCTATGTGGGTGTTGTAATTCTTCATGATATCACATAGGCATGCAGGAAAATTGCTGAAGATGTGCTATACTGTGAAATATTTCTTAGACCAGCTTTGTGATCATAGCATTAGAAAGTCCTGCTAAATACAGAACAAGTCAGGTGTTACACTTAACCTTTACTTTTGTATGTCAAGGAAAAATAACAACTATATTGTTGTTGAAGTTTGACAGTGATGGGCAGATCACTTTGCTAATTATGCTTGTGGATACTATAGTGCAAGATTTAGATCCAAGAGGCTAGTACAAACTACTTAAGAACTAAGTGGAGTGTTTTCCCCCTGCTCATAGGGCTACCACAAACATTAAAGCTTTAGAGACAAATGAATCCATGTGAAAAGCAATCCTTTTAATCAGTCTAGCTGGTGATAAACAGGATGAGAAAATGAGCCTGGTACCCAGAATGGTGCATGAGGTTCTAATGCTAGGGAAAATTTCAGAGACCCATAAAAGCACTATAAAAATTATGGAGCAGATGATCTGTTACCACATTGTGTGGTCCCTTATGAAGGACATCTTCGTGGTATTGGTATTGGTTTATTTTCTCATGAACAATGGGCCTATGAAATCACTTGGTAAAAGGATGTGTCAGATTAGAAGCTCCTTTGAAAAGAGCCACTACTGAAATGAGCTATGGATCTCTACATTGTTTCTAAAATACTTTAGCCATGGTTGGGGAAGAAAATAAGATGATGCCCTTTTGAAAGTTGCCTGTAGAATTTGGGGTTTATGTATTGTAAACTGGTTGCTAGTTTTATGTACTAAATAATGCATAACTCAGACTTTAACCTAGAGAAGTAGGCTTAGGCACTGGTCTTTAAATTTGCTGCTTCTCTGAGCTGTATAAGGCAGATACTTTTTTGAAGATGTCTTAAATCAGGCCTAAGAGATGCCTTTGGGCACCAAAGTTTCCTGTCTCATTGTATTGCTAAATTTCCTTTGCCAGTATATCTTGGCAATATTTTTGAAGAAAGTCATTCCTTTTGATACCCTATGTAAATCCACCATTGCCCACAATCAAGGCAAGGAGACTAAAACACTAGCTTTCATTTGGTCTAATTTTCCTTACAATACCAGGAAACACCAAATCTACTAGAATCTTCATCTATTTTTCCTGAAATCTTTGGGGCTTCAGTGATTTCTAACAGTGACCTCAGACAGGTAGCTATATGTAACTTCAGATTCTATGCTGCTGCTCTAGCTCTTTCCCTTCCTGACAATATTTTGAACCATAAAGCAATAAAAAGTGTGGTAGATTATTTTGCATTTGTTTTCAGAAGCACTTAAGCTTTTTCTTCTTTTTACTCACACTACATATAACTGTAGTTATAAAAGACATACGTTCTTATCCTCTTGAAAAAGAGGTTAAAAAGGCTAGATTTCAGATGCTTCAATCCATTGATTTTTTTTTTTGGAAAGAAATTCAAAATGGAGTTGGTCAAGAATGTAACCCGTGGATTTTTGTTTAAAGAATGTATTTGTGCTAGTGAATCCAATACTCTTCCAACCAAGCAAGTCCATCCTAAGTTCAGATCCCTGTATAACTTATTAACCAGCTTGTTAATTTTGAATTGTATCCCTCTCCAAATTAATTGGTGCAATTAAGTTCTGTTTTATTCAGCATGAAAAGTGAATGCCTACTGCAGAGCAATTTGGACTTCAGACCCTGATTGTACAGAGTGCCAACTTCCAGAGCTATAATTGGGCCATGCTAATGTCAAAAAGACAATATATCAGTCCAGCCAGATTAGCAGAGAAGACCCAGAAAAGGTCTATACAAATGGCATTCCACCTTCAGAACTTAATCTTGTATGTGTGAAAGCTGACTTGGGAATATGGCAGTCCTGTCTGGAATGTCAAGCCACTTGCAGATCACCATTTGTGCATATCCTGGAGTCTTTTGAGAGGAAAAATAAAGATACTTCTGACAAGTGAAGTTGCACATGGATGTTAGTGGGACTCTTGAAGTGACACATGGATGCTCTTCTCTTTATTTTACAGTGCCATTTTAGATTAAACTTTTGTCCACCAAAATATTAAGTAAGCTGGCAGATGTGGCTAGCAAGACGATGGGATCAGATGACCAGAATAAGCATAAATGGGGCTAGAATGATTTTACAGTAGAGTCCAGATTATCCGACCTTCGGTAATCTGACATTCCGCTTTATCCGACCCTGCAGTTCCCAGGGACAAAGTGGCACCAGCAGGAGTGGCATCAGCAGCTCCAGGGTGCGGGCCGGGAGAATGACCTCGCTAGTTGCCCTGTCACTCTCTTGGAGCCATTGATGCCTGCAGCTCCCGGGGACGAAGCGGCGCC
>CM057847.1:104881026-104891781 GCA_030068395.1 Apalone spinifera
TATTAGAAGAGGATTAACACAGAGAGACATTGCAATGCAAGCAGAGAAAAATCTATTGACATGCACTGAAGGAAATCAAGATGCAAACTTTTTGTATATAAGTGGATCTGAACTATTAGAGTACATTAAGCAGTGCTCACAGTACTCTATTAAATGTTTTGAGAACTATACTGTGGTCGGCTATATCCTCTTACTCGTGTCTAGTATTTTCAGAGCATGCCCCTTACTTTGTTGTACGATTTTAATTGGTGTGTCTTTCCTGAACTGCTGTGCCTGGCATGGCGTGGAATATTTTCTGTGTTGTAGCGATGCTAGTTTTAGAATATTAGAGGGGCAAGGTTTTGGCCCAAGAAAATAAATTACTTCAGCTTCTTTTGGTGAAAGACCGTTTTTTCAGTGAAATGTACTGTCCTAACTAAACCAAGGGTGGAACAGATAAGATGTTAACATGTTGCAAGAGGTCATTAGAGTCAAATGGAGTAGATAAGCAGCTGGGAATCAACATCACAGTGCAAGAGGTAAATACACAGTTTTAACAAATGCACAAAGATAGAAAAAAATGAATTCTAGGACTGTACCATGCCTTTCAAACAAGGCTCTTACAAAAATTAGCAGCTGTGCCTTTTCTGTACAATGAGTCAAATTGCTTATCTGTTCCATGAATAAGCAGAATTCCTGGAAGCTCAAAACAGTAAAACAGGAAACCCGAACTGCAATTTGTGCTGCTGTTCAACACAGAAATATAGTATTGCTTTGTAATAATAGTACAAACCCACATTGCTAATTTTATTTCTATTCTGCTAAAATATTTCAAAATAGTAGGACAGTGGTAAAGTTACACTCGCAACTAAAAACATTATTTCTAAAATCTATTGACTCAGCTAAATGAATTCACAGGTAAACTAATGCTATCAAATGTGAGCCGTTACATCTAAGTGCTGCTATGCACAACACAACTAGATCACACATGTAAACCAGAATAAAATTTAAAATAGAAATATTGAATTGAGTAAATCTGGTTCCTCACCAAATGTGCTTAGTATTAACTAATCTTCTTTGGGATAAGAACGAACATATATTTGAAATAACATGGAGCCTCTGGATCTCCTTGCCAGAGGATGTTGTGAAGAACAAGACTATAGCAGGGTTCAAAAAAGAACTAGATGAATTCATATAGGACAGGTCCATCAGCGGCTATTAGCCAGGATGGACAGGGATGGCATCTCTAGCCTCTGTTTGTCCAGAGCTGGGAGTGGGTGACGGGAGAATCACTACCTGTTGATTCTCTCTTGGGCGCCTGGCCTTGGTCACTGTCAGAAGACAGGATATTGGGCTAGATTGACCTTTGGCCTGACCTGATATGTCCACTTTTTTATGTTAGTTATGTTTTTTTAATTTGGTGTGGTGTATTACACTTCCCATGAATTCCCCTCCATTTTTGCTCAGTCTATAATTTTAGTTTAATTAATCATTTAAAAACACAGTATTCTAGAAGCGGAGGTTCTGTAACTATAGTATTTAATTACCACTGAACTGCATGCACGTGTGGCAAACCTGCTGTGATAGCAGTGCTGACCTTGTGTTTTTTGCTTTATGATTGCTGGGCTCCTGCCACATTTCATGCCCATCATAAAATCTTGCAGCGGGGCAGGATTTACCAATCCACACTGAAGAGCCGACAGTTGTACTGCAAGACTTAATTTGTTTCATATTCAAATTTTAGAAAAGGATTTTTATTCTTAGGTTGGATTTTCTATTAATCCAAGTTTTCATACAGTGCTCAATCACCATATTAGTGCCCCAATAGTATCTGAGGAATGTCCCCATGCCCTTGTGACCAGTGTTTCTTTGCAACTGAATATGCGTGGGAGCTGCCATGAGCTGTGCCATTGTGGGCTATGGCTGTTTACTAATTGATTAGTACTATAGTCCCAATTTGCAGGAATTTTGAGGCAGCCTAAAGCCAATAGTCAAGTAACTCAAGTGGCTTCCTCAACTGCCCCGTTCTAGTGCAATTGGTTCATGAATCTTCCGGGAAAAAGTCAGTGGCAGTTTTAAACACTTGTGGTGCATTTTGTTTTGCACAAAACAGTAGAGCACTTTTTAAAAATTCAAAGCTGTGATAAACTGACTTCAGTCTATAAAATCAAGAAGGACGGCTGCAGCCTTCATGAATCACCAGAACAAGCTCTAAAAATAGCATTTACTACCTCTTCTGCACTTGCATTGGAAGGTAAATTGGTTGACATGCACACTTAGATGAAGAAAAGATAAAACTTTTCATTAGGGATGTTAAAAAGCCGTTGTTAATGTAATCATAACAGTTAAGTTCTTAGCAGTTTCATGGTTGCATGTTGTGGGCTCTGCAGTATGAAGTTTATACTGCAGGCACTGTAGTACAGTCAGCTCCCTGGAAGCAGGGCTGGCAGCTGGATCCAGTGTCCATAAGGAGCAAGCTTACTAGCTCACAAGCAACCAGCTGCTGGCCCCACTCCTGGAGAGCGGGCTGCTATCCCACGCTGCAGACTCTGATACCCAGCCCACAGCACGGGGCGGAAGCTGGCTCCCTAGAAGCCAGTGCGCATTGGAAGCAGCTTATAAGACTCCTGGCAGATCGGCTGCTGCCCCATGCTGCAGGCTCTGATGCAGAGCCAATAGCATGGGGTGGCAGTCAGCTTCCCAGCAGAGGGGTCAGGAATCGGCGTGCAACAGTTACAGAAACATGTAAGCTAATGCTTATTGATTAACCATTTAAATGGTTACATTCTTACAGCCATCCCTACTGTCCATATCCATTTATTGTGTCTAAGCTTACATTTAGCTTGTTAGGTCTGTGGGACAGGGATTGTATTTTTGTTCAGCGTGTACAGTGTTTCCCACAATGGGGCCTGGTCCCTGCGAAGAGCTCCTAGGAACAGCCGTAATACAAATAATAATTGTAGGTGAGGTTACTTGAGATCCAGGTGGGGTCAAATGGAATATAAACAAAACTCACTTAGAGAGAGGATGATCTTTTGATTGCAGTGCATAATTAGAAGATGAATTCAGGGGTCTGTTGCTTTCTCTGTTAAGCAATCCAGTGTGACCCTACAACATTAGAACAGTATTCCTTAACTTTTGATGCTGTGAAACTTCTACATTGTGACTAAAGTATTTCAAGATCCTCTCAGAGGCTGCTTGGTATTCACTGACTAGGCAAGACAAAGCCGTTGACTGACAGACTTAGACTCAAACTTTCACAAATGCAACATTAACTAGTATTTCACTTGTAGTAGATCTTAGTTGTGTACTTTTGTCAGTCTTTTGAAGGCAAAACTATTAAAGCTGCTGTTACTACTTGAAGGGACATTATCAGTTACATTGGGCCCAAATTTTAATGTGTGGAATAAGTATGTTAGCAAAAAGTGATATTTTCTTTTTGTAATTTCAGTGGACAGTAGATGTTTGTAAGGTTTTCTTTAAATTTTTATCAAATTTAAAATTTGACAATTGTGGAAATGACGGGGGAGGGTCTGACAATAATTAAAGAGCATTAGACACTGAGATCCAAAAAATTATTTTTATAACCATTAAAGTAAAAATGTGTCAACACTACCTATAAAATAATACAAATTCAATATCCTTAAATCTAACCTCTCAAGCAGCATTTATCTTATTTTGTCAAACCGTAAATTTCTGCAATCAGTGGAAATGTTCTCATCAGCTTTTGCATGTACAATGAAATCAACGTTTGCTGACATGATCTTTACTGATTGCAAATCTAATCCTTCCAAGCCAAGGTATAAAACCCAAATCCTCCTTCCCCTCAGGAGAATGTCAATGAAACACAAACATTCTACTACAGTATTTCCAATATAAAACATTAGTGTTTTTCTCCAGCATGAGAATCAAAATGAACTGACTAGAAACTCATCCTCTTCTTTGTATGTCAGTTGATTTTTAGCCAGGTTTACTTGTCGACATTGACATTAGAGTATATAATTATTTCCATGTATTTTCAGGTAACATTCAAGGAGCAACAATAGTAGATGCTTTGGATACACTGTATATCATGGAAATGAAAGATGAATTCAAGGAAGCCAAAGAATGGGTAGAAAAAAACTTAGATTTCAATGTGGTGAGTATTGGGATTATTTTTATTATTTTTAGTACCTAGTGACAATCTGAAAACAGGGCCCTATGGTGCTAAGGACTGTCCAAACAGACTAAAAGATAGCTCCTACTCCATAAAGCATGCAATCTAAGTAAAGACAACACGAGACAAAGATGTAACCTGGAATCAGATGAGCATGATGAGCAAATGGCATGTTAATGTCAGTGTTCAGGGTGGGGTATTTTTTTTTTTTTTAGTGGGCACATGTTAGGAGGGACTAGCCAAATGAAAAGGAAAGGGGATATTGAACTGTCACTGTTTCTGTGTTGGCAGCTTCTCTTGCTAGTATGAGTTTATTTCCCTCAGGGCTAGCTGTTTGCTGGAAATGCTTTTTTTTTTTTTTTCCCCTCCAAGTTTACATGTCTCTGCGGGGCAGTTCTAGTGCCTCTGGAACAAATATAGAAGAGGGCTCACTCTTGCACAGTTCTAGGCCCAGTGATTTTTCTTCCTCCTCCCCATGATGCTCCAGTAGCTGCTGAGGCAAAACTACCTAATACTATTTTGAACTCTGAACTTTAAAAAAAAAAAAAAATCACTCACATGAGTGTAATACATAGGCTATCCATTTTTTGGTAAAATAAATGTAACTAATGTAGTGGTTAAAGATTCCTTATGGTGCAAAACAAGTACATTCAAAAAAACTTTTTAGTTGACTGACGGTACAGTTTTAGGCCCAAATGGCATCCACAATTGAGTCCTAAATCAAAGTAATCAGATTTATTTTAAGAAGGGCTGAGTGCTTGCCAAGTATGCAGGGACAAGATTAGAAAGGCAAAGGTACAAAACAATCTCAATCTAGCTAGAGACACAGTAACAAGATGACATTCTAAAAATATATTTGAAGCATGGGGAAGACCAAGGAAAGGGTAGGCCCATCCCTCAGTGAAGAGGGAGAAACAATAACAGGAAACTTGGAAATGGCAGAGGTGCTTAATGACTTATTTGTTTTTGTTTTCATGAAGAAGATTGATGGTGACAGGATGCCTAATGCAGTGAATGCTAGTAGAAATGGGATAGATATAGAATTTAAAAGAAAAAAGAAAGTTAAAAATTACTTAGAAAAGTTAGACATCTTCAAGTCACGAGAGCCTGATGAAATGCATCCTTGACTATTCAAGGAGATGACAGCTGAAGGCTCAGATACCTCTTCTCTCATCTTTAAAAGTCATGGGAGTTGGGAGAGATCCCAGAAGACCGGAAAAGGACAAATATAGTGCCCATCTATAAAAAGGGAAATAAGGACAACCTAAATCTATGGGCCAGTCAGTTTATCTTCTGTGTCAGGGAAGATAATGGAGCAAGTATTTAAGGAATTCATTTGCAAACATCTGGAAGACGATTAAGTGATAGGTAACAGCCAGCATGGATTTGTAAAGAACCAATCGTGTCAAAGTAATCTGATACATTTCTTTGATAGGATATCAAGCCTTATGAATAAGGGAGAAGCAGTGAACGTGGTATACCTAGACTTCAGTAAGGCATTTGATACAGTCCCACATGACCTTCTTATTAATAAACTAGGGAAATACAACCTAGAAAGGGCTACTGTGAGGTGGGTGGGTGACTGGCTGGATAACCGTTCTCGGAGTAGTTATTAACAGTTCAGTCAGATATTGGCATAAAGAGTATGCATATTAAGTTTGCAGAATATACCAAGCCGGGAAGGGTTGCAAGTGCTTGGGTGGACAAGGTCATAATTCAAAATGATTTGGACTAACTTTAGAAATGGTCTGAGGTAAATAAGATTAAGTTTATTTAGTAAGGACAAATGCAAAGTACTCCTTAGGAAGGAACAATCAGTTTCACTCATACAGAATGAGAAGCGACTATCTAGGAAGGGATACTGAAGAAAGGGATCTAGGGATCATACTGTTGACTCACTAAGCTTGTGGTTCAGTATGACACTGTTTTGTTTTGTTTTTTTTAAAAAAAAGGGGGGGAGGGGGCAAACATTATTCTGGGATGCATTAAACAGAAGTGTTGTGAGCAAGATATGAGAAGTCATTTTTCCACTTTACTCTGTGCTGATTAGGTCTCAGCTGGAGTATTGTCCAGTTCAGGGCATCATCTTTCAAGAAAGATGGGAGGAAATTGGAGAAAGTCCACAGAAGAGCAACGAAAATGATTAAAGGCCTAGAAAACATGAGCTATGTGGGAAGACTGAAAGAACTTGTGTAGTTTAGAAGAGAGAAGAGTGAGAGGAGACACGATAGTTTTCAAGAATCTAAAAGGGTGTCACAAAGAAGAGGGAGAAAAATTGTTCTCCTTGTCCTATCAGAGGCCAAGAAGCAATGGGCTTAAATTGCAGCAAGGGAGGTTTGGGTTGGACATTAAGAAAAACTTCCTAACTGTCAGGTTGGTTAAACAGAGGAATAAATTGCCTAGGGAGGTTGTGGAATCTCCGTCACTGGAGATATTTAAGATTGGATAGACAGATCAGGGATTATCTTGACAGTGCTTGGTTCTGCCTTGATGGTAGGGGACTGGAACTGATGACCTCTGAAGGTCCCTTCCAGTTGTATTGTTCTATGATTGTATGACATTTTAATAGGGCTCTGGGAACTTTTGACAATATCCCACTGTCACTTGATTGTCAACTTTAGATGCCTAAATTTGAAACTTTAGTCTCTTTCGGTATAGGACGCAAGATGATGATCAACAAATAAAGTTATTACATTTCTCCACAGTTAACAATACTTAAATTTACTGTGTACGTTTGGTAGTTTTATGCATACTGATAAGACAAGTAAACTTGAGAATCTCAGGTCATGATACTGATCAAGCTGTAACAGTGTATCTTTGTAAAAATGGCACAGCCTGTTCCAACTAGCCTCCCATGTGGACACTTCTTGAAATTAATTTCTTCTAAATAACAAAAAGGCACTCTTAGTGCAGAATCTATTGAAAATAGGCACCGATAGCATGAACTATTATTAATCAGTAGGGGTTTTTTTAAGAGTGCTGGCTGAGTTAAATGTAAGTGGTGTTACAAAATCTTATTTCGATTTCTGAACTTATTTTGAGTAATACTAACTTTTAATTTAGGTAAGTTAGCGACAAATACTACTTAAGGCTCAGAACTTATGAGTAGGGGATGGGGGTGGGAAAAGATCAAGCTCCGTTCTTTGTCCATGTGACTGTATCTCTGCTGAAATATTTTATCACATTATCTTCCAGTAGTTAACATTGTTGACTGCCTTCATTTTTTTATATTACCTTTTTGTTACATTTTTAGTAACATCTTTTTATCCATGCAAAGGATTATTTTTATCTGTGCAGTAGCACAGCACAGCTAGTAAATATTTATTGTTCCACAGCTGGCACATAGGTATAGGTTATGGAATATTAATCTGACCGTTTCAGTTGCAGATAAATATTATTCAGGTAGCTATTTAAGAAAAGTATAGTTGAAATCTTAATTTCAACTCTTAGACTGAAACTCTACAAATTTAGTTTTAGAACGCAGCCGTTTCACATTTCCACAGCTAAAAATTTTGTTTTCTTTACGTTCAGCAAGCAAGCAACAAGGGTAAAATGAAGAAACATGTAGCACATAAAAATGGGTTGCTAAGGGAAAACTCATAATTTCTCTATATCCAGCCATCTGTATGGCCCTTACTAGAGTATTTGCAACATAGTTTAGCTAAATTAAGAAATGCTTTCTATAAGCTTGTAAAAGTCAGGGTGTTTATCAGTTTTATTTTGCTAGTTTTAGGTTGTTGGATTAGTGGAACTACAAATGTTAAGCTGAAAGGCTAAAATTGAGTTAGTCATTTGTCAAATATAGTTTGTTTTTATTATACAGAATATACTCTCAAGCTTCCAAGAAGGTCAGCTGTTGTATTCTCTACAGATTTGGCTCCTGTCATGAACACTGACTTTCTTGGTACATTCGTAAGTTTTGAGACCTGCCTAGAGTTATGACCTTCCCATGGGCCTATTTTTGGTAGACCATGTTCTAGTTTTCCTAGTAATATAGCAATCTCAAGTAAAATTGCTTCCTGGAAAAAAAGGGCTGCTTTTATTCTGAAATAATTAAATGGAGGGATGATGTCTATGCTGAAGTCTAGTTAAACTAGCAGCTGAAAATGTCATGTTAATATTTGATTTTTAGTATTTTGCCAAATAGACTCAAGTTGGTACACTTTAAATGAGTCACTTTAAAGATGGTTTCTTTCACTTGGTAGTTAGGATGAATAGAAATTTTAAAAAAACATTTGGATAGGTCATAGGAGATCCTAAGGGTACATTTATCATGGCATGTAGTAAATCCCCTATCTAAATAAATAAATTGCCTAGGGAGGTTGTGCAATCTCCATCACTGGAGATATATAGGAGTAGGTTAGATAGACATCTATCAGGGATGGTCTAGTCAGTGCTTGGTCCTGCCGTGAGAGCAGGGGACTGGACTCGATGACCTCTCAAGGTCTCTTCCAGTTAGTGTTCTGTGATTATTATATATTTTAGTCTGCATACGTCTACTTGTTCAAAACAAGAGCTAGGACAACCAAATGTGGCATGCAACTTTCTCTTATCATAACATAAAGCAAGGTCAGGGTTTGGTTGTGCCAGGACAATGGGATGCGTGTGGAACGACATTTTCGCCTCAGATGGAAAGAGAGGGATGTGATAGCAGGGACAGTTATACTCACTAATGATCACAGGGGGTAGCAAGAATGGGGCCAGTTATCCCCAGAAAGAACACAGGGGATAGCTACTGGCCCCAGCCACTTCCAGGGAGCAGCCCCCTGCCCTGAGCCCGACATTTCCCAACCGTGACTCCTCCACAATGCCAACTCTCTGCCCTGAAGGACTCAAGCAATGCTGGGTAATTGTTCTTGTCAGTCTATTGTAAAGAAAACAAGCATAAAAATAAAATATTATGGATGTTCTGAATGTGCACAGTTGGGCTTGAATAGTTCTGCATAAACAAGGGTGTTATTCAAACTTACTGGTTTTAGAATATCCTATTTGTCACTATATTGCAGGTATAAAATACTTTTGATTGGTAATACAGAAAAACCTGTAATTTAGTTTTAGCTGTTGAAGTATGAACAGGGTTTTTTATTTATTGGTATTTTTGTTAAAATGTGGCAAGTTATTTAAAAATTGTAAGCAACAGTCTTGTCACAAACAATTTTATTTTTGCAATAGCTTTAGCCATTTAGTGCGTTTTTAGTGAGTGATCTAGAATTAAAGAGAAAAGTTTTGTCGTAGCTTTTCTAACAAAGCGAAGGATTTACCAGGGAATATCCCCCACTTCCTCAACCATCTCATCCACTGTAGAAGGTTGGATGATACTTAACTCTTTTTAGTCATCCAGAAGGGTTAGTGAGGGAAGCAGTATTGTATGGTTTCTCTGAGGGCCTAAACGGGTTTTCACTAGTTACTAGCGCCTGTCAATCTTGTACTGGTTTAATTTCAGGCTTTCATCCACAAGAACAATGTAAACATTCGACTTCCAGGCAAGTTATTCACAAATTAGGGCTTGTGCATGTTGGGAGTTGTCAGGCTCATGCGGACTGGGATCCAGCAGCCCTCTCCTGCGTGCCCCCCTCTCCTTCCTGCTGCTGCTGCTTCTATCTTCATCTACGTCCTTGTGAGGCTGCCAGCTCCTAGCCTGCACATGCTGGGATCCAGCATCACGGGCTGTGGGCAAAGGGAGTGCTTACCAGGCAATCCATTTAACTGGTTACCCATTCACATTCCTACTATAAACATGTTAAATTATTATTTTCAAGAAAATGTTACATTTTGCTTTGAAGTAGCAACGGGATCAGAATTCATAAGGTACTTGTCACAGGAAGACTGGCCCTTGAAGACAAGTTGCATTTAATTCCATCTGTGATTGATCAGATGCTCTTCAGCTGATGCTGTGAGACAAGAGATAAAGTGAAAATTTGAAGTTCAGTTGGTCTTTATAAAAGACAGAAAACAAATGAGTAGATGGACCTGGTAATTGTTGTTAGTCTTGCATAACTGGCAGAGCATTTTATAAATATTTGTTGTGTTAAGAAAGAAGCAGGATGAGGTGCTTGTACTGCATAAGAATGATTAAGTACTTTCCCATACATTAACAACTGTGGAAGATGTTAAGCAATTGCTAAGGTGGGGATATATTTAATGCCTGTCAATATGGTTTTGTGGAAAATAGATCTTGTCAAACAAACTTTACTTATTTATTGAGACTTGAGGTTTGGTTGATGAAGGTAACTGCGAAGGTATAATATGCTTGGTATCATTTGACACTATTTTCATAGAATTGGAAGGGACCTCAAGAGGTCAGTCCAATCCCCTGCCCTCACGGCAGGACCAGTCACTGTCTAGTTCATCCCTGATGGGGATCTGTCTAACCTGCTCTTAAATATCTCCAGGGATTGAGATTCCACAACCCCCCCCCATACGCAATTAACCACCCTGCCAGTTACGAAGTTTTTCCTAATGTCCAACCTAAACCTCCCTTGCTACAATTTAAGCCCATTGCTTCTTGTCCTGTCAGAGGCCAAGGAGAACAGTGTTTCTCCCTCTTCCTTGTAACACCTTTCTAGATACTTGGAAACTGCTATTATGTACCCTCTGTCTTCTCTTTTCTAAACTAAACA
>CM057847.1:104911464-104930950 GCA_030068395.1 Apalone spinifera
GTCACTTACATCTCTACTTCAGGCCTGCTCATGACACTACAACAGCACTGGTGGCAATGTCAGACAATGTTTTACTTGTGTGCATCAAGGGCGCTGATATTAGTATTGTCAACTACAAAGTACTGACGATTCACTTGCATGCCTTTGGTAGGCCATTGTGAACTCACTTTCAGCTGAATATACCAACTTCTTCCTCTCCTTCCAGTAGGAAATATTTAAATTTCATAAATACCTTTTTGATTGCCAGTATCAGTGAAAACCAGCTGAAATATATAGAAGAAGAGGCAAAGCATTTGCACTTGCACTTTTACCTTACTGACGGCTTCTTAGAAGGTTAAAGGGGGAATATGTCTGGGTACCCTTCCTCCTAAGTTATTTTTTTCTTTTCTTTTTTTTTCTGCATTTCATACAGCATTTGTTGATTTCAGTTTCCTTTTCTGACACTCCATGCATGCACCCATTTCCAAGGGAGACGTGTTCATCCCATGTATGACTTTTTAAAAAGCCCACAGTGTTGTGAAGGCTTTTTATTGTCTTCAGCTATACACTTAAACAGATTCTTCTCATTCATTCTCTGGTCTTCCCATTGCATTATCTTTACCCTGATAATTCTTACCATGAGTCCAGTCTCAGCACATTCCTATAGTGTCAAACAATGACCCCGGATCTGCATAAACAGAGTAAAAACATCCATTCCACTGTGCATAAAAGTAGTCAATTTATAGAACTGATACATTAAGAAACAGAATACCCAGTCAGTGTTGTACTTCGCAGGGACCCAGAATATGCTAGTAAACAAGCTTAGCAGGTACTTTGCCACCAAGTGGGAGCTACATAGCTAAGTGGTGAAGAGCTTTCTTGTTCAGTGAGGAATCCTATGCCACCTCTTAGACAAACAGGAAATGCAGCACATACTGTTGCATACAGTTAAACACCAGAGGGGCCACCAGATCACTTAGTCTGATCTCCTGTATTTCACAGGCCACCCACACAACGCAACAACTAAAATTAGATAAGTATCACAGCCCACTAGAGACTACAGTATTACCTGTTACAGGCTGAGGAGAATAGGAGGGATTGAGGTGCACCAATGAATGCACAAAGCCTTCACAATGCCAAGGAAATGATTGACGCACCTGGATGATCCTAGTAAGTGATCTGCATCCATGGAGAGCTCGGGGCCAGTTCTCCTACTCCTATGTGGAAAATTTCATGGGACAGAGCTTGAGCCATTATCATGCCCAAATGGCCTAGACAGTTCAGGTTCCAAGATCTTCTGAACTTATCAGCTCAACCAGCCGTCAGCATTCTTCCCTCCTCAAACCTCTTGACTCAATGGAATAGTAGGGTGAGACAGCCCAATCCCAAAGCACTTTGCCTTGCAGCTTAATTTTTGAAAGTGCACATTGCTGTTCTGCATCCAAGCAGGCTATTTTTACTTGGAATCCACCAGAAAGGAGTCAACCAGTTACCACTCTGGACTCAACACTATCACGTCTCCTGAGACAAGCTATTTCTTGAAATACTGGATAGCCACCTTATCTAAAAGATGACAGTTCTGTCCCTTAGTTCGACACAGGTTCTCCCAGCAGGAATCCACGTGTCTTCCTCCATGCATAACTACTCTGTATTTACTCACCCACTCACCACTCCAGGTTCTTAGGATTTAATTAGAACTTTCCCATTGACATTAAAACTGGTCCCATAACAGAGCCTACATTTAGTTCTTTCAACACTTAACATGCTATCTTTCAACTCTGTTAACCTTCATAGATAAGTGGAGTACTTATTTTCCCCATTGCCTCAACCAGACATATAGGTAAACTAGGGGCCCGGTAGGGCTCGACGATCGCGGTGAAAACCACTTGCCAGCCCCGCACTGTGCATGCGCGAGAGCCTCACTGCACATGCATGAACTGCCGGTGAACGGGGCGACTGGCTGAAATCTACTCGCCACGGGTGAGCAGATAAGCGGATTTGTCAAGCCCTGGTTGGAGACCAGACCCTTTGTATGAAATCTACTGTTCATTTTAGAGAGTCTGTCTGAATTCAGAGTAAAGAGTAAGAGTTGGGATCACCAAATTTGATATACAGCTTTCTGTTATCACAACTTAAATGAACATAAAGGCTTGGTTGTGCCAGTAAAATGGGATCTGCCTGGAATGGGGTTGCTTCTCATAAAACCGAACAGAGAAGAGACAGTCACCAAGCAGGTGAAAGGGGCTGGCTGGGGGTGTGGCCCCACATTTGGGATTGTCCCAACCCTGAGCCTCTCACCTTCCAGACTCCATTTAGGGAGTGGGGGGGGGGGGCGGTCCAGAGGGGGGAGGCCTGAAGCTTACTCCCCTCAGATTCATATGCCAAAGCTGCTGGCTATTCCCCATTGTCACTGTCAGGGAGCAAGGGAAAGTGCACAGTTTGATGCATTCTTTGCTCTGGCTGAGGAGTGCAGGGGGCAGACAAGCTGTGCACTTTGCTCTCGCTCCCTGATAGAAAGAGGATGAGCAAATAGCCCTGGTATGAATCTGGGCGCGCACGCGCACGCGCCCCTCCTAATCTGCAGCCCTAAGTCCCCAAGGTCTTATCCTGACTACTGCACCTTCCACATCCCCCCCACCCCTTTGCCTCCTCACACCCTGACACTACCCAACCCCTTCGCTCCACCTCACACTTAAATTTCTTAGAAGTACTGTTATAACACAACAGCCCACCCCCAACCTCCTGCCCTGAGGATGACACAACTGTACTTGTAAAAAATATAAGTTACTTGTGCCCCTTGACTGAACCAATGAGCCAGGAAAAATAGGATGAACCTGTAATAGGTTTGCTTCTCAATAAACTTTACAGAAAAGAGATTTGGAGTAGTGCTTGGTTTTGACACAGCTAAATCAATTAAGGTTTGAAAACCACAACAGCTACAGCCATTTTTTGTTAAAACACAGCAAACAGTGATAGTTTAAAGTGATGAAATAAAAATGCACTTGATGCATTTCCCATTTTAAGAAATTTACTAAAACAATTAAATGGAAAAAAATTAACAATCCCCTTTTTAAGAAATCTAAAATAAACACATCAAAATAACACTATTAAAAATATAATCATTTAAATAAAGCATATACATTTTTCATTCATTTTAAAAAATAGTTACCCAAGCAATGCAGGGTAAAGATAATAGTATTTTGTAAAGACAAAGCCTCACTACTGTTGGGGTGAATTTTGTATGTGGTAGTAGTCTTGGAATTTCCCATAAACCAGACTCTGAGCTCGTGTGTTCTTCCCCAAGCCTTCAGAGAAGAAGAAAACATTATTCCTTCAGTGTAAGATGAGCTTTGGAATGTTACCTACTAGGAACAAAACAGGTCAGAAAGTCATTTGGGCTGTTACCATAGTGGAACAACCTTGAGGACTAGTTATTTCCTCAGAGAGTCTCCAAGTGGATTTCTGGCTGTATCCTTTCAGCTTGTACACCTTCCTCTCCAACACAAGGTATGGACTCACTTTATGGGAGCACAAGCAGCTTCAATATCATCTCTTCAAGAGGGTACCTCCTCAAGGCAACAACATGGAGTTGTATTTACACGTTAACAAGACATGACACCTTGGTCCAAGCCTCTTCCACTAGTGTATTCTTTGAGACATTGGTTCTACAACTAGCTATGCCACATTGCATCCACCTGTCCATGTGGTGCTTGTCAGCCACCACAGTGGGATACGCATAGGTGCCAGAACTCAAAGAAGAGAAAAATGTTCCTTACCTCTCATAACTGGAGGAGTTTGAAATGTGTGCAGAGCATGGAAGTTGTATTTTATGAATAATGTTGAAAACTGCAACCTTGGCTTCATTCTAAATCAGAAATGAAAATTGAAAATTAGAAATTGTCCATGAAGAAAAATTCTGGGGAGAAAAAAATAACCTTTTGGGTTGATCAAATGTTTTGCTATATCGTAAATATTAACATTTAACTTTTGAAAATGAAAACCTGTTTCAAAATGGAAAATTAAAATATTTTGCACACTGGCAGCAGGACATTTAAACATAGTTGACAATAAAGTCAACCTGATTTAGTGAAGTGTTTTGATACTGATGGAACTATATATATTCTGGAAGTGTATAGCGAATCTGAAATTTCCCTGACTGGCTGTTTGGCATTCATATAGATATATTAACATCCCAAGAAGATGAATGGGAACAGTTTCATGTTTTAGTGCTATTGTCTGTCTGCAAAATGTAGCAATTACAAAAGTTTATTTTCTCCTCTAAACCCGAATTATTTGAAATTCAGACAATCAAAAATGTGAAAATAGACAAAATTCTGATTTCCAATTATATGCTTTTCTGAGCCATTCATACAATTAGAATATAAATATAGTGACATTAATAAAAAATTATGTAGTTTTTTCATTTGTATCTGAAATGAATGTCATTTAAATGCAAATTTATTATTTTTTTTATTTTTACTAGTGTTCCACTATTCAATAAATTATTGCTAATATACAACCAGCCTTCATTTTAGTGGTGTTTTGGTTGAATTATATGTTGAATATTTAATTTGATTAATACTATAAGTAAGTAAAATACGAGCAGTGTACAGAAAAGAAATTGGAACAATTATATGCTATCCTTTTGCATGTATGCATATATTATACAGTCAACAGTATTCTAGTGTTGATCATTTTTGATGACTTAAAGAACAAGAGTAGTCTGTCTCACTAGAAATATGGTGTCCAACACACTAGTCACATGTCGCTATTTGGCCAGTTGAATGTGATTAGTTGGCTCACAAAATTTACATTTTCAGAATAATGTGGCTAGTTCGCTTCAGAACTGGTTGGACACCATGGCCCTAGAACAAGGATCCTAAGAAGTGTTCCTCTGCTCTGAGTATGGAAAGCTTACCAGAGCACAGCTTAGCTGTAAAAAGTTGTTCTTTTGTTTCCTCTGCTCATAAACCAAGTGAGGGGTCTACCCGTTTGAGAGAGGTAGTACAAGATCATTCTCAGGTTAGATCTTATTTCTCCCTCTTATCAAACCTAATACTGTATACATTTACGTAAGTTTAAGAAAAAAAATCTAATCCCTTTTCCCCTTTAGAGAGTAAAAGACTCTTCCTAGTCAAGAGTAAAGTAAAAGACTTTTCCCAGACTCTACGTGACTCTTGTCATTTGCTTTCACATTTCTCAAATCAGCCTGCAAACTGAGGATGCTTTCTAAATATATTCACTAGTCAATTGCATGTGCTAATATTATTCTGTTCTATTAGACATTTTCAAGAATCCTTTTAACATAGACATAATTCAGACCACGGCAATAGTGATCAGTTTTAGCTGGGATCCTCACTGTCTACTCATTCCTTCTGCTTCTCTGTCATTTGTTGGAAGAGAAAATTATTAAATTCAAGTTCCAATATATAGGGAGAGAAAGCGAGGGGTAAACTGCTGAAGTCCTATAAACTAGATTTTGCTGACGGCAATCAATGCCAATTGCTTGTCAGTGCAAAATAAACATTATGGCTTATAGAGCTGGAGACTTTTGCTTCTAAACTATGGTTTACCCTTTAATTTTTCCCTTGAAACATCCAAATTGTGAGGATAACCGCTATAAAGCAACTTAATAAGCAAGTGTTCATTTTTCCTAACAGTCATAAGACTAAACTGTTGTCTGCCAAGCCCAAGTATCCCCAAAAGCTATCCTGTCAGGTGTCACTATAATTCCACTGAAAGCTAAAATTATTTTATGATGAGGTCCAGTGCTTTACTTCTAGCAGAATGTTCTCCAGAACCACTGCCCTCTTGGATCACTGCTTGGATAAGTTAGTTCTAGGTCCTGGATCTAAAGGAAAACTTAAAGCCAGAAGAATGTAAATGCTGTTTGACTGCTTCCTGGAACCAGGGCTTCTGGTCTGCCTCCAGCCTGAAAAAATACACTGTCAGTATTTTTTTAATGGGCTTTGTCTGTTTCTTTCTCTCATCAGAGGGTGAGGGGGCAGTCTGGGATATTAAACCATGATATAACAGATTGAGAATAATTAAATGTCACAGCCACTTTAAATCAATAAGAGGTACTTTAATAAGTCAATGCAATGTACAGTAGTAAATTACATGTAACCATCTTACATTTACACTTCACTATTTACCCCCACCCTTGAATGTGCACCTCTCTGAATTGGAATTCAGGGGCTCTCCTTTCACCCATTTCCAGCCCCTGACAGAAGCCAGGGACACCATTCCTACCCATTCCCACCATTCCTAACAGCCATTGATGGACCTAACTTCCATGAATTTATCTAGGTTCTTTTTTAACCCTGTTGAAGTCCTGGCCCTACTGAGACACTTGTGCATTTCAAAGATTGAAATGCCGCATGGAGCCCTGGGGCTCTCTGTCCCCCGTTGGCCCCAGGCTCCATGTGTCACTTTTGCTTTTAAATGACTGAACAACAAAATAGCAGATGAAATTCTTTGTTGATAAATGTAAAGTAATTCACATTGGAAAACATAATCCCAACTATACATACAAAATGATGGAATCTAAATTAACTGTTTCCACCCAAGGAAGAGATCTTGGAGTCATTGTGGGTAGCTCTTTGAAAACATCCACTCAGCTTTTCTGACTTCTGCTGAAGACTAACAGCATGTTCCAAACCATTAGGAAAGAGATGAAGAAGACAGAAAATATTGTAATTCCCCCACATAAATCTGTGTTATGCCCACATCTTGAATGCAGCAAGCAGATCTGCTCACATCTCAAAAATATTTTGGAATTGGAAAAGTTGCAGAGATGAGGGGTATGAAACAACTTCTGTATGAAAGGAGAAAAAGTGCCAGCCTTTTTAAAACCGGTGAAAAGCGGGGATATGGTAGAGGTCTATAAAATCATGAATGGTGTGGAGAAGATGAATAAGGAAATGTTGTTTACTCCTTCACCTAATGTAAGAACTAAGGGGTCTCCACATGAAGTTAATAGGCAGCAAGTTTAAAACAAAAGGAATTATTTCTTCACACAGTGCACAGCCTATGGAACTCTTTGCCAGGAGATGTTGTGAAGGCCTAAACTACTACAAGGTTTAAAAAAAAAAAAAAAAAAAAAGAGTTCCTGAAGGATAGATCCATCACTGGCTATTAGGGTGGGCAGCGATGCTGTACCATCTTCTGAGTGGCCCCAGTCTTTTTTTACCAGAAGCTGGGAATGGGCAACAGTGGATGGATGCTGTGCAGTCCATCTGAAGCATCTGGCATTGACCACGGTCAGAAGACAGAAAGCTAGGCTAGATGATGTATGGTACTGACCCAGTATGAGTCACACAGTATGGCTATTCTTACGTTATTAAAGTAGCAGTACTCAAGATTTTTTTTAAAAAGGGGGTTCAGCTATGTTAGTAGCTTTTCCTCTCTTGAGAGAACACTTTTCTAAATTTTGCAGTATTTTTTGCAAATTAATGAGTGTTAGAGATCATCTAATAAACGGTACTCTCTTATTTCAAGGCTCTGTTGAACCCCAGATCCTTTTCTCCCTACTCATAATAGCCTTTTAAAAACTATGAAGTTGTATGTCACCATGATGTTGTAAGCAACTCACCCACATCAAAGATATTAAAAGGAGGAGTTAAATAAATTGATGCCAAAAACACACGTTGACTTTGTGGTTTTGTCTTCAGAAATAATGGAACACTTGGCCTATAACTTTGATATTAGAATTTGCTACTTGGAAGTAGGTTTCATGCCAGCACCTTCAGCACACTTTTATCCAACAGATGAATGAAGGAAAGATTTAATGACGTCGGTCTAGGGTTGTCTACCTAAACAGTGCAATTAAATAATGGGATAAAATATTAATTCTGTGACTTGGTGTTCTTGAAAATATGGTATGAGGGAAGCTTGACTTTTTTCAGAATTCTATAATATGGTACTAGCAAAAATATAAGAATTATATGAAATATTAGCTGTAGTATCTAATTGTCTTAAACCTTGTACCTTATTGTTCCCTTGCTTTTGCCTGAATGGTAGCATATTTCTTTAATATTCTCTGCTTCCAATTCCTTTAGTTCTTACAAGACATCTTGGACTATAAAAAGTGTACATAAGGTTCAAGACATAATGCAGAACAGTTTTTAGATATTGATATCATTGTTTAATACAAAGAATAAAGTCTTGAATGTTCTCCTGCTGTAATTTGTAGAGCAATTGTTCCTTTTTCAGTTAACCAAAAAGGAGGCAATAGATGATGTGAATTATAGCAGGTACTTATATTGGTGAAGATTTCAAGATAAGGATTGGAAGTAACTGTGGAGCAGGTGGAGGAAGCCAAGAAATTACACTGAATGGGGAAGGAAAGTTAGAGGTAACTCATACGTTCTGTTCATTGCTGTTAGTTGGCTATTCAGACACCTCCAGTTAAGGTTTCTCGTTCTCCAAATGTGATGATCATTCAGAAATAATATAATTCTCCTTTTTCAGCTGTGGAAGAAATAGAATGTTATTTTTTTTTTGGCAGAAATAAATTATAGGTTTAAATTGAGTGGTTTTTACATAATTGAAGAATTTAAAGAGCACTTCAGAATTGCTCATAAATTTACTGCATGTTGGCAGCACTGCACTTAATCAGTGCGTTCGTTTCTAACTCTAAAATAAAAATGTTGATGGCAATTATCTGTTTACCTCTTATGTTCTGTTGCCTTTATAACTTCTTCTTGGGGAAGTCATAAAACTATTACTCATGCGGTATCCTTACACTAACAAAATGAAATAAATGAACCTCCTTCATTTTTTACATACTTGATCTCTTGTTGATCTCAATTTTAGTTCACTTAGTCCTCCTTTCTTAATGCTTTTAATTTGTATGCACAAATAGCAGAAGATTTCACAATTCCCATGCTTAATTCAGTAAAGGGTACAGCCACTCAGCATTAGACAGACTTGTTTTGACAAAGGCAATAGGCATGGTGTCTTAGATGGTGAAAGACTGTACAAAGTGAAAGATTGTCTCTTGGATACTGGAGGGAGGCAAGGAGAAATGGATGAGGGATCTCTTTATTAAAATGACTACCAGTCAGTGATGGTGGTTTTAACACTAACATGGATTCTAGCCAGCAATAGCCCATCTTTCTGAAAGAATTCTCAGTAGTAATTAAAAAAGGAGTCATTCTGGAGAGGCTGACCCTTCTTTTGTACTGTGTAAGAGAAGACTTACTGTTCATTCTGTGCCTTATAACACATGTACCAGATGAACTGATGGACAGGGATATCTAAGGATCAAGAGAAATGTGTATGAGCAAACAAATCTTTAAATGTGGCTCTCAATTGAAAATCTATTCTCTGTAAAAGTGGAGTTCCATGTATGTGTCTCATTCGTTTTATATGGGATTATGAAAAGATTTGTAACTGCCAATCTTGCCATCTCTTGTTTCACCATTTACATATGGTAAAAGATTTACTGGCTGAATCTTGCCATCAGTGACACCTGTGCAACCATTCCTTTTAATGGAGTTGCCTGGATTTCACTAGAACTCACTAAATATTTCTGGTTGAGTACAAAGATTGTGCAGTTAGTCTCTGCAGTGTTTCAGAGGAATGAAAAGCATAGAACTTACTATCACTTGCCTAAGCAGCTAGAACGCTGAAGATACACAGTATGGATCTGTTGCAAGAAATTACTTTGTTTAAAAAAAAAAAAGTCACTGTTCAGATTAGAACCACTCATGAAATTGAACCAACCATTACATGGTGCACAAAGTCAGTCTTGGGTTTTGAATCTGTCTTCATCTATGTTGTATATGAGGAATGGGACACTTCTGAGTAAACTTTAGCCCATCTGTCTCCTTTTAAAATTTGGAATTCTTTAAATAGTTTTGCAATCTCCTGTATTTTTTTACTTAAACAATAATTGTACACCTTCCCTATTGAGTCTGATCAATACAAATGTAAACAAAAAAGTTGTGTATTCAGTGGAACTGCTTCAATCATCTGTTCTTCCCAAAAAAGTGAAAGTTTGTGGTCTTTCTGGGGTGGTTGAAGGAGACGAGGAGAATGGATGGAGGGATCTCTTCATTAAAATGGCTACCAGACAGTGATAGTGTACAAATTTAGTATAATTAATTGTTCTATATTACCCTCTTGGTAGTCATTTTACTAATATATGATGCTTCCAATATGGGAGTTTATAGTAAGTACTAGTGATTTCTTAATCCAGTTCCAATCCTAGTTTTACAATTGGAATCACATTGCCCTTTAAACACGAAATATACAGTAAAACCTCAAATTTACAAACACGTTGGGATTATAATGCTGAAATATTCTTAACTCTGAACAAAATGTTATGTTCTTTCAAAAATTTACAACTGAACATTGACTTAATATAGCTTTGAAATTTTACTATGCAGGAGAAAAAAAAACTTTCAACAACCTTAATTTACATGAAACAAGTGCAGAAACATTTCCTTCCTTATCAAATATATTGTCAGAGTTTTCCTTTTTTATTAGTATAATACAGAACTGTACTGTACATGTGGGGTGTGTGTGGTTTTTTTTTTTTTTTTTTTTTTTTTTTTTTTTTTTTTTTTTTTTTTTTGGAGGGGGGGGAGGTCTCTGCTACCTGATAGTATTTTTCTGGTTCTAAATGAAAAGTGTGGTTGGTTGGTCTGTTTACAACTCTGGAGTTTAACTCTCAGGTTCTAGTGCAGTGGTCACCAACCAGTAGATCAGGATCTACCGGTAGATCTTAGAGCCTCTGACAGGTGATCCTGACTGGTTTGGCCAGGAGACTATCAAGCGCTGGCACTTCAGCTGCCCCTCCTACCAGTGCCCAGCTGCTCCTGCCCAGAGCTTCAGAGCTGCCCCTGGGAGCTTCCTGCTTGTTGTGCAGGGTGGGGGAAACAGAGGCAGGGGGCATTGATGTCACACTGCCCCCCTCCCCTGTAACCCCATATTCATAGAGTGAGGAGGGCGGGTCCTCAGCAAAGGGGTGGAGCAGGGGTATTTGGGTTTGAGGTAGATCCTGAACTGACTTGAATTCAAAAAGTGATCTTGTGTTTAAAAAGGTTGGAGACCATTGTTCTAGTGTGTTTAAATATTAAATGGTCAATTTCTGATACTTTACATTTAAATATTAAGAAACAGGTACACTTTAAAGGAGTACCATATTTTTTTCTTGATGCATAAACAAGTCCCATTACAGTTCAGTGGAATTACACATGTTCATCACGGGGGGGGGGGGGGGGGGGGGATAATAGGCAGTTACAATAATGATAGTGCTGTGTAAGGACACAAACATTATAGATCTTGTGCACATAGTAACATAAGCTTTAAATGTTGACTTTTATTGAAAGCAATATTGAACTAGAGTTGTTAGACTTCTGAGTTTAGTACAGACTTGACGAAACACCCACAATAGTATATGTGATACACATATGATGGCTCATATTAAAACTTTAGCAGATAAACAGAAAATGTTTGTTCTGAAGAAACCAAGTTTGAGCTGCTATCTTGCATTTTTCCTGTGTTTAGCCACTTCTGTTCACAAAAGTTTGTCTAATGCACATATTCACAACTTCTAAAAACAAAAGCATTTTCTATAGCGCAGGTGTTAAGTTCATTCCTCTTGAAGGAAATTTGAGGGTGCTAGGCAAATGGCGTGTTGGCATAAACTTCAGATCCAGTGTCCCTTTTGATGTAAGAGTAATGAGCTCCTCAGACCAGTTGTGTTAGAACAGTTTCCTTCATTTTTTTAAATTTAGAGACAAAGAATTGTTTCAAGGCCCTTGCAAAAAATGTTTTGATTAGAAATCTATAAATTCTTCACAGGGAAATGTGACTTCACAGAATGAAAATAGTACTTAGCTATTCTACAGATGGTCCCCTCTATAATACGAAAGAATTCCCCAGTCATTTGTATCTCAGAGCGAATCCCAACTGCTCGGTTTCTGTTCATGTTCCATCAAGGAAGTACAGTAAAACCTCATTAACATGTGCCCGCTTAAAATGTTTTTGCAATAGCACGATTTTGGGGGGGGAAATGTTTTTTGAATTACACGACCATCCATGGAATAACATGATTTCCCCAGCCAGCCCGTTGCTGGCAAAGCAGTGGAGGGTTTGCCACTCGACGCACTGTTCCCCAGCAACCCCCCCTCCCCGGACACAGTGCAGGTCCCGGTAGACCTGTCACAGGGGCATACTCCCAACCCAATTTCCCTCCCCTCTCTTCCCCTTCCCTTTCCCAGAGCCAAACACCTCCCCTCCCTGTTGTAACCCAGTCCCCTTTCTCCCCCAACCTTATGTCCTGGTCCCAACAGACACAACCGCTTGAAACGCAACCCCCACCTTTTCCATTATTTTCAATGGGAAAATTGACCCCGCGTAACATGTTTTCACTTAGCACGATCATTTTCTGAAACATATCTACAGTGTTAAATGAGGAATTGTATCTGTTTACTATCACTTCTAATAGTTAACACTGCACTTCTCCCAGCTGACACACTCATTAAATCCTTGTTCTGACATACCAGTAAGAAATTCAGGCAACTTAATGAATACAAAAAAAAAAATTTGACTAGACGCATAAATCAATTAACAGAAGTACTCAGTAAAATAATGTACCTATTTCTAGTATTATGTTATAGAGTTAATATGAATAAGGACTTCCGAACAGTTTACTTCCCACTAGCAGATAGAGCAAACTCACAAATGTCCATGATGCTGAATCTGTAATTTAACAATCCATCTCCTCCTGTGCTATTGACGTTACAACGCAAATAGAGGACATTCACTGTCTGCACAAATTGCATGCCATCACAGCACAATTTGTCTTTATATGCCTACCATAGTATTTTAGGAGCTTATTCTATTACTAAATCATTGCTTCTTTCACTTAATGGCATTAAAATTAAAACATATAGCCAGATTTATGAGACTAGGAATGGACCTTTTGTGTGTGCTTTGTTTCTTGGAGAATGTAATTACTGATTCACAACATAGCATCTATTAGGCACCCACCCCCACATATCAGCTATGCTGCAAATCAGCTCTCAACAGTCAACTATCTGAAAAGAGAATTTTATATGCAAAATGCTACCCCTTGCTTGGACATGCTGGCTCTCAACATGTAAAATGAAGAGTCTAAATTTGCTGTTGTAGCACTAGGATTTGGTACATATGGCTAAATAAACAGAAAATTAGGAAGCAGATGCTTGTGGCTTAACAGAGGAATTGTACTTTAAAGATACTTATCTTTACTTGTGGATATGGAGCAATTTTACTGAGACAGCTGTTTTTTTTAATCAGGAAAAAACTCAAATCTCAGATGTACATTGTTTCTCTTCACAATATGATGTAATATGTCTCCATGTTGTATACTGTATATTTTACGTAAATGTTTTAACTTATTCCACGTGAAGAATATTGTCAAAACCATGTAGTGTTAGATTCCTTTCTTCCTTAGCCATAGAGAAAACAACCATGAAATATATTAGATTTATGTTGCACTTTTGGATAACTAACATTCCATTTCTAGAAGCAGTATTGCAACAGCAATTACAAAAAAAATTTGTCCTAGATTGTGAGCTCTATGAGGTATGGAGCGCTCATCTGTGGGGCACGACTGTACAATGCCTAGCACAATGTGGACCAGAATCCTGACTGAGGCCTCTGGGCGCTATCATAGTATAAATAATATATAATGTGATAAGACCATGTTCTTCCCCCACAAATATTGGTCATATAAAAGCAGGAATTGGAAGCTTACCCCATTTTAACATCAAATACTGTGCCTTTTTAGGATTCTAGATTTACAGTGAAATAAAACATTTATTTTGTGTCCCTGGCATATTATAATAATACCTCAGAACTCAGATGTATTGACACTAAGATATTTTATAATGCCTTTTAGAGCTGGTTTTCAGAGGCCTTCACTTTAAAGCTGGTTGCAAACAACTTATTTGTCAAATATGACCCTTTCTCTCTCCCCCCTCCCCCCCGCCTCTCCTCCCCCTCTCCCTCCTCCCCCCAGTTGCCTAAGAACTAGTCATCCCAACATGAAGCAGTTGTGAAAAAAGGCTAATATAATTCTGGGATGTATTAACAGGAGGAACATGTGGGACCACTAATGATTGGGGGTGGTAACCTAGTGACACATGATGTGGAAATGCCTCGTGAAATGAGATTTACTGGAGCGGTCGACAAAGGCTTCCTTTGTCAAGCGCACCGTGTCTAGACTGCCATGCTGTGCCTGATCAGCTGATTGTCGGCACAGTGTGGCGACCATTTTTATTTTGATGATGCAGGGATTATTAAATACCCGCTTCTTTGACTATGCAGAGTAAACTATTTTACATGGCTATGTCGACAGAGCCATGTAGTCTAGATGTTCCCCTTGACTTTAGCAAAGCTTTGATATGGTGTCCCACCGTATTCTTGCAAGCTATTTAAATAAGTATGGATTGGATAAGGTGGATAGAAAGCTGCCTTAGATAATCAGACTCAGTGGATACTGACCAACTGCTCGGTCTGGTTGGCGGTCGGTATCAAGCGGAGTGCCCCAAGGGTCAGTTCTGGGGCTAGTTTTGTTCAACATCTTTATTAATGACCTGGGTGAGGGGATGTATTGAACCCTCAGCAAGTTCACGGATGACATTAAGCTAGGGAAAGAGGTAGATATGCTGGAGGGTAGGGATAAAGTCCAGATTAACTTAGACAAATGGGGGATTGGATCAGCAACGACAAGTGCAGAGCCCTGCATTTGGAACAGAAAAATCCCAGGCACTGTTACAGGCTGGGAACCGATTGGCTAAGCAGCAGTTTTATAGAATAGAACCTGGAGATTACCATGGATGAGAAGCTGGCTGAGTCAATAGTGTGCCTTGTAGCCAAGAAGGCAATAAGCATATTGGGGTGCATTAGTAAGGGCACATTGCTAGCAGATGTAGGGAACTGATTATTCTCCTTTATTTGGCACATCTGGAGTATTGCGTCCAATTTTGGGGGCCCAGTTAAGTCCACATCTTTTCTATATTGGAGAGAATCCAGCGGAGGGTAGCAAAAATGATTAGAGGGCTGTAGCACATGACTTATGAGGAGAGGTTGAGGGGTTTGGGCTTGTTGAGTCTATAGAAAAAAGTGAGGGGGGATTTGATAGCCTTCAACTTCCTGAAGGGAGGTTCCGAAGAGGATAGACTATTATCAGTGGTGACAGATGGCAGAATGAGGAGCAATTGTCTCAAGTTACAGTTGGGGAGGTCTAGGTTTGGTATCAAGAAAAACTATTCCACTAGGAGGGTGGTGAAATACTGGAATAGGTTACCTAAGGAGGTGGTGGAATCTCCATCCCTAGAGGTTTTTAAGTCTCGGCTTGACAAAACCCTGGCTAGGATGATTTAGTTAGGGGTTGGCTCTGCTTTTAGCATTGGGATGAACTCTATGACCTCCTGAGATTTTTTCAACCCTTTGAGTCTAGGGTCATACCCTCCTGTTGTATGAAAGATACAGGAGGTAATTGTGCAGCAGTATGAAGCACCTCAGGTGAAGTATTGGATCCAACTTGGGGTGCCATGCTTTAAGAAAGATGTGGACAAATTAGAGAGTCCAGAGCAGAGCAAAAGTCAGGTTTCGTTCAGAGAGTTAGTTGTGTTAGTCTGTTTCAACAAAAACAAGAAGGACTCTGTGGCATTTTCAAGACTAACACATTTATTGGAGTATGAACTTATGCCTTAATAAGTTCATTAATCTTGAAATAAGTCAGATTTTCTCAGCCTGTTATGAGGAAGGGTTTAAAAAAAACCTGTGCGTGTGTAGTGGTAAGACTGTAGGGAGAGCAGGTAATAAAGTTCAAATATGTTATGGGCCCTTTTATAAAGAGGAATGATGATCAGGTGTTCTCTGTTTCCACAGAAGGTAGAAGCATATGCAACCAAACTAATCTGCAGCAAGGGAGATTTAGGGTGGATACTAGGAAAACTTTATAGCTTTAAGTGCTAGTTATGTTTTGAACTCAGTTACCAAGGGAAATTATGGCGACCTTAGGGAGTTTTTAAGAACAGGTTGAATAAACACCTGTCAGAGATGGTCTAGATATGTATGGTCCAGCCTCAGTGAAGGGGGATGAACTGGGTGACCTCTCAAGTCCTTTCCAGCCCCATCGATATCAGATGGCTTTTCAAAGCCCCATTCATATCTGAAAATCAAATACTTCAAGCTGAGAAATGTATGCATTTCTGTGTTCCTCTAACCTCACTTTCAGTTGTACCAATAAACATAAACCTTAAAGAAATTGATAATAGTTGTTACAAATATCAGCCACATTAGCAATTACTGCCCTTTGGCTCCAGATTAAGGCCTTTCCTCAAAGGTTTTAAAACTGGGGTTGGGGGTGGTTTGTTTTGGTTTTGGTTTTTTTGCCATTTTTGGCTACAGAAGCACAACCGAAAGACACCGCTATATATAATTGAAACAAAACCCTCTTTCTTGTGGTTTTGTGTTTTATTTATATATATATATATATATATATATATATATATATATAAAAATTTGATTTGAGCCTCTAGTTGTGCTGTCACCTGCCTCACTGCCAGTTTCAAGCATGAATCTTAAGTACAAATTACTATACAGCAGTATCTCATCCTTCTCCTGTGATCTTGTTTAGTTCCCTCCAAGACTGTTAGTATTTTATGCTGGTCATTGCTGGCTTCTCTGAAACAAGATTTCAGAAGACATTAGAGCTACACTTCAGTTCCTTAGTTGCAAGGTTTCAAACAAATCCTTTCTCATGTTAGATACTGGCATGCTGCTAGGATTAGCAAGTATGATTGATTAATTTTTCAGTGTTTATTGCTATGTGTATTTGGATTAAACATGGGAAGCTCTCATTAATGCAATTATTTTAATCTGCTTAAGCGCTCCAAAGCCTCTTCTGATGGGTAACTCTATGGTATGGTGTAACTTCTTTTTTCGGGGGGAGGGAGTGGAGGAAGGGACTTAAAATGATTTTTCTAACAAAAGAGGAGTAATTTCCTTTTCCTGTGATTCATAGTATCAGAAAAAAGTTGAAGCTAATCTATTGAAAGGGGTGGCAACACTTTTTTTTTTAATTTTTTCTGTTACTTTAGGTAATTTTTTTTCTAAATAGAAAACACTCAACTATTTTCTTAGTTTTATTCAGTGAGCAAAGTGTTACCAACAGCAATTTTTATTAAGATTTAACCACCTGGTAAACTTATGGGTACATTCCATGCTCTGTCTCCAAATAACAGTATTTGAAAAAAAGTATGAAATACAGTGTGCTACATAGTATATTATACCTTACATATGGTAAGAAATAGTCCTATCTCATGTTTAGGAATTTGGTAGTCTTAGGAATAAACAGAAGTTTAGTCATAATGTGTTAAGCTAAGCAGAAGACTTAATATTAACCAAGCACTGACTGATGCTTTGTATATTCTGGGAGTGCAGTATAACAAACAGAATTTTTAGGGCATGGTTGCCACGGGAGTCTATATACAGAAATGTTTTGTAGACTACTACACATTTGACTAGTCAGATTTCCAGTGTAGATACGTGATACCCAACATACCATTACTGGAACACTTATTTATTGGCTTCTGGATTTTTCATGGCCATAACTTCCTATATCCTGTAGAAATACTGTTACTTGCATTTTTTAAATATTTCTTTACACTGAATAAAGTTAGATCAAGATTGTTTCAAAATTTGGAACCTAAAGTTAAACCTTTCCATCTTTCTTTATTTAGCATTGAAATAAAGAGCCTGATTTTTTTCAGTAGTGTTCCAGTACGCACACTAACTTTGGAGAAGGGAAAGAAGTGGGGTTATTGTTTGTTCATTTTAAATCTGGTCTGGAACATTCAACTTTTGATAAGGATACTGTGCTTGGTTTTTTCCATGCTATTTAATATAAACATATTCAGTAAACATAAAGGGACTTCTGTTACAGGATCTGTGTCTTCCCATTTCATCTTACTACCACAATGTATGCACTTTCATATCTCATTTGCTGTGTGTGTGGGGGGGGAGGGGGGAGTAAGGAATGGGAATTTATGCAATATGCTAACATAATGAGTGTGATATATACGACACGGTTAGAAATTTGATATTTCCTCTGTATTTGTGTGTTTCCATTTGGGTGACCTATTGAGGAGCAGTTCAGAGTTGTAGGGATTTTTTTCTTGTTGCTATGTTTATGATGATTACCTTATAGTCACTTAGCAAGTTATTCAAATGCTGAGACAAATTCAGTAACAGAGCCTTTCCTTGCAATTGTTTGTTTTTACAATTATCATTGCATTGCTAGTAATAGGTATTTTGTGATTTCACCACTGTCTTTAAACTATGTTTTAAGGTTGGTCCATTGCATTTTTAAGGAAATAGTGTATTCATTGAATTTAAACATAGCAAACTCTCAAAATAACTTGTAACTATACAATGACAATTATAAAACATCTTATCTGCAGTTAAAGGATCTCTTGTCGAATTTGTGAAACCATCTGGAAAACCTGCAGATGGGTCATAAAGACCAGGAACATGATGTTTTTGCAGTTGCTTCAAATAATGTGACCTATCTAGAAGTGTTGCCATCATGCTAAATAATAGACCAATATTAAAAGTGGAAAATAGAATTTATATGTATAGTTTTGAAATTATTTGAGAGAGCAATAATTTAGTGTATGACCTTATAGTATAGAAAATATCAGAATGAGCTTTTCAAAACAGTTCTGTTAGCAGATCATTTTAAACTTAAATAAATCAGTACTTGTGGTGGTAAAAATTAAATTCTTAGGAAAAACAAAGCTGACCCTCCTGCATTGTCATATCCTTGTTTTTCTTTTGCATTGAGGTATTTTTGGTCTGGCCCTCTGGGAAAAGCAGTCAGAGCCGCACAGAACTACAACTTAGTACCCTGTTTCTGTCTCTAAATATATTGCAAAAAAGAGAAAAATGTTTTATTTGAAAGATTTAGAAGTATGAAGAAAATGTCTTTAAGTTTTCAATACCCTGTATATTTTTAAAAATGCAAAGTATTATGTTTTCTTGATTTTTGTTGTTAAAATTTAACTTCCAGTTTCTTCATTCTGCAGAGAACTGTTCCAGGAGCGTGTGGCGCTTTTTTTTTTTTAAATTAGCCAGATACCACAATGCATAAATTAGTCTGGAGCTGAAGGATAAGATAAAATTACCCCATCACTTCTGGTGAAAATTAATATATTTTGATGGCATTAAAAATCCCCTTTAATTTACAATAATTCAAAATGTTTGGCAGTGCATTATAGCTAGAATTTGTAGGAGACACTTATTCCATCTTTGTATCCTATTTTCACTTTTTTTTTCCAGATCATTTAATTAAGTATTAGGTTAATTTGACTTTCATAATCTCAGAAGAGTAGCTGTGTTAGTCTGTAACTTGAAAAACAATGAGTGGCCATGTAGTACCATAGGGTATGTCTAGACTACATGGCTCCGTCGACGGAGCCATGTAAATTAGTGTATTCGG
>CM057847.1:104935064-104958444 GCA_030068395.1 Apalone spinifera
GCTTACAGCACTCAGTTCCTACCTCTCTTCCCTGGAGTAAAGTAAGTTTGAGAGCCGGAGGTGGAGCTGAAGCTCCAACTCATGTAAATAACTCCTCCAGTTCAACTATGCAACTAATCTGTCCAAAATCGAACGCATTTCTGTTGCAACTCCAACCATGGAATCGAGTAAGTCACAAAGGCTGGTAAGATATGGGACCCAAGAGGAAACTATAGTTGCATGGGAAACCAACACTAGATACAAATTCTCAGAGGGATAGCCATGTTAGTCTGTAACTTTAAAACTGAGTAGTCCTGTGACCTCTTAGGAACTAACACATACTTCAGTCAGAGGCCAGAAGGGACCATGATCACTATCACTACCCAGCATCCACATACTAAACCCAACAACTAAAATTATGCCAAAAAATGAGAGATCCTTTGATTAAATAAATGCCTACATTGTTTACAAATATAACAATGGCTTTTGGAAAGTACACTATTGTTTATCAACTGCTTTTATTTATAAGATGGTAAATGAGTGTCTCTTTCTTCTCTTGCTGATCCACTAGCAGATGTAGTTATTTACACATACACAAACAAATGTGTACAAAGGTGGTGGGTGCTTTTTCCCCCCCTCTTTCTCGAAAAAAATCTGACCTAGAATGCCAATTTATATTGTGATCTATATCAAACTGAGAATTGATATCTAAAAGCACATATTATAAATCTATTCGTGAGAGAAACTGAACTGGAGGAGGAGTCACTGCTGGAGAGAAAATCAGCAATGGTGATATTTAATGCACCTAAGACAATTCCTTGTGGGATGTCATGTAAAACCCCACTGTGATTCAAAGCCAATAATAGTGCTTGATAATCAAAGTGTGGTAATTGCTGTCCATAAATAGGCTTGTAGATTAAATTAGAGAAGTTTCCCTGTATTAGAAAACTCTCTCCTTGAAGAGATCAGAGAGTGTTCAAAGCCTTTGAATAGTTAGCTTTGTCCAGCCTGAGCTGACTGTTGGCAACTGGAAAGTATTGCAGCATTGGTACAGTGAGATACTTTCCCCTAAACATAAGTTCTGTTATATTTCCTGCTAATAGTTAGGCATCTTGAGGTACTTCCAGATCTTATAAATAGAATGCTAGCTGTAAGTTTTCCTTCTGTATTAAATCATTGCAGCTTCCTTTTTCTTGAACATCTCTGCACAAACCTCAGGATGCTATGCTATTTAGTCTTATGGGATGCTTTGTAAAACATTACCAGTAGTAGCAAAAACATGACTTATTTTCTAATACTTTGTGCATATTTTATCTATTATTTTATGTAAACCATGTTTAATATTATGCTTGTTTTTATTTTTCAGATATTTCGAAAGAAAGCAGTGGAACTTGGAGAAAAGTTGCTACCAGCATTTAACACTCCCACTGGCATTCCATGGGCACTGCTTAATATTAAGAGGTAAAAATAAACACTATTTATTGTTTATGAATATAGCTTGCATGAAAAGGGCTGCATTTAGTTCAATTGAGGTTGAAGTCCTGTCTTTATCCACAGAACAAGTATAAGCACAGGCAGCAGCATATTCTCCCCCAGGTTTATAGTCTGAGCAGTATATTTTAGACTTTCTCCTTAAGGGATCACCTCTGAGCAGTGAGGATAAATCCGTCGTCATGTCCATTCGGTCCTTAAAGCTCTCGATGGAGAGTGCCAGTAGGCATGCCAATTGAGAGGGAAACTTTTTTCACTGTGAACTTGGCTGATGTGAACAGCCACCATGATGGTACTGAACTTGGTCACATTTTAATATTCTAGAAAAGTTAAGTCTTTTTAGGTGCTCACTGGGGAAGACTTCCTATAAGGACTTACATTTTGCAGTTCTGAACTTAAATTCATTAAATAGAGAACAAATGTGAACTCCTAAATCTGTTACCCACTTGGATTTTCTTAGATGACTGGCAGCACAGTAACTATTGTGTGCATGAGAGTAATGGAAATGCCTCAGTTACCAAAATGCACATGTGATGCGGAGAGAAAATAGGGATTTCCTCCACTTAAACCAGTTTTTGGAAAGGCTTTTCGGCAAAACATATTCTATGCTATATTTTTATACCTCCCTAATCTCCAGAGTAACAGTGCTTTTGGGAGTGCATTAAGCAATGTAACATCTATCCCATGATAGAATTCTCCTCTTACACAACTTTCTTCCTGGGGGGAGTATGCAATGCAGTGTTTTGGTTTACTACGGTTTTGTTTCAGGTAACACATTGTGTGGTTGGAGGCAGGTTGAAGGACGTGTACCTTGCACTTGGTACAGAAGATGAAGGAAGGACGGAAGTTTATGATGGTCCGTAGTTTCATTGGGATAAAGATAGGCCCCAAAGGAAGCTCTGTCCACTGCACAGATGAGCTTCACCTTCATTGTTGAAAGTTCTGTTTTATCCCAGGGTGGAGTTGTCGACTTTGATCCTCATCCCAGAGCTTTAGGTGATTGTTTAGGTACCCTGGCCCAGGCCATCAACTGCCATCAAGACCTTGAACTTGAGTCTGTTGCTTGGAAAGCCAGCACAGAGCAGAGGATTGGTTTGATTTGCTCATAGTAACCATTGTTGCTGAGGAAGCATGTAGTGGTGGTGGTATGAACTCACTGGAAGTTTTGAAGGGCTGATGGCTTAATGTGCCACAGGTGCACTGAGGAAGCTTAGTAATGAAATTCTGATGGTGTTGTCATCAAAATCAGCCTTTTATTCCAGGGCATCAAGAATTTAGTGGATTCATCACCAAGTTGTTTGGTGTGTCCCCTTCCCCAAAATTAGTCCCATTCTGAATGCCTTCAGAACTGAACCAACTCTTTTGCTGGCCAAGCAGAAAAATCAATTGATTGTCCATCTTTAACATCAGTAAATGGTTTCTCCTGTGCCTCCCTTGCTTTGAGGAAGATTAGGGTTTATAACATTTGAAAAGGAGATTGTGTACCAGACTGATACTTCTAGATAGGAAGCAAGCTATGACATACAGAAAAGTAGTTTGGATTACTTTTATCATGTTGGGCCAGTCAAGGGTAAATATTACCCAGTATTATTTTCACTTTTTAGAAATAAAGGATGTGAGACTTTTTATTGTTCCTTAAAATGTCAGATTTCCTGTGGTCTGGAGAAAGGGAGTCTGGAAGCTACTTAACCTACTTGTTAATAGGTATCATTACTGCTAATCCACTAAATTGTTCCTTTCTAGAATAACATTTTTAACATCCTGACTAGCTCTTCACCATGAGTAAAATATATTTATTGTATTATAACATTTTAAAAAAATAGGGAAAAGTAAACACAAAAGCATATGGTGAAAGTTAAAGCCAGTCTAAATAAAATTATAATTTGGGGAGTTATAACAGGCTGGCAGTTTCTTAGAAACCTCCTTACCCCTGCCTTCTCTCTTCCTCCCCCCTGACCCCCAACCTAATGGTTTAGGAAGTGTTGGTCCTGTGAGGGGAATATTGCATCGGTTCCACCAACTCATTACCCACCAGAGATATAAGGGATCTATCTGTAAGGAAAGGATTAAGAGACGGGATGAACAATCCTGAGATGGGAACCATAAAAACAGTTAAGTAGGGAGAAAATTTGAGCGGACTGTGGTATTATTTTCTGTTAACTCACATGCCAGGAAAGGGCACATTTGTACATTATACTGACAGTGTTTGAGTGCAGGTTGAGAATAACATCTGGTCACAATAGCTTCAGGTAGGTTTTGTTTTTACATTTTAAACATCTGTTGCAAGTTAAAAGTGGACTTCAGCTGAATTCTCAGTTCTCTGTTCTACAAAGTGAGAAAGCAGTTGGTTGACTGAAATCTGAACAGACTGAACACAGTAGTTATTCAAATCACAGAATTGTGGGACTGGAAGGGATCTTGAGAGGTCATCTAACCCCAGCCTCCTGTACTAAGATAGGATCAAGTATACCTAGACCTCCCCTGAAAAGTGGTTTTCTAAATTATTTTTTAAGCCTCCAATGACGGGGCATTCCACAGCCTTCCTTGGTAACCTATTCTAATGCTTAATTATCTTGACAGTTAGAACATTTTTTCCTAATATCTAATCTAAATCTCACTTGCTGCAGAATAAGACATTTAATGTTTGTCCTGCCTTTAGTAGAAGTAGAGAACAGTTGACCCACTATCCTCTTTACAGCAGTCCTGAACAGTTTTGAAGATTATCAGGACTCTCCCTCAGTCTTCTTTATTCTAAACTAAACATGCCTACTTTTTTGAATGAGGGAAAAAAAGTGTCCTTAACAAAACACCATTTTATGCTGTTTGAGCATTGTGAATATCTCTGTCTCAATAAGTAATGTCTTTCTAGCAGGCTAACCTTTGATTTTCATTTATTACAATATACAATACAGAATGGCTATCAGAGTTCTGCTATTATCTGAGTTCAGCTGCATATTTATCCAAGTCCCTGAAGCAGCCCAGAATTATGAGGGCACAAATTAGCCAACACTCCAGTAGGAAGCACAACATAGAATCTCACGCTAAGGCTGTCTACACTACATGGTTTTTGCGCAAAAACATGGGTTTTTGCGCAAAAAAACACGGCACGTCTACACCTCAAGCATGTTTTTGTGCAAGAAAATTTACAGTAAATCAACAGGAGAGAGGGCTTTTTGAAGTGTAGGCATACCTCTTTATAAGAGGAATAACTCCTTTTTGCGCAAGAGTTCTTGCAGAAAAAGGTGTATGTATAGTCAACAGGGATTTCTTGCGCAAAAAGAGCCTATTAGAAAAAGCACAGGTGCCCTGATGGCCATTCACAGAATGGCCATCAGAACTTCCTTGCTCAAGGGCGTCCCTGCAGTGTGGATGCTCTCTTATGCCAAAAGCATATCGCTTTTTTGATGTGCTTTTGAGGTGTGGACGCACTTTTGCGCACAAAGTTTTTGCAGAAGATCTCTTCCACAAAAGGTTTCTTGTGCAAAAACACTGCAGTGTAGACATAGCCTAAGGGTGTATACTATATAAATTCTCTCCTCAGTCTTCCAAAAAGAAAATGTCCTAACATAGTAGTATACAATCTTTAATAGTATTATTTAGATCATGGTAATGAAGGACCACATTTTAAAATGGTGCAGAAAAACTGATTCATATGATACCTTATACTTCAAAAGCAGGGTGTCAGTTGTATATAATTTTGATCATGAAATCCTTACCTTGGTCATGGTCTCTCTAGAGGTTTTTAAGTCCCGACTTGACAAAACCCTGGCTGGGATGATTTAGTTGGGAATGGTCCTGCTTTTAGCAGGAGGCTGGACTTTCATCACCTGAGGTCTCTTCCAACCCTGTGATTCTATGGTTATAAGTCAATATTTGTTCCTTTTAAGTTAAGTTTAGTAGGAAATGTAACTGATGCATGGAAACCCAAAGTTCGGAATTCTGATCTTAAAATAAATTATCTTGAGTAAAATTTTCAAATGTACTGTAAGCGTTCAAATCACATTAAATGTTTTTAGAAATAGTATTCTTTGTCTTTCTCAGCTGTCATTTTGCTTGTTTGAGGAAAGATTTAGATTTTTAGCATTTAAAATGTTTCTCTTTGAGCTTCTGGACTTTAGTCAAAATATCTTTAAACATTTTGTTAATCTAAAGAAACAATAGTTCTGTTTAATTCATTTAAACATTTTGTTCATGTTAAAGAAATAGTAATCATCCTTTTTTAGAGCAATGTATGTAATTGGAGTACTTAAAGAAAACTTAATGGAAGTGAGAACATGTTTAAAAATTTGAAAGAGGATCAAAACAAAGTGAGAGGAAATTAATAAATCAGAAACCTCATAGCCTCAGTTTCACTTATTATCCAAAATATTTAAAACACAATATTGTGTGGTTTTTATAAAATTTTTTCAATGCCTCAATTTTTCTATGGAATGTTACACTGTGCTTTATCACTAAATTTGGAAGTTATCCATAGTTGTAGAGGAGGAAAATGAGATCTCTAAAACATAAATCTAAAAGCTAGTTGAATCTCCCATAATTTCTCAGGCATCTGAGAATGTTAAGAGTTCTAATTTAATCATTTCCCCTGTCCATCAGACATCACTTCCTTGGAAACTGTAATGTAACATACATGTATTACTAGTTCTCCAGTTATCTGTGCTCTTCCAGGAGAAAATTGATCGACTTTCTGCTGTCTGTTGCAGAAGAAAGTTAATTTCTGCTGCGTAAAGAAGTAGAAGCAAGATACTTTCCGGTCTTCATTATGTATTTATAAATAAACAAAAGGCAGAGACTAATTTCTTTTTTTTTTCATATCACATGTAGGCTTCATTCTGCTTAATTCTCTCTACTCACATGAACTATGTTCCCCCATAAAACTTTCTTTTGATATTAGTTCTGGCACACAGTAAGAGGCTGTTCAGTGAAACATTGTTCCACTTCACTTGAAAATATTTCTAAATTAAATTGTTCAAAGCGCTCTTCAAATACCCATTAGTCTATATCTTTTAAAAAAGCAATTTCCTACCTTTACCACATCAGTTCAGTTGTTCTTGTAAAGTTCACAGTTCATGCTCTGACAGTCAGACAAGTTTAGTGTTTTAAATAGTTTCTAACTATACCAGAAAAACCACCAGAGAAAGGAATACCTTCTTTAATTATGACTAAGTATTCCTAACAGTGTTCTTGAATCATTCAACAAATTCCATTTACAAAAGACGCATTTTGTAAAATTTATACTTTGTCAAAATATAGTTGAGATAGGGATTAAAATACTCTGTGGTGCAGTGGAGTAGTCGATTCTTATAAGACTCTTTAAGAATCCCTTACCGTAAAGCTGACTGTGGCTTTTCTCCTGACTATATTAAATCCAATTATAATTTATTTCCCTTCTAACATCTTCTTATAATACTATTTTTAAAAAAAATCACAGAAAGGGTGCCATACAAAAAAAATCTGTGCAGAGTCTCTTATATGGAAATAACCGCAGCACTGTTCTGCAACGTGGGTTAACAATGATTGATTACAATCTGTTTTTATTAACTGGAAGAAGAAATGTGGCATAGCAATATTAAGAAAATTAATTGTAATTTTCTAATCTGGAAATTAAAGTGCAGCTGGGCATGAGTACATTTAGTGCAGTTTTGTGACATAGCAGTCATGACAAATTATCTTCATCTGTTTTAAGACACAGACTTGTGGGGTTTTTTATCTTTACTCAATTTTGCAACTGCATCAGTTTCAGGAAAGCTTTATATGTAAAAGCACTAGAGATGCCCATTCATTCTGAAAATGTCAATTGAAGCTCAGCAGCATTAATTAAAACACTTTCTTTTTTCATCTTTGTCACTGTCACACTGTAGTTTTTATGGAACATTTGTATAAAACAGTGATTACTGGTAATTGACCTGCATATGTTGAATAATCTTAAAATGCTACTGAGAGTTTAATGTTCCTTGTAAATTGAGAGACTTCCAATTAAATAGAGTTCTTAAGATAATCACTTTCAAAACTAATCAACTAATATACGCATGTTACTAAAACTCTTATTGACTTAATTGTGACAAATTAATAAATGCGGCCAATGCAATTACTGTAATAGTTTTATCAACTTGCATTTTTCATAATTTATTGATAAATCTGTTTTTCTGCAACATAAGGAGAAAATAAAAATTACTCTGGTGTATTAGATTTGGATGTGTGCAAATCAGTCTTGGAATCCATTCTGCCATAGTTTTTAAAATAAATCCGTATTGCAGTGAACTAGCATTAAAAATACACTGCTTTCTTTATACAAGAAAATCAAACTAGGCCCATTAAGTAGTGAGAGGTGGTAATAATGAGTGCTGTTTTGTGTGTTAAACTCACTTCCTAATCAGGGGTAGCATAGAAAACCTGATATATTTAGCAGCTAAATAGAATCAGCTGTGTGGATTTTGTTCTTTGAAATAACCCCCCAAATCTTCAGAATACTTAAATCAGGAATGGGATGTCACAGATAGTGAGTGGGTGGGCTGCATGAGTGGCCAACCTCTCCTCAGTGGGCTTCCCTGTGGCCTCCTCTGTCGCCCTCTCGCGTACTGAGGCCTCACACTTACCAGTTCCTTCCTCGCCCTCCCAGCACTTTTGGAGCACATGAATCCCCTGATTCGCACCACCTCTGAAAGCATTGGGAGGGTGGGGGAAGACATAGGAAGTGCCAGGCCCCAGCGCATGAGAAGCATGTGGGAGAGGATCAGCCAGGGAGTCAGTACATTGCAGGTGGAGCCTTAAGTTGATTACTCAACCACACAGAGCTTCTCACAAATGCTTAAAGCATGAGTGGGGAATCTAAGGTGTGGGCCCAACTAGGCTCTGGTGTATGAGGGAGTGACTTTCTCCTCAGTCAGGGGCCTCATGGATGAGAGGTGTTTTTTGTATGGATGGTTTTTTGGGGATTTTTTTATATTAGTTTATTTGATTGATTGCTTCTCACTTGTGTGCAGCCAGCCCCCAACTGATTTTTTTCTGAGTGTCAGCGGCTTCCAACCCAAGAGAGGTTCCCTACCCTGGCTACCATAATGAACCTTTCAGCTTTTAGATCAGCAGTATTTTCTTGGGATACTTGCATGTATATTCAGTCCCAGTCATCTGTGTGTAAGATTTTTAGTACATTACAAAACCATGGCTGATTCGTATTGTATAATGCATTGTCTGGAGTCATTTCCTAGGTTGTAATTGAATCATAGCTGTGCTGACGCGGTATATTGTTACACTGCTCAAGTGAATCATGCAAAACAGATTCCTCAAAAATAATTGCAACCATGTATTTATATTAAGGTGGGGGTAATAGTGGGTTTTTTAGAACACTTTGTAACACTATGATATACTGAAGACTTGGAATCTTTATTGTCTCTAATGCTAGGCTTGCCTGAATTTTCTATTTACAATTTTTTAGGACTTCACCTGAGTTGTGTAATTCTACTTAGGCCTGTTTTATGTTCCTGGTAATTTAAGTTTTAAATTCATCCGCATATTTGACCATATTATTGGGTTTCTATTGTGGTAATGCTGCCATAATATTGAGGAGCCTTCGATATTCTTAAGAAGAGAGAAAATCACAACTGGATCTGGGAAGGCAAGAGGTGGAACCAGGTTGCCAAAGAATCCACATCTAATCAGAGTTCAAGATTAGCTCTGTGAAGGAGCATCTACACTGCACCGTTAGCTCAAATTGCGTAGATTATTTCGAGCTGTGCACATTGCATAGCTTTATTTTGAGTTAGTTTCAAAATAGCTTATTTTGTCATTTGGTGCTGTCTACACAGTGCCAGATTTCGAAATAAACTGCTGTTCTGAAATGTCCCTTAATCCTCATGGAACTATATTTACAGAGATGTCGGAATAGCGAGCCCGTTATATTTCGAAATAACAGGCTTGCTTAAGACAGAGTATCCTGAAAAGCGCCGCCCTCTAGATGTACCCGGAGTCGTCATTCCACTGATCTGTTGCAGAACATCCTGTCTTCAGGAATCATGCCAGTCTAACTGTAGCAGGACCTGGCGATATATGCCCCCCACCCTAATAATCTTTAAGGAATCCTGTCTATTTTCAGGCCAAAATATATAAAATATGTACAGTCCTCACCCTTTATATAAATGATAGTCTACTTTTACATTTTTAAGCTCTTTAAAATGTGAGATTTTTCCAGAGGTCCATTTTTATCTAGCCCTTGAACTTCTGGAAGGTTGTTTGTGTTTTAGCTAATGACATCCTGGAGCCTAATAATGCCCACTCCCTTCTCCTATTAATGGGATCCTAGAAGTGACCTTGCTTCGAAAGTTGAGGTCATGTGAGAAAGTATGAAATGTCTTTTTCTCTCAGCCTGCCCCAACTCCAAAGAACTCTAAAAAGCTATAGATCCAGAACAGAGCGAGAGAACAATTGTCTTGAAAAATTTACTTGAACCAAGGATAAGAGGTGAGGAACATACTTTGAATCTGTTTCTCTTAGGGTATGTCTACACTACAAAGTTTTGTCGGAAAAACAACTGATTTTTCTGACAATCTGAGTTACATTCACACTGGAATCACATTCTTCCGAAAGTAAATTGAAAGAACAGAGGGCTTTTTCTGGTGTTGGTAATCCTCTTTCTACAAGGAAGAGCTCTTTTGGAAAAAGGAATGTGTGGATGGGGAAGAGGGAGTTCTTTCAAAAGAAGAGGAAAGAGGAAAAAGCACAGGTGCCCTCGTGGCCACTCCGTCTATAGTAATCATAGTTTAAATGAGAGATAGCGTCCACACTAAATAGATGCTACCTTTCGAAAAAGCAGATCACTTTTTCGGGGCACTTTTGTGTGGATGCTCTCTTTCGGAAGATTTTTTTTTTGGAAGATCTCTTCTGAAAAAAGGTTCTTCCGAAAGAAGCCTGTAGTCTAGACATAGCCTTAGTGTATTAGGTTTAATTGGCATGTTTTGTTTATTTTGGCTCAGTAACTTAAACTTATATCTGTTTTCATTTGTATTCACTTAACTTATTAAAAACACTTTTGTTTATTATCAAGTCCAGTGTACATAATTGTTACCTGGGAAAGGGTGAGAGGAACAACCATTGTGCATATGTTTGATAAAGAGGGCAAACTGATAACATTTCTCTGTGTAAAACTTTTATATAGAGTAAGATGGATTTATATGGAGCTTTTGGGGCTGTGTTCCTGCATACTGTCAACCACTTTCTAGCTGAGCCTTCCCAGAGCTAACCTGGTTCAGTGTCTGTTGCTCTGCTGGGAGGCTGTTACCCCAACTCTGTGCCTTGGCCAACCAGAGTTACTGGCTAAGCAGGACAGGCAGGATGGTATGGTGCCCAGAGGACAGGTTGGCCGGTTCAGTGACATGACCGGCACGCTAGGTATCCAACAGTCACACATTACTACATCAGGTTAGCTACATCAAGAGGAAGAGTACTTTGTTCTGAGTTCCGCCAGTCTCCATGCTTCTGATCTCTGTGCATTGTCCCAAAACCACCATATTTTTAACGTGCAAGGCACAATAGGATTTTCCCATTATTCATCAATAGTCTAGGTCGTTGATTATTAGGAATAGCAGGAATAGATTTTCATGATATTTTTTTCTCACAGATATCATTTGAAAGCACAGTATGGAGCAGGAAGTGATGGTGTGTCTTATCAGCTAGTAATAAACGCTGTGTCTCCAGGAGTCCTTTCTCCTACTCTGTCTTGAGACCTTAGGGGAAGGAGGAAGAAAATAGTGTTTTCATGTCAGTGTTTCTAAATTATCTCAATAACCCAAAAGTTAATTCACTTAGTAAAAAAAAAAAAAGATACACCCTCAGCAAGGCAAACAGTAATAGAATTTCAGCAGCAGCTGTGTTTGAGGCATTAACACAACTCAGCATCTGGGACACCAGAGGGAAGGACAAAATGAAACTGCACAACTGTAGGGCAATTTAAAAGCTATTAAAAAGAAAATTGAGACATTCACAGAATGATTGATATTGGCAGGTAAGCTATTTCTGAAACATTTTTGTTTCAGAATTTTTTCTTTGTGGGTTTAAATTTAGGATAAATTAGTACATTTTTATTTATTTTAGAAAGTTAACTTCTTAGAGATGTCAGAAGAAGCAAATAATCTCTCAGCAAAAAGGCTGCTCTTTCTCACTGATATCTCTGAGACACCGTTGCTGTGCTTCTCCACAGTGGCTTATAATTGAATAGATGGGGAAGTATTTATTAACATTAGATCTTAATAGTAGGTATATACAGTATATCTTACAAATCTGCAGTGTTGGTATTTGCCCTTAAGTGATTTCTACAAGGTATAGAGAAGAGGGTATTTTTATTAGTCTGTCAAAGACTCCTTTATATACTCGATTAAATAATCTGCATCATCTTGGTATATTTGTCTACATTAAGTGCACCCCCAGGAAAACTTATTAAAAGGGGACAAGTAAGTCAGGCAGGCTTTCTGCTCAGCTTCTCTGGATGTCCATTTCAGTTTTTCATACTCTGTAGGGTGTGCAACACCCTGGAGCACGCACAGAATACAAAATGCATCCTTTTAAAGAATAAATGTAATTGGATTTGAATTTTTTGATCATTTTTCAAACAAATGCAATTATTAGACAGTGCAGTCAATAAAGAATGCAACACATTTGAGTGTTCAGCAAATACAGTACAGAAACTGTGCTTACTCAGTTGATCCCCAATATGATCTTGTAAGCAAGTTGGATTATGTAGATTCATAGTTTAAACTGCACCTTGTAAAATGTCGCTGTGTTACGTTGGTTTCATGCTTCCACCACTTCTCACAGCTTTTATTGGCCAAACAGCCCCCAGCACCGCCAGGACCAGTGTCAGAGCACAGTGCTAGATCTGGTGCAGGGGTGATGCTGCAGGCCCTGGCACGCAAGGAGCCATCCACAGACAAGCAAAGGGAAACTGCCTTCCCCCTGCAGTGAAAGAAGTCTTCACCTCTGGATGATGTGGTAGTAAGCGCCTCATAAATAAGCAGCCTTGTGACAAGGAACACCAGATCATGCTCAAAAGGGTGGCTGTCAACCTGAACATGGAGATCAAGGAGCTAGTAGAGGACTCAGACAGCCTTTTTAATGACATACCCTCCTCTACCCCAGCCTGGGTCATGTTGCTCATCCACTCAGAGGTCCTAAAAATTGCTATGACTTTGTAGCAGACTCCCTCTTCCATTTTGCCTGCCTCCAACAAGGCAGAGTAGTAGTACTATGTCCCAGCAAAGGAGTTTGAATTCCTGTTTACCCACCCTCTAGCAGGGTTCACAGTCATGTCTGCAATCAATGAGAAGGATAGAAGGGCCAGATGAGTGACACACCAAACAATAAAGATGTCAGGAGGCTGGATTTGTTTGGCAGAAAAATGTATTCGGCAGCCAGCCTGCAATTTCAGGTGTCTAATGAGGCCCTCCTGCACAGGCACGACTTGAGCCTATGAGATTCTATCAGTAAGTTCAAGGAGGGCTTTCCACAGGATCAAGCTTAGGAGTTGGTCACCTGAGTAGAAGAGGGCAAAGCAGTAGCACAAAGCACCTTCCAGAACGTGTCAGATGCTGTAGACACAGCAACCAGCATAGTTGCCTCTTCAGTGGTCATGAGGCACAGATCCTTGCATTCGTCTGGGCTCTTCCAGGAGATGCAGACTACTCTTCAGGACCTCCCATTTTAGGGAGCATGGCTCTTTGCTGGCTAATGCCCAACTCCACAACCTTAAAGATTTCCCTGTCACACTCCAGTCCTTGGACCTACACATCCCGCAGCAGGCTAGAAAGCCATTCCATCTGCCTCGCCAAGCCTGGGTTTCACACTGGAATTTTTGGAGCCTTTCACTGAGTCATCTTAACTAATTTATTTGATGGTTGTTTAATGACTTCTGTGAAATGAGTTGATCAGGCTAGTTCTCCAGAGACTGCTGGCCACACTGCTAAAACAGCTATAACATTTGGCGCCCATATTTAGTGTCAGGATAAACTCATGAAGATTGAGCTACCTTTCAGCCCTGTAGTAAGTTGTCATTCTAGTTAGGGTTGTACCATCATGACAAGTTGTGAGAGAACTGCTGCTGCTCATTTTGTATCTTGTTTTACCTCTAGGAAACTGAGCCAGAAAGGTTGTGATGCTACATTTACAAAATTCATAGCTTGAACATTGTAAATACTGTGTAGTTCATTTGGGAGCAAATTAAAATCTTATTTATAAAGCATTTTCATTCAAAAGTTATAGCTCTGATTATATCAATAGTAGAAAAAGCAAAAATATAGGAAAATACCAGATGAAGTGTTCATAAATTAATATATTAAAACACATGATTGTTTAGAGACAACATGATTGTTTAGAGATTAATATATCATCTGCATGGAAAATGTGCCTATTGAATCTGATCAGATTCAAAGAAGATAGTTTTCCTGGGGATTTGATTGGTCAGTTGCTCTAAATGGTCCTGGTATTCGGCTAATTGTTTTACCATTGATATGTCTAGTTCTCATTTTATGATTAAAATCATTATACTTTTAATAAGAGAATTACTCTAAAACTTAATGACATCTACTTTAACATTTCATGGTTTATTTTAAGCAGCTCTCAATTAAATGTCTTAAACTGAAGTGATAGAAATATTAGTATATGTAACGAGCAGCATTATTTATGTGTTCGTGTTAAAGTGGAATTCTACACCATATTATACAAGTAGACTCATACTTTCAACCCTGCTGGGTGTGGATGTAGCCATCTCAACCTATTCTAGTGCTAATGAATCATCTGGAATTAAATTCAAAGGGAGGAAATAATTACCCTGAAGTATGGAATATCCTAAGGAATTACCTTGTTCTGATTTACATCAGATTATTGCAAAAAGTGCTGAATAAAATTAATATTAATGTAGCTAACTTAATTAATGGTAATAGCTGTTTAACTGCAAAATAATAATCCTTCTCTCAGCAATAGATATTCTATAACATAGTATGATTGTTAGACTCTTTAAAAAAACAAGTCTTTAGACTAACCTAATCTTAAAGGACTACAAGCAGTCCTGTGGCGTTTAGCAATCATAAGCTTTTGTGGATAAAAACCACTTCATCAGATGAGTAATCTTAAAGGGATACTCAAGAATTTTTAGATGGATGTTTTAGTTACACTAAATTCAGATGAAGAATGTATTGCATTATAACTTTTATTACAAGGTAGGAGCCAGTGAGTCATGGCATGCTGCACCCTCATAGGTTGAAATGCTCTTAACCAGGATTCTCTGGTCCAGCAACATCCATGCTGGATGTTGCTGGACCAGAGAGTCCTGGTAGAGGGCTGGCAATAAGGATACCTGTGGTGTGGGCAGGGCAGTGGGCTGCCCTGAGAGAGCTGGCGGCTGGACCGCCCAGCGATGCTGGGAGCCCCGGCACACAGCTGCCAAGGGAGCCCCAGTGCCAGATGCGCAGGGCTGCTCATAGATCCACAGCACACATGGCTGCTCAGGAAACCCCAAAGGGCAGTGCACAGGGCTGCCTGGAGGAGTCATGGCAGTGATGGCTGCCCAGGGGGTCGGCAGGGCAACAGGGGCCAGCAGGAGGTAGGGAGCCAGTGTCAGGAGTCCAAAAATGACCTCCCCGGTCCAGCAAAATCCCTCATCCCGGACCTATCCGGTCCCGTGCCGGATCAGGGAAGTCCAACCTGTACTATTTAACAGTACAGTTAATTCCTTTTTAAATACCTGTAGGTCATCTGTAAGGTGGGTAACCATTATGTGAAAATGTTGGTTGTCTGAAGTAATCCTAAAGAGTTGACAGGAAAAGATACAGGGTCACTAGAATGTAATTAATTGATAGGTTATTAAGTCTTGCACCAGGGGAAAACTGCAATGTTTTTATAAGGTCACTGTATCAATGATTATGTAAAACCCGAGAACAAACCAGGCATGTGCAGCACATTATTCACAATGATGCTAACTTTTCAGTCAGTCCCCTAGACATTCCTATTTAATTTTTTAATGAGGTGTAATTATACAAGTCTTAATCAAATGTACCATTGTCCAGGTATTCTTTTTGATTTCTCTTTATTCCATGATTGAGAGTGTGGTAGTTTCAGTGGACTGCAAGTTAATAAATTAAATTGCATAATTCCCCACTATGAATTAATGTCTGTTGGATTGTACCATATTATATCAGGAGGTGCAAGCTGAGTACTACAAAAAAAATGGATCTCTTCCCATATAAATAACATGGGTGTCTTTCAGCATACCAGAAGTGTCTCAGTTAGTAGAAATGTACCTTGTGAAAAGCAAAATAGCATTTTATCAGTAAATCGACTGGCTCCTACTGGAAAATATATTATTTAAAATGGAAAAAGAGAGCCTGTTAATAATAAAAAAGAGGAGGGGGGGGTGTAAATATGCATTTTTAACAGGATTTTGACTTTCGTCTCAGGAATAGTCATGGGTAATGAAGGATAAAATTGTGAATGTATAAATATACTCGATGCTGGAGAGAGGAACCAAAATGCTTAGTTTTTACTGAATATTATTGATTCCCATAAAGAAAGTCCTCATTTCTCAAATCCAAACAGTCTTTAATGCAAGATATTTATACAGTCACAATTACATTAGTCAATCTACCCAGTTTTTCAATGTAAGATGTTGCAATACTATGTTCCTATATTTTTATTTGTACTTAATTCTACGTACAGCCTGATCTTTAATAATGTATGCTCCAGTACTGTAAACCAAAGTACTTTAACCCATGCTTAAGTGCTTTGCTAAATCAAGGACTTGATCTCCCCTTCTGTTTTTCCCCTTTTCTACTACATCAAGTTCAGGCTTCTTGCCTCTCATAAACGCTCTGCATAATTCTAACTCTGTCACTGCCTACTTATCTAGGCTATGTCCACACTGGGAAGGTTTGGCAACAAAAGGATTGTCAATATGCAAAAGTCACCAAAAATGAAAACCAGTCAAACCAGTCTTTCCGTCGACATTTCATGGCCACATTGCTAGCACCCTGTCGACAGACAAAGCAACACAATGTGAATAAGCATCCCACAGTGAAGTGGGGAGGTGGAACTGATCCTTACACTTCTTGGGATTCCCTCATAGCTCTTTTAGCTAAGGAATGTCAAACCAGCACAGCTTTCTTCCAGCCTTCCCCCTGCAGCAGCAGTCTGCCTGCCCCTGTGTTTCTACTGCAGGGAAGAACAGAAGCGCTCCAATGATTTGTTCTTTGTTCCTCAAACATAGCATCACACTCAGCTGTTAGATACTTCCGGAAGCTTTAAAAGGGGAGGGGTGCATGCCTTCAGGGCAGCAGAGATCACAAATCACTGAGCAAAGCCATAAGAGTGATCCTTGTGGGATACTGGCTGAGGCCAATTCTCAGGATAAAACAAACAGCAGAGTCCACACTGGCTCTTTGTCAGCAATAAAGGGAGGGGAAAAGACAAAAGACTCTCCCAGGAGTGGAAGTCTTTTGTTGCCAGAAGAGGGTGTTTTTCCCAGTGTTGTAGTGTCAACACTTCCTGTTTTGTCACCAAAGATCTGAAAAGCATAACTCCCTTCCATTCTAATCTTGTTATCCTGTTTGTCCTCTTCCCTGCAGCCAACTGTGCACCTTTTCATACCCTTGGAACTTGCTCAGGAAAGGCATTCTGTGCTACCTATGTCCTTTTAAAAAAAAAAAAAAAAAAACTTTTGATGCTAACTAAAGGAATTGTTAGTACCTGATCCTTCTCCATTGAAGCTGAACCTTTGCCATTGATTTTGGTGAGCCCAGCCAGGATTATGACTATAAGAGCCACAGATTAAAAACAAAAAATATATGATCCAAGGACAGATGTTTTTATGGGAGAAAGGTAAGAATGGTAGGGAGGAAAGGAAGATTGATATAGGCTGAGAGGGGGACATTTCCTACTGAATTAAAACATTTGGTTTCTCCTCTTTTGGGAGAAGCAGTGTGGCTGTTAGGGAATTATTTATTTTACCCTAATGACTATTTATAAATATTTTTGTTTAATCTGTACTCCTGTTGTTTTCATCACAGTATTTTAATATGTCTGTAAAGATATGTTAAAATGATTGAAAAATAAAATTTAAAATTGGGCAACTAGATTGTGGCTTTAAACAGACACAGTGAAACAGAATCGCATATAATATTCTTTAATGTAGAATCTTTGAAAGTAGAGATCAGAAAGGTAGCCACCCTTATCAACATGGGTGTGTATGTTACACATATTTAAATATATATACATATTTATAAATGTGTACATAATGAAAATGAATATAGGTAAGGCATTAATGAATTAATGTCATGATGCAGTTGCAGTCTTATGACAAGTTACCCAGTATCTGAAACTAGTGTTAATAAAATTGCTGTGTTAAAAATTAATAAATGGATTCTCAGTCATGGTGCATATCTGGATATGATTGCTCAATGCACTAAGTGTTAAAATAAATTTTCAACGCTTTGTATCCACCATGTATTTTAATAATGATTCTATGAAGTTAGAATAATTTAATTCCCAAAACAAAAACTGAATCATGCACATGCAATACCAAAAAAAAAGTGAATTGTAGTTGAATCATTTTAAGGCATTAATTATTTGTAACTTCCAAATGCATCAATATAGTGTATTTTGATGTACTTAAAATATTTTATTAGGACTAAGACACAGAGCTCACATAAGAGGATGAAATGAGTTCAGAAAAATGAAGGATAAAAATCTATATTTAGAAGAATAAACATAGTTTAGGCGATATAAAAGTAATTTTCTAAGTGGGCTTTAAATCTTAATTTTATAAGATTGTGATATAGTGCTTTATAAAACTTCATGAAATTATTTACATAAACTGATAAATGATGATATGCTCCCATCCAACACTTTGAAGCATCAAGTCTTTGTAAAATGGGCACAGATTCCCCTTGATCTGAAGAACCTCCACCGAACTGGAAGGAACAATGAAACCTTATCCTGAATTGAAAATTGATGGTAGCTTTCAGAAAATGACTGCTTGCTGCCTCTGAAAGAAGCTGACATTTTCACATTTTTTAACATTATTATTTGGACATGGTTGCTAATCTGTAATGGAAGAGACCTTTTTTTCCAGACTGAGACAAGGAGGAGTTCAGTTACTGCAGGTTACTTTATTGTTGTTCGGTTAACTTTTTGTGAAGCAGCTTTAAAACTTGAGATGGGTCAGTCTGTCTGTGGAGAGAAATGTCTGGTTCTTTTGTATGGATTGAGGGAGAAGCATTGAAGGAGATGCTATTTTGTAGTCTTCAGAGTAGCCTCAGTTCTCTTCACAGCATTGTTGATTTCAGGAAATGCATGCTTCTGGAAAAAATTAAGCACATGAATCAGGGATGTAAACGACTAGTCGACTATCCCATAAGCAAAAGCTTATCAGATAGTCGACTAGTTGCTTCCTCACCCCCTGCCGTCTCTATCGGAGGCAACAAGGGGAGGGGGAAGGAGCCAGTGCTGGTGGGAGCTGGCTTAAAAGCCAGTTCCCCCAGCACTATCTCCTCAGGGGAGGCAGGGGATAGTTGGGAGTGAGCATGAGCTGGGAATCAGTTGATTCCTGCCTCACACCTGTACCTGATGCTGCACTTTTGTTTTTTAAATGTATTTAAGCCTACTGGCTCTTAATACATTTAAAAGGCAGAGCCCCAGCAGGGTTAGCGCCCAGGGACAGACGCTAAACCTGCTGCAGCTCCTCCGCTTATCAACTAGTCGATGGAAAATTTGTTGACTAGTTGAATAAATTTAACATCCCTAATATAAATCCTCATATATAACTGTTGCTTTTATTTATAACCAATCAACCACTGAGTAAAATAGTTTTTTCTGTTGGACTTTATTGTTTCATATTTTGGACAGTTGTAGGGCCTAAAACCCCAGATCAGGAATGGAGTGTCACTGTCACAGGTGCTGCATTCATACAGAGGAAGATATTTTTCCTGCTTCAGATTACCTGCAGTGTAATTTAAATAAAGGCACAACAAGCAAATATAAAAACCATTACGTGGAAGGAATAAATGAAATAGCATGTTATATGTGTAAGGTTACTACAGGCAGTTTTCTATCAAGAGTCCTCTAGTTAATTGATAAAATGGCTTCAGCTGCATAATTGGTACAAAATATTTGCATGTTTTATTTCCCTTGTAAATCACTGAATCCATTCCTGAACATACTTTCTAGACAGCCAGTAAAGCACTTTGAAATTTCTGAGTAGAACCATATCCCCTTGAAAAGAGCATGGATTAAATTGCTTTCTTGTATGTGAAGAGCATTCACAAAAAAGATACTGCCAGAGTGAATATGTTGCTTGTCAATATATAGCTGAGTGAATAACTGACTTTTTATATGGAAGCAGAGGAAAAATACCACTTTACCTGCTGGGATTGCTGAAATGTGATGATGTGATTAGTATCCTTTTATTCCCCCTGCAGAGAGAGAACCCTCAGTAGTCATGTAAGAACACGTTAGTGGCTCCCAACTTGGTTATTCATATATTATGAGATCTTGGGTATAGCATGGTGTTTTTAAAGCACTAACAGTAATATGTTCAAAGATATATTTTAGACTAAGACAAATGGATTTAATTTACTCTTGAGTACTATAGAATATTATATATACAACCATTCTTTTCATAAATACTGTCAAAACTCTACTTTTTGTCAATTTCCAATTCAAAGAGTGTTTTGGCTTCTGAAAATTCTTGTTATATTGATATTGACTCTACTCAGCATCCCCAACTATGCAGATTGTTGCTGTAGTGAATTTTGCATTAATAGCTTTCTCTCCTGTACGTTCTTTTTATTATTAAATGGATGACAGAACTCTACAATCCTGTTAATGATTTTTACTTTGCTGTTCACTTTTCTTTAGGGGATTCTATTAAAAATAGTTCCCACTAGCATGTATTATTGCTATCCCTCCTCTGATGTATTCTATTCCCTACTGCTTTTTTAGCCCTTAGAAACTGATTAATTAGACCATTATTGCATGAAGTCTCAGGAAACATGAATTGTTCAGCTTATTCATTAGTGTATTGCAGGAAACATATTTAAAACCTGTGATTAAATTAATTTTTATTAAAAATAATTTTAAGCAATACAAGTTAGAATAATTCTTAAATTATAACACTGAAAAATAGCATTTAAAACCTTTGCATTTCTGATAGCAAAGTGCATTGTTAGTTTACTACCCCACTATCCTGTGTGTCTGTCTTTTTGCCTCTTATCATACACAGACACAGGATTTATTTATTTATTTAAAATATTTTTGCCCCCGCCTCTCTATTTAAAATATTCAAGGCGGCTTAGAAAATTTGTTTATATATATTTATTTATTGTGTTTTAAAATAAAATAAAATATAAGACCCCAAAGTGGAGGGAACCTGCTAAACCACCTAAAAAGGAGACACCCCTAAACACAAATTAAAGCATGAGTAAAAAGGGTGGCCTTGGCCTGGCGCTGAAACTGTGCCAATATTGGCACCAAAATAATAACACAGGGGAAAGAATTCCATACCCTAGGGGCAAAGGCTGAGAAAGCCCTACTCCACGTAGATATCAACCATATCTCCATAAGTGGAAGAATATGGAGCAGAGCCTCCCCAGCCGACCTCAGTACAGGTCCATATAGGAGACGACGGCCCTTCAAATACCCCAGTCCCAACCCCTTTAGGGCTTTATAAGTCATAACCAAGACCTTGAATTGTGCCCGGAAACATACTGGAAGCCAGTGCAGCTGTTGGAGCACTGGCATAATGTGCTCCATATAACGAGTATTATAAAACTCTAGCAGCTGCATTCTGGACCAGCTGAAGCTTCCAAAGTCTCTTTAAAGGCAGCCCCACATAGAGCACATGACAGTAATCCAGCCAGAATGTGACAAGAGAATGAATCACTGTAGCCAAGTTCTTGTTCAGGAAGGGTTGCAGCTGGCGGATCAGCCGAAGTGGCCCAAAGCACTCCTGGCCACCAAGGAAATCTGGCTTTCAAATATTAAAAAGGGGTCCAGGAAGACTTCCAAGCTGCGTACCTGTTCTTTCAGGGGGAGTGTGACCCCGTACAGAATAGGTAATACACCACATTCCCGAACAGATTATTTCCTGATCCATAGGACTTCAGTTTTATCTGGATTCAGCTTCAGCCTATTTGATCTCATCTAGTTCATCACTGCCTCCAGCCACTGGTTTGGGATTAAATGCTGTCTGAGAACTGTTTTGTGGGATACCGACCTGACATTCAACAACAGCACCAACAGGCCTGAAGGCCAGCTGTTAAGATTCCCAAGACAATTGAGGCTGGGAATAGAATCAGAACAAGGAATAGCCCACAGTTGTCTAAACCATGTTCCCCTCAGCTGGCCCAACCTGATCTTACCACTATGTTTCATCTTGCCTGTCATAACTCCCACTATGCCATGTGAACCCTCCCTCTTCACCACCCTGCATGGGCCTCAGCTCGTAACTGGGGGAGGGGGAAGTTTACAACACACACACTGTCCTTGACCTTCAGTATGGGCATGTAGGGGGAAACCTTCTCTCACTAAGGACCCTCTGCTGCCCTCCCTGCTCTCATTAGGCACTGAATAGGCCACCACACATAAAATAACAAATGTGCTGCTCTCACCAGCATGAAAAAATAAGCGCGCTCTCTCTTTCGCAGTGTCCTTTGGCTCCCCCCTTTGGCGTGACCAGTCACCAGTGGCAGCCTCCTGGGTTTAAGCCCTCCACTGTTAGTGGCTGCAGGCTACACCTGCAGCAAATGATCTTAGTCCTAAAGGTAAAGGCCTGTCACCCAGGCAATGGTGCAGCAGCAGCAATGGCAGTAGCAGCAGCATCAGGGCAAAGGTCTTTCTTCAAGGAGGGTTGGGGAAAATGTTAGTCCTCACTTCCAATCTTCACCCTTCCTTCCTTCCTTCCTTCCTTCTAAGGTCTCAGAGAGCTCAGCTGACTCCTGGATTTAAACCTGCCCCGGTAGATTACATCTAAATTGACTGGTTGAGTACCCTGTGCTTCCTGGTCTGCTAGCCCTTCAATTGCAGAACACTATCTAATGTCATTTTATAAATATGGGACAGAGAATGGGATGAAATACAAATCAATACCCATTTGAGTATAATAAATGTACTACATTTGACCAGTGAAGGAAGACTAGAAAGGGTTAACAAGGACTACTTGTTTTTAACCTGAATAGAGACAGTTACACAATTAAGCATAACCAAGAGTACATATTAACTACTTTAACTAGTAACCACAGTTAGCCAACAACAATAGGTGCAGTACCGCCAAACCCAAGTGTTCAAAAGTAAACACATGTAAATCCCCAAATTACAGTACTTCAGGAGCAGCCCAATCACCATTGCTCTAAGGGAAGTAATCCACACCAGCTCTTTGCCTGGACATTACAGAGATAGAGACAAGACTATGTTGACATTCAGAAGGAAAGTGGTAGCCTACAGGGACTGCTCCCTCCACACTCCACAGTGCTACCTGGCACAGTGAGGTAATGGAAGGCCCTAGGTGGTCTTACATGCCTGTGCAGGAGAGAGCGGTAAGTGACTGCCTCACTGTATGTAAAGCTGTGTTGAGAGACCCAATTTAGTGGGTCCGGTAAAGATTAGGGATGTAAACTCCTGTTTAATCAGTTAACCACTTAAATGGGGGTAGCTGAAGCAGTGCCCCTGCCTGCAGCTTGCTGGGCTGGAGCAGCCCCCTACCTGATGTGGGTAGGAAGCTGTTCCAGCCCACCAGTTAACCATAACCAGTAAGAGTGATGCTTACCGGTTAACCACATCCCTAGTAAAGACCTGCTAAATGGACACACTTTTGTCGACTCCAGTACTTCACCTTATTGAGAAGTGTAAGGGCCCACAACAACTTGATCTAAGGTAGCTA
>CM057847.1:104967692-105012056 GCA_030068395.1 Apalone spinifera
CATTAAATGATGCTGGCAGACAATTAAAGAAGAAAATGACACTGAATTCTATTGTCTTCCATTCCATTGGAGAAACATCATGAGGAAAAGATCTAACACATAACTAACAAAATTAGTAGGGAGTGATTAGTAGGGAGTGATGTCTCAGGCTTTTTAAGTTCTTGGCCCCTTTCTGGTCAGTTGACTTTTTGCTGTATATACACTGCTGCTTATATTTCTTCAGCATGTTGAAGACATAAGCTGTTGAACTAGAAAGTGTTACTAGAATCCCTTTAATATTGTTGCAGTATTAAACAGCTGTGTTTTCAGGGAGGTTATATGAAGGGACTTTGGTTTACTTTTACTATAGCAATCTCATCTGCAAGAATTCTTCTGAACAATTGAGTCAGTGCATCCACTGAAAAGAAACAAAATAGAAAGTCTCAAAATACTTAGGCCACAGAGATACTTAGGTACCTGTGTCAAGCATGCTAGATCCTCAAGCCAGGTGACAAGGCATTCCCTTGCCTGTCTCATTTGTGGGACCTGAGCTAGTAGGTATGCTTTGGATTGGGGCCCTTTCAGAATACAGCAGAATGAGGAATGGGTAGGTGCTCTCCCCCTGATCATTTTAGCCCACTAGATAGAACACTAGTACAGAATATGGGCATGCCCATTTAGTTAGCCCCTTTGACTGATGAAGAGAGAGGTTCAATCCTTTGTCAGGAGCAAGCCCTAACTATTGGATGTTGGGTATTCGAATGTGGGGGGGTCTTTCTCTCCTGTTGAACCTGTTCTGCTTTGGATAGATGCTGACGTAGTCGTTAAGCCAGAAAGAGTGACTGAAAATAACTATCTACCCTGGTGGTTACGGAACTCACCTGGATGTGGGAGACCCCCAAGGGTCCAGTCCCTCCTCTCTAATGACTTGCAAATTATCTAAAGTTACCAGTTTCTATTGGCTAGCTTAGGCAGCTACCCACCTGGCATACAGACTTTTTTATAGATCCAATTTTAGTTCCTTTTATTTCTCTGTTCATTGATGACATATGTAGTCTTGGTGCCTAACCTAGGCTTAGTGATTTTCAGGGTGCCTGAAAGTTAGGCATTGCAGTACTTTTGTTCCTCTGAGGAACCAAGTCTTAGAATATAAAAGAAAAATAATTTTTTCAGGCAAGTTCTTTTTAAATATGTTTAAAGCAGGAATGACATAGTTTAGAAAGTCTCTTGCTGGTTGTCAATTTTTAAGCAATTATTTACTACTGACTTGTTTGTTTTTGTTGTTTTCTGCTTTTTAAATAAATTATTTACATGCATACTAGAGGACTAAAAGAATAGATGGATAGCAAAAATCATTTAAGTCAGCATGAACATGTGGTAGTTTATTCAGTTGACACCCACTTTTCTCAGTCTATCACAACACTGAGTTGGCATGATCTGGTGGTCTTTTATCCTCTCTTTTTTCTGTAAAAAGAGGAACAGGTTGCTTATTCATTTTAACTATATCAGGCAGCACAGTTCATTTAAGTGCTTGCCAAGCATGAAGTTGGTTAAACAAGACACATAAGAAAGGGAACGTGAGCAATCCTCTGGTCTGTTTTCAGCCTGGATACATTGAAGAGTAGTCCTCAAAGGCAAAGGGAGTGACTATTTTATTTAATAATGGAATCTCAAGATTTGAGGACCCTAATAGAAAAGAAGAGACTAAGGAAGGATATTATAGAGGTCTATAACATCCTGACAGCTATGGAAAAAATGAATAAGGAAAAGTTATTTGCTTGTTCCCATAGCGTAAAAACTAGAGTTCACCAAATAAAATTAATAGGTAGCATGCTTAAAACAAACAAAAACGTTTTTCTTCACGCAATGCCCATTCAACCTGTGGAACTCCTTGCCAGAGGATACGAAGATCAGGACTTGAACAGGGTTAAAAAAAGAACTAGATAAATTCATGGAGGTTAGGCCCATCAACATTTATGAGCCAGAATGGGTAGGAATGGTGTCCCTAGCCTCTGTCAGAGGCTGGAAATGGATGACGGGAGAGGAATCGCTTGTTCTATTTTGTTCACTCCCTCTGGTATCTGGTATTGGCCACTGTCGGAAGACAGAATACTGGGCTAGATGGGCCTTAGGTCTGACCCAGTATGGAAATTCTTATGTTCATATGTAATTATATTCTTATGTCTGTCTTCAATTTTTTAAAAAAACCCCTAAATGTAGGAATATATGTCCATTTTAATAAATTTCCAATCAGTTCTTATGGCAATTTGTAAATTCATAAATGTTTTTGGAAGCCTTTTTACCACCAGCCTTGAGCATGAACAAACTCAGTTTATAACATTCTTTTGACTCCATTTTATACCTGTTTTTATCAACAGTGGCATAAAGTAGTGATTTTTCAACCTGTGGTCCATAGACAATTTCTAAGATTTCCAAAGGGGTCTGAACATCCATTTGAAATTGCTAAGAGGTCTGCATATGAAAAAGGTCGAAACCCCACTGTTAAAAACATAGATACAGGTGGCAACAAGCTTTTATAACTTCATATATATCATAGAATAGTAGAACTGGAAGGGACCTCAAGAGGTCATCAAGTCCAATCCCCTGCCCTTACAACAGGACCAAGCACCGTCTATCCTGATAGATGTCGATCCAACCTGCTCTTAAATATCTCCAGTGATGGAGATTCCACAACCTCCCTACGCAATTTATTCCAGTGTTTAACCACCCGGACTATTTGGAAGTATTTCCTAAACCTCCCTTGTTTCAATTTAAGCCCATTGCTTCTTGTGCTATCATCAGAGGCCAAGGAGAACAATTTTTCTCCCTCCTTGTAATGCCTGTTTGGATACTTTGAAAGCTTGATATCATGTCCCCCTCAGTCTTCTCTTTTCTAAACTAAACAAGCCCAGTTCTTTCAGTCTTCCATCATAGATCAAGTTTTCTAGGCCTTTAATCATTATTGTTGCTCTTTTCTGGACCTTCTCCAATTTCTGTGTGTGTATATAATATAAAATCCCAGCTTGACAAAGCCCTGGCTGGGATCATTTAGTGAGGGTTGGTCCTACTTTGGGCAGTAGGTTGGACTCAGTCACCTCCTGAGTTTTCTTTCAACCCTATGATTCTATATTAGCTTAGCAAGGCTTTTCAAATCTTAGGCACGCACACACGCATGCATGCATGCAAAAATCTTACATAGATCTATATAGCACTATGTACATTTTAAGACTGTGGGCATGGTTGGGTATCAAGACATTCTCCATGCCTGTGACCTTATGCTTAGGCAATTATAGTTGCCTACTCTTCTGCCTGTACACCTTTATCAGCCACACAAACGATTTCCTTCAGGTTTGTCATTTAGCAGCTGCCTTGAATAGATCTTCAAACACAATTGCCCTTGACGAAAACAATAATATTTACTGCCAGAGGTACAGAAAGAGCGGTCATAAAATGAATGAGAAATATGACTAGACTAAAGCATCACTATTCTGGCATTAAACTGACTTAGCTAATATTGCAGTGCCTCAGATGGTAGAAAAGCTCCGTTTTAAAGCTGCCTCTATCACTCTGATTTAAAAGTGAATCAAATTCTAATTCTGCTTTTTGGACTTTTGACCTTTTAATACTTATATAATAGTTCCTCAAACTTACTTGGTATCAAATCCCTGGCATGTATCCAGGAGCTTGTAATTTATAAAGATATCTTCCCTTATCGATGACATGTAATTTGTATATAGAAATTAACTTCCTGTCCGTACAGACCATGAACACAAGTGTTAATACAGGTTGATCCACGGCATGTTGAAAAAGTAACAAAATCTACACATGTTTCCTCTGTTCCAATTCTACTGCTAGTTGTTTGCAAGCACAAATTTTTCACAGTGGAAGAAAACAAGAACGTATATCATAAAAAGTTTGTTTTATTTGAGTTATTTTTCCAATGCCTATTGATTGCAACTAAAAAACTAATTGCCACAACTTTGAGGCATTCATCTCTCAAACATCAGCCAGGGAAAAATAAAACCGCTTTTGAATGTTAGTGTTTTATTTACAATGCTATAACTCTGAAGGACATTGTTGGTTCACTGCCATTGTTATTGTAAATTCATTTAGTCCTTGTTGTTTTGACAGTAACCTTACAGTGATTTGCTGCAGCATGCGTCAATTGGATTTGTCTCCTGCAATAATGTATATAATAATGAGACTTATTATTGATGAGATTATGCTTGTGCTATTTAGTTTGCAAATGTCAGGGGTTTCTATGGTAATTTTATTTAGGAAACCACAAAGGTCATTTAAATGCTGCTGTTCAGTGATCAGCCCTACGTCATAGGAAAGAATGCTCTTCGGGTTTTTTAAGAAACCTTTTTCCCTTCTATATCCTGAATGATAATTAAGTGGTATATTTTATTTAAAAATTAGGTGGTCTGTTTAATAATAAAAAAAAATCTCCATAATTGTGATTTACCATCTTAGTGCATTTGTTGAGGATGGGATAGTAGGAAACATTTTGAATGCCTAAATTCGGCACTGGAGGATATAGGATAGTAGAGAAAAGACACACTGTCATGGTGAAACTTTAATGGAAATGCATGTAGATTCTGTATTTGCATGGCTTTCCAGTACCCAAGGTGGGCAGGAAGATGAATGTTGTGAAGGAGGGTTAGAATTTAGGAATTTTTTAAAAATTTGAAATTCCCTATTCAACTTCACAGAGAAGCAAGGATATCCGTGAAATCATGGCCTACTGGAAGTAGGACTAAGGAGTCATTGACTGTATATCTAACTTTGCATCAGACTTCCTGTTAAGCCCTGGGTGCCTCAGTTACCAAATCGGTAGAACTAGCTGATTTTAATTCATTAATATCTGTGAAGCACTTTGAAATCCTCTTATTGAGAATATCAATAAGTGCTAATTATTATTGTAAATGGCAATTGTTTTTATTAGAAAACATGATTTGTGGAAGAGGAAATCTTTATCTGGTGCTCTTATTTAAGTATAGTAGGAAGAAAAACTGACAGGTAAACTAGTTACAGTAATGCTTCAGATATCGCAATATTTACTTAGTAGGAATATATTAAAATAAAGTGGTGGTCTTTTAAAAACTTGCCTGTTACTTTAGATAACTAGATATGGGGTCTGACCATCAGAAGGTTTATTTGTGTGAGCAGTCCTATTGCCTCCAAGAGGATTAACTTCTGTGGAAAGGTTAGCCACATCACAAAAAAATGCTCAAAACCTAAATATTAGCAGTTAGACAGCCACAGTTTTGCATGATCAAAGCATTTTATATAACCGGTATGGGGCAATACAAAGGAATGTTGCAAGTACTGAGGTACTTACCTTCATATACATATTGAATAAGTGTTCTGGACCTTAAAAATTTGCCAACTTTAAGTCCAGTACTGCTTTTAGAAATGCCTGGAGTTCAGAGTTGTCATTTTTTGTAAAAAAAAAAATTCCCCTTGTATCATTTAAAAAATGTGCTGAACTGATTTAGCAGCAGAAATCATACTGAAAATCAATTGGGCATGTGCACCTAGCTTACTTAGATGCTTGTAAAAATTCCCTCTACCGAATACAGTAAAACTCCAAATAGTCCGGCATCCAATTGTACAGCATTCCTGATAGTCCGGCATCAAAATGGCAAGAGCCTAGTGAGTGAGCTTCGGCAAAAAATGAGTTACAAGGCAACAGTGGCAGCACTCCTGATAGTCCGGCATCAAAATGGCAAGAGCGAAAAGGGTTAAAAAAACTAAAATATCACAGTATACTGTGTACAGTATGTACAATACAAAGGGTTAAGAACACTTTATAGACAGTATATAATGTATACTCTGTGTGTGTGTGTGTGTGTCTATATATATATATATATATATATATATATAAAACCATCTTATAGTACCTCCTGATAGTCCGGCATATCCGATAATCCAGCACCACCTAGGTCCCAAAGGTTCCAGATTATCAGAAGTCTACTGTAATTAACTACTAGTCCCAGCAGAATTTGCTATATATTTGAGAGAGTTTGTCTGTCTATCCATCTCTCTGTTCAAGAACTCTGTAAGTGCTAGGTCCACCAAATTCAGTACACAGCTTCCTCTTATCATAACTTAAAGCAAGGAAAGGGTTTGATTGTGCCAGGAAAATGGGATGTGCCTGGAATGGGATTTCTTCTCATTAAACCACACAGAATCACCAGGCAGGTGAAAGGGGCTGCCCCAACCAGGAACTCCTTACCTCCCTCTTTTAGGGGAGGGCGAGAGGGGACTGAAGCTTCCCCCATCCCAATTTGTACGGGAACATTGCTGGCTATTCTCCTTTGTCAGGGAGTGAGGGAAAGTGCACAGTTTGCTTCATTCCTCACTCTGGCTTGGGAGCAGAGGGGGCAGATGAACCTGGATTTGCCCCAACTGGGGGACACGTCCCCTTCCCTGACTTTGCCCACTGGAGCTGCAGCAGCCATGGAGAGATGCTTCTCACCTGGTCCCAAGCTGCTGCTGCTGTGAGAGAGCTGAGATAGGCCTCTCTCCCTGGGATAGCCTGCATACTAAATCCCCCATCCCAGCCCCACCCTATAGCAATGGTTTAAATGAAACATGCACATTTTCATTTTCATTTCCAAAATACAAAAATTAATTTAATTAAGAACCTAGGCAATGCTGAATAAATCTCTCAGTAACTAATACATGTGTGAGATTAAGACTGCGGGGTTTTCCCAACTTTTTCTGTTTTTTAAAAAAGTTACAACATATTATAGGTACACATCTTTTGTCTAACTTAGATTGTAAGCACTTACTCGGTGCAGAGACCTTGACTTTTTTCATTTTTATAAAGTACTGTGAACTCCAGTGATACTGTATAAGTAATTCTGTCTCCTCTCACCCTATTGCAAATCGTACAAGCTGAAAGACTAACCATTTATTTTAAAACATATTTTCTGCTGTAAAGTAATTATTTTTTGAGGTTTGGGGTTATATTTATTACATGATTGTAATAGAGAGGTATATTGATGTTTATCACATTTTTAAACTCTGTTTCAGTATTCAAATTAAAGGTGGAATTTCTGTTGAATGCTCTTCCTCCCTTTTCAGATCATGTCTCTGTTGGAGGGCTTGGAGATAGCTTTTATGAGTATTTGCTTAAGGCATGGCTGATGTCAGACAAGACAGATGAAGAAGGCAAGAAAATGTATTATGATGCTGTTCAGGTAAATGAGATAGTTAAATCTTCCTTGCCATAATAATCTAATCTATAATGTTCCTAAAGAAACAAGCTCTGGGGAGAATGAGGGATTTATGTCTCAGCTACTACAGTGAATATTTTTTTTAAAAACTAGTTGTTTAAAGATTGTTTTATCAAATATAAATCTTAGAACAGTGCAGATGCTGTGTGGGAATCTAAAACTGAACTAAAATAATGGTATTTCAATTTAAGATGTAAAATGGTATCTAATATTTAAAATGTGCATAAATTGTGGATTAGTATGTAATTTTTTTTTACAGAAACTTTAACAAGCAGTGCCAACTAGGATCCAGTTTTCCTCATAATATAAATTAGATGGTTTTCTGTCCCTTTTCTCTGTGATATGGGGAGTCCTTCTACTCTGCATTTTAATTCTCAAAGCGTATTACTTAAACTGCTACAGTATTTTGAATATGGGCATAATAGTGTCAGTAGATAATTACAGATGAAGTCACAGTGTTGGATTAGTGTTGTGTAAGCATATTAGTTATATGAAATATCTGGGGTTTTTTAGCTTTTGTGAAGTGGCAAACAGCTTGAAGTGAATTGTGGTGGAAAAAAGCTTTATCTAAAATAAAAATTGTGCATAGTCACACTTCTTAAGTGATAAAATAGACTCCATTTTGCACTATTCTGTGATGTTACGTTACACTTCTCTATACTCAACTATCAATACTATGTCTAATTCATTTAAGGAAGGATGGTCTTGAGTTTAGGATGCAGGTTTAATTTCAATATTTTTGTCATAATATGTGTGTCTGTTCTTGAGTAAATCATTTGAATACTTTTTGTCTCAACTTCCCCTCTGTCGAATGGCAACAATTCTACTTCCATTCTTTAACACTGTGTGTGCCTTTTTTATATTTATTATTGTGAGCACTTTGTGACAGTAACTCTTAGTTTGTGTGTATGTCGTTGAGGCCTATAATTGCTGATAAGTGGTAATAAACTCATCCCAGTAGTGCGTTGCTGTAATTACATAAATTTGGAAACGTATTAATCCCTCAAAGAGGAATACTGCTTCCTTCACTGCCCACTACACAAATGCCATATATTTCAGAAAAATAAATCTTAAATGTATATTCTTGGGCACACAGTTATGGCTATTTTCCAATTCAACACCTGTCAGCCTCATTGACACATGTAGTGACAAGTGTGAGATGAGAGTAAAAAGCAGAGTTTTAAAATAGGCTTGATCATATTTAGGTCTTTAATATAAAGGACCATCATTCTGAAGATTAGTGATTTAGATAGCTATTGTAAAGCATGGAGTAAATGGTGATGTGTTTATCTGTTTGTCTCACCATGGTTTGCTTTCTGAACCAACCTGAGGCCAGATCTCCACTGGAAACTTGCTGGTTATTATTGTTGGTTAAGGGTGTGACTTTTTCTGTAGGCAAAAGTCCTAATGTACTCACAATTATATTAGCAAAAAAACCCTTTTGCCAATATAGCATATTTTGTTTGGGGTGCTAGTATAAACTGTATTGGTAAAAGCACACTTCTGTTGCTCAATGGTTTGGTTATACCTGTATCACTATACTGGGAGACCACATCTAGTGAAGACTAGATCCTAGTCCCTAAATGATTTTAAGAATCAACCCCAAACGCAGAATACATTGTAAAAAATAGTCTTGACTATGTACGTGCTGGATTCACGTCCAAAAGAAAAGCCAAATACACTCCTGCTTAGCAAAAGATCAATGGGAAAGGATACATTCTGGCCACCAATGAAAGATCCAGAGATTGCGCGCACTTCGATGAGAGAGCAAGCTGCCTTTTATTAAGGCCATTAGTTCAGATCCTTCTACTTTTTTGATAGATGGGCTTCCTTTTGCCTACCAATTTAGCCTCCGTTTTTTTCTGAACTGAGCGTGGGCCAACTGTTTTTATCTAGATTTCTTTGTCTATGATACTGTAACAAAGAGGAGTCAAAGTGGCTTCATTTGGTTCAGTTTAAACACATTCTGCATGTTTAAGTGACATTAAAAAAATGGCATGTTACCCTAGAGTAAGGATGGGTTGATGGGTATGAAAAAGTGTGATATGCCAGTATAATTATGTTCGTTTAAATTCACACCTTATATTATACTAGCTGTTAGAACTATCATTAATATAGCTAACTACCATGACAATGATTTAATCATAAATTCCTTTATTAAATCTGAGGCTCACGTGGTATTTCTACAGTTGCTGTAAGCATGTCTAAAAGCAATTTACTCTGTCCAAACAGTAACTAAATATAAGCATTTGATTAAAATACTTACAAAAGGGGTGACCCATGGTGCTTAGACCCATATTGGTAGTCTCCAGCTTGGTTTATTTTATACCGTTTAATAAACAATTGGTGTCATTGCCAAATATTAGACCTTAGCTAAGGCCTTTTTTATAATACATAAAACGAATATATTGTTTACTGCATGTGGTACCCAGCTGTTTTATTTCAGTTCAAACTTACTTCACATCAAACCTTAAATAAGAAAACACTGGTATTTCAGCTAATCACTACAAATAACACAACTCTTCTTTCTCTTGACCACAAAGAATGAGATCATGTGTGTTTAGGCCTTTTGCTCGTTCTAGTATTACAACCCAATTGAAAACCATATTTCACCCATGTCTGATGTAGGCCTATATTCCAACACTGGCATAACTTTCTTGTGTAAATAAGTCCTAAAGGGGACAAAACTGAACTGTGCACACTTCTGCACTTGAAAACTCTAAGCAAGGAGGAGAGAATTAATTAATTTGGAGGTTTTTAAGAACAGAGTATTTTGCTGAAATCCTATTTTTATTTCTGTCCAGTGGCTCATATGTTTAAAAGCAAGCGCTTGTTTTTTAAAGAAAAAGATAATATCCTTGCAGACTGTTTTCCTATGGCCATCATGAAAAGCAATAACTAAACTGGAGATCTGTATTTTTAAACTGAGCTGCTCTTGGCTATCATTAAGATTTATTTTTAAATTATTCTGTTTAAGATTTAGTTGGTTTGTAATGGGCAAAGAAGGACAGAGGAATCCTCATTTCAAAGAGGCCTTAACTATAGCAGTATATATTATTACAGACTTTTATGCTGACAGTCAACCAGCTAGCTGCCTTTATAGGTTTATGCTCCATACTTCTGAAAAAATTGGGAGATGTCAAAGTAAAATGCTAAGTTTTTGTTACAAGATATATTATTAATAGAGAGAGAGTTGATGTGTGGAAATTTTAGTAAAGAAAACACACATTGTTACTAAGCTATCCAATATCTTTTCTCCTGTTTGTCTAGCTACATATGTGGAGAAACTCTTGAGTTACAATGTAAGGTGTACTGATATCTTACCTCTTCAAATCATGGGCTCGCTATTTTCCACCCAACTAAACAGTATTCCTTTCTGATCTTCCTTTTACCAGGATAATAGCAGATTGCGGAGGGTGGGGAGCATTTGTGTTGAGGACAAAACCATAAATATGTGATAGATCCATCAACAGCAGGTGATAATGCATCAGATGGACAGTACTAATTCAGGAAATTGAAATTTGATGTTAATGTTGATAAATGTAAAGCAATGCACATTGGAAAACAGAATCCCAACTATATACACAATATGATGGGGACTAATTTGGCTACAACTACTCAAGAGAGAAATATTAGAGTAATTGTGGATAGTTATCTGAAAACATCCACTCAGGGCACATCTAGATTACATTTTAATTTCAAAAGAGGATATGCAAATTCCTGGGGAATTTTCAAACCATCTTCTGATCGCTTTTCCAAAAGTAAGTCTTTCGAAAGTGGAAAATAGTCTGGACGCGGTTCCCCGGAAAAAACCACATCCGGACTACTTTCACTTTTGAAAGACTCGCTTTTGAAAAAGCGATCGGAAGAAGATATGCAAATTCCCAGGAAATTTGTATATCCTCTTTCGAAATTAAAATGTCTAGACGTGCTCTCAGTGTGTAGCAGAGTGAAAAAAGCAAATAGAATGTTAGGAGTCATTAAAAAAGGATAGAGAATAACACAGAAAATACCTTATTGCCTCTACATAAAACTATGGTTCTCCCACATCTTGAATACTGCATACTGATGTGGTTGCCTCAGCTCAAAAAAGATATTTTGGCATTGGAAAAGGGTCAGAAAAGGGCAATATAAATGATTAGGGGTTTGGAACAGGTCCCATATGAAGAGAGATTTAAAAGACTTGGACTTTTCAGCTTAGAAAAGAGGAGACTAAGGGGAAATATAATAGAGGTCTATAGAATCATGACTGGTGTGGAAAAAGTGAATAAGGAAAAGTTATTTACTTATTTCCACAATATAAGATCTAGGGGTCACCAAATGAAATTAGCAGGCAGCAGGTTTAAAACAAACAAAAGGAAGTTTTTCTTCACTCTGCACACAGTCAGCCTGTGGAACTTCTTGCCAGAGGATGCAGTAAAGGCTAGAACTTTAACAGGGTTCAAAAAAGAGCTAGGTAGATTCATGGAGGTTAGGCCCATCAATGGCTATTAGCCAGAATGGGTAGGAATGGTGTCCCTAGCCTCGGTTTTTCTGGATGTTGGTGACAGGGGAGGGATTACATGAGAATTACCTGTTGTGTTCCCTCCCTCTGGGGCATCTGGTATTGACCACTAGCGGCAGATAGGATACTGAGCTAGATGGACCTTTGGTCTGACCCAGAATGGCCATTTCTATGCTCTCTCAAAGGTTAATTGAGCAAATGGTTAGCTGTATCAATGTACTTGTAATGTGAAGTAGCCCTTCTGAGGCTGTAACGAACTCCATAGGAGAGAGCGGCTCTACCCTCAGACACTGAGGAAAATTGCTTTCTTTTTTTGTCCTTATCTGTAATCTCATTTGCAAGAAAGAAGTGGCCCAGTCTTCCAATATATTGCTGCTAATCTTGAATTCAAAAAATTAACTGTTTTCCCATGAATTACCATTTTTATGTTCTTCCTTGTTGCTTATTTTTTGAAGAGACCCACTCAACGTGTAAGAAACACAATTTTAGTTGCAATGGTACCATAGGGAACCTGCTGCTTTATTCAGCTATATAACAAACAGCAGAGAAGATGTGCACCAAAAAACAAAGTAAAGGGCGTGAGGTTAGAGCATAGTTCCAGATTCTCTTATTCTGAGTATCCCAGTTAGCACCTTGATAATCACTTTTACTACACAATTATATAATAACGATATCCTTTGAATTAGGTGGAAAATTTACAAGTTAAATCACTGAAGCCATTAAAATATATCCTTTGTGTATAAAATATGTTTGTCATAAAACTGAGGGAAAAATCGGCATCATAAAATGGTATTTTCTTACCATCTTATTTCAATCTTATTTTTTTAGGTAACATACCAACAGTTTGCAAATTATGTTCTTGTCTTTACCAGCGCAAACTGGCATACAAGTTTCATTTAAACTCAATTTGTTATTGACACATTATTATACAAAATAGTAAATTTTATTTTTAAAATGTATATTTTTGCAGTCCATAGAAACTCATTTGATCCGGAAATCTAGTGGAGGTCTGACATACATTGCTGAGTGGAAGGGTGGCCTTCTTGAACATAAAATGGGACATCTGACCTGTTTTGCTGGAGGCATGTTTGCACTGGGTGCAGATGGGGCACCTAATGATAAAACAGGACGTCATATTGAACTTGGCGCTGAAATTGCTCGCACATGTCACGAATCTTATGATCGTACAAGTAAGTGTTGTATTTTGAATTTTGACAGAATAGCTGTGCTTTGATCTTTATATGTAATTCTGTCCTGGTTAAAACAGGTGCAGAAGGTATTGTATGGCATTCTGTAAAATGAATGTAGAGTGCTTTTTGTTCCTTCATTTAAATTGTTGTTTTGCTCTGAACAAATACTCTAAAAATGGTTCCTCCTTTGTCAACAGATATGCTATATGTGTCTGTTGCATTATGTCTGCTTTTACTAGCAACAAATATTTTTGCTTCCTCTAGTTCTGTTGAGCTCACCATAAATTAGATGGATTCTGTTCATTTGTGCATACATAGAACTATTAATGAAGTTCTAAATATAAGGGCAGATTCTGCTCAGAGTTCCTCCTGTGTAACATTTAGACAGTAGGCTTACCCAAAGATGACTGAATGTGAAAGATCTTTAGGACAGATTCTGCAAAGTTGCTGAAGTGAGAAGATGAAAGAACCCAACCACAGTGAATTAGCAGAGCAAACTGAGGAAAAAATCATATGAAGTAGCAATGTGCAAGGTTAACTAGTTATGCTTACTGGTTCCAGTTAACGAGGGGAGGCTGGAGCAGTTTTTCAGGTTTCCAGAACAAGCCCTGTCCACAGCAACCCAGGTGTGTTGCAGGCAGGAGCTGCTGTCTATGGCGAGCCCGATTACATCAAAGCAGTCCTGGACGTTTGGAGCAGTCCCCATCCATGATGGGGAGGAAATGCAGGCAGGGGCCACTCCAGCCTGGCTGCGGTAGGGGGAAGGCATTCCAGCCCAGCTAGGCTAGATCACCCCCTCTAAATTGGTTACCAGTTAAACTTCACGTTTAACCAGGTAACCAAATGAACGGGATTTTACATTCATAATACAGAGCTACAATAAACATGAAATATCCCACAATGCAAGTTTTACAGTTACACTTTTGGAGAAAAAGTGCATTTAAAGCATTGATGCAGCATATTCCTTTTGCACCAGCTATTGGAATTTCCCAAATATAACAATTATAAGTAGGAGTTTGGACAGCCCGAAGGCTAAAGTGTAGATGATACGGCATAGTGTCATGAACTTAATATGAAAGTATGACTAATGTTTGTACCTGAAAGAATGTTTGTAGGTTTTAATACTTATATTCACTATGGAAAAAATAGTTAAACAATTGGAAGATGTCCAGTTAAAATCCTGGATACAAAATCATCACTAATATTGTCATGTATTTAATTTTTACTGTCTAGGTATGAAACTGGGACCAGAGGCTTTCAGATTTGATGGCGGTGTAGAGGCCATTGCTACAAGGCAAAATGAGAAATATTATATCTTGCGACCTGAAGTTATAGAGACTTACATGTATATGTGGAGGTTTACTCACGATCCAAAATACAGACAGTGGGGATGGGAAGCAGTAGAGGTAACACATTTTGTGGGATTGTCTGGTTGGTTTTTGGTTGGTTTGTTTACTTTTACTATAGCTGCTAAACAATTTCCTTTTGCTACTGTTCAAGAACAGTAAACATTTTGTGATTTGTTTGCCTAAAATAACAGGTGATTCAGTAAAATACTCTCTGATTTAGATGAAATCAGATAATTTAGGGTTTGGCTACACCCAGTCTCCTTTAGTTAGTTGCCTCATAGGCTAGAAATTCTGCAGGTTGGTTCCAATTGGGGAAAATCTCAGTAGTGTCATATGAATCACCACAAAAATGATTTTATTGGAAAATTTACATTATTCCGTTTTTAGCAAGTTGGCAGGGAATATGTTTATTGCACTTTCATGACATAATGAAATAGGAATGTAAATATCCATTTAAAAAGTTAACCAATTAAATGATCTAATTGTAATGGTTTAACTGGTTAACCATGCAGCTAGGATCTGTTCTATGGCCAGCTGGGGTCCTACTGCACCACAGGTAGGATCCTGCCAGCTGCACCTCAGGTTCCCTCGTACCAGCCCTTCGGTTAACTGATTACCTGGTAAGGTTACTGCTTACCAGGTAACTAGTTAACCTTTTTCCATCCCTACAATGAATAGGTTTCTATTGATCTTTTTGAAAGTAAATTTTGGCCAAGACTTCAGAAGTGCCTAGAGATTGACCAGTTTTAGGAATCTCACAACTTAAGTCACTTTTGAAAATCTTGGCCTTCATTCATATTATTTAAAGCCAGAAGTAGCAATTAGATTATCTAGTCTTACCTCCTGCATATTACAGATTACAGTGTTTCACTGTTACTTTTTACCATAATTTAAGTTGGGCTAAAGCATCTTTTCCAGAAAGGCATCCAGTCTTGATTTGAAGATATCAAGATAAACAGAATCCACCACTTCTCTTGGTAGTTTGTTCCAAAAAACCCTCATTGTTTAAAGTTTGTGTCTTGTGTCTTATTTTAATTGTCTGACTTTAGTTGTCTTTGGTTCTTGTTTTATCAGCTAGATTGACGAGCCATTTAGTACCTGATATTGTCTCCCCATAAAAATATTTATAATGTATAATGAAGTCACTTCACAAATTTTTGTTGATAAGCAAAACTGAGCTCTTTCAGTCTCTAATGCACTCTAATACATCTTCTCCAGCACTCAAATTCATTTTGAGACTGAATTCAACATCTTTTTAAAATGTGGCCATCCAAATCTATTCAGTTCTCCCCTGCTGTATGCAGAGGCTAAATTGTGTCTCAGCTGCTACTCATTGTTAACCTGTTTATTCTTCCAAAGATAGCATTCGTCCCTTGTGGCCACAATGTGTCGCTGGAACTGGTGGTTGAGTTGTTTTCAACTGTGACCCTAGATCATTTTTCAGAATTGCTGCTTTCCAAGAAACAGTCCTGATTCTTGTATTATTAATTTTGTATTTGGCTGTATTAAAACATGTTTTATTTGAACGGGGCCCAGTTTACCAAGCAATCCAGATCGCTCAGTATCACTGCCCAGTCTACTCATCTGTCTTTATCATTCCACCACTTTTTTTGTTTCTACACAAATTTGTTCAGTACAGGCAAAACCTCTGAAGTCCAGGACTCTCTGGTCCGGCAACATCTGCTATAATGCAAATATTTTTTCAATAGAAAATTCTGCAACATATTGAAAATTTCAAAATTGGAAAATACCATAAATTGAATTAAGTACTAATAGATAAGAGGAGATACCATAGAGATTGTGTTGTACATATTCACATGTATTTCAGTAGATACTGCCTATTTTAAATTTATCAGAAGCTGATGCAGAATCTTCAGTCTGGCTCAGAAGAGCAGAATAATACAGAGGCCTTGCCACAGAATTCAGTTCAGGGTTGCTATGGAGTACACAGGGCTTTCTTTGTAAAGGAAGATATTATAGAAGTGTGGAAACAGAAATGTAGAACTGGAAAGGACATCAGTAGGTCATCTAGTCCAATCCCCTGCTCTAAGACCAAACTAAGTATTCTCTAGACCAGGGCTACTCAACATGCGGCCCGCTGCTCGTTTGCGACCTGCAGTGCAGTTTGGGTTTATGCGGGGCTCAACATGCGGCCCGCAGGTGGGAGCCAAAACAAAAAAGTAATCAGTATAATGGTCTTCTGTTGATATGTGTTTTAGTAGTTAAATTCCTGGACTGTCATTGCTCATTAAAAGTGCTGTTATATGGGTGGAAATGACATGACATTGCATTTTTATTAGTATCAGCAGAACTGACTTCAATGGGGCCTGTGTGTTGTGTAGTCTTGCCTTAATCTTTGTATTCATGCCTGTCAGTGTGAAAGAAACTATTGGCATGTATATGCTACCACACCTAAGTTGCGGCCCTTGGCATGTACTGTGAGCATCATTGTGGCCCCTGGGGCTTCCAAAGTTGAGTAGCCCCGATCTAGACCATATTTGACAGGTGTTTGTCTAATCTGTTCTTAAAAACCTAACTAGCTTATTTGTTCCAGTGCTTAAGTATTCTGAGTGGTAGGAAGTTTTTCATAATTTTTAATGTAAATAGCTTTTGCTGCAATTTAAGCCCATCACTTCTTTTACTGTTCTCGGTAGGTAAGGAGAAGATATATATGTGACAACTGATGCCATGTCTGCTCTTAGTCGTCTCTTCTCTGACTGGGCAAACCCTTTTTTTTTTTTTTCTTCCAGTCTTTCCTTGAGGGTCATGTTTTTCTAGACCGTTAAGCATTTTTGTTGGTCTCCACTATGTGAGAGAATATCAAAAGCCCCTACTAAAGTCTTCCTTTTGATTCTAATGTATTTATAAAATGTTTTCTCATTGTACTTTATGGCCATAGCTAGCTTGTTCTGCTTTTTTGCCTTGGCCTTTCTAATTTTGTCCCCGCATGCTTTTGTCGTGTTTTTTTTTTTTTTTAATATTCATCTTTAATAATTGGACCTTGTTTTAATTTTTATGAAACTCATTTTTGTTTCAGGTTGTTGTAGTTTTCCTGGTTAAATCCAGGGTTTAATAATTGAACATAATATGGTGGAATTTAATAGACTCTGCTAGAGATCTTTCTTTGAACATCTGTGGAAATCATAGAGACTATCCTGTGATAGGACCTCCATTAATGAAGGGAAAGCTAGATTTAATCTAAGCTATCACTTAGAAATAAGGCACATGTTTTTAACCATGTGAGTAGTAAATCATTAGAACAGTTTACTGAGTGTTGAAGTTGATTCTCCATCACTGATCACTTTAAATCAAGATTGGATGTTTTTCTAAAAGATGTGCTCTAGAAATTATTTTAAGAAAGTTCTTTGGGTCTTTGTTTTATACAAGAGGTCAAATTTTGTCTCCTCACCCTGAAAATTCAGTTGTATAAACAAAGTTAATTTCTTCTATGCACGTCTTTGTTTCTTCACATGCTGGTCCCGCTGTCTGTTCCATACATGGGTGTTGCATGTGCATCATACACCTAAAACTGGAGAATCTTGCAGATTGTATCCATTGGTCTGTGCCAACATCACAGATTGTCTCATGCTAAATACCCACACTATCCCCTGCTTTGAGACTAGCTCTTCTGAGGGATATTTTCATCCCACAAGAGGATACTGTCTTAAAGAGGAATTAAGTTGCTTCTCTGACCACAAGCTAAAGCTTCCCTTCACTGGCACCGACAGTACCACCACCCTTCTTATCAGCTGAATCCAAAATCCAGGATGAACTGCTATCTCCCAGAGAGGTTAGCCCAGACAGGCTTCAGAGGTTTTGCTGGACTCCCATCTTCTGGTCAAGCAGAATTATCCTCTAAGGGATCACTGGTACCCTGCTTTGTGCCCTTGCTTCGCCCTCCTCCACTCCCCCAAAACCATTTTTGTGAACCTTCATGCTAGCCTTATTAGGGTCCTTACGCACAACACCCTGGATTTGTGCAGTCTACCAGAGAATCACTCTCCTTCTAGGCAACAGTTGACTGTACAGGAATACATGGAAGAAGACAACTACAAGTTGGGCATGCCAGTACTGGATGTACCAACAGGACTTTCTTCCTCACCCAGTGAGGCAGTTACCTCATCATCACTGTTCCCACCAGATGACCATAAAACCTGCTGCAGAGAATATTGGCAGAACTCGAGATCCCATTAGAAGTAGTTCAGGATACACAGCACAAGCACTTGGATACCTAGCAGCTTATGAGAACCAAATGGATAGCTCTCTCATTGAATGAAACCATTATAGAACCAGCTAGAGTGACATGGCCAATATGGACAACATGTACCCATTCCCCTAACAGGGCTGAAAAACAGTCCTCTGTCAGCAAAAGGGACAGAATACTTATTCACCCACCCTGCCCCAAAGTCATAGGTAGTGCAAGCAGACAATGGGAAGATCCAGACAGCAACATGCTAAAATTGGACCTTTCTTTGTCTACAGGGTTTGTTTTAGGATGTTGCCTCCTGGGTCGTTCCACGACTACTTGTGTTACTAGTGACTTTGGGCAGGGTGGAACGTTCTGGAGTTCAGAATCACGGAGGGCCTGTTGTTAACACATATACACAGTTCCTGGAATGTAAAGACAAACTCTCCCGGGAGGAAAGGACCTGAATCTACACCCTTGTTGAGAAAGGTAGAATCATGGTTAAAACCTCATGGCAGGCTGCAGTTGGGGCAGCCGATACCACATCAAACTGTATAATTGATCACAATAGTAATATCGTGAGAGTTGTGACTTTGTCATCAGGATTCTCAACTTCCTCATTGTATGAGGACTACCTCATTTTTAAATCCCGTGCTTCATTAGCAACTTCGGTCGCCTTCATTTGCCTCCCTAGTTCAAACTAGGGGGCAAGTGTAGACATACCCTAAAAGCAGTTAGATAGGCTTGCTACCATTCATACAATCCCAATGTGCCTAGATAATGTCAGACAACACGATGACCTTCTTCTATAACAGACAAGGTGAGGCATGATACCCTGTCCTAAGGTACCTGGTGCACATGCGTACCCACATGTGAAACACAGAGAGGTACCATCCATCTCCAAGTATCTCCTGTTACAGGTAGGTAACCTCCATTTTTGCTTTTTTTCCCTAAATGTATAATTATGCCAATAGATGCACTCTGTTTAAAGTAAAAATACAAGAATTTTAAATAGATTTATCTAGTCCTGCAATTTCAAATCTTTCCCAAGGACACTATGACAAAAGTGTTTTCATTTAGCTACAGCATAATTGGATTTGGCAGACTAACAGTAAAATTTGACAGAACATTAATTTCCCCAAACTTATTTTTTTCTCTCATGAATTCAGGCATTGGAACAACATTGCAGAGTAGACGGTGGCTATTCTGGAATTAGAGATGTTTATAGCAACCATCAAAGCCATGATGATGTACAGCAGAGTTTCTTCCTTTCAGAGACCCTCAAGTAAGTTAGCAGGAAGACTTACTTTATAATAATGAATCTCTACATATCTTTACAGATGAGTAGGTTTGATATTCAGGTAAAGTAAAATCTGACTGGAAGAATATGCTGCTTTTGTTGTGTGACTGGAAGATGGATTGCATTTTTATTAATAAATTAAATTCTGACTTTTTTTTGTAAATATTTTAATCTCTGTTAGACACTTAATACTTACTGTTAAGAAATTACATTACACATCTTTGGAAGATTCTAGTTATATAGGCTAGCATCAATACCACTGTTTTACCAGACAAACTGGTAAGATTGTCCTCTTGTATTGAATACTTTCCATGTCAACTATGGAGGAGGAAAAAAAGAACTAACTTTTTATAAGTTCACACAGCCTTCATAAGAGAACAAAAATAGGGGCCCTCATTCTCTCCTCTGCTTTTAATGAAATAGGGGGAAAAAAACTGATGCAAGATTTCCTTTATTTCTTTCTAGTCTTTGCAGCAATGTAATCTTGCAGTTTCTACTGCAGTGTATTTCCCCAGTGGGTTTTTAATTTTGTGTCTCTAAACATGGGATTTTATAAGAGCTTAGTGTACAATCTAGTATTCTGCCTCTGAGACAAGCCTTTAAGTCAGCCATTAAGGGGTTTTGACCAGACAATATTGTTATGGACATTGTAGACAGTAAGGGAAGAAATTTTCCATTTTATTAGAAAGCTATTGGAATCAGAATCTTGCAAAACTGTTCCATTGTTTTATAATGTTTTTATAATGGTTTTATTTACTTAAAGACATAATGAGACTTCAACCAGATATTTAAATTGACACCTGTTCAACAGCTTTCAAATACTCTGGTTTCCAGTGCCTTCTAAAAGCAAAGCTGACCCTTTTGGTTCTTGACAACCCTGTGTACACTGTTCCTATCACTAGGGAAGTTCCATCTCTGGCTGTGTCTAGACTGCCACTTTTTATCAGAAAAAGGTACGCAAATTGTGCTCTGCAATTTGCGTACCTTTTTCCGATAGTTTTGTCGGAAGAGGCTTTTCCAAAATTTGGCCAGTCTACACTGGGCCAAATTTCGGAAAAAACTCCTCTGGTGGAACGAGGAAGACAGGGCTTCCAAAAGAGCACGTCTGCTCTTCCACATAAAATGTTGGAAGAGCAGACGTATTCCCTGGATACGGTGGAGTTTTCATCACGGAAAAACTCCATAGTCTAGACATAGCCTCTGTTAACAATTCTGGGAAGCCCTTTCAGACAAACCCTAGTGTAGACACATCCAATATGGCACCCTCAGATGAAAGTGACAATTGTGCTGTGCACTGAATGACAGGAGAAAAGAAAGATAACAGGGATTTCTAAAAATTATTTTGATTATACTTTGCTATAGAACCAGCTAATTAGTAATTTGAAAAAAATTCTTGAAAAGCTTAAATATAGTGGTAATTATTGAGTCAGCATTTTCCGACAGTTCCCAGGCAGTGGTATTTGAGATGGTACACTTTATATCTGAATATAATGTCTCCAATATCTCTACATGTAGCAGGTAGTAAATTTTATTTTTTAATGGTGATAATTATACTGCTATCAATATATTCCTATTTAGTAAACCTTTATCAAACGTATTGTTCCAATCTCTGATTTTTTTTTTTTAAATATCATACCTTGAACCAAATCATGCTTTCATGAGTAAAGCAAACAGGATTTAACTGTGGTATATGGACTCAGTTTTCTTTTGATGCATGTGGTCATTTAGAAATAAAACTTTGTCATGACTATATATTGCTGAAATATGTAACAAAAGGGTGAAACTTAAATAGGACTTCCTTTTGTCTTTAAGAATCTAGACTTTACATCTTTATTATCAAAACAGAAGCATTTTACATCACCTGCTACGGTCAAGCCTTGAAGCCGATTTTAATTAAGTAATCCGGATGCTTGGTGCCAAAGCATTAATAATTGTCACTGGTTGATAATGTTTTGCAATAAAGCCGCTCTTCGAGTTACGAACAAGTTCTGGACCAACACTTGGTCCATAACTCGAACTGTTTGTAACTCGGATCCCATAGAGTTACATGGCGACTGCACTGTTTGTAAGCGCGGATCACCATTCATAACTCGGATCCGCGTTTACGACCGCTTTGGTCATAAGTGCGGATGGTCGTACGTGGAGGTGGCCGTAAGTTGGGGAGTGGCTGTAAATGTTGCTACCTAATATTTTCATTGATAGAAGGGGAACAATAATATTTAACTGTGAAAGTGAATTAGTTCCATCTTACCCTTCTTTGAACTTGATATTATTTAACGGTTCTGTCATGTTACCTGCTTTCTTTTACCAGGTACTTATACTTATTGTTTTCTGAAGATGATCTTCTTCCTTTTGAACATTGGATCTTCAACACTGAGGCTCACCCTCTACCAGTTCTTCACAGAGATGATGAGAAAGAAGAAAAACATAAATAAAATAATATTAAGTTATGATTTTGTTTCATTCCTTAGAAGTTTCTTTCCAGTTTGGGGCACATGATGCAGTTTTACGTAATTTCCTGCATTATTTTGAGTTTTAAGCCAACTGTTTTGCAGTCTGTTATGTTTGCCAGTCAATATTTATGAATGGACCTAAATTCATATTAGCAAAACTTTTAATTTTATTTTTCCAGTGGAACCACTTTTTTAAAGAAATCTGACTTCTCTATATTTCATTAAGCTGCAGTGTCATCTTTGCCAAATAGAATAGAGGGGTCTGCATGTTACTTGTTCCTTAATATACTTTTGATTTGACTGCAAAATTCTTTCCTCCTCTGTGAGGAGATGTCTGCTTTAAGCCGTAATATTTTGCCATGTTGCAAAAAGCCATAATGAATTAAGTATAAAGAGCTTTTTTCTTTTTCATTCTATGTTAATTTGTTTTGTCTGTGTCATCTGAGACAAATCTTGTAACTGTGACAGCCTCTTCTTATGCGGGTCTATCATTCATTAGTAAAATATCTTCTGAAGTTTCTCATTACCAATGAAGTCTACGTAGGAATAGTTTCATCTCATGCAGACACGATTCTGTTTAAAACTGCAGTGTACTTATGAAATGAACCTAAACATTTTTACAAATCCATTATATTAGCTGATGGACAGAGATACTAGTTTTTATTAAAACTCTCCATTATTGGTTTTATTTTGTTTGGAATCACTGCAAACTGAATTGTTTTTTCTATTTTCTAGCTAGAGTTAATATCACTTCTATAATCAGTTTGGTATGAGCAAAATAAACAATTTGCAAAACTGGCATTATTGAATTATTTAAAAGGGAATCATATCTTGTTTATATGTATTTACATAATCTGTTAGCTTTTTCATTTGACTGGATGTATGAGAAATTAGATGTTATGAAATTCTTTCTGTAGTTGGACTGCTAATTATTCCAATCAGAGACTGAGATGATTTTCTAATCTATTGTGATTTTACATTTCAACAATTACATTTGGTTTAAATTGTGACCTAAGGCATTCAGCTATAACAAAGTAGTTTAATATAGATTATTCAAACAGGAGTTCTGAATAGTAAAAAGGAAACTGGTGTTTAATAAATAAATAAATTAAAAAAAAAGTATTTGCATTGGAAGATAGAAATTAACCAGCATAGAATTAGTACATTTTGCAAGCACCAGAACAGTTTCCTCCAAGTATGACCAAAGTTATAGAAATACAGCATGCTTAAATGTGTTCCTCAGCCAAGAAAATTTACCTTTAATGAAGTCACCAAAGGGAGAAATCAGGCATAATACCTTTTCTATTGAAATGTATTTTGGAATAGTTTACATAAGTAATTCCTATGGATATTAGAAATGTAACTTTTGATTTGCAAACAGGTGACTGTATGGTTTCTTTAGAATAGGATGTGACCACTGGCTTCCCAGAATGAAGGAGCACACTATTAGGTGATGTGACTGCAAAGAAGCCATCATGGTTCAGAACAGTAATTCTCATTTTCTATAAATAACTTCATATGGTGACTCAAATGACTTGCTTAGGCATTTAGGGCACTGTGGTTCCACAGCAGTATTAGGTATAAATCTTCTTTCTCTAAAGAACAAGACCAATTTTTCCCTTCGGGCTGGAAGTGCTGCTGTATAGGGTTTTAGGTTTGGGGTTTTTTTTTCTTCAGGTAAAAATTAGGGACAATGGAAACTTAATACCATTATGCCCTGTGTTTTGCAGCAGATTCATATCCCTTCCTTTGCATCTGCATAAAGCCCTTTGTAGCCACATGTGTTGTTCCACTGGATACAGAAAAGCAGCCTGGGTGTTGTGGAGGAGGCAAAACAGGTGGATTCACTGCTGGGCTGATCATCCCTATTTGGGCTTTGGAGGGAGCATAAATCCTTTGTGAGGATATGCATCTTTGGGCTAAGTTTGTAAGAGATGACCTGCTGAAGGCTATATAACCTGGGTGTGTAGACGGAAATTCCTGGGCTACACACACACATCTACCCAGTACTCAGACTGACTACTCTTAATGTGATGTACTACAGATTTGAGCCTTCGCTACCCATATGTGTATTATTTCATTTTACAAATATTGGTATCCATATTTTTAGGTACCTTTGTATTAGATAATCCTGGCTCAAGTAAAATGCATGGTAAATCTCCCATTGACTTAAGTGGGCCAAGTTTTGTACAATTTGAGGATAATATTAACTGTCATCTTATTCATTCTGAAATGCACCAATATAATAGAAGGTATTTTTAAAAGGAATACAAATCCATCTAATTTTAGAATAAAACTCATTTTTTTTCACTTCTCTGAGCTCCAAAAAGGCAATATTGAATTTTTATCCAGTTACTTGTAGTCCGTAATAATCTTATGCTGCCTGCTGTGTAACTTTTGTGTGGACGCTTCTGTGGGTCTCATTTCCTTGAGTCAGATAATAAAACCAATAAAACGGTATTTTGGAGACATATGTTTTATAAACCTGGTTTTTACATTTTTTGGATAGGGGTCCACTGCTCCCTTAGTGAGCTTAGAATAAATTGGGGAAATTTTATTGAACATGCAAATTTCTTTTACTCCAGGTAAATAAAGGTAAAGAATGCAAAATGGATGTGTAAATTGTGACCTAAGTATTTAGATATTTAAATTTTGTTTATTTCCTTGACATACAAGAATTTTGAAGAGTGTAATTTTTCTGGTTTGGGCGTTATGATTTGAAAGAGCACAAAGTTGATATGGGATTCTGTTAATGACAAAGTATTCAGGTGTACACACTGCACTGTACCTTTTGTAAACTATGTAAGTAGACAAGAAGATTGTACAACATGTAGAATCTGCCAACTGTAAGAAAACCCCTTTTTGTAAATTCAGGAATATTGATTTTTTTTTTTTTTAAAGAATCACGAAACACCAAAGTGTGAAATGTTCCCGTGATCACCATTCATTCAGTCAGCTTTTACCAACAGTTACCACACAGGTACAATGGTATTTTCCTAGTACTTACAATGTGATGATTAATGTGTGGAAACTGCTGCTGTAAAGACCACTGCATATGTAATTAATTCATATGGAATAGAAACTGCTGAATTTTGAAAAAATGTAAACAGTGTATCAAATATCTTTGTGAAGACATTGCTTAAACTCTCATTCCGATTCAGCATATAACTGTTCAGTTAAGTTTACATGTTGTATTCTAAATGGGTAAATAATTTAAATGGCACTTAATTTAAGTTGCAGAAACAATTGTTTTGATAGTTTGTGAAATGAATACTGCATATGTTTGTTGTATGACAGTCCTACAATACCCTGTGACTCACTGTTTCTATAGTGACTTCATCCTATGTATTATCCATTTCTATGCATTAAAATGTTTTTTGATTTGTGCATATTCCATTTAGTCCTTTCCACCTTTATATAAATCTCTGAAGTAATGGGACACACAACAGATCAAGATGCTTAATTTTTAAAAACTATATTTGTAAACATTTCTCTATGGTGAATAAAGTCTTTTAATATATTGGTTCATTTTGTTAGTTTATTCCTTATTTAACTAAATGATTGAAGGTGCTGTATCTTGTAAGAATTTCAGTAAGCGTTTCAAAGGATTGCATGTAAGTGCAGAAGTAAATGCGGTCGTCTGCTTCATAGGCCTGCTTGGAATGCAGTTCTGCTAAATTCTGATCAGTAGCCCTGATTACTGCAGAGTTCTGTTAATCACTTAAGATATTGTAATGAGTCAAAAAGTACCAATTAATGTCTGCAAAATAGGGTGTAGAATTACTATCATAATAAAAGTCTGTAGAAACCAATTCAGTCCTATTGAAGAAATATCTATTGGTAACAAAAAAAAATATGGTTACTGACCAAAAAGCAAAATAAAAAGACACAGGAAACTGGAAGGACAGAACACTGGGTAGTTGGGAAGGATGTGAAAGAAGATCATTTCTGAGAATGCACAGAGTACATATGCAGTGGGGAGCAGCTAGCTCCCATTTAAGATTACAGTAAACACTGCTTTTGAAATGACAAGGCAGTCAGATTGTGCAGTGTTATGTGATCATGTAATGAAAGGCTATCATTAGTATATGCACTAAAGGATAGAGGGACAGTTGTCATGGGAACTGCAACTACGTTTTGTAGCTTTTGAGTGAGGGTGCTTTAATATCTCAACCTTAATGTTGGGATTAACAGTTTCTCTTTAATATATTTAGTTTGTTCTTATTTTCTTTTTAATGGAGAGCACTCCAGTCAACTTCAAAAACATTTGGTAAGCTAAATAATTCTAATTTTTACAGGACATATTCCTAATACAAATTAGTCTGTGACTAAAGGATTAATTTAGACACACTAGTCAGTTTTAAAAAAAGGTATTTCAGATGATGCACCCGCCCCCAAAATCCACTTGTCAAATACATTGTTTTGCATTCCCATCTTTTTGTTTTACTAAAATACATTTGTCTCCCTGTTGCTGTCTGATCGGACCTCACAGCTAGGATGAGGAAGACCTATACACAAAGTGCTATTAAATGAAAATTGTAAAATTTATCTAGTGGAAAGTTTAAATGAGTAAATATACTATTTGGAAAATATTGTACAGCTATGGATTAAACTGTGTGGCAAGTTGCATTAGAAGAGCAGTATCTGGTGTTGGATTTTGGCAATGTTAAATGACATTGAGTAGATCTTAAGTCAAGAGTTAATATAGATGAGATTTTTTTAAAAGATACACTTTCAAAGCTCTTTCCACCATCTCCCCCCCCCCCCCATTTGTCTCCTACTCTTCCCACTCTATTGCATCTACCAACTTTTCTTTCTCCTGTTGTCCTTCACCTTCCCTCTGTATATCTATGTCTAGACTGCAGTTTTTCAAGGATACCGGAGGTAAAAAATTTGGAAAAGCAGATGCGTTTTTTCGGCATCTCTGTAAGCCTCATTTTACAAGGAAGAAGAGATATTTGGAAAAAGGGGTTTTTTCCAACATTTGGCCCAGTGTAGACAGGCTAAATGTTGGAAAAGCCTCTTCCAAACAAAGAATCAGAAAAAGATATGCAAATTGCAGTTCGAAAATTGCGTATTTTTTCGGGAAAAAACCCCCAGCAGTGTAGACATAGCCTTCCCGACCTAGTATGGGGACATAACTGTGGAAAGGAGTGTGGCCAACCAGCTCAGGTGATCCCTAATTAGTGGAACACATTTTTGGCTAATTTTATCTTAAACATCTGAGAATGAACTAGCCTTGTCCAGCCCCAGATGAAAGGGATTAGAACCTGTATTAAAGAGCAGCTGCCAAATCCATGGATTGGGCACCTGGGCTTTAGAGTTTTATATCTAAAGGAATATCTACACTACAGAGTTTTTTTGGAAAAATGGCCATTTAAAAAAAAAAACTTCAATTACATCCATACTGCAATTGCGTTATTTTGAAAGAAAATCAAAACAACAAAGGGGTTTTTCCAGCATTGGTAAGCCTCTTTCTAAGAGGAAGAAGCCTTTTTCTGAAAGAGTTCTTTTGGAAAAAGGCGTGTGTGGACAGGGAAGAGGGAGTTCTTTCAAAAGAAGAGGGAAGAGAAAAAAGCACAGTTGCCCTGGTGGCCACTCCGTCCATAGTAATCACAGCTTATATGCGAGCTAGCGTCCATTCAGTGTGGATGCTATCTTTCGAAAAAGCAGATCGCTTTTTCGATGTGCTTTGGCAGTGTGGACACTTTCAGAGCAAGTTTTTTCGGAAGACTGCTTCCACAAAAGCTTCTTCCGAAAGAAGCCTGCCGTCTAGACATAGCCTGAGTGGTTGGAATGTCTACAAGTCACCTGAGTGGGCTCAGGATAAGGGGCTGTTTAATTATAGTGTAGCTGTTCAGGCTCAGGCTGGAGCCTGGGGGATGGGATCCTTCCCCCTCACAAGGTCCAAGAGCAAAGGCTCCACCCTAACCCTAAACATCTACACAATTAAACAGACCCTTAGCCTGAGCCCCATGAACCTGAGTCAGCTGGCACAGGTAAGCCATGGGTTTTAACTGGAGTGTTAGAAATACCCTAAAATGAAATTACACAACTTCTGATTTTAGTCTTGTTGTGTCTGACATGATCATGCAAATAGGAGGAGGAGGAGATGCCCTAAATGCAACTACTATTCTGATTTCCATTTTCAGTAACAGCTTATGAATGATTGTAGATGCTGAAAGTTGTGCCATTGTTCTACATAACGGCCAAGTAATTCCATTTACAGTTTAAATGGATGTTGGTGCATAATCTCTTACTCCACTTTCAACCCGACCCTCCCTTCTCTTCCAGCTTTCAGTGAAATGCAACCTCTCTTGTGAACCAGTATACGGAGGGTGCATCTAGACTACATTCCTCTTTCAAAGAGGAATGCAAGTGAGGAAGATCGAAAATGCAAATGAAGTGCTGGTTTACAAATATTATGCTTCATTTGCATAATCTCTTCCAATTGCTTTTTCAGGAAAAAAGTCTAGACCGGGTTCTTTGGGGGGGAAAAAAACCCTTTTTTGAAAGAACCCTGTAAACCTCATTTATTCATGAATAAGGGTTCTTTCGGAAAAGGGTTTTTTTGGAAAGAACCCCATCTAGACTGCTTTTTTTTTTTTAAACTCTTCCGAAAAAGCGATTGGAAGAGATTATGCAAATGAAGCATGAGATTTGTAAATCAGCACTTCATTTGCATTTTTGATTTCTCTCATTTGCATTCCTCTTTCGAAAGAGGAATGTAGTCTAGATGCACCCATAGTGAATGGACTTCCCTTCCATGCTACATTTTTTCCATTCTAAAACCTCACCCCTGGCCCTTCTATCTCTGCTTTCATCAGCAATTTCATCTTCACAGGCTTGCATTCAAAACCATTGTTATCACCCTTTTTGAAAAAACTCATCTTTTAGTTTCCAACTACGCTCTACCTTTTGGCTGATTTCAGTCAAGCATTTAACCTTTCACAGCACAGATATTGACCTTCTACAGGTAGTTAATGACCTACATCTCACTATTGATTTTTCTCGTCTCATCTTACTTGAGCACTGTGCTACTTTTACACTATTGATCAGAGTAGCATTAAGCTGCTACTGTTCTTGAGTACCTCTTGTCATAGAGCCAGAAAAGCAAACATCTTTGTAGGGGACACTTTTTATTGTCCGTGGATCCTAGCCATAAACCCAGTACAGCCACCTTCCCAGCAACACTGTCCCAGAAAAAGGTTCTTTGGTACCATGGAGGTTCCTCAGCTGCCATTCCCTTCTTTTGACGTAGGAGTCCTGGCCAGGATGGCCTTATGGTGTTCTGGTCCCCAGCTGCTAGTTCAACTGCTTAGGGGCTGTTACAGCATCACATGGCTGCTAATGAATTTCAGGGAATCAGCCTTGACCCAGTAGCCCCATGAATGGGAGTGCTAAGGTGACTCTTTGATCACTTCCCACCCCCAACTTAACATTTCATGTGTCATGGATATCAGAGCTAGTATCTTCAGTGTTATCTCCCAGTTTGTTGCAATGTCAAACCACAGGGTGGAAGCTTTACATCTTCCTGGTCTCCTCTGCTACAAGATGCCAAAAGGCTTTGCCTTTGGCTTTCTTCTGCATCTGCAAATTAACTCTCAAACAGAAAAAAAAATTAGGATTTCAAATGCATAATGAGGAATAATCCTCCACCATCAGGAAGATGTTCCAGATTATGTAATCAGACTTTTCCATCTCTGGATTTTTTAAGACCATTGATACCTATCTACTGCCTTGGAAACCATTTCTATTTAGCCCAGGTCTTCATTCCTATTCCACTTTTCCTTTTAATGATTTCTCCTATCATAACTTCCTGACTACAAATGCTTCACAGAATGAAGTTCCCTCCAATGAAAACATCTCTTGTTCAGACATTAACCTTTGCTAGTAGAGGCAGAAATCACTGCATCATTCTTGTGTACACATTTTTCTCCATCTCCCTTGTGATGATGTACCCTGTGCTGGAAATGTTGCCATAAATATTCTTACTCTGCTGGAATCTGTATCCGGCATTGCAATTCCCTCTTAAGATCTTAAATCCCCAACTTCAGGAGGCTCAGAACAATTTGTAGAAAACAGATTCATATAATTTCCTTTTGAAATTTCTCACTTCCTAGATCTCCAAACCTTCTTAACTGCTACTAAACTGTGTAAAGAATTCTCTTTAAATCTTTTCTTAAACCTCCTCTCTTTTCATTAGCTTACAGTTGACTCAAGTATTATGTGATATTATATATCAAATGTACTGTACAAAAAGTTTATTGTATTGCTCTAAGACACAAGGCGATGGAGGAATAAGAGTGCGCAAAATTTTTGCCATTGTCTTGGTTATGGTTTGCTTCTTTTTTGTGGCTATATCAATTTTCTAAAATTCAAAAGTAGTTTTTCAGTCTGCAGCTATTTGCTTACCTTGTGCTGATGTGCGTATGAGCCCTTGAGAGGTTTAAATTATTTATTATTCCATAATTTTATTGATAACACATAACCAGGTTCAATCAGTTTATTAAAGATAGATCTGCACATTACTAACTAATATCTTATTGCCTCTATATAAAATCATGGTTATGTCCACATCTTGAATGCAGCATACAGATGTGGTCACCTCATCTGAAAAAAAGATATATTGGCATTGGAAAACATTTGGAGAGGGCAACAAAATAGTAAATTTCCAGTCTAAAACTTAGAACATGTACAAAGCATTCTGAGATTATAGCTCATAGTTATACAATTGGGTATAAGTACAAAACCTTTTGGAAATATATTGCCTAACGGACTTTATCATTTTTTCTCCTTTGTATAATTGTCATTGTGTTTTTCCGCTAAAAGAAAACAGTTTGGACAGTTTTGTGAGCTTATGTAAATAGAAATTGGTCACTATATTGAGAAGTCTCTCAGAATTTAAACAAAAGTAATCAAAGGCTTTTTAGCTACTATTTGCACATTTTTTTTTCTCATGTAATCCTAATTGGTATGTTTTATATAAGACCTTTAATCCCCAATGAAATGCCGCCAAAATGGATCCCTAATGGATGCAGAATACCAGAAAAATACCACATGCCAAGAGAAACTAGAAAAACTTAAAGTAGAAAGTAAATAACAAAAATCTTAAAACGTAAACTTTTCTCAGATGTTAAACAGTTTCCTTGGGGAAAGCAGGGACAAGTGAGTGTAAGGTGCATGCAGCATTCAATAAGTTACTCAAGTAGAACATTGCTTAATGGTTTCTTCTTTGTAGTCTGACAAGCAGAAATAACTACTCCCTGCAGTCTTTATTTTTTCTTTTTGTGCTTGTGTGGGAGAGGGTGAGAGATGGCCCACTGAGGCTCAGGGATCCCTTCACTATCCGAATCACTGCACCATCAACTAACAAAAGCATCTGAGAACAAACAGGGCTTATAGCATGGACGGGAGGTTAGCACATTTGGGCAGTTGTGAACTGACTGCAGTAAGTAAAAGGCCCTGAGTGAAAATGTTCTGCTTCCAGCCTCCTCCTTTGTAAATCAGAGGAATGCCACCTCAAATGACTTCTCAATTGCTCATAAGAGGGGCAGTCTTTAAAACAATCTGACTCTGTTAGGTAATGGTTTAAGAACACCTTAAATCAGGGATGGGCAATAATTTTAGAAGAGGGGCCACTTCATGAATTTCAGAAGTGGTCACGGGCTACCCCAAAAGGGGCAGGGCCTCAGGGCAGAAGTCTTTGTTCCCTGCCCTGCCAAAGACGTGCGATGCCTAGAGAGAACCGCCAGCTGTTTTGAACAGCTGGCAGTTCCCTCTAGACACCATGCGCCCCTGGTGGGCAGGAGGAGACTGTGTGCTACCCCTTTCCCCAAGCCAATCAGGGTCTGGGGGTGGGGGAGCATGTGAAGTCTTTGTTTCCCCTCCTCCCCCACCACCCCTCCTTGTCAGGAGCACACAGCGCCTAGGCAGAACCACTAGCTGTTTTGAACAGCTGGTGGTTCCCTGTGGTGCCATGTGCCCCTGGCAGGGGAGGAGACTTCATGCACTCACCTGTTCCCAGGTCTCAATCGCCCTGGGATCGGGGTAGTAGCAGAGTGGCTGTGGGGTGGATCATAGAGCTTGGCAGGCTGTGGAGGCTCTTTTGCCCACCCCTGGAATATAGGGTATGGGGGGGTCATAACCTGGGGCAGAAGTGCGGGGGGGGTTCAAGGTCTCAGAGGGGGTTGTAACCTGGGGAGGGATGTAGGAGGGAATGCAGTGTGAGGGAAGATGTATGGGGGTAGAGCAGGGGCACAGAAGGTTTGGGTTATATGTGGTAGGGCTGCAGGAAGGGGGCAGAGGGTTGGGGGAAGGAGGAGCTAGGGTGCCAGAGGCAGGCTCTGGCTGGGAGACCTTTACCTAGCTGGCTCCTAGCTAACAGCCCAGCAGGTTCCTTAACCAGAGGTCCTACCTTCCATGCTCCAGTACTGCTCCCAGCAGCTTCAGGGGCAATGTGAGCCTGGGGAATGAGCAAGGAGGGGCACTTGACATGCTGCTGTCCTGGAAACAGGCAGCTGCTATTGGCCAGAAACTGACCAATGAGAATAATTAGGGGTGGGAGCACTGTGAGGTGCCTTTGCCCTCTTTCCTCCAAGCTCTCTGAATTCAGAAAAGCACATGGCCCTGCAGCAGCTGGTTCACTGAGTGATGAGTGGGGGCGGGGCAGGCAGGGAGCCAGCTGAGGCTCTCATGGGCTACAGCCGGAGGCTTGGTGGGCTAGATCCAGCCTGCAGATCATATTTTGCCCAGCCCTGCTTTAAATTGTATCCAGAAATTAACTGGGAGCCATTGAAATGTGCAGAGCACATCTATCCTAAAGTAATACCTCTTATTTAGCACTTTTTTCGCCAGTAGATCTGAAAGCACTTCACAATCTTTAATATATTAATCTTCACAACACCCCTGTGAGCAGGGCAAGTATTACTCTCCACACATTTACAGATGGAGAACTGAGACCGCAGGATGCTGAATGACTTGCCCAGGACACACACAAGATGTCTCTGGCAAAGCAGGGCTGCTGTAATTTAAAGAATTGGTAGCACCTCAAGATGGTAGCTTCTTTGAGCTGCAATAGCTCTCTGGAATATGCATCTTCCCACTGCACTGAATTTATGTCGATGTTTGAGACCTGCTTGGCGTCACCCTGAGTTAGAACAATCATGGCTGCTGAGTGAGTGCTGGGACCATCTCATTCATCCATGCCACATTTCAAAAGGAAGCTTACCGTCCCCTATAAAGCATGCCATGGGCCTGCCGTTTCTGAAGTAAGTATCTCAGAACCCAAGCAACCTTACCTCTTACTGCCCAATGCCAAACCTCCCGTTTGACATTAAATAGCAGAGACCCCTCCAAATATACCTGTCTCCAGCCACTATACTGCCATCAGGATTCACACAATGTTCTTGAACAGAAGCATTATGGGTAATGCTTACGAATGACCTCCAGTCTGTACAAGAGGCAGAATGACCTTACTCATTTTTCTGGACCTGTCTATGCCATTTTGTACTGTAAGCCATGGCTTGCTGTCATCCTACATTGACAATGTAGCAGACTGCTGACCTGAAAGCTCTGAAATTGCTCCAGTTCAGGTGGTTACAGAGTGGTTATGGACAACAGCTTTTCTCTCTGGAGCACTGTGGAGTCCCAAAAGGCTCAGTCTTCTCTGCTCTGTCCTTTTAAACAGATACATCAACTGTAAATTGGACTCCATTTACTGCAGAATAGGAGTTGGCACAGTTTAAAATGCCTGTAGTATAGAGAAAATACAGTACCCAACCTTATCGGGGGTTTTTTTGGTTTAACTTCCAATGTAAAAATAGCACCACCCTCAACTACTCTGCCTGGCAAAGCAGCTGAGGGTGAAGCTGAACTCAAAGCTAGGTAGGAGGTGACAGTGGTGGGAAGGGAATCTCCCTGGAGAGCACAACTACCACTTTGCTTTCCAGCAAAAGAGTCTGGTCCCAAATCAACTTGTAACTATGGAGTCCTCCTAATCTCCTTGTTGCTGCAGAACGGATAATCGTGGATTTTGCTCTTTAATGTATGGAAGATGGAATACTGCAAACCATCTTATCGCAAGTCTAACCTCAGTGATCCATCTCTTTCTCGACACCAGTTCAATTACAGCCCACTGCACTTATGTAGGAGTGCAGCAACATGATAGTCCAGAATACAATTAGTTCTCCTTCTCAGCAATAGCAATCACTTGAAGCTCATCACACTGGAGCTCCACTTACTAAATTGGCTCTCCAATATTTAGTGTTAACCATCATGGCTGTCCATCAAAATGGCCTCAGAGTACTATTCCCCTCTCTGCTGTGGTAGTCTCCATTGAGAGCTCCATTTCTCAGGGATGATGAAACTGTCAACCTGATGGCTGAAACTAATGAAAGCAGGAAACCAGTCTCTTGGCAACAGGACGGAGGCTTGAGAAGATCCAAATACCCTCTTCTGTGGGAATGGATCAGGGAATCCCACTCTACCTCGCTCTGGCTCCACAAAGAAGAATGAAGCAACTCAGGGGTCATCCAGGAGGCAGTTAATTAGGCAGAGAGGTTCGTGGGTGTGAACAGAGGCTAAGGACTTCAGTTAAACAAGAACTCCTGGAGAGAAAGGAAGCTCCAGGGGAGCTGAACTAAGGAAAAATTCTCCAGGCAGGGAGACCTAGGAGAGTAAACAAGGGAGAGATTTCAGAACCCTCCAGGCAGTGGGAAAATCTGAGGCCTTACAGGAGAAAGAAAGAACTGCTGCTGGAAACTAGACACTTGTTTTGAGACTTCTGAGTTTTATCAGGGTTCTGCCTTTAAACCCTTGTATAAGTGCTCCGTTCAGGAAGCTTTACTGAAGGGAAACATGACTATGAAGTAGTATGTTTTGGTTTCTCCTTGAGCAGGCTGTTTGTTACCTCACCAAAGGGGAAACTTTTGAGGCATGCGACAGCAGAGCCGCACTCGGTTGCAAGAGGGCTTTTGGGAGCTGATGGTGCCCTTGCTAAAAGCCACAAACCCTTGAATATAAAGTCTTGATTATAAAGTGTAAAACTCCTTTTGGTGACTTAGCATTCCTGTGCAAGTAACTGCATTGAAAAAAGAAGCAAAGAGGGAAAAGAGCAAGCAAAAGGAGGCAAAGGAAGGACAGATGGAGAATGATTAGTAGGTGAGGATGGTAGAAGATTTAAAAGGAAAACATTGTAACTGAGAGTGCCATGAGGAAAGTGGAAACTTCTTTTTCATTATCCCTTGAGAAGCAAATTGACATTATGGTGACAAGTGTCATTAATCAGCGTTCTGTCAATCTGTGTTGTTAGAAATGCACCCTCTAGGTCCAACAAGCTATTGTACAGGCATACAGGGAGTTTCCTCCTCATGCTGAAGATACTTCAGCTGAAATTGCCTCTCTATTTCCTGCCAATCGCTCATATACAAACAGGCTTAAGAAAGAGCATGGCACAAAAATCTTCTTTAAAAGAGATGTGAACTGAGATGTATTTTTTTCTCTTTACAGTCTTAAAGCTGCATAAAAATTAAGCCCACTTAAATAAAGTCTGAGGAACTGGTTTTTACTAGGGATGTAAAATCCCATTTAATTTTGGTTTAATTTAAACATTATTTCATTTAAACCTAATTTTAAACATTGTTTAACCAGTTAACCCAGGGCCAGGATGGATCTGGCCCACCAAGCCACCAGATCTGGCCTCAGGTGCAGTGGGGAACTCTAGGCAGGCTCTCTGCTTGCTTCACCCCTCTCAGAAAAGCAGCTGCTGGGCTATTTCTCTATCAAAACTGTGAGCCCAGGGGAGGGAGGCTTCATGCACTGTCCCGCCCCCAGCACAATCCCATTGGCTGGTTTCTGGGCAATGGGAGCTGCCTGTTTGAATAACGGGCAGCACAAGAAGCACCATGCCCCTCCCCTCTGGCTCATAATTATTTACACATGCACATGGCCCCTATAGCCTGTACAAGGGTGGGGCAGGCAGGCTGCCTGGGAAACATGCTGGGCTGATGGCTGGGAGTCACCTAGGCAAGTCTCCCGGCCAGAGCTTGCCTCTGGCACCCCAGCCTCTCCATCCCCCAACCCTTGGCCTCCCACATCTGCCCCCCTACTCCACATAACCCAAACTCTCTGCCCCCTCCTGCACCCATATCCCCTCCCAGATCTGGTACCCCAATCTCCTGCCCCAAATCACAATCCCCTCATGCCCTAAGTCACAACCCAAACTTCAGCATCCCAATCCCCTGACCTAGGTCACAACCCACATCCCTGCATCCCAATCCAATGCCCTAGGTCACAACTGCCTCCTTCACCCAAATTCCCTCCCAGACCTCACACTCCCTCCTGCTCCCCAGTCACTTACCCCAAACTCCCTCCTGCACTCTACCTCCTTTCCAGTCCCCACACCTCCTCCATTAATATGGAAGAGTGTGGCCCTCAACCACTTTTCAAATTCTTGGAGTGGCCCCCATTAAAAATCATTGTTCACCCCTGGGTTAACTGCTTAACCAGAATCCCACAGGTGGAGGGCTGCTCTAGCCTGGCTGAGTTGGAGTGCCCTCACCCACCCACCGAGTGACGTGGCAGCCCGTCCGGGCTGGAGCAACCCAATAAGGATGATACTTACAGGTTAACCAGTTACATCCCTAGTTTTTACTTCAATGCCCCCATATTCTTTCTTCAAATAGAGCAGTTCTATTGTCTGCAAAGCTGCCTTGTAAATCACACAGAGCATTCAGCAAAGAATTAATACTCAGCAGGAGCCTTTTGCTCTCTTCTAAAGTGGTTCCTTAATTAGCTACTCATGTTTTGTCCATGTCATAAACTGCTCTTCAATATTATGCAGACCTAATTCCAACAGAAATGAGCTTATCACAATGCTAACTGCTAATACCTAATGTTAAATTAGTTCTGGCAAGTGGGATTGTAGAGAAAAATCAGTGTTTTAGAAGTTGGTATTCTTTTCCCTATGCTTACTTGGACTGAATGCCTGTAGCTGGATAAACAATTGAATACATTTTTTGTTTGTTTTCTGCTGTCCCAAAGTGAGTCTGTGTGTATGATAATGTGTGGCTTTTTTTGCTTCAAGTGACAAATCAACATTTTTTCTTGAACCTTTTGGAAGATGAGGTCAGATCCTGGCTGGCTTCTGAGTCAGAGAAGGTATGCAACAATTGGGAAGAGGGCCCAAGCAGTTCCACATCCTACACAAGGCCAGACCAAACTCAATGGGGGAAACATAGTTTCTGCTGTTGACTGGCATAAGTGTGCTCTGTTTGAAAGGATTGGGTTGAGGGTGCAGTCATTATGAGTCAGGATCTCTGTAGTGGTAGCAGAGCTGCTGCTTCGGTATTGGAAATGCCCCCATGCCCAAGAGGAGTTATGACATCATTCTGACACAACTCTCCTTTCCTGGCTCATTAGCTCATGTTGCATTTTAAATGCACGTTATTCTGCAGTGTTTGAAATGGAACAAAAAAAGTGCATTGTTGGGATTGCTTTTCCCACCTTGGGATGCCTGTCAAAGGGCTAATTACTCAGCTGCAAAGATACCATTTGGCAGCATCCCTAGGCACTTTCAGCACTGCCTCTGGGACTTGTGCTTAGATACAGCTTGGCCTCATGCACTTCAGAGCCTGCTTAAACCCTGTTCTCCTTTTATTTGCACTTTGATGGTTAGAAATGTACATACTTTTTTCAAGCAAATCCCTGAGAGATGTGCACATAGACCTTCTAAAGGTTTTGGTAGAAAAGATTTCTCACAAGCCCCTGTGGATGTTTTCTCCATATTCAGACAAGCTGCAGAAATGCTCACAGGCTGTCTAGGGTGTATCTACACTAGCAACAGTACATGTGTTCATGTGTGGGATAACCCCTGTCTTGGGCATTGCTAAAACCCAAGTGCATATGTGTGAAGGTGGGTAGAGGGCAAATAAGCTAGCATGCCTGAAAAGTCTGGGCAAGAATACACATTATCTGTGGCACTACCCAGACTCATGCCAGTTTGTAGCATGGGCATGAATTACAGGCATGTATCAGCTCTCAAATTTAAATAGTCCTCTGTCCCATTCCCACAGTGCACTCAAATCTTTTCTTCCTGACCCTGAATTTATAAAGGTCCCTATTTTCCCCCCTTTTTCACCAGTGATTGCATGCAGCACTGACCACGTCAGAATGTCTTTCCATTGCGCTCTTTAGAAATAAATACAAGTGACAATGGATTCTGCTCTGAGAGTACCACTTGGCCCACCCATCACAGCCAGTGCTGATCAGTCAGCTACACCATCCTCTGACTTTTGCCTGGAGCAGCAGGTACAGCAAGGCCAGGAACCCCTTACTGCCAACAGGCTTTAGTTTGTTTGCTGTTGTGTAATGGCAACTAGTAACAGGCCTGAGAAACTCGTGACATCTGACGCATGGTGTTTGCTATAAAGGGTGTAATGTGAGGTCCCTAACAAAAGCTTGTTATACTGAACTTCATAATCCTCATATTTCTTACAGACAGAGGTAAGATGGGCATCTCTGTCAACGTGCAAATTAAAAATGAGTAGTCCTATGGCACCTTAGAGAATAACAAATATTCTATCATGAGCTTTTGTGGGCAAAACCCACTTCTTCAGATGAGTTTGAGTGGAGAAAAAAGGCCACTTTGGCAGGGCTTGTCATAGTGGAACTTCACAGAGTGCTATGAGGACCTTCACAGAGTGCTTCTGTGAAGGAGCTTCTGTGAGGAGCTTCACAGAGTGCTATGAAAAAAGTCTTTTTTCTCCACTCAAGCTCATCAGAAGAAGTGGGTTTTGCCCACAAAAGCTCAGGATACTATTATGTATTTTTGTTAGTTCCAAATGTGCCACAGGACTACTGTTGGTTTTTAAAGTTACAGACTAACACAGCTACCCCTCTGAGACTTTTTAAACATGTAAATTAGGCATTGTATGCCAAAACAATGGCTTGCTTTTGAAGTCAAAAGGAAGATGGAAAGTCAATGGGGAGAGAGGGACAAGACACCAGAAAATGAAGGGGGTGACGGGGTTGCCCTGTCACTGGGGGCAGATAATGAACCTCTGAGGAGATAAACAGACAGCATGTTTACATTCATGAAAAATGGAATTCCAGCTAGCCTCAGCTGCAAATGCTGCCCAACGGACGTTTGGGGTGAGATAATCCTCCTAAGGCTAGTTTGTTCTGTTAAATTTAATCTCTAGAAAGCATGTTATGATTTTATCTGTAATCCTTCTGTGTCCATTATACTTCCTCACTAGCTCAGAAAGCCTAATCTTTAATAAACGTTTGACTGTTTTCACCACCACTATAAATCAAGGATGTGATGTTATCCACGGAGCTGATCCTGAGCGGACTCATTGAAGCTGGTGAGTTTGCTGATTCTCTGGGGACAGCAGAGCTATGGAGAACATAAGAATGGCCATACTGGGTCAGACCAAAGGTCCATCCAGCACAGTATTCTGTCTGCCTACAGTAGCCAATGCCAAGTGCCCCAGAGGGAGTGAACCGAAGCGATCCCTCTCCTGCCATCCATCTTCACCCTCTGACAAACAGGCTAGAGACACCATTCCTGACCCATCCTGGCTAATAGCCATTAGTGGACTTAACCTCCATGAATTTATTTAGTTCTCTTTTAAACCCTGTTATAGTTCTAGCCTTCACAACCTCCTCAGGCAAGGAGTTCCATAGGTTGTGCAGTGTGTGAAGAAAAACATCCTTTTAGTTGTTTTAAACCTGCTGCCCATTAATTTCATTTGGTGGCCCCTAGTTCTTATATTATGGGAACAAGTAAATAATTTTTCTTTATTCACTTTCTCCCCACCACTCATGATTTTATAGACCTCTACCATATCCCCTCTTTAGTCTCCCTTTTTCTAAGATGAAAAGTCCTAATCTCTTTAATCTCTCTTCATATGGTTCCAAATCCTTAATCATTTAGTTGCCCTTTTCTGAGCTGGTGTTACTGAGAGTGTTTAGTGGATAAGGGGCTGAACATTGCAAGGGAATGCTTCAAAGAGGCCCTAGAACTGGGTGCTCCTATTCTTTCCCTGAAAAGTGGGGGCTGGGATAGCACAGAGGACGTTGGTTGGGTGGCTAACAGACTGGAGGGATCAGGGAGCTGGGACCCAGGTAAGAACCAGCAAGTCACTTCTTCTCACAGGGGGCAGGGAGTTATCAAGGTGTCAAACATACACCCGTACCAGGAAATTCCATGTTGGCTGGAGCAGGCAGGCAATCAGCAGACTCTTTCCTAGTCTCAGGATTGCATCCTACCACCTGAAGCTCCTCTACAGGAGGGCTAAAGACTCAAAGCCACTTCTGTGAAGAATTTCATAGAGTGCTGTGAAAAGCTCCAATACAGAACCCTATTGACTTGTGAAACCCTCCTCAGCACACCAGATTCATTTTCCAATTGGATGCTGATACCAATGCAAGGAGGCAGCAGGGACTGGGGGGAACCCAAACGACCCTGAGGATGAGGAATATCATGTGATTTTGCACCTGTATCCAGAGAAGCAGGTTGAGGAAGGACCCTGAACCTCAGAAGGAACAAGAACCTGAAATTGGTAAGTTACAATGGACCGTCTCCCTCCCCACCAATAATTCCTCTTCTTTTGGAGCCAAATTCCTGATCTTAAGATCAAGGACATTTGAAGTACCCTGTGCTGACTCATCCTCCCTGGAGAGAGGCCATACTATGTCTTGTGTGGAAGCTGCAGTGTGGAAGCCACCTCACTATCACATCCCTTCATCTTAACAAACTCTTCCAAGTCCCCCTCCCAATTCAGCCCCCCTCTCCTCCACACCCCAAAATAGGGCCTGAGCATGACGTGGTTTTATGTCAATTTTATGGATTTCTGATAAACCACCACGATGTGTCTGGCCTCAAACACTACTTTTTAAAAACAGATTATTAATGAAAAATCATTGTGTCCCTGGCTTTCTGCATTCTTGGGGGTGGGGAGCTGGTAATGAGACAGGAGAGGTCTTGGTTGTAGAAAATTTGTAGAAAACTGGTGGTTTTTTAAAGTTAGTAACAGCCCTTCTGTCACTTGGAAGATTACCTAATTTTTCTCCCACCCTATGAGTCTTAAATTCCCTTACAAATGGGAGCCACACAGAATGGAAAAGGAGGTATAGGTTTTCTAGGAAAGGGAAGGAAAGAGGACATAATTACAGAACATTCTGGTTGTCTGAAGAAAAATTACTCACAGCGGTCTTTCTTCCTTGCAAGATAATACAATTTTCCTGTCCCTGGTCTCTATCTACATTGAGGCATACTGCACACACTGGGGAATACAGAGATGGGAGATGGCTCCAGACTGTCAGCTGAGCAAACACACTATGGTGTCTGTTTGTAGTGGAAAGGCAGTGGGCTTGTGGTGTAATTTGAGACTTCAGAGAACCAAATCAAATTGTTGGGGTTTTTTTCATTATTTTTAGGCAGGCACATTTCATTATTTTTAGGCAGGCAAAAATTTAATATTTTCTGGTGATGTTGCCTGTGCAAGGTGAATGGTTCACATCTCCCTTTATGCAGAAACTCCAAATGCTAGTTGAGAATATAGTCATTTCTCAAGTGAATTGCCTCCCAACCCAGTAAGCACACTTCAGCAAATTTTTGACATCAGTGAACCTGGAGAAGGGTCATTAAAATTACAATCTCAGTAGTTGCTTGAAGGGCGTATTTGGGAGGCTGAAAACGTGTTGGTGCTGCCTGCACACCAATATGGATGCCACTGTAGCAAATGCTTTTCTGATTGGGGTGCAAGAGAGGGTATGGGATCTCAGAGGGAGTTTGGGAGAAGGAGTGGATTGTGACCCGGGGCAGAGGATGGGGGTGAAGAATCTGGGAGGGAGTGTGGATGCAGGAGAGGACTCTGGCCTGGGAGTGGGGTGTTGGACGGGTGCAGTGCCTGGGAGGGAGTTGTGACCTGAGGGCAGAATGGAGAGGAGATGCAGAGGGTTTGGGTGGTATCAGGATTTGGAGTGTGGGAGGGGGTGGGGTATCAGATGCAAGGTCTGGCACACAGGCGCTTACCTAAGTAGCTCCCAACCAGCAGCCCAGTAGGATCCTGAGGCAGGCCCCCTGCCTGCCACAGCCCCAGGTTGCTCAAAGAAGTTGGCTGCTGGAGCCATGTGCCTTTCTGCACCTTGCCTGGGCAGGGTAAACTTTGTGTGCTACCCTCACCCCCAACACAATCATCACAGCTCCTATCACAGCTTTAACTGACTGGAAACTAGCCAATTAAACCTGCTAATGGGAACGGCAATGATTGTGCAGGGGGATAAGGGCAGTGCGTAAAATCTCTCCCAGGAGACTCACTGCTCTGTGCTCAGTAGGGAATTGCTGCTGAAGCTAAGGGAGAGGTGCCTCTCCCCCAACCAGGCAGCACCATGCACGGAGCCCTGAGTCCCCGGCTGGGTGGGGCTCATTAAGCAGCTACAGAGTTGTGCTTCCATGCAGTTTAGAGTGAACCTTCGTCTCCTGCACCAGAAGCAGTGATCCACCAACAGACATACCATGACAATACCAGCATTTTTCATATGAGCTGAATGAATTGTTACTGATCTTCAAGGTCAGCCATCTTCAATTTATCGAAAATGCTGCCCAAATTTCATCCTTCATCTAACCAATCACCTATTCAATTATACAACCATTTGTCCTACAATATGGCCCATCAGCCAAACTTGAATCAGCCCATTGCTCCCTCTCTTCCACCCATTTTTTTCAGGACATAACAGTGCATGGTGGCAGGGAAATGGTGACATGCTCAGGAATTGTCATCTGCACATGTGTGAAGCCTGGGAACAGTAGCAAGGACAGGCAGGAAAGTGGTTCCATAGGAGGATACACAGAACTGTGGGTGACTGCAGACTAAGAAGATTGTATTAATGTTGTGTAACAATCACAGAAGTATGGCTGCAGGTATGTGCACAGTACACAGTACACAGTATGATACTCATGTCCAGCACAACACGTATGGATACTCACCAAGGAATAGGAAGCATGCATGAGCATATACACACACCAGTGTAACCATCACTTAAATCTAAACATGTTTTGTCAGTTGAGGTGATATATAACAACCCATGATATAAAATTATTGCTGACTTTAATACCTTACCTATGCGATCAATGAGCATTTCAGTAAGTCCCATTTTTCAAATAGATGTTCACAGAAACATACCAAATTGTTTACAGATGTAACGCATGCTCTCTTCTAAATGTTACTTAGTGTTTGTAATGTGATGAACTAATTAATAATACAAAGCCATCATACCACATCAACCTCTTCAGTGTAATGTAGAGGAGTATTTTAAAGAGGGATAAGCACATTTGAATGCTCCCAGTTTCTAGCAATGATCAGTAACTAACTTAGTAACGAAAAGCAGCCTGCACAGCAACAAACGCACAAAATCAACAATCCCGCTAAAGTGAACAGTGTGCCAGGATTATCATTATACCAATTAGTAATAATAAAAGCAATTAAACTTTGCCAGTTCAATGAATGCTACAGGCTTTAACAGTTAATGGTGTAGACCATTAACTCACTTACAGCTCCAAAATGACTGATAGTAAACACTTTTTATTAACTGAACTGCCAATAAGCATAAATCAGTCCACATAAATCAGTCTTGTTGCATGTCCTACTTATAAGAGCATAAAAATGCTACAAGCTAAATGCTTATGGAGAAGATGGATGTTTCTGATATGAAATCTGTTCACTGCATTAAATAGTTACTGTGCTATGGAAACACAGGATTTTTGTGATAATCCCAAAAAATATTATGAAGCTTCTCCCACAACCTTCCCAAATGCGAACTACCCATTTACCCCCATTTAACCAAACAGTATGCTAAGATCTCCTTTTCTCCCAAAGTACAGCAATTTTGACTCTGATTAGAGTCTGACTTGCACTGTTATGTCCTAGGTTCCACATTTTCAAGGAACCTAAAGAAATCTGTGCATTTTGATATGTGATCCACTTTATCTTAACTCCCTCCCCTTTCTTCTGCCCCACCTCAAGAACAACAAACATACTTTTCACTTCACATCTCTCCTTCATGATGGAGAACAAACTGCCTGCAAAATTGATGTAAACAAAATAATCTAGCTGCTGTCTTGTATATCCTCCCATTCCCCCTACTCACC
>CM057847.1:105016208-105026611 GCA_030068395.1 Apalone spinifera
CCCCCCCCCGATAGTGTGGCATATCTGATAATCCGGCACCCCCTGGGTCCTAACGGTGCCGGATTATCGTAAGTTTACTGTAATTAGCTGAAATTCAAATATTTTGAGAGCCCAATCTCTTAGCAGTGAAATGGCCAAAAGCTACTGCAGTCCTTCAATCTATTGCATACATGAGGTGGGTTAAGGGTCAGGTGCTTGGCTTCACTTAAGTGATTAGTGGAAACATCTCTTACCAGTTAATAGGAGGTTGACTGCACATTTCACTGCCTGTAGTGGGGCATCTTCCCTGCACTGGCCCTTTAAGTGTAAAAACCCAGCCCTGGGAGAGGGCTCAAGCAAAGCCCACAGCTGTGGCAGATAGTAGCCAATTAGGGCCCAGATGGGGCTACATAAATGAGGGCTCCAGGTGGGAGGAAGGGAGACTTTTGCTGGGGAGCAAGAGGGACATGACTGCTAGGGAAGCAGGGGGGCTTCCTGAGACAGAGCAGTGCTGGGGAGCCCTGGCCCGGCCTCACTCTCAGGCTGCAGGGCCTGAGGCAAAGCCTGAGTGTACTGAGCTGCAGGGAGACAGCCAGGCTAGAAAGAGGCAGCAGGTCGACACCCCCTGCCAATGATGAGTGTCACAGTTTGCCCCTGTGACAGGGGCTAGATGAAGACTGGCAGTGGGTTACTGAGACAAGGTAGGAATAGGGGTACTTGGTGGGAGGGAGGACCCCTGAGTACAGAGATTGATAAACACATACACACACCCTGGAAGCGGGGGCCAAGAGACCCTGGAGTGGGTACTGCTGGAGGGCAGTGTCCTGAAGAGGACACCATGATTTGGGAGCGAGGTGGGTCCAGAATGGAGAGTGGGGAGTGAGGCTATGGGGAGACACCAGCCAGAGGGAGGAGCCCTGCAGGCCAATGAGCTAATTTCCATGGCTACTGGCAGGAAGTGCTGTGATGGTGAATGTCTGCCCCATGACACTGCCTTAAACCTAAGCAGCCATTTATACGTCTGCCAATCACAATAGTAGGGGGGTTTTGTGTGAAAAGGCAGTAAAAGAATGAGGCTTATTGCCTCTAGAAGTGGAAGGAGCAAACTGAACACTCATCTTTTGAAATAAAAATGCCTTTTTAAGCTAGAGACAGACAAGGTGAGTGAGGTAGTATCTTCTATAGGACCACCTTCCACTACAGGAAGGTACAAAAATTTGAGCTACACAGAGCTCTTCTTCAGATCTGCATTGGGATGGCTGTTTGTCAGAGGGTTTGGGGTTTTTTTTTCTTCTTTGAGAACTGTTTCAGGTTTCCTACATGACCTCTAGGTAGGTTTCCTATTTTTTGCTTTCCATTTGTGGGTGCATGTGATGATTTTGGTGTGAGATGGACTCTTCTGGAGTACGTGAGGCGAAGGAGATGGTTCCTCAGTTCTTCTGAGTTCTTTTTCCAGAGCTGTCCAGCATATTTGGAGTTGTATGTGATGACCAGAGGTTATAGACAATATGTTCTCTTGGCATGATATTTTGCTTCTTGCATGTGTTCAGGAAATAGATGTCACTATTTGTTCTGCTTCCTTCTTCAAGTTGTGATTCCATTTCAAATGGCAAATTGTGATAGCTTCCATAGTTGTTTGCAGTGGTGGTCTATTTTTTTTTTATTGGACCAATTTCTATTTGGTGGAAGGTACAAGTAGAGCCCTGTGCGGATTCAAATTTATACCTGCAAATGCGGATGTCCACGGATACGCATCAGTAGCTGCAGAACCTCGGGGTTCCTCTGGAAACCACAGAGGTGAAAGGAGCAGAATGTGGAGCCAGCGCCCTGCGATGCCACTCCTCCACCAGTGTAACACCCACAGCCCCGCCCAAAGGGGCGGGCACCAGACTCACCAGCATGGACAGGAGATACAGATAGCTGGGGGCGGGGCTGAAGCTAGTAAAGCTGCACCAGAGGAGCAAGGGCAGAATTTCGGGTGGGTGGGTGGGAGGGGCAGCAGCTGTGCACTCCGGGACCCAACTTACTTTTCATCCCTTTCTTTTCATCCTTTTCCCGAGATGCTAACGGAGTGAGGGGAAAGTGCTTGCATTCCATGCATGCTCCTCTTACCTGTCCCCATTCCCTTAGCATCTGGGGAAAGGGATGAAAAGCAAGTCGCATCCCTAAGCATACGGCTGCTGCCCCCCCTCCCCTCCAAAATTCTACCCTTGAAGAAGAGCTGCCAGCATGGGGCATTGTCTCTTGATAAGTACAACAAAAACTGGTAATTAAAAAAAAACAAACAAATAAAACTCTTTGATTTATGTTTAATAGCTTGATTGTTTCCCTGGCATATGGCACCCTCATGGAGTCCAACTTTTTCCTGGCTGCTCAGAAACTGTGACCATGTTACCCATACATCTCTTGAAATAGTGCATTTTTATTGTGGCTATTTGAGGAGTATGTAAACAGATGAATCAGTAATAACTCCTTTGCCTGTACTAAACACAAACATCAAATGCTTTATTTTATTTATTTATTACATAATAAAGCTTAAACATGGAGAATTAAAGTGCATTATAACCAATCTTGCCTTGAAATAATGATGAAGGACATTGTCACTTTCAGCTCCTGACTAGAAAGCCTGTGTTTAATAGAGAACCTGCACCAGCCCAGATGAGGCTGGTAGCTTTTCAAAAGCATATCACTCAGAAGTCCCACAGGGGCTGAGACAAGTACTGCATAGCCCTGCTCAACCAGCTGGGCCATGAAGTGGCTTTTATTTTTCTGTGTGAGGGAGCAGCAAAGGCATGGAGAGGACAGATGCTGAAGGAATAGAAGGGACAAAGGCATGAAGGGAAGGGGTTTCATAAAAAATAATTAATTTTAAATTGAACAAAATAGACAAACAGCTGTGCAGGGAGTTAAGACTCCTCCTTGGATTGTATGCCCTAAATTTTCCTGTACTCGAATTCAGTTTGAACGGCACCTTACTTATTCATATTATCAAAGCTGCATTAATTAAGCAACAAAATACATCAGGCATTTATTGCTGGCAATCATGTTCATAATGTGTGTTATTGTGGGGGGCAAGGAGAAGGGAAGAACTTCCTAGTTCAATCACCAAAAAGGTGACTCAATGCTGAGGAAACAACAGTTTGGATTTCTATGGTATTTTGAATAACTACTGCACTTCTATAGCGCTTCCCATAAGAGGATGCCAAAGAGCTTCTCCAAACATCAATAAATGTATCCATATAAGCAAACAGCAATATGAAGGGAGGTAAATGTTGTTAGCCCCGCTTCATAGAAAGGGCAACTGAAAAACAGGGAGAGATCAAGTGACTTGCCCATGGTCACACAGGAAGTGAGTGGCAGAAGTGGAAAGAGCATTGTTGTTGCTGTGGAATAGGAAGGCTGGATGAAGCTCAAAGGGAGATTGTGCCTGGAGAGGCAGTATAGTTCAGTTGCTCAGGCACTAGACTAGACCTCAGGAGATCTGGGGCAGATCCTCAGTGTGGTATAAATGACCATACTTCCATTGATTTATTTTATCTGAATATCTATTTTATTCTCTGCTTTGCTACTATCTGGCTGGGCAAGTCACTTCAGCTCTCTGTGCCTGTATTTGCCCATTTGTGAAATGGAGGAAATACTATCTTTGTCTTGTCTAATGAGACTGCAAGCTTTGGGGACATGAACTGTTTGGCTATATCTACACAGCAACGTTATTTCAGAATAACGTCAGTTATTCCAAAATAATGTAGTGTGCATCTACACAGCAAACGTGTTATTTCAAAATAAATTGGAAATAACAGGCTTCTTACTCAGACTCCTGTATCCCTTATTGTATGAGGAGTAAGGGAAGTTGGGGGAAGAGTGCTCTATTTCGAAATAACTTGTATAGACAGTGCCAAAATTTGAAATAAGCTATTTCGACTTAAGCTATGCAATTAGCGCAGTTCAAGTTGCATAGCTTATTTTGAGTTTAGCCATGCTGTGCATGTGTACCCTCTCTGACTATGGCCTGGTTTACACTAAGAAAGTAGGATGGTATAACTGTCACCCAGAGGTGTGAAAAATCCATACTCCTGAGAGATGCAGTTAAACCTGTCTAAAGCCCTGATGGGAGAATTCTCTTGTCAAGCTGGCTACTGCCCCTGAGGGAGGTGGAACACCTATACCAACTGGAGCAGCTCTCCCATCGGCTTAGGCAGTGCCTTAATTAAAGAGCTACAGCAGCACAGCTGCAATGTTTCAATTGTAGAGAAGCCCTTAGGCTACGTCTACACTGCAGGCTTCTTGCGCAAGAACTGTTTTGTGCAAGGGTGAGTCCACGCTGCCATGTGCTTTTGCGCAATAGATGTGCTTTTGTGCAAGAGCATCCATGGCAGTGTGGACTCTCTCGCGTGTAAGAAAGCTCTGATGGCCATTTTAGCCATAGGGGTTTCTTGCACAAGAAACCCCTGTTGCCCATCACTCTGCCTTCTTGCACAAGAGCTCTTGTGCAAGAGGGCTTATTCCTCGTGGGGACAGGAATAACTCTTGCATAAGAAGCCCTCTTTTCCGTGTTCTTTTGTGCAAGAACACACGTGCAGTGTAGAAGCTTGCAGTGTAGACGTAGCCTCAGTGTTTGTGCTGTGCAGTACCTGGTACAATGGACCCCTAATCTTGCCTGAGACCGCTAGACACAATTTTGATTAGGCAGTTTCAGCATTTGGTTGCTTATCTAAGTTTCTCGGCTGCACAAACAGCATAAATCACTCTCACCTTCCTCACACAATCCCCCGGCCTCCATGTTCACCTTGTACCTACCATTGTCATCTAAGCTGGGAGACAAGACACAGAAGTGCTGGCAAGCCCTATTGTGGTGCCTATGTGACCACCACCGGGCAGATTTGAACCTAAGACCTCTGAAGAGGCGTATAGGAGCCTTTATCCTCTGAGCTAAAAGCCAGCTGGCTCCCAGCCCATGCTGTAGAGGTCTCTTGATCTTAACTGTTGCTGTGGTCTAGGTACCACTGGCATTGCTCAGTAACCACACTAGGGATACGTCTACACTCGCGGCTTCTTGCGCAAGTATGGCCGTTCTTCCGCAAGAATCCGCAGAGCGTCCACGCCGCCCGCCCGCTCTTGCGCAAGGAAATTTACAGTACGGCGTCGTAAAAGAGGGCTTCTTGCACAACGGGTGTAAGCCCTCTTGCACAGGAGCTCTTGCACAAGAGGGCAGTGTGGATGCTCGGCAGGGATTTCTTGCACAAGAAAGCCCTAGGGCTAAAATGGCCATCAGAGCTTTCTTGCGCAAGAAAGCGTCCACATGGCCATGGATGCTCTTGCACAAAAGCACAGCTCGCACATGGCAGTGTGGATGATTTCTTGCACAAGAACCCTTGCGCAAGATGTTCTTTCGCAACAAGCTGCCAGTGTAGACATAGCCTAGTTGTGAGGGTTACACCTCCTCTCACTGTTGAATTGAATTCTCTGTTGAAGAAGGTCACTCCTCACAACAGAAATGTTTTAAAATTGATAACAGGTGTGTGGGTCAGGACATCTTCATCCAGGTGCATTTACTAATGAGACAGCTCTATTTATGTGCCAAGTGCCAAACCTATTTCTTAATCATTTTCCTACTAACAGGAAAACCCTTTTACGGCTGGAGCCTTGCTTTACAGCTTCAGCTTTACACACTGCTGTCAGTCAGACATTTCCTGTCAAGCAAGGGTGATGTGATGGCCTAACCTCTGCCCCTACAAGAATGCACACAGGAATGATGATGATAGCTCAGAAAGGGAAAGCTGGGCTCTTAGTACAATTCTTTTCATGTAGTGAACTCTCCTCTCACTATAAATGTTAACATGACAGTAACTCAAGATACTCAATCTTTTCCTAAATACTGTTTCCTTAACATCTCTCAGGTCAGCCTGCATTTTAATCAGACAAGTTCTGGTTTTACATGCATTTTAGACTGGGTGCCAAAGAGAAAAATCTGTACATATACACTCAGAAACATATTTTTAAATACTTTGCCCCATTTGCAGTATCTTTTATTATTTTTTTTCTTCTAAGAAAACTTGCCTTTCTCTTGGGATTGGAGGTGGTATAATATTTCTGTCTATTAGAGTGTAAGCTGTTTAGGTCAGGGACTAACTTTTATTGTGTGCTTGAAGTGTACCTAGCCCCAAACATGCCTAAGGCTTGTAGATGCAATTGAAACATAAATTAATATAAATAACAATTACTTTCTCCATTTTTATCTTGTAAGGGAGCTATTTTATTGGGCTCTCTCAAAGACTAATAGAACCAATCAGGCTTTAGAGCTGTGCTAGGAAAAATGCTATTCATCCAACAGACCATTACTGATTATACCATAGGACCTTGCAATTATTTTGTCTTTGATGCAGTGGCTCCTAATGGCCTTCTCCCCTTGACTCATTCTCACAGGTATTCTGTTTTTCTTCCTTTTTTAAATCAATTTTTATTGAAAACCCGATTTAAAAGCTGCATAAGTTTAAACAGAATGGTGCGGTACAGACAGCAATATAATTACAGAGGAAGACTGGTCTTGTGGCTAAGGCACTGAATTGGAACATAGGAAATCTGAAGGTAATTGGTAATAAAAAAAAGCATGACTTAGCAGGGATGTAGAATGGCTTTCAAAGCAGTTTTTGCAAGTTAGAGAATATTAATATAATTACCTGGGAGGGGCATGTATGAAATTCTATTTTGTGTCATTAGACAGTATGAGGAATTAGAACAATTCAGCATGTATAATCTAACCTTGTTACAGTCTTGATTAGGAAATAATGATTTGCAGATCTCTATCTCTAAGTCACCAGACTGTTGCAATGGGACTATGTCAGAAGCCAATCTTGCCCAGTGTTGCTTCCATTTGTAAAAGTTTTTCAGAGCTTTTAAAATTTGTGATATAAACCCTTTCATAGAACTTTTTTTTAAAGTGAATTCAATCTCTTTTGGTGGCCTGCAAATTTATTCAGCACTTGATTTATATGTGGCATAATATTTCATCTGCAGCTATTGAAAAACTGGACATATTTCTCTTTGACATCTTGTATATTTTGTGGGCTCTGAATATGCTGTTAATAAAGAGTTGTGATAAGATAGATGGCTGCTGCTATGTAACAATCTGAAAGGCTGTTAGCAGAACTGAGTTTATAGCATTACTGCCAGGCAGACTTCTCTTGAAAGTTTTCAGGATCTTGTCCCAAATATAGAGTGCAACACTACTGAAAATGTGTGCCTGCAATTCTCAAAGGTCAGGTTTCGATTTCTCCAACCAACTAGGAAAAGTTTAAATCCATCTGTTCAAAGCTGATCCATTGCCCCAAAAACAGCTTTTTGTGCCAGTGTGACAAAGCCCAGAAATATTGGGGAAAGCAAGCTCTTTTCTGATTTTCATGTCTGAAAGGATGGTACAATTCAATGAGGGACGTATTTTAGGTCAAAGTAAGTAATTATGTTTGATTTTTATTTTAAAAAGGGGTAGGTAGTGAAGTCAAATTCATAGAAATAATGTACAATGAATCGGGATGGGTACATGTCTTAATGTTTTCTCAGTGCAGCTGATATAAAGTTTATCAAGGTTACTTGCTGCTTGACTTAACATTGGAAAAAATGTTTTATATATAATTCATATTTCTTGGCAGTCAAAAAGTTTATAGATTATCAAATAACCTGAAATTGGATTTTATTTTTTCTGTTCTGTCATCTTTTTTTGACCTAACAAAATTAGTAATCTCATAGACTATATTTCGAGAAGGGACCATGATGACCATCTGGTTTGGCCCGTCCTCCACAGAACCTCACTCACCCTCTCCTCTATTAAAACCATAATCTCTGGCTGAGTTACTGAAGTTCTCCAATTTTGATTTAAAGACTTCAAGCTAGAGAATCCATCATAGAAGAGTTGGCACTATTAATTCTGTTATGACTGTGCAAGTGACAAAGAGGTATTTTGCTTCTATACATTTCCAATTAGCAGTCGCCACTAGGTTAAAGAGTTAAGTATTTCACAGTGTGAGCAATTTTCAGTCTACAATACAGACTAGATCACTCAGACTCAAGTTCTGAACAGTCATAAAATGAGAATCATGGAGTAAGCTAATTTTTGCTCTGCTTGAGCTTTGTCCAGTATAACTCACTCAGGTTTTGAAGTGTTCCTGAATCTTCAGATTCCCACCCAGTGGACTCCAGACGAGAAACATTGTTTTTGTTATTGGATGAATTTGTCAATGCTTCATTCTTGAGATGTTAAACTTGAAGGATCTTTAATAGAAGCTATTCTTAGGCTCATGCTAAGAAATCCCTTTATTAATATTGAGCACCCTGCCAATTACTGTCCTTGTCAGGTTATTGTTTTTTGGGTTTGTTTTTTTTAAGGGAAGATTGTGATGTTTTTGCAGTGGACAACATTACCAATACCTGGTGCATTCATATTCCCTTGATTCCCAATAATTTGATTTTAGTTCTCCTTAGGACAGAGAGAATGCTCTTGCTTTCCTGTTGTTTAATAATTTCCTATTAGATCTTAAAGAATTAGCATAAACTATCAGTTGCCTTTGAGTAACAAGGTTTTACTGACATGCCTGAAGATCCCAGCATAGAGGGAATTGCTTAAGTTTCTTTACTGTTTTGTCTCTGAAAAGATCCAGAAAGTAGTACTGAGAGATTGCTTTTCTGCCCTCAGTGGGTTTTTTATGCAAGGTAATACGGAGTTTTGTGTCATTACTGGTCCTATCTGTGAGTTATGTCAGTTGCTATAAAGAGGTGCCATGGTCTGCATTCCCATTAGTAACCAGACAATAGTAAATTCTATGTCTCTGTCCCATTGGACCTGCATGTTACAAAGGGGGCGGAGAAGAGAGATTATGACAGTTGTACAAGAAAGAAAACTGAGGCACAGACATTCTGTTCTTGATAGGTTCTCATTCTGGGCTTATCAACACACTATTTAAGTGCCTGCCAGTTCACTAAGCATCTGCTACTGTTTGATTTCTCATCCTCTTTCCAGGGGAAGAAATACATACAATAGAATATTTTATTTTGCAATTTTCTGTAAGGCACATGGCCAAGGTCATGAGTAAGACTTCTCCCCATTTTTCCCCATACAGTGAGACCTGAAATATGAGAGATTTATTTTCCTGTCTTTAAAACAGATGATAACTTTCGTATCTTGTATACTGCTGTATGGAAGCTACATAAATGCTAATCATGATTATAAAATATGCAATAATTACATAACGTTGAATATATTAGACGCAGGGTTGTCTTTTTTAGATACAATATTCACCTGTGCATAAGTGGAATATCTATGGAGCTATTTGGTTAATGTGGTACTGGTGTCACTAAGTATGTCACAAACGAAAGAGATAGAAAGCAATGATGGGGGGAAAAAATCAGCGAAGTTATACCATGCAAATATTTTTCATCCTCTTATGAAACAGAACCAAAAATGTCTACATTTAACTAGAACCAGTTGTGTGTAGAATGTTGTACACCAGTACAACCTTACTGAAGTCTGTAGTGTTCAGCTAGTGGAAAGACTGATAATTCTATGCTTCCACCTTCTGGTCACTCTAAGGTCTGCAAAGCCTCATCAATTAATATTTCTGAAGAGTGATCTTGGCCTTTTCCTCTCTTGAATGTCTTTTAGGATTGAAATCTGTGTACTACAAACAACTAATGAGACCCAGGTTTTGACAATACCAAGTGGTTTTTTCTCTTCAGGAGTTCTTACCCTTGCTGAGCTTTCCTTTGTAGTGGCTACTTTGGCACTGTTAGGGTGTGTCTACACAGCAAAGTTATTTTGGAATAACGGCCGTTATTGTGAAATAACTATGCAAGCCTCTACACAGCAATTCCATTATTTCAAAATAATTTCAAAATAAAGGACGACTTATTCCGACTTCTGTAAACCTCATTCTATGAAGAACACCACCTATTCTAAAATAGCTATTTCGAAATAACGCGTGTGTCTACTCCACTTCTGCTATTTTGAAATATCCCCTCCCCAGGGCCATTCTAAGTTATTCCTCCTGGGGTTCTAAATCAAGATAGCACATCTACAGTAGGGAAGCCTGCCTCGGACTAATTTTGAGGCTTCCCTGAAGTGCAGATGTTCTATTTCAAAATAAGCTATTTCGGAATAACTATTCTGGAATAGCTTAGTCTGAAATAATTGTGCAATGTAGACATAGCCTTAACATGGATGAATATAGACAAACAACACAGGAATGCAGGGGCAAGATTAGGAAGGCAAAGGCACAAAATGAGCTCAAACTAGCTACAGGAATAAAGGGAAACAAGACGACTTTTTATAAATACAATAGAAGCAAGAGGAAGACCAAGGAAAGGGTAGGCCCACTGCTCATTGAAGAGGGAGAAACAGTAACAGGAAACTTGGAAATGGCAGAGATGCTTAATGA
>CM057847.1:105029116-105043157 GCA_030068395.1 Apalone spinifera
TGTGCTGCAGGGGGCTGCAGGCTGGATACGCTTGCTCTGGCAGTGACCACACGGACTCAGGCTCTAGGTGGCCCTCTCCCGGTCTGGCCTGCAGGGCCTGTTGGCCGGTGGTGTCTCCCTGCCCAAAGCCTCTACCCCCCACTTTGCTGGTCCCAACTGCTCACCACACAAAGTTGAAGGCTGTGCTGCTTTGCTAGTCTCCAGCTCCTTGTATTGTTTCTCTGTCCCTTTTGGCTCTCTGTTCACTTGCCAGCCTGCTGCTCAACACAAGGCCTGCGCTCCTTGGGCTGTGTGTGCCTGCCTCTGCTGCTGCAGGACTGCCTCTCCACACAGCTTGCTCCTCTTAGCTCTCTCTTATTGCTCTGACAGACCCAGGAAAATCTCAGCTCACAGAGGGGATGGGGTCTGGCCTCTTATTTTCCTCACTGGCCTGTCCAACCTGTCAATCAGGCCGAGCTGGAGTGTTGGCTGCTTTCCATTGTCTCTGGGGTCTGTCAGTCTCATGGACCCTTCCCCTTTGATACTGGGAGCTGGCAAACCAAAAACTCCCACAGAGTTTTAGTAAGGGGCTAACAGTCCCCTTACACAGAGTTCAAATGTGTGTTCAGAGCTGAAAGGGAGAGGGGCATCAACCAGTGATGTCTCTGAGCTCACTGGGCACCTCTGCTACTGGCAGTGCTTTTCTTTCCAGCCATGAGTCACTTGCTGGGATTGATTTTCTCTGTTGCTGCTGGATGCTCATGACCACTTCTGCAGTCCTATGTTCTGAGGTTTCACCACTTAACCCAGGTCTTTAGTGATTTCAGCTCTTAACGATTTGACTGAGTAGCAGGAAACCTCACTGCCAATACAGCCTCTGCAGTGTCTCTCACCGTTGTCCCTATACCAGGCCTAATGGATACCCCTTAGATTTGTTTGTCAGTGGCACTGCTCTGGTAATTACTGAACAGAAACAATGACCCTTATTTGAGTCTAAGCTACTTTGTCTTTAAATATTGGAGAGGGAAAAGATTAAACTATGTCCAGGACTCTTCAGGCAGAGTTCAAACTCCCAAATAGGAGTACCTGTACCCACTTCCCACATATCTCCACTGGGATTTAGTATCTCTACATCCTGCTTAGTGAGAGAGGTTCTGTTTGGAATGAACCCCTCTCTGTAAGCACAGTCTGTTCCTCAGATATTTTCCTCCAGCTCTTCACTCTTTAGTTGCTTACATAGACTGAAGAAGCTTACATAGACTAAGACAATTTTAACATTGGCCATTACTTTGAAACCATAGGTTTTTATCTACAGTAGTTTGCACTTCAGATATAGTAATTAGGGCTCTCCCAAATTCACCATCCATTTTGATAAATTTCACAGTCATAGCTGCCCCCTATCATTGCCATTCCTTTTCGAGTTTTGTTTGTTTTTGCATATTCTAGCACTGGGCTTGGCCTCTGCCTCTTTTTCCACCAGCTAGGCCACAGAGTGCTTACTCTAGCAAGAGAATCAAAAGGCAGCTACTTAAACCTTCATGGTGTGAAAGTCATAGGAGCCGACCCAAAATGAAGTTGCAGGGGCACAAAAGGCTATTATAGGAGGGTGTGTGCTTCTGCTACCCTTCCTGCTGTGCTGCTGCTAGTGGAGGCGCTGCCTTCATAGCTGGGCCACTGGAAAGTGGCAGCTGCTGACTGGGTATATTATTGCCACTTACTTCTGTGCTGCTGCCTGCAGTGCTGGGTTCTTGACTAGCAGCCACAACTCTTCAGCCACCCAGTTCTGAAAACAGTGCAGAAGTAAAAGTGTCAATATTGGGACCCCTCCCTAAAATAATCTTGCAACCTCCTGCAACTCCCTTTTGGGTCAGGACCCCCTGACTTGAGAAATATTTCTCTCCTCTGTGAAATTTGTATAGTATAGGATAAAAGCACACGAAAGGCCAGATCACATGGAAGGAGATCAGATTTCATGGTCTGTGACATATCTTTCATGGCCGTAAATTTGACAGGGTCCTAACAATAATGTATGAGAACAGATATAAATGCAGTGCCTTTATACACACACACACACACTTCAGAAAAGACAAAATTAATTTATTTAGAGACCATCAGCATTATTCATCTTTTGGGCCATATAAGGCATTTTTGCCCCATAGCTCCCAGGCATAGGGTACCCCCTCCATTGCTTTGCAAGGCATATCAACCTAGTGTGTGCCATCATTCCAATCTTGCAATCCCATATGGCAATTCAGAGACCTCCCCTGGGCTAGTGCAAGATGTTAAGGTGTAAGTTTAGCCTGTAAAACATCTGGACATTGAGAAGTGAGCATGTTTTAAAAATATTTCTTCCTTATTTCTGCCCCCAATAATGTCATTCCTTTTCACATTTTGTTTTCTTTTGAATAGCCAGCACTGGGCTTGGGCTCTTCTGCCACCATATAGGACTCAACTGAGCACTTATATAGCTAGCGAACCAAAAGCCAGCGAACCAAAAGCCAGCGAACCAAAAGCCATCAGAATTTAGAGCCATGTGCTCCTGGCAACAGAGAAGAGAAATCATGGCAAACAGCAATCCAGTGGAAAGTGCATCTTGGAGAAAAGACAACTATGTGGTATCTTGAGCTCCTTCACCCACTGCATGTGTAGTTCTCTTCCCTTCAGCCAAAGAGTTGGAACCATCACTATATTCAGCATGTTTTCCTCAAGAAATCAAAATTTAGAATGCAATAAGGAGCATAAATTACTACTTCTCCAAGCATGGCAACTTTTATACACCTGACTAAGCGACAGATGCTGCTGTTAGGATGAGGGACCTGGATGGACTGCAAATAACCTGAGATGTGTGGGAAAGTGTTCTTGAGTCTGTTGATTTCAGTCTTCCATGAGAACTGCTAGTTTTGACCTTTGACTGCTCCACTTTGCTCTGCTGCTTCTTCTGGAAGGAGAGAGCGTAAGGCAGAATGCTAAGCAGGAAATGAGGATCCATCTTCATCAACAGCACCTTCCCTTTCACATGGTTTTCCATGGGAGATAGGGTTGCCAGATGGTTTCCCAAAAAAATAACAAACACACATGCTAAAAATCTGTCGAACAAAAAAAAACCCTACCACAACTATGCTTAACACTGCATGGGAACTTTATTATAAACAATCAACAGTCCACATCATATATTTTGACTACATGAACCTCCCAGCACCAATCACAGCCCTGCCTCCCCAGCCATTCCCCCTATCCCTGCCAGCCTTCTGGCGGGTGCCCAACTGGAAAAGCAGAAGATACCGGAAATTGCAATGTCCCGGTATTTCCTGTGTTGTTTTTTTTACTGGACAGCGGGTGCAAAAAACAGACTGTCCCATTTGAATACTGGATACCTGGCAACCCTAGAAAGGAATAATATGGACCTTAATCTGCTAAAATGAGTTGGCGTCCACAATAAGAACTGAGTATAAAAGATTTCCAAGCATTAAGAGTATTGCTCTGTAGAGCAGAGAACATATTTTGAAAGGATTTATACTGTGCCAGTCAATGTAACAGAGTCTTCTTAAACCTAGCAATGTGAACATTGGAAATACTTAGAAGTCTCTAAACTACAAAGAGATTATTTCACCCTGAAATTTTAATTTATTATAAGGCATTTGGAACATTGCTTTGCACCATCCATCTTCTTCCCTTTGCTGCTATTTCTGTACATTTTTTAGCTTGGCTCCCATATAGCACTTATTTTGTCTTATGATGTTTGTAAGGCTTAAGTGCCCTTTTGCACTCATTAAGCTCTCAGCAGAAAATCACTGTAAGTATAAAATGAGTTAGAGTGCCAAAGGGTCTGGCAAAGAAAGAAAGTATAGTGTGAGTACAAAACAGGAGGTCATGTGGTGGCCCTTCCTTCATAGGCCAGAGGGAGTGTTTAAAAAAAAAAAAGGGTCAGAAGTCACTACACAATGCTAATGCAAAACTGTCTTGCCAGCTGCTAGGCTTATGGGGTGGGGGCAGAAAAGGTTGGAGGAACACAGTTATTTTCCAGATGCCTGACATGCTGGTTGTGGAGGGAGGGGGTGAAATGCTGCTCTCTTAATTTATAAAAGTCACTTATGCTGGTGCTTGTGGCTTTATTTTTCACCAGAGATGGCCACCATGAAGCAATGGGCTACTGCACACACATGCACAAAATGAGGAAGGGTGAAGAAGGGGCATGTCTTCTGCAGAAAGGTGCTATTGCGGACATTTTTGAAAGGCAGGGAAAATTGTACAGAATATATTAAGGAAAACAATACCACTGGGAAAACTTGATGCGATGGTCCTCTAAAAAGTTGTACACGAAACATAGGGTCTGCAAGTGAGCATTAACATGGACTCCTTGTGGTCTGTGGGATCTACTGAGTATAAACAACCTTCAGTTTCTCATGCACCAAACTGTTTTTTTTTCCTACCAGCATAAAGCTCTTTTGCCCTCATGAAAGGCTGCACATGCTGACAGATGAGCTGCAGATACTGAACAAGTCTCAGTTAGGAAAATTAATTTTGTTTTCTCCTGCTACAGCTCACCAGCAGCCACACAGTAATTCCATAGACTGCAATTGCCCCGCCAACACATCCAGATTCCCCTTTGACACCAATACACTCCCCTTCTTTGCTTTTCTCTTTACAAATGTAAAGAGAAGTGACAATGGAAATAGACCATTAATATTGAATAAATGTTAGTAATGTCTCTTCCTCTGCCCATTTTCCCTGGTTGCTGTCTCACAATACAAGCATACTTTGTTCTCCACTGTCCTCTGAAAGTCCCTTCAGTCCTCCAAAACAACCTCATTTCTCTTCTGCCCTTCACCTCTGAACTCAGTGAACGTGCTTTTTCTCCAACCCAATGTTCAGTCCCCTCCAGTCCAGCTTTCAGCCTCTCCACATTCTTACTAAGGACCTTGAATAGCATCTTCCTTCTCAACTGAGAGACTCCGCTCTTCTCATTTTCTTTTATCCTGTGCTTTAGCTGTTCACAGTTATCACATCTTTGTCCTACAAACCTGATCTTCCTTTGGCATTCATGACTTCTATCATCTTTTAGCCCTCTGACATGTCTGGTTGTTCCTTCAGTGTATCATTAGTGGGTTCTTTCCCCCTCTCCCACACCACTTTCCTTGGGGGTCCCAAAAGGCTCCATTCTTGGCCCCATTCTTTTTCTCTCCGACTACACCCTTTCCTTCAATGATCTTATCTGTTCAGCAAACTCAATTGCCATCTACTCCTGACGTGTATTCATGCATCCAGTCCTACATTGCAGCCTGATTCTCTGACGCTTCCTGCTGGATGTCCTGCTATCAGTTTAAACCAAGCATGGCAGTGTGGGGGCTAACCTTGGCAGACCAGATCCAGCCTGCGGGCCAGTATTTTCCCACTCCTGCCCTAATATATTCTACTCCTCCCTCTCGTACACATCTAGGCTGTGCCCAATTTCAGTTGCTTTTTCTTTCAAATGCTACTAAAAATCATCATGCTCTCTCACCCAACATCAATACTCTTGACCAGACTCTCATAATCTCCTATCTCTAACCTCCAAAACATCCATATGCCATCAGCCAACTCTGAGCCATATACAATGCATTTGTTAGGCTCATTTGTCTGGCCGAGGATTATGACTGTCTCACCCCTTTGAATTTCTTCACTGGCTCCTTCTTTTCTGTTACACTGAATTCAAGCTTCTTGGCCTCAACATGAAGACCCTTAAGACTTCACCCTTCACTTCTTATCCCCTCTTGTCTCTTATTGTAACATCCCTGAATGCCCATTTGTCCGCTGCCCCTGCTAACTAAGTTGTCACAGCTGAAAGTCAGAAATAGCTGATATTCAGTTGTAAATTTTACCCCCCCCATTAGTATAATCAAATTGCACTATTTTTAATCCATTTACCATTACACTTTATTTCTGTTAGCTTTGTCTGCCTTCCCCATGTGTTTCTTGTGACAGTCACTTATTTTGTCATGCTTAAATTATTTCCTCTTCTGGGCAAGCTTAGTGTCTTGCTTTGTGTTTATATAATGCCTCCCATGACAGGAAGACCAAGTAAGGCAGACAATCCTTTTGAAAACTGTCTTCCCAAGAAAAATGGAAAGAATGTTTTGTTGGGGATGAGTGAACTAAAGGTTAGCTAAAACCTGGATACATTTATGAAGTTGGAGGATAAGAGTCCACTGGTGATGGTGCATATGAGTCCTGCTGACACTGTGTCATGAAATCTCATAGATAAGGTATCTTGAATTGCATCATGATAGCCAAAATTATTTTGGCTGAGTTGCCAACAAGGCATAGAAAACCTTAGAAAAGTAACAACTGGCCTTTATTAATTGCAGTAATTTGGAAATGCCATAGAAGACCTCATTGTTTAAGACATATTTGCTGGGACAATATTATGTTATGCCTGCTAAATCTTTTGACAACCAGACTTTCTTTGCAACTATAGTACAGTCATTAATGTAGAAATTGCAGAGGCCACAATATTAGACTTATCACAATTGTCAGCTACTTGAGGCTGATAGTGGGAGTCCAGACTAACAGGCAGGGCTCCTGTGACAGCCCTGGGCACGTGGCAACCAGGGGCTCAGACTGTCAGCCTCAAGTGGCTGACAACTGTGATGGAAGTCTAATATTGTGGCCTCTGCCATTTCCACTGTATCACAAGTTAAGTAGGGCCTTACTCGGATTTTTAATTCAGGGAGTTTAGAAGCATACAAAAGGAAAAGGATGTCCAAGTAAGCTTCTCAGAGATCTTTCCTGTGCCATGAGTGAAGGAAGATTCTAGAAGTGAACTGCTGGGTAAGGGAGAGGGATTTGATTTTGAGGCACATTGGTCCAAATTCTGTGTGGAGAGGGGGTTGTATAGTTTGAATGGCTTTCACCTCAGGGGAAGGAGAACTAATCTTTTCAGGGACAGGCTGGCTGGACTACTCCTTAGGAGTGTTAAACTAACAACAAAAAGGAAATGTAGAAAGAGGGAACAAATGATCACTCATTTAGCACAAAATCATGATGTGGAGAAAAAAATTAATCAAGAAACTATGAGACGTTAAGAAAAGTGATTCATTTTATGCTTATACACGGTGTTATGAGCTTGAGTAACAAACAAGAGGAAATTGAATTGCTCACTTATGACCATAAATTTAATCTGGTTGGTATTACTGAATCAGGTGGCATGAATCATCTAACTGGAATGTTAAAAATCAATGGTTATAACTTATTTAGGAAGGCCTGAGTGGGCAAAAGTGGAATTTTATGTCAAAAATCACATCTGTTTCTGACTCACTGACAATTTGGTAGCAAATGATCTTGAATGCTTATGGATCAATATCCTAACAAATAAAATACAGGATGGGGTATTTGGTGTATGCTTCACAACACCATATCACCCTAGGGAACAGGATGACTGGCTACTTAAGTACCTATCAGTAATGTGTAGGGGGGGGGAGGAGGAGGTGGGAAGGGAGGAGAAACAGCATGATCAGGCAGCACTTTAGTCTGAATGACATATTCTGGAGGTTTCATGCTGGGAGTACTAAAACACCCTTGGAATTTCTAAACATAAATGAAAAATTCCTAACTCAAAAAGTGTTGCACCCAACATGAGGGAAATCTATATTAGTTCACATCTTGACAGAAAAAGAGGAATGATTACAAAAACTCAAAATAAGAGGTAGCTTAGCTTTTAATTGATCATGTTGCTGTAATCACATTTGATATAGGCACTAACCAATAGTGTATATACTTGGTGCTTTAAAAGGGCCAGTTTTATAATGCTGAAAACAATTGTGAGCCAAATCTCTTGGGAGAAATATAAATTTTTCTGATTATTTCTAACTTAATTGTTTAAGAACATCCTATGTATGACACAAAAGCCACAGCCCTTGAGAAAGACGATCACCTCAGCAAAACAACCAAACTAACTTAAAGGAGGGTATTCTTTAAGCACACAATCGCAGGCCCTGAGGCCTAGTCCAATACAAACAGAGGATCTGAGGCCTAGTTCACGCTCTGGGTGGATGAGGTAGGGGGGTCCGGGCCCCCCCTCTCCACCAGACCTGAACCTAGGGCCTTATGAGTGGTAGGTGGTTCCCACCACTGGCTCAATGGGGAGTTCTCCCCTAAACACACCAAGCCCACTGGGGGTCCCCTGCCCCTTGCCCTGGGTCGCTTCCTACCCCAGCCCCATGGCTGACAGAGACCCCACCTGCAGACACCAGGCTGGCAGCAGGCATGACACTAGCTGGTCTGGCATCTGGGGTGGCAGAAACAGAGTTGTCCTCCATGGCATTGCGGTCGCGTTCAGCCTGTGAACAGCAGTGGTGAGGGCAGCCAATATTGCATCTCCTGCTCAGGCAGCTGGTTCAGCATCCCTGGCTCAGGTGGTTGGGCAGGAGTTCCTCCCTCTCCAGATGCCCACCTCAACTGAGCTGTCTCCCTGGCCTTTATACTGGGCCCGCAGTTGGAGCATGCCCACCACTGCTGTGGGGGCGGGGCCTGCACAGCCCAGCACGCCAGCTGGCTCCCCTCTTGGCCAGTGAGGGGCTGGACCGCCCCATCACAGACATTTTGATTAAAAAAAAAAACCTAGAGTGATGCAAAACAAACTTTGGACATGTAAGACAGATTAAAAAGTAGCTACCTAATCGGTCTCAAAAATGTTACTCAGTGTGGAACAATCATCAAGCACACGTATTTCTAGTGTGTTCCATGCAGATCTTGGCCTTAGGCTACTTAATATTTTTATCAATGACCCTGAAGAAAACACAAAATCATCATTAATAGACTTTGCAGATTAAATTGGAGGAGTGAAAAACAATGAAGAGTACAAGTCATTTATGCAGAGTATCCTGAACTGGCTAGTAAGCAGGGTAAGGATGTTAAGAAGTGGGTAGCTGACTAATTGCGTAGTTGATACAAATTGTATCAACTACACAATTAGTTGATAAAGGGAGGTGCAAGCCGGAGCTACCCCTCACTGTGGCTGTGCAGTTTAAATGTAGTAGAAGCTGGGTGCACAGGCCAGACCGCTGTGCCATTGCCACCCAGCTCTTATTATATTTAAAACGCAGCGCCGTGGCAGGGGTAGGTCCAGGACCTGGAGCAAGCTGGGACAGAGCAGTCCTAGCTCCCGTCGGCTCCGGGACTTCTGCGCCTCTGCCTCCCCTGCCCGTACCCCCCTGCAGAGACGGTGTTGGGGGGAACCAGCCCCACCAACAGCAGCTCCTGTTTCTCCCCTTCCCCCTTTGTTGCCTCTGATATAGAGACAGCAAGGAGGTGGGAAGCAAATAGTCAAGTAGTGATTCAGCTAGTCGCTTACATTGCTAAAGCTGGGCATAAGCAAACAATAGGGCTGCATCAAGACTGGAAAAACTTGCCAGTTGTCTACACTGACCGCTTGAATTTGCGCAAGAAAACTGACAATCTAATGTAAGATTGTCAGTGTTCTTGCGCAAATACTATGATGCGCCCGTTTGGGAAAAAGCCCTCTTGCGCAAATGTATTTGCACAAAAGGGCCAGTGTAGACAGCTAAAAACTGTTTTGTGCAAAAAAGCTCCGATGGTGAAAATGGCGATTGGGGCTTTCTTGCGCAAAACCGCATCTAGATTGGCACAGATGCTTTTCCGCAAAAAGTGCTTTTGCGCAAAAGCATCCGTGCCAATCTAGACGCTTTTTTCCGCAAATGCTTTTAATGGAAAAACTTTTCCGTTAAAAGCATTTGCAGAAAATTATGCCAGTCTAGACGTAGCCTATGAGTTTAAATACAGCCAAAGGTAAAGCCATACATCTAGAAACAAAGACTATAGTCCACCCTTTAAGGGTGAAGGATTACCCTGGGAAGTTGTGTTTCTGAAAGACTCAGAGATCATGGTGAATAATAAGCTGAATATGAACTCTCAGTGTAAGACTAAAGCCAAAAGGGCTATCCCAGTATTTGGATGTATAAACAGGGGAATCTTCTGTATCAATTGGGAAGTTATTTTACATCCATATATGACATTGGTCCAACTATTTTTGAAATTCTGTGTCTGGTCCTGTTGTCCACCTCAAATTGGAGGTGGTTGAGAGAAGAGTCACAAGGATTAAAAAACATGCTTTAAGATCTTCTGATAAGAAGCACTGGATAAAGGTTAGGGGGTATTTGAAGGGGCATATATATGTCCCAGACTGATCCATAAGGGCAGCTGTTGAGGAGGCAGCTAATTAGGGAGGCGCTGCAAGGAGCAGTCAATCAGGGCCAAGTAGACCTATATAAGAAGGGGCTTCAGACCAGAGCAGAACAGCTTCCATCTCTCTCTGGAGCCTGAGATGGGAGGAGGAATGGTTGCCTTGCAGGTGGAGAGCAGCAAGCACCTTGGACAGAGTGGTGCTGCAGGTAGAGACCCGGGGAGCTAAAAGCAGCTCCTGGTGGGCTAAGGGCCTGAAGTAAGGGCAAAGAGCAAGCTGGGTCTGTGGGAAAGTGGCCCAGGAAACTCTACCAAAGAGTCGGAGAGGACACCACAAGCTATGACCATCTACAGGGTCCTTGGGCTGGGACCTGAAGTAGCGGGAGCCTGGATCCCTCTATCCCCACTTACCACTGAGCAAGTGGCTGGACTAAGGGACTACAATACTATCCCCAGGAAAGTGGGAGCGCAGAGTGCGGCACAACTGAAGGGTTGTGTCCTGAAGAAGATGCCAGGGTCCTTGGAGTGATGTAGGTCCTGGGGCAGAAATGACTGTGGCAAGACATCCCCAGAAGGTGCACTAGTGAGTAGAGCTAATCCCCAGGAGGTGCTGCAGTAATGCGCCACCCCCCCTCAAAGGGTATTATTATTGTTTTCATTATAATGCCAAAGGAGCCCAATCTATTTATCTTAACAAAGAGAAGGATAAGAGGTGACTCCATCACAGTTTAAGTACCAATGTGGTGATCAGATATTTGACAAAGGGCTCTTCTGGCCACCAGAAAAAGGTGCAACCAATGTCTGGAAGTGGATGCTAGACAAATTCAGACTGGAAATAATGTATTCAGTTTTAATTGTGAAGGTAATTGGAACCAGGGGCGGATATAGGGCAGGGCGAGTGGGGCGGCCGCCCCAGGTCCCGCACTTCAAAAAGCCCCGTGCATGCACCGTGGCGTCACCGCACATGCGCCGTGGCAAAGGGGGGCCCTGCAAAACTGTGCTGCCCTGGGCCCCGCAAAATGATCATCTGCCCCTGATTGGAACAATTTATCAAAGGCTATGATAAATTCTCCATCACTGGCAATACTAAAATAAAAAATGGATGTTTTTCTAAAAGATATGCTCAGTTCAAATAGGAATTAATTCAGGGATATCCTAAATCCTGTGTTCTACAGGGGGTCAGACTATATGATCACAGTGGTCTCTCCTGGTACTATCAGCTATTAGTTAAATCTGTGAACCGAGCCCCTGATCCTGGATGCAATCCTTTGGTGTTACTCCTGAGCAGCTCATGTAAGAAGATTGGGCGGCTAAGCTGACTTAAAAAGGCCATCCACGCAGGAGGGAAAAGCATGAGTCATCCCTCTGGATTCATGCTGGCCTGCTACCACCTTTGGAGTGCTGGAAGCAAAGCTCCATAGAAGTGGGAGAGGCCACCAGTGCCCAGACTGTGGCCCCCTCCCACTCTCTGCCATGCCCTTTCTCTGACTCTTCCCCCCCACCTGCCTGCACTCCACCCTCACCCATCCAACCTTTTTCCTCAAGACCCCACCCTCATTCTGTCCCTTCCCCTGAGATACACCGCCTCCCCTCTGCCCTCCTCCAGGCTGTTGCCTAAGGCAGAAAATAGTGATGGGGCCAGTGCCCCATGGTGGCAACCCCTGTTCCAGGTATAGGCAGTAAGTTGTATGGCGGGTTGTTGCGTCTGCCAGGGGAGAGTGCACATGGCATTTCCCCACCCCCAAACAACTCTGAGTGGAGTCCTTCCTGCCTGGGGCTTGGGTGAGAGTTTATGGTGCCTGAAATGAGGGGAGAAGTGGGGGATGGGGGTCCTAGCCCCTTCCATGCCCCAAGTTCCTCATCCACACCTTACAGCTAGCACCCTAATCCTCTGCCCCAGTACTTAGCCCATCCCATGCCCAAACTCCTTATCTCACCCTAGAGCTTGCATCCCTACTCCCCAACCCTCTGCCTCAGCCCTGAATTCCTCCCTTGCCCCATCCCAGAGCCAGAGTCCTCACCCCCCACAACCTTACAAGACAGGTTGGGGGGGGTGGGGGAGCTGGACTTGGACCTGCTCTGGGCATCACCAAAAATTATACAACCCCACTACCCCTGGTTCAAGGAAGGGGATAAAGAGGAGTGAGCAGCATGCGGAGTGGGAAGCCTTGGGGGAAGAGGCAGGAAGCAGTGAGCAGTGGGGGAGGGGGCGAGAGAGAGCCTTAGCTGGAGGTGCAGAGGAGTAGGTAAGAGGGTCCCTTTGGAGAGGAAAAGAGAGAAATGAGGAGCAGTCGGGGGAGCTCTTGGGAAAGTGAGTGGGAAAAGAACAAGGGGTGGACGAGGGCGTCCTCAGTGGGGGAGTGGGAAGAGACTGAGCGAGGACAGGTCCTCAGAGAGAAGAGCCCAAGAAGAGGCGAGGCCATGGTCCAGGCACTGGTAGGCATCTCCCATATCTCTGGGAGCTTTTGGCACTCATATATGAGCTTCCCCAAACAGAAGACTCATGTGCTGCCTATGGTGTTACTGCAATACTAGTAAAAATGATAAAGAAACTCTATCAAATTAATTGCTTAGGGAGCTTATTAAAGATGATAAACTTCTCATACATGATATAAATGACTTTTTGCTGTTAAGTGGGTTTATTTTTCCTAATCAGGAACATAAACTGCTCTTTCTCATTTCACATGCCAATGCACAAGTAGTACTGCACTTCATTGACTCAGGCCCTAGATTCCAATTAGATTAATATTAGGTTGATGTCATTCTCACTTATGCCACAAATTTTCCATTTTAAATGACTGGAAAGGAGAAAGAACCTCCAAAGTTTTCCTGTGGGAGATAAGCCTTTCCTGAAGAATGTCATAATTGTGAACAATAGATACACAGGGAGATCTTATGGGCCTAGAATTCTGGGCAGCACTGGTACATAGCAGCTGTCATCACCGTCTGTTCCACCATCCACAACCTGCTTTAGGCACAGACTATGGGAAGTCCTTTCTCAAGGGGTCTGTCAGGCAGCAGCCTCATGGCTCCTGATTGGCTTCCCACTCTATAAATCTAAGGATCATTCCAAGAAGTGTTGAAGCAACAGTGTTGATCTCTGGTAGCTGCTATGGCCATTCCGGGTCCTGAATTAGATGTCTGCTTGATTTGGATTTTGTCTCTTGATCTGGAGCCCAAGACCTGAACCCTTAGTATCGACCTGGGCAGGAAACATCTCTATTACTCAGATATGAGTCAATCTCAGATTTGACCCTGCTCTGACTCTTGGGCCTGACTGACCTTGTTGGTATCCTGATCTATTTACGAGGGATATTAGCTATCGTGTAATTGAATAGTTGTGTAAACACATGAAATCTTAGCGGTTACACAATTATTTGTGTTGCAAGGGGATGTAGATTGCAACTGCTTTAAACACTAAGGAGAGGGGATCACCACATAAAAGTGTAAAGAGTTTGTTTATTCAGTTAAAACTGGGAAAGGAGGGTAATCTCACTCATACACTCAACCACACTTACAGTCCCAGGCAGATGATAAGGCGAGCAGAAGGCAGTTCATGTTGTTTGATCTTCCCAAGTTGACTCCTAAGCTGGTCCGCTGGCCAGGCAATCCGAGCAGAGGGAGTTCTGGAAGGCTCCACTTGATGTTCAACCCACTGTGTCTCTGTCCCTCTCTCCTTTAAGGATCAGCCACATGCAGTGTCTGGGCCTCTTGGGGCCATCTGCATGCCCTGCTAGGGACCGTGTGCATTGTTGTTTACTCCTGCTGTTTACCTCAGACATTCTTCTGCACTCACTCAGGGAAGGGATAGGGGGTTAACAGATAACACTCCAAGGCTACGTCTACATTGGCGCGCTTTTGCGCCAAAGCTATTCAAATGAGGCTT
>CM057847.1:105057160-105067524 GCA_030068395.1 Apalone spinifera
CAAGATTTTGCACAAAAGCGGCCGCTTTTGTGCAAAATCTTGCCAGTCTAGATGTAGCCAAGCTGATTAAAATGATAGGTTAATAACCACAATTAATAGTTCCACAATTTCCCATTTGAATTCTTTCAGAACTCTTGGGTGAATGCTATCTGTCCCAATGACTTGTTACTGTTAAGTTTATCAGTTTGTTCCAAAACCACCTCTAATGACACCTCACCCTGGAACATTTCCTCAGATTTGTCACCTAAAAAGAATGGCTCAGGTTTAGGAATCTCCCCAATATCCTCAGCCATGAAAACTGAAGCAAGAATTCATTTAATTTCCCCACAATGACTTTATCATCTTTGAGTGCTCCTTTAGCATCTCAATCATCCAAGGGCACTACTGGTGGTTTAGTAATTTTCCCCCACAGAGTCAGCACTTATGACTGTATGTGTTAACAGATAAAAATAGTCTACTCAGTTATTACAGAAAGTTATTAATGTAGTTTTACATCAGGGACTGCCTCAATGACAGAAATTCTTGTGTATTATTGAGTGTATTTGTCATTAGTAATGGGATCACATAATAAACAATAACACTTTGCTTTTAAAGCACATTTTTCTTCAAGAATATCAAAGCACTTTACAAGCATTAATTGCTAAAACTTAATGAAAAGATTGTTACATAAGTATTATTATCTCCATATTACAATGGGTAAAATAAGACACTAAAAATAAGTTCAGTGACTTCCTCAAGATTACAAAGCAAATCAATTATATCTATAGGAATAAAACTAGATCTCCTCACTCTAATCATTAGCTTATAGTCTTTCATCTGCACCATATTTATCTAAGGATCACAATTTGTTCTCAAGAGCAAGAAAGTGGGGTAAAAATCACTTTAAAGGTGAGTTGCAATTACCCCATCTTTTGCCAGAAACCTTAAAACACTCAGATAATTTCCTGAAGCAAAATTGACCCTGACTTAAAGTGTTTGGTGTTGGACTCAACACTCAAAACTATTTCTCATTATGTAAACTTTTAGATTGCTATGCTTAGCATTCTTTGAAAAAAGATGAGTTGGCAAAATAAAGATGACTCTTGGTTTATCTCTGCAACATCTGAATAAGTAACACTTTTCATTTGACACAAAAATTATGACATTGTTTTGTAACATTGCAAAAACAAGCTAGCAATTTACATAGTGATTAAACTAAACTACGTTGTTACACTTCATGCTGATGATTGTGGTGGTGTTTTTTTATTATGCTTAGGTACTCCTAATTGGGTTAAAGAGCATAAACAGTAATAATAAGAAGGTAAATTGTTATTGGAAGCACTATATAAGTGACTGGTAGAATTCTAAATGTGAGTGTAGTGTGTATGAATTTTTTTTTAATCAGGGCCAGGTACTCCACTTGTGTATATCAGCTAAGGATGAAGCCTTTAATACTTATTATGGCTTTTAAGGAAGGCTTTCAGGCAAGGCTTCCAAGTTAAAAATAAGGGCAGCAAAAAAGCTTACAATGTTAGTGTCTCCTAAACATACAAATTAACTTGTAAATGTGTTGTATTAGATGAGTTGATGTTTCCAGTCAACTTTGAGAAATGGGTTTTAACTTCTTTTCCAGAGTTCAAAAAGGATATTTTAAGATTATAGAAACATGTTTCTCTTTACCATGCAGCCTGTCTTAAAGCTCATCATGGAGCCTCCCATCATGACACTCATGGAGAAATTAACATTAACAGGATCTATTTGAAAGGGTGTAACAATGTTTGGCCACATCTAAAAGATCATTATATATTACAATTTAATTAAATGTACTCACATTCTTTATGTTCTTCTCTGTTTTGTTTTGTTTTTCCATTAAAAGGCTGTCTTTTAGAAGCTCATAACATATTACAGTATTTTAATTCAAGGATGAAGTCTACCTTTCCTCCCCCCAAGATTTTTGGAATTCTTAGCACTATGAATCTGTCCTGCAGAATTGTTCTTCACCTATATTGATAGGTGGAAATTAATACAAAGGATTTATCTGTGATTGTTGTTTATCTGATTTGAGTTTATCTACCTCTTTCTGGTACTAGAGTTTATCTACCTCTTTCTGGTACTAGAGTTCCCCAAAACTATTCAGTATTATAGGTGTAGCATCATTACAATTGCCTATGCAAGGATTATTATTGGGTGTCTATTAATCACAGTTAATGCGCACAATTAACTAAGAAAAATTAATAATGATTAAAACATTACTCGCAATTCATCATGGTTTTAGTCACACTGTTAATACATTTCACCTGGCATTCTATTGTTTAAATATTTTGAATGTTTTTCTACATTTTCAAATGTCTTGATTTCAATTACTACACAGATTACAAAGTGCATAATGCTCAGTTAATATTTAATTACAAATATTTGCACTGTGAGGAACAAAAGGAATCGTATTTTTCAATTCCCCCATTGCACATACTGTAGAGCAATCTCTTTATCATGCAAGTTTAATTTACAAATATGGAATTATGTACAAAAACAGCAATCAAATATAAAAAGGTAAAATTTTAGAGCCTATAAATCCACTCCGGCCTACTTCTTGTTCTGCTAATCAGTCAGACAAACAAGTTTGTTTACCTAAAAGCTTGTTACAAGGAGGAGGAAAAAAATATTCTTAACCTCTGAGGATAGAACAAGAAACAATGGTCTTAAATTGAAGTAAGGAGGTTTAGTTTGCACATTAGAAAAATCTTGGTCTGTGGTTATATACTGAAATAAATTGCCTTAGGAGAAGGGGCTGAAGGTTTAAAGAATTTTTGGTGGTGCCCAGAATGGATCCAAATCCTGCCACCCACCTTCCTAAGGCTCCGGGAGGGAGTTTAGGTGAAGGAGGAGGTTTGGGGTGTAGGCTCTGGGCTGGAGCATGGTATTGGGGTGCAGGCTCTGGAAGGAAGTTTGGGTGCAAGAGAAGTGAGGGGTCAGGCTCTGATAAGGAGTTTGGGGGTCGAAGAGGGGGAGGGAAAGTGGCGAGGGGTGCAGCACTTACCTGGGGCAGCTCTAATAAGTGACCCAATTCCCCCAACAGCTGCCCCTGGGCAGGGAGCCCGAAGGTTTCTGTGCACTGCTGTCTGTAGGTACTGCTCCCGTAGCTCCCATTGGCACACATATATATGCCCTGGGCTGCCAGCCACTTTAGCCCTTCTGTGCTGCAGATGGTGGTGGAGAAGTCTGGGAGCCTCAGGGCCCTTTTAAATCACCTGCCAATGATGGTGGGGGTAACAACTGGGGCCGGGGTAGAGATTTGACCCTGATCTTTGGTGGAGTGGGGCCCCCAGGCCTGCGATATTCCTGGGGCCCAGGCACCACAACCCACATAACTCACCATCCCTGCTAGGGAGGTTTCCGCTTCCACATGAAGTTTCTTGTGATAAGAAGGAGCCCTTTATGGCTGCGGCAGGGGAGAAGGGCTGTGTTGTTAGATGTCTGATTCCCATTCCAGTAAGGAAGGGATGAGCGTGGTACATAGCAGACCCTGTTGAAACGAACCCTGCTGAGACTGCAAACAGGAGTGCTAATTGCAGTGGGGATTGTGTGGACACTTATCCGCTAAAAGCTGGAGTCGAAGCATTAACTAATTTTACATAGGTGACTGACAAACCATCAAATGGTGATAATTTTGGCTAATGCATATTTGGATTAGATTTGAAGTAGCATTTTAGGAATGGCAGAAATTGTCTCTTGCCGTATGACCAGTTTGGTCTTCTCGTTCTGTTAGAATGAGACCATGATATGTGAGTCCTAACAAGATACCTTTGGATCAACCTGCTCAGTAATTTATTTGGAATTTAAAAGTTTCTTTCGGACTCTAGGTTCTAGTTGTTTAATTGATCACATAAACCTTGTTTAACATGAGGTTTTAACTGCAGGTGGCAGCAAAGCCCTAAAGATCAATGTATATTTTGAACAAAGTACAAGGAAGGCTACATTTATCATATTAAGAGTAAACAGAAATATATTAAAAAGCTGTAGATCACGAGACAATTGCATAGCAAATAGAACCATGTAGAACTCATTTGTTAAAAACTAACTGGACATCTCATCCCAGTTGAGTGATAAGCAGTGACAGCTCCCTTAAAAAGGGTGGCAAGCATTTGCAGAAATAGTCTCCACCAAAGTGACATTGAGCATTATATGTAAATTTTTCTTCTTCTGTCATTCCCTCTAGCTGACCACTGAGCAGCTAGCAGCTAAAAGAAGTCTGGTAAAGCAAGGCTTTTATACGTCCTTGCCTAGGACATTAATGCAAGCTCTGGCTGCTCCAAAACATCAGAGCACTCTCCTGTAGGATGTTATGAACATAACTAGCAAAAATAATGAAACCAAGCAGAATCACAAATAAGGACATATGCTTAACCTCTGAAAATTGTCAAAAGTCAAAGTTGATGACGATTTAATGAAAAATAATGGTGTGGAAATTAAAGGCAGCAGAGTGTGTGATGGAAGATAATCCACGTCTGTTTTAAACAGATGATGCAACAGGGCCAGGGCATTTGATGGGTGGGGGGGAGGAGGCAGTTGCCCCAAGGCCTGGAGATTCAAAAGGGCCTGGGGCTGCCGACTGCTGCCACTGCTTTTACAGGAGTGGTGGAGGCTGCAGCTCCAGGCCCTTTAAATAGCTGCTGGAGTGCCACACGCTCTGGGCAACTTGGAGGGCTGGGCGGCCAGTGTGATGTGCTCTGGGGGCCACTGAGGAATGGCTGCTGTGAGTTCTGCTGCCCCTTTTGCCCAAGGCACTGCCCCTCTGGGATCATGGGGCCCTGCCCGCTTGCCCCAGGGCCTAGCAAGTCTGTGGGCCCCCCCGGATAGTGGACACATAACCTTAGGATGAATGGAGTTAAAACCTATTGCTGAATAAGAGTGGTGCTATAAGTGGCTAAGCCCATTGCCAGTATTGGCAGAAAACCTAGCCACAAAGGGAAGCAGGAATTTCTGTGATACAGATATGGCAACTTACTATATTAAGTTTAAGTATCATTGTGGGCCAAGGATGGTACATAATTCCATGGGGAGGAGGACCACAGCTTTCTAGGAACTAAGAATACCAGAGTATGATTAGGCAAACACACTCAGGTTATAACACCTTCAGAGAGGTAATACCACTTGGATAGGCTTGTGTCTATTAGATCAGACTGGATTCTCCTGAGACCAATGGACTAAGAACAGACTTTTAGTTAAATAGCTGAATTTAACTTGAACCAGGGTCTTCATTCTGACCCAGCAAATGGACAGGAACTTCAAGGCAAGTGGGGCTGGAAAGACTTTAGCCTACTGAGGCCTCACCAGACTGATGGATGAGCACAAGTAAGCTTTTCACAGGCATATAAAAACTTGTGTTTTTTTCTTGTGGTAACTTATCATAGAATCATAGAACACTAGAACTGGAAGGGACCTTGAGAGATTACCAAATCCAATCCCCTGCCCTCATGGCAGGACAAACCACTGTCTAGATCATCTCTGTTAGATGTCTCTCCAAACTGCTCTTAAATATCTCCAGTGACGGAGATTCCACAACCTCCCTAGGCAATTTATTCCAGTGTTTAACTACCCTGACAGTTAGAAACTTTTTCCTAATGTCCAATCTAAACCTCCCTTGATGAGATTTAAGTCCATTGCTTCTTGTCCCATCATCAGAGGCCAAGGAGAACAATTTTTCTCCCTCCTCCTTGTAACACCATTTTAGATATTTGAAAACTGCTATTGTGTCCCCTCTCAGTCTTCTCTTTTCTAAATGAAACAAGCCCAGTTCTTTCAGTCTTCCCTCATAGCTCATGTTTTCTAAGACTTTAATCATTTTTGTTGCTCTTCTCTAGACCTTCTTCAATTTTTCCACATCTTTCTTGAAATGTGGTGCTCAGAACTGGACACAATATTCTAACTGAGGCCTAATCAGGGCAGAGTAGAGTGGAAGAATGACTTCTGTGTTGCTAACAACACGCCTGTTAATGCATCCCAAAATCAAGTTTGCTTTTTTTGCAATGACGTTACACTGTTGATTTATATTTAACTTGTGGTCCACTATGACCCCTAAATCCCCTTTTGCAGTACTCCTTCCTAGACAATCACCTCCCATTCTATATGTGTGAAACTGATTCTTCCTTCACAAGTGTAGGACTTTGCATTTGTCCTTATTAAAATTCATCCAATTTACCTCAGTCCATTTCTCCAGTTTGTCCAGATCATTTTGAATTATGACCCTATCCTCCAAAGTACTTACAACTCCTCCCAGTTTTGTATCATCTGCAAACTTAATAAGCGTACTCTCTATGCCAATATCTAAATTGTTGATAAAGATATTGAACAGAACCAGTCCCAGAACAGATCCCTGTGGAATCCCACTTGTTATGCCCTTTCAGCATGATTGTGAAGTATTAATAACTACTATATACCTCTCTGAGAATGGTTATCCAGATAATTATGCACCCACTTTATAATAGCCCCATCTAAGTTGTATTTGCCTAGTTTATTGATAAGAAGGTGTCATGATCATGAGAGATGGCCAGCAGCCTGGGGACCAAGGGGTTAACTATACCTAACTCAGGTAGAGTTGGCCAATAGGAATGTAGGTAGAAATTTCAAACTGGGACAAAGGAATTTTTGTTTTTTCCCTCTCCCTTTTCCCTGGGCAGTTCCCTCCAGCTACTGAAGGAGACAGACATGTCTCTCTCTCCAAGAAACAATTATTCACTCTTCTGTAAGTAGGGTAAAGTTTAGATAAATCCATTAGATTTTATTGTTTTATGGTTTGGGAAATGGGATCTGATGTCTGCGTACTTTTAAAAAAGGTTTTGGCTTCCCTTTGTAACTAAGTTCTAGGCCTATGGAGGAGTTTCTCCATGAGTATTACTTTTCCATCTAGTCATTATGCTTGCAATAGGAATATTGTGGTGATAATAACAGTTCTTTCTCTTTCCTTTTTATTAACCTGGTATTCGTTAATGGTTGTGTCCTGGTTTTTACTTTAGGGGTGAGATTTCCCAAGTGATCTCTCCCCTGATTTTCGTTTCAATAAAATGGCAGCAGAGTTTTTTATCCCCAAAATCTAGGTTGTTAAAATTTTGGGGGGAAATTTTATACCAAACCCTAGTAGATAAGGTTTTGGGGTACTTTTGCTGGCCCCCCACTTCTGAATTTATCGTGCCAGAGTGGGGAAGGAGCCATGACAGAAGGTCATGTGAGATGTATCAAATGCTTTACTAAAGTCTCCTGGTCTACTGCTTCTCCCTTATCCACAAGGCTTGATATCCTATCAGAAAGCTTGAATGCTATCAGATTGGTTTTACATCATTTGTTCTTTACAAATTCATGCTGGCTGTTACCTATCACTTTCTTATCTTCCAGATGTTCGCAGATGAATTCCTTAATTACTTGCTCCATTATCTTCCCTGGCACAGAAGTTAAACTGACTGGTCTGTACTTTCCGGGTTTGTTCTTATTCCCCTTTTTATAGATGGGCACTATATTTGCCCTTTTCCAGTCTTCTGGTATCTCTCCCAACTTCCATTACTTTTCAAAGATGATAGCTAAAGGCTTAGATTTCCCCGCTCCCCTCCGCCCCCATCAGCTCCTTGTGTATTCTAGGATGTATTTCATAAGTCCCTGGTGACTTGAAGACATCTAATTTTTCTAAGTAATTTTTGACTTGCTCTTTTTTTTAATTTTAACTTCTAAACCTACCCCATTTCCACAAGCACTCACTATGTTAGGCATCCTATCACCATCAATCTTTTTGGTGAAAACCAAAACAAATAAGTTGTTAAGCACTTCTGTCATTTCCAAGTTTTCTGCCATTTTTTCTCCCTCTTCACTGAGCAATGGGCCTACCCTGTCCTTGGCCTTCCTCTATGACTGCTAGCAGTTACATCTGGTCTTTGGAGAGGAAGCTAAGTTCAGACACTGGCCTATTTAGACAGTCCAACTTGTTGGCGATATCACAGTGCAGAAAGGAAACATGCAGCCTAGAAAAATCCCCATCAGGAGGGACAGAGATATGGGTCTGTAGCCAAGATCAGTGATGACTGAGGAGCAGGGTGCCTATATGGGTGCCCTCAAGAGACCATGGAAGGAGAATAAAGGTGAAATTACCATGCACTGTGACAGTCTGCACTCATGTGAGCACACCGCCTGAAGGGGTAAAAACAAGCTTAAATGTTAGCAAGAAAGAAGAGGTTTCAGACGAGATCTCCCTGAGACAGGATGAAAAATGGTGTCTTGCAGATTGTGCCTTGAAGCCTGATAGTGTTTACTGGTGCTGGACTTTGGAGAAAGCATGTCTCATTTGATAAATGTTCAGTTCTTTATTCCTTCGGTGTTCTGGAAGTATTTCCAGTAGTAAAAATTAGGGCTGTTGATTCATCTCAATTAAGTCATGCAATTAACTCAAAAATTAATTGATTTAAAATTAATTGCAAGAAATCAAACTGTTAAACAATAGAATACTAACTGAAATGTATCAAATAGTTTGGGGTGTGTTTCTACATTTTTAAATATATTGATTTCAAATATAACAATATATAGTGCTCAAAATATTTTTATTACAAACATACTCACTGTAAAAATTATAAAAAAATAATATTTTTCAGTTCACCACATATAGGTACTGTAGTGTGCTCACTTTATTGTGAAAGTGTAACTTACAAATGCAGACTATTTTTTTGTTACATAACCGCATTCAAAAACAAAATAATGCAGACATTTGCATGGCACTTTTGTAGCAAATGTTGCATGTTTTTTTCTGCCAGATATGTTAAATATTCATATGCCCCTTCATGGTTTGGCCACCATTCTAGTGGACATGTTTGTACGCTGATGACACTTATTAAAAATAATGCATTAATTGAATATGTGACTGAACTCCTTGAAGGAAAACTGCATGTCTTCTGCTCAGTTTTTTTGGGAATTCTGCCACATACTTCATATTATAGCAGTCTTGGATGCGGACCCAGCACATATTCATTTTAAGCAGTGTTTTCTCTAAAAATTGAAATGGGGGCAGGTATTCAAAAAATACGTGGGATAGAGGAATGTGGACCAGTAAGGGATAAGACTTTTTTATGCAGAGATGGGCAATAACATGACAATGGTTCTCCAGGATTAAACACTGGTGGCCGTCACTATATTTACCTGCATGGCCACAGGTACCAATGATCACAGTTCCCGTTGGTCACAGATTGATGTTCCCAGCCAATGTCAGCAGTGGGAAGTGGTGCAGACAAGGACACCACTTCTTGCTGCTCTCATTGGCCAAGAACAGAGATCCATGGCCAATGGGAGCTGCAGTCCCATATAGACTGCAGGTAAATATAGATGTGGGGGCCTGCCAGAAGCTAACTTGGTGGACCATATCTGGCATGCAGGCTGGTATTTGCCCTACCATGCTATTAGAGCAAAGGTGAACTGTATGGCACCATAGTTAAAACTGAAAAATGTTTCTCAGCTATTGTATTAGTTTTAACTCATGTTTTTAAATCATCACAGAAATTGAAGTTACATACACAAGCCTACTACGGAACATTCTATCTATATTCTTCCTGGTTTCTTATTGTAATTTTGTACAACTCTGTTAATGAGTTTCTCAAGTGTAGTGCATTCATTTTTGGTGGCTTCTTATTTGTCTAGGACTTCGAGTCCTTCATGATATGCTCACAATCACATAGAAGACTTTTGAAGAAGAAATGTGACTTCTTCACAAAATTCTATTGAATGAAGAAAAAGAATGCTCAGCTATTTGTAGTTATTGTGACTGAGACTAGAAAAAGATTAATTGCTGCTTGTTTCTTCCAAAAGACCATATCACAAAAATTGGGTTGAGTGATGATAAAGAAGTTGAAGTCAAATCTTCATTTGTTGATTACTCTGTGTTTAAATTCTCTGGTGTATCCTGACCACATGACAGTCTCATTGCTAGTAGTACCTCACTCCACTCAACTCTCAGAGTATGTCTACACAGCAGGCAAAAGTCAAATTAAGCTACGCAACTTGAACTACACCAATTGTGTAGCTGAAGTCAAAATAGCTTAATTTGGCTTTTGACTAACTACACAGCAGTTAGTCAAAGGAAGAACACGCTTCCTTCGACTTCCCTTCCTCCTCATAAAAAGAGGGTTATAGGAGTAAGTGGCTGACTGGAGTGTGTGAGTGTTTGTGTCTGGCAGTTATGGGCTTGTGTTTGTCTGTTTGTTTGGAGTTTTGAGTGCTGAGTTGTGTGTTTGTTTTGAAATGCCGTGCGCTCAGGCTGGCAGTTGGAAGCTGTTTGTTTGTTAACAAATTCATTAGGAGTTGAGATCTAAAACTCTCTGCTCATTGGTCGAGCTGTAGCCAGAGGGAGGAGCTATCAG
>CM057847.1:105070816-105082227 GCA_030068395.1 Apalone spinifera
CCACAGCCCTGAGCACAGCCACCCCACCTTCTGGAGCCTCCACCTCCCCCATGGTGAGGACTGGGTATGCAGGTTGCTTAGTCTGGGTAGGACACCAGAATTAATAAGGACAGCCCTGGTGAAGTGCGTGCTAAGCAGGCTGAGGGCACCAGCAGGCTGGAAATGTATTTCCCTCTGCCACTCCAGAGCTTAGTTGAGGGGCAGAGAGGCTTCCCCATTTTGACGCTGTATGAGGCTTTGGCACATACAGGGCTTGGCTTCTCCTAGCCAGGGTCCCAGGCTGGATCTTGGGCATTCCTGGGGCACTGATCCAACCAGAGGGAGGCAGTGGGGAAAGGAAGGAGTCTATAGGCCAGGTTGTTGAGCTGAGTGATCTTCCCAGGGTCTGGTTCTCTGCACAGTGCATCGTCCCACTGGGGGAGATATGGAGGAACAGCAGGGGCTCAGGGAGTGAAGGGCATATCAGGGAGAGGACAGCGAAAGGCAGAGCCATAAAGGTCTGATGGGTGGGCAGCAGAGGTGACATATAACTGGCCACTGTCTGGCACCTGCTAACATTCAGGGCCATCCTTAAGATTTATGGGGCCCTTCACAATATTGTTAACCTGGTGTTTCAATGCCCAGTGGCAGCTGATTTTATAACTGCTCAGCAAGACACTAATGACAATTTTTTAAATACAGTCCCAGCATAGTCCATCAGTCTCAAACCAGCTCCTCCCATGGAGCTGTCCATGGTGCTCCCAATCTCTCAGCCAGCCAGCCTCATGGACTGCGCACCTTGGAGCAGGGGTGAGCAATAAAACGGCAGCAGTTTGTCAGGGTAAGCCCCTGGCAGCCCGCCATCACTATATTTAACTGAACCTCCACAGGTACCGGTGATTGCAGCTCCTTTTGGCCATGGATCACTCTTCCCGGCCAATGGAAGTGGTATGGACTGGAACACCGCTTCCCATAGCTCCCGTTAGCTGGGAATGGCCATCCGTGGCCAATGGGAGCTACAATTGCCTGTACCATAAATATAGAAATGGTTAATCTGGCCCACAGGCTAGTATTTACCCACCCCTGAGTTGGAGACTGCAGAAACACTGACTGCTATCTGGTCCCTCAGCTCCTTTTATATAGCATTCCTGGCCCCTGATTGGACACTTCTCCTGTAGCCACTCTAGTTTCATTGGAGGATTTCTTTATTGTCCTTTTCTGAGGTGGGGTGGGGGAAGGCCACAAGTCTCTAGCGGAGAGCTTTGGGGCCTGTTCCACCCCATCAAACTCCTTCTCCCTCTGACAAACAGGTTGGGCATCTTCCCAAAACAAATAACAATAGTCTGTGCCCCTGTTTCCCTAGGTTCTCTGTCAAGGTCCTTACCCTGTAGCAATCTGCTTATAATAGTATCTTATCTAATAGGCTTGCCCTAGCTTCCCATGGTTCCCTTCCTCTCTGCCTGCAGAGATTTGGTAGTCTCTTTGTTACCATGGGTTTTGAATGTGTATGGTGATATAGCAGTAAATACAAAATGGAGTCACAAATGGGTTTCATTTTAGATGAGAGGCAAAGGTTAGGGTTTTCCGCCTCAGGATTCCCACCCACATTCTCGAGTGTAATCTATGCTTTACACTTGTTACTAATCTGTTCACCCCATCCTAACAGTGTGCACATGACATTCTAAGGCTATGCACACCACCCATTATGCATTTGGCACCTCAGATCTGCATACCACCCTAGGTAATCTATGTGCACATGTCATCAAAGAAGTGCACTCAGTCCTCCTCAGGTTTTCCCGCCTTAAAGGCAATAAAACCCTTTGGTTCTGAGAGGTTCGGGTTGGTGCTTCCCTTGTGGACGTACTTACCGGATCATGTGGAGTTAGCTTGTTGTCTTGTCTGTCTACCCAAGACTGTCCTGTTTGATATGAGTGTGTGAGAGGTTGATTAATTGTGTCACCATTGGGATTATGGCACATTATGGCAGTAAGTGTTTAGTTAGCTGGATATTTCCGTGGGCCACCTGCGCATGGTGTATTCCCACGTTGAGGTAATTAGGCCAGGAATAGTGGCGGCTAGACTATCATCGTTATTGCTTGGGGACTATGTGAGCATGCTGAATAGTCGCTTCCCATGATTCCTGTGCATGACTGCTACCCGAGGAGCCGAGGATCCTAAGACAGATCGGTGTCTTAAGGCCTGGTGACTGAGCTTGAGGGATCTCCTCACCGTTCCTCCATTGCGGCTTTCCATTAGCCAAAGAGTAGAGGTCGTGAGCAACAGCTGCATTATCAACTGACTGATTGTAAAGTATATTCCTATTGTTTAAGGGACTTTTCTATCTTCTTTATTTTTGGGGCTAGGGTGGTTTACCAGTTGCTTGTCATTTTCTGTGTATGTTATCTAAATGTGTTACAATATATGGTTTGGCCCTAAATTGAGAGTCTGTGTATTCTTTCAAAACTCCACCGGTGATTAGATACAGATTTCTCAGGCATATCTCAATTCTGAAACAGGGACAATATAATAACTAGATAGTCAGAGCTAGCCTAGGTTATCTCAATTAGATCAAATTAATTGTTGCTGTGTTCCCTGTGCAACATCTTAGCCCCTCTACTTTTGGTAGTTCTAATCCAGTGGTCTCCAACCTTTTTAACCACAAGATCACTTTTTCAATTTAAGAGCAATGTAAGATCTACCTCAAACCCAAACACCCTTGCCCACTTCCTTTCTGACCCCTCTGAGACCCCACCCCTGCACCACCCCTTCTCTGGGGCCTGCTCACTCCATCCCCCTTTCTCCCTGAACCTCATTCACTTTCCCCATGCTGGGGCAGGGAATTGGGGTGCAGGCTCTAGTCTTGGGCCAAAGGGGTTTAGAGTATGGGAGGGGCTCCAGGGTTGGCCCAGGATGGAGGATTGGGGTCCAAGACACAGTTCAGGGTGCAAGCTCTAGGAAGGAGTTTGGGTGCAGGGGGACTCATGTCTAGGCAGGAGGTTGAGTGCAGGAGGGGGTGCAGGGCTGGGACAGGGGTTCAGGAAACAGGCTTTGGCTGAGCACCACTTAACTAAGACTGCTTCCAGGTCATGGAGCAATGGAGTTAAGGCAGGCTTACTCCTGCCCTGGCCCTGTACCATTCCTGAAAGCAGCTGGCATGTACAGCAATGGCTCCATGTGCTGCCCCTCATCTCCAGGTACTGACCTAATATCTTCTACTGACCACGGTTCCCCATTACTGATCAATGGGAGCTGCAGGAGTGGTGTCTGCAGGAAAGGACAGCATGGGGAGACCCCCTGCTCTGTGTCTCAGGGGCTGCAAGGACATGCCAGCCACCTCCAGGAGCAGCAATTACCACAGGGATAATTACTCCAGACATGACAGGTTAGGTATTTTAGAACTCACTACTCAAAGAATTAAATGTAAGCATAAGAGAGAAATGAAAATTATGAAATGCACAGACCAGTCAAAAACCAAAAATAACCCACTTTGCAAGCAGCAAAAGAAGTAAAAACAAACAACCCACGTATGTGTTGGGTCAGGAGATGAGAGTGAAAGACAGTGTGAGAATCACACACACACACACACACACACACACACACACACACACACAGTGGGAGTGACAGGTTTGCATTGCCAAGCTCCCTCTATCCCCTTTTCTCTGTGTGGAGATAGGGTATAGAAGTTGGGGGGGAGGGACATCCTGACATAAGTGCCCCCCTTCTCCCTCCCACACACTGCACAGCAAGCAGGAGGCTCCCAGGGGGGCAGCTCCAAGACAGAGGGCAGGAGCAGCATGACAGTGGGTGGAAGGGCAGCTGAAGTGCCAGCACTTCATAGCTTCCTGGACAAACCAGTCAGGATCACCTGTCAGAGGCTCCAAGATCTACCAGAAGTTTCTGATCTACTAGTTGGTGACCACTGTCCTAATCCCAGGCTCCAATACAGTCTAGGATCCCACTGTAGCCTTCTCAGCTCCTTGGTTGGTTCCCCTTCGGGCCTGGGTCCCTGCTTTAGCCCTCTTGGCTTCCAGGTTGGTTCCCCTTTCGGTCTGGGTCCCTGCTGTAGTCCTCTCAGCTTCTGTGTGGGTTCCCCTTCCTGTCTGGGTCTACACTGTAGCCCTCTTAGCCCCCAGGTGTGTTCCCTCTTTTACCTGGGTTTCTTTTCTCTGGTTCTCTTTCAGCTTGGATTCCAGTCTTTACCACCCCCTCCTTTGGGGCAGTCACTGGCTGAACCCGGTCCTTTGACATGCCCCTCTCCTGTCTCTGGGGGCAATGCATCTTCATATGGCCCTTATGATGGCAGTGCAAGCATTTCCCATGCCTACCACTGGCTACAGCCTCCCACTTTCTGATTTTGGCTTAGCCCTTCCCTCAGGACTAGCCTGGGTCTTGCAGATTGCATTAGGGCACTCCCTTTTTATGTTCCTGGGCTCCCCACAGATCCAACATGTTCCAGGACCCCCTATTACCTACACAGAGGACACTCTTGCAATGTCCTCATTGTCTGGGTGAAGCCACCTTGCCCATCCTGGTAGGGTACTCTCTCCTTATGTGTCCCCTGTACCCAATAGAAATTTCTTGGCGTTGGAACTGGCCTCCCACCCTTGGTGCCTGGCCTCCCCTGAGGTCCATATGCTCACTCCTACAACAGCCCAAATAGTCCCTATTGCTGCTCGGCAAGGCAAGCCACATAGGATCCCCAATAAATGTCTTTCTCGCTCAGCCTCAGCTTCTCAAGTCCTATAGACCCTTTCCCAGAATACCTGTACTCCTACAGTATGCAGCATCTAAATGCACACTGACACAGCTCTTCTGAATTGCCACAGAAGAGACTACAGGCCTCAGGACAGATTTTCCATTGCCTCTCTGTACCTTGTGTAAGCATTTTATGCTGGTGGAAAATAAGTGCACAGTGGAAGTAACACATTAACATTCTGTGATAGAATTTTACATCTATTTTGTTCTCACTATATGTTGGTTGCAAGGCTGCATGTGGTGCAGGCCAATGGAGAATCTGACACCTCTTCTTGTCTCTTACATCTCATATGTGAATGAACAACTGGCCAAATTCTTATCTTGACTGATCCTGCCAAGATAACAACATTTAACAGCTAACTCAGGCCTCAAATAAATTTACTGATAAGGGAAGAATTAGAAAGTTGAGATTGTCAAGTAACCAGGCTTGGAAAAGGCATGAGGCCATTGGCTGCTAAGGTATTTATTTGCATGGCCACAAACCACAAATTAATTTGCAATGCATTACTTTGACATTCTGAACATGAAAATACTTGAAATCCACAATTCTGCCTTCAGGGTAGTTTTACTATTCCTATGAGATTGTGATGGCCGTGACAGGAAGGAGCTAGAATTGTACATTCATTAATAATGACACATCTATTTGTAGCCTTGTAGCCTTTCTTACTTTGGGATATGTGTCTTCTCACTGAGGAAGATGGAAGGTTAACTGTAGATGGCTTTATATTACAGCCAAAGGTGAGGAGCTAGAAACTGAAACATGTACATGGGATATTTGATCTGCTGTTATTCTACCACTTGTCCTGTACCCAAAGTAAACTCAAAGTCTTTCAAGGTCATTGTATAATAATGCAGGTATAGTAGATATAAATGTCCAGTGGGTTACTGAAAAGGAGAGAAAAATAATGAAATTCTGCCATGCTTCATAGGCAATGACTCCAGAAAATTAAGAATTGTACTCTGTGGCTCATGTCTGCCTGCACCTATGATTGTAACAACAACACAAATTCTGAAGAACAATTTCAGTGTATACCAATTATGATCCATGTTTGTGTGCCCCATGGTTGGTTTGTAATTGTGCAGTGCTCTGCTAAAATGCCTAAGAAGCTAGGAGCCAGGGATCTGTGGCTGAAATGTCCTATAACAAAAGTTCAAATGGATAGGTGGAAAGAAGCTCCCATGGGTATTCCCACAAATGAATGGACTTTACAGGAACAAGAGAAATGAGTGTTTAAGGGCTCCTACATTTTTGCTAAATCCAATAAAGCAGGAAAGCAGTTTTCAGGTGGGCTTATTTCAGGTGAGTAGATCATTGACAGAATTTTGGTCATTGTGAAGACTAATAACTGCCAGTCTTTTGCATTTACAGCATGATATCTCGGGAGGGGAGGTAGTTGATGACAGGGGCTACTTTTCTGCAATTACTGAGAGAACTAGACTGAAGAAACTGCTGCAGTTGCATCAAGTGATATTATTTAAAGTGTAATTACAGGAGCAGCTGGCGGTCCAGAGCAAGATGAGAGTCCCATGATGCTAAGTGGACAAGTAAAGACAAGGGGTAAAATTTTGCCTGAGTGAAGTTAGTGACACAACTCCCATTGAATTCACTACTAGGGCCAGGATTTTACTCAAAGTCCCTAACTTGGCTCGTTCCCTCTCTTTTCTCTTGGTCCAATAACCAGTGGGATGTTTCAGTGATGCTCCTAAAACTGGAGAGGGAATGAAATGCTCTAACTGGAAGGATTCCATGGCAGTTAGAACCGACAGTTAGGGCCTAACAGCAATTTTCCTGTGACTGATTGGAAGAGCCGTTCCCAAAGGCTCTTCGTGGAAGAGGGAAAAAAGCTGCCAATGTTAGGTTACAAGTTACCAAGTGTCCCAGTTTTTTGTTATCAGTTGTGTGAAAAATATGAGGGAGAGAATACATCTATTTATACATTGCAGTAGTGAGTGTGATATAGAAACTGTGTCATCAGGTATCAGGAGGTATAAACAACATGTCCATGCAGCTGAATTCTCAGTTACCCTGACATTGTACATCCTGGAAGCAACCTGCCCCGTGCCCTGAATAATGTAAAGATTAGAACGAGGTGGAAAACACTTTTCCTGTCACATAAAATGTTCATTCTAAATTTTTTTCCTGTCCCAAATTGGTATGAAAAGTCTGTCAAAACTTTTCATTTTAACTTTGACCATTTATGTTTTAAAAATGTGGTTAAAATCATTAGCTTAAATCTGCTATATATTTGAAAAAGCTTTTGTGTCTGTCTGTGTGTCCGTCTATCTGTGAGTCTCTTCAAGAACTCCTCCTAAATGGTAAGAGCTAGGACCATCAAATTTGGTATGCACCTTCCTCTTATCATAACTTAAGCAAGGGCAGGGTTTGTTTGTGCCAGAACAATGGGATGTGTGTGGAATGTGATCGTTTTTTCATTAAATAGAAAGGGAGGGGTCTGGTAGCAGGGACAATTATACTTCAGAATGATCACAGGGGCGCAGCAAACAAACATTCCCAGACAGCCATGAAGCAGCCACCAGCATGGCCCCCACCACTCCAGCCTGGCCCAGGGCAGCAACTTCCACTGTCCCAAGCAGGCCCCAAGGAGCAACACCAGTGACCAGGCAGTGCAGCCCCCACAACCCTAGGCCAGTCCCAGGGAGCAGCCACCATCCCCTCCCCTGAGCCCCCCATAGGTCCCAACCCCCTGCTTAGACTCTAGAACCCGTCACCTCCTGTCCTGAGCTCCTCCTCAACCCCAACCCTGACTCCTGAACCTCCTCACTCCAGCCCTTTGCCCTGACTCCTGCACTCCCTCCCTTAGCCCTGACTCTTACCTCCCAACCCCTTTCCCTGAGCCCCACCCCCTGCTCTGACTCCTGCAACCTCCACATCCATAGCTCCCTGTCCTGAAGGGCTTGAACAATGCCAGGTAAATCTTCTAATCTTAAAATAAAAGTAATTTTGAATAGGAAAACTAGACTTTTTTTGATAATGTGAGTAAAAAAATTTCAATAGTTTCTATTTTTTTTTTAAATTTCAAGCTGAAATATTAACCAAACCTTTTAGAAAGAAAGAGTTGGATAGAGACAAATGGCTTTATCTAAGGAAAAAACATTTTATAAAAAAATTCGTGACCAGCTTCAGTGAAGACTATCGGGGTGGCAGGGTGAGGCAGAAAAGAACTGGGACATAGCCTTTGAACTTGATTGGAGAGTGATGGAGTATTGTATCTTCCACACATCTATCAGTGCTTGTCATAAACCCTTCTGGCCACCCAGTTTCAGTGCTAACATTGCAAAGACTCTAAAATCTCTTTACCTAGAGCTAAAGTAAAGACACTGCTATGCAAATACTTGGACGTAGGCTGTAATGCTGTTCTTTACTTTACATTGGTTGTTGCCCACAGTACTTCCTTGATCAATAAAAAGGGGTTCCTTTTAAATTGTTTGATTAAAATAATCTGTTGCTAAGTATAGTATAAGTGAAGGTAACTTGTTGAAACACCAGACCTAGTATGCAATGACTATCCATATTACTCTGCATTCACAATCCTTCATGCTGTTCTCATTCTAATTTTTTTAATGTATTTGGACAACTGGTTCCTAAGGAGTCCTTGGGGAAGGAAAGGAAAGGGGTGACAGTTGCAACACATCCCTTCCTTTGTGTGGGATTGGTGCTATATGTCTTTGATAAATTTACAAGCCACAAATCTGAGAACTGCAAAAATGACAATTTGATATGTGTTTGCATACAGGTAAATGTGTACATTTTGGCTGAACTATAAAGAGCTATGACTAAGGCTATGAGTCTGCCACAGAAATCACAGAGGTCACAGATTCCAGGACTTTGTGGTGTTACCCAGGCTAAGAGAAGATCATAATCAAAATGGAGTCTGCTGGGTTCCATTTTACCTCAACAGTTTTTTCCGCCAAAACTTACAAAGTGCATCATCTCAAAAGGCTTTGCACTCCACCCCCTAGCCTGTGCACATGGCCTTATACCTGTGCACTCCTCTCCAATATGATGTGTGCGCATCCAGGTCGTGCACCTGACCCTCTTTTTGTGTGCACACCACCCTATTTCTGCACCCCTCACGCCAACCCAGTTTTCCCACCTTAGACTCTTTATAAGCCCTCTGTCGAGGAGAGCTCGGGTTGGTTCTCCTTTGTCACTTCATGATTGTGTGTCGTCGTCATCCCTGAGGAGTTCCATCCATGCATGGTGATTTGACTACGACTGCCCGGGTCCAGTCATAGTGCTGTGTTCTTCTGAGGTGTGTGGGAAGCCTCCCCTTTAAGGAAACTGGGACCAGTGCTGTGGGACTTTGGGACTGTTGTTATCCACTATGTGTCCTGCGTACAGATCGTACATCTAGCCGAAGGGCTGATGTCAGCAGATCATAAAGGTGTCAACCCACGTGGAGGTGAGGGTCCAGCTTGACGACTGCTCCGGAATCTGGACCAATCTACCTTCGAGGGATCTCCCTGCTGATCCTTCCCTACGGCTTCAAATTAGCCACAGAGTAGCAGGTCACAGGCACCCATCGCTGCCTCCAAGTTTTGTAAAGTATATTCCTTTTGTGTACGGGGACCTTTCTATCTCTCTTTTCTTCCGGGTTAGGGTGGGACAATTACAGTTGTGTTGTTGTTTGTTGCTGCGCATTCCTATTTTCAAAATATATGGTTTGGCCCTAAATTTTGTCTCTGGCCTGATTTGTGGCTCCATTCCAACGGTGATTAGATACGTACCACCAGGTCAAATCTATCTTCTATGGGGGGACAGCCTTAGGCTTTAATTAATTGCTTAGGCTCCACAGCAATTGTTTACCTAAGTCTCCCAGGTAACAGTTGCATCTCTGTAACTTCTAGGGCGGGGCTGGAGTAGTTGTCAGCCCCACAGTCACCGAACAGTTGACCAACTGTCAGCCTCTGGAAACAGTTCCTGTCCCAGGATCAGCTCCTGCCCCAGGATCAAGATCTGGCAGTGCTCGCTTACTCCACTCCCTCTCCCCTCAACCCTGATGGTATTTTTGTTTAAATTCTGGGCAGATCGCAGGCTTACATAAATTTTGATTTATTACCCATGACCTATCTATTACTTTAACTAAGATTCGTGACAGAATCTTAATGTTAGCTATGATGCTATGATTAGGTTTGTTTTACTCATTGTGTAACATAAGAAGATTGCAACCTCTTTAAAACATATTTTTAGTAGCTTAACTTATGCTTTTATCACTTCTCTGGACTCCTATCATGTCTTAATTTACAGTTGTCAAGATGCTGCTGGTTACAGATCTGAGGTTATTCAGGAAGGACCTCGGGCAATATTAGTTGAAAAAGCGGAGTATATGATACCTGTTGTCAAACTTTCATAGTCAGTGCCGATGAACCTTCGGACATGATTATTTTACAGCATATCATGGGTACAAATCCTTTGTCTTTCCTCTTTTTTCCATGTTCTGTGCTGTAGGAGCAATGACCTTTTCCATGCATGTCTAAATATTGCCTTCAAAGAGCTAGGAGCCAGAGCAGAGAGCAGTGTGGCTCCTTGAATGTAATACTCCTCCAGAGGGTATTCGCTGGCCTGATGCGCTTAGCATTTTTAAAAATAACTTAAGAATGTATTAGGTTTAGAAAGACTTTCTCAAAGTGGGTTAGACCTACTGATAGTAACATGACTAATAATGAACACCAACTGCATACACAAATATTCCCAGACAATAACTACATTAAAATGGAACTAAGACTGAGAGTTTATGCCAGTAATTTAGGGCAAACTACATTACAGGGATGTAGCTTTTGTGCTAAAACCATGTGCTGAAATGTCAGAACTTTTCACACATTAACTGTAAAGAAATCCAGTAAGTTTTAGTATGTGTCCCAGAACCCTAAATTAATGACTGACGAGTAACATCACCCCTAAAAATGATAAAGAATTACATCTAACAGTATGAGAAAAGCTAGTGTAGAAGAGAGAAGTATTTAAGAATATGTGCAAATAAAAGAAAACAAATATATGTTCTGATGTCATTTCTATATATTCCCAGTTGATCTGATTTATATATTCCTAATATTCTCTAAAAGTTTAAAATTGTTTTTAATTTGAATTTAGAGCTTGCATGTTGTGTTGACAACACTGGAAAATGTGTCAGTGTTAAGACCTGACCTTTTTGTTCCCCTCTTTGAGGATTTTTTATTTTCGGAATTCCAGCCCCCATATTAGCTTTATTAGGCTGCCATTACTCTTTCCCTTTCTCCAGATAATATCTATTCAGGTCTTTAATGATCAGCCAATTGATGGGCAGACATGTCCATCATTCCCCTGTCTCCTTAGCACAAGGAGTATAAGGCAGTATAGAGTAAATGATAGTCATAAGATATCAGACCTGCCGATAGAGGGTGCAGAGGGACAAAGGGGGCAATTGCACTGGGGGGCCTGGGTCTCCTGCTGCTACAGGCCTGCACCAGTTCTTTTAAATATCACTGCAGAGAGCCCCTGAGCTCAGATCTGCAGAGTGGTAGTGCAGGAGGGGGGTCCAGAGTTCCTTGCCTCTTTAAAGCCTGTGTTCAGGACTTCAGAGCCGCGGATTGAGGGGGAGGAGCTTCCTGTCAACCCCACTTAGGTCCACAGAGTGGCAGCAGTGGGGGAGGAGGGGAAGAGTTCTGGAGATCCTTAC
>CM057847.1:105082327-105096949 GCA_030068395.1 Apalone spinifera
TACAGGCAGAGGTAGGCAGGGATGGCTGGGAGAAAGGAGGCAAATGACGGGGGCACAGGACTGTTAGGGGCAGAGCTGAACAGGGGGGCAGAGAGGGGAAGGGGCTGAGCTGAGCACAATACTTCTGAAGGCCAGAACTGGACAGTGGGTAGCTGTGAGGCAGAAATGGGGAAAGAGCCAAGCTGGGCACAGGACTGCTGGGGGGGAGAGGCAGAGCTGTGCAGGGGGTAGTGATGGAGACAGAGGAAAAGGAGGATAGGAGGGGCACCTCCAGACAAGTAGGGGATGGGGCTGCAACCAACCAGGGAGTCCTCTGATTGCACGGTGGTGCTTGGAGTTTCTCTGGGGGAAAGGGGATTGCTTGAGGCTCCATCCGAGGAGACAATGCCTGACAGGGACATTGATGTGTTGTCCTGGGATTCCTGTTGGTGGGCCTGGGTTTGTCATGGAGTAGAATGGAGTGGGCCAGGCTGTGGGTATTTTTATGGGATGACATTGATTGTGAGGGTAGGTACAGACAGGAAGGGAACAGGCCCTGCTGCTGGATCTCTGTGAATGTGCATACAGTGGGGGTAGGTTGGGATGGGATAGGTGCAGCCCATGTTGTAGGTGTGTTTATGACTGATAATGAAAACTGTGTATGGCAGAGAACTGACATAATATTGTCATCCAGAGTCCCTCAATGCTGCTCTTAGTTCACAGGCCCTGGAAGACTTTAAGGCCAAGTTCAGTCCCACGAGAGTGGGAACAAAAGGAGAAATTGCCCAGGGGCCTTGGGAGATTTAAAGGTGCCCAGGGTCCTCTGTCTAGAGCTGCAGTAGCAGCTGCTGTGAGACGCAGGCCCTTTTACATTGCCTAGGTGGACTTCAGGACTCGTAGGCATACGTTCTCAAGTCCCAGTGCCTGCTGCGTGCTGCAGAATGGCTGTGCATATTTGGTTGTGCACCCTGCTGGACAGTGCCAAGGCAGGAGGGGCCATGGGCGGCCAGAGGGCGAGTTGAAACAGCAGCCCCCAGCTGCACTGGGAAGACAGAGCTGGGGGAGGAGCCAGCCTGGCTATGGCAGCAATCACTGCAGCTTTGTAACCATGAGAGTGAGCAGGGAGGGAAGAGGTAGGTTGGGAATGGGGAGAGCTGGACTCAGAAGAAAAGGATGGAGCTGAGCTCTGGGGCTGAGCCAGGCATGGGGCTGTTGGGAGTGAGGGCCAAGGGGGGCAGAGGAACTAGGCTGAGAAAGTCCAGCACCTCCCAGCCAGAGAAGGGAAAAGAGCACAGGAGTGGGGCCAGAGATAGGCAGCTATGTCTAGGACAAAGCACCCAAGGGCAGAAAGGGGGTCACAGACCGCTCGGGGCAGAGCGGGGCTGGGGTGAATCAGAGAGGAGAAAGGGCCGAGCTAAGCACAAGACTGCTGGAGGACAGAGAGGGGAAGGAGGGTGGGAGGAGCACCTCCAGGCAGGTGGGGGTTGGGACTGTGACCAACCAGGGAGTCCTCAGATTAAGGGGTGGTGGTCAGGATTTCTCTGGGTGGGGAAAGTTTGTGGCTTCATCCAAGGGAAGAGGACAGGGGGACTCAATTTATTGTACTGTCCTTGGGCCTGGAATTCCTGTCAGCAGGCCTGTAAGACATAAGGATAGAGATAATTCATAAAATCAAACTGGAATTCATGAGTTATTCATAGACAAATCGTATCTCGTCCTCCTTCAAAAATAGTGGAGTCGGGGTAACTCTCAAGGAGCACAGAGGAGTTCTTACAATCCCTCTATGAGATTACTGCTTACTGATTTCAAGCTTCACATGTTCATTCAGCAAACAGTCCCAACAATAATACCAGTATAGTTTCATCAAAACATAGTAAGTCCGTTTTCATTTACATTATATACATCTCATTCCTTTTTATCCCACAGGAGTGGCCCATGGGGCAGAGGTCATGGGGGCGCTCATATGCTCATGTCACTCCAATTCTTCTAATTGGTTGAGACAGCCACTAGTGAGTTGTCCCATGGAAGAATGAGTTTTAGCACCACAATCTCTTGTAGATGGGTGATCTTTGTCCCCCGGGGAAGTAGATTCTCTCCATTTTTTCCCAGAGCCAACTTCCCTGCTTCTTCCCACCTGCTGAGGAGGTGTAAACCGCACTTCCATTCCTGGCCCTGTCAGCTTCATTTTATGTATGCAGTGTTGTTTTAGTGGTGTCAGTTTTAATGCAACATGGTGGATGAGGTAATGTCTTTTATTGGACCAACTTCTGCTGGTAAGAAAAAACAAGCTTTCGAGCCAAAAAGAGCTCTTCAGGGAAATTTAATCAGAGTGTCACAGCTAAATGCAAGGTGGAACAGATTGCTTAGCATAATTAGTTCACACACATTAAAAGGGCCACTAGTAGTTACTGGGGGGAAAAGGAGGAAGAGAGGAGAAAACAATAGGAGATTGCTTGCCACTAATACATTGTTCTAATTTGCCATAAATCTAGAGTCTCTATTTAGTCCACGATTTTCAGTTAGCAATGTTATTCCAGGATTATTTTTTGAAAGTATTGTGCATGTTTCCTTTGAGAGTTGAGGATTGATTGTTTGATATAGACCATGTGTACACTATAGAATTAAGTCATCTTAAGTTACATCAATGATCATAATCTACTCTAAATACACTGCTTTGCACACGTTCATGCAATGCTCTCTGTGTCAATGGAGTGTGCCCACAGTTATTCTAGTGCTGACAGAGAGCAGTGGGGTAGCTACAGGGCGTCCCCACTATATGTCACCCCAGTATACGTTGGTTCTGCACTAACATTGTTGACACTTGTAGGAACTATTGCATTATAAGTCCTCCCATTCCCCACTCTTACATCGTGGGGAAAAAAAAGACCAATTCACGCAAATGGAAGTCGACCACGGGAAAAAAATTCCCCGCTTTACATCATTTCTCTATACATCCACATTTTTTGGAATGTATCTTGGACATTTAGCAGGGCACGGTGTATCTCATTGTAAATCGCTCTCCCACTAGCAGTTCTGAAAATAGATTACAGTGGGTAGTGCATAATGATAGGATCACTGTCCCATGGTGCAGTTTTCTCCATCCCATAATTCCAAGGGCTTCCAACTACATTTTGTGCCATTGGTCAACTGCCCTTGTAAACTTTGCACCTGCCATCTCTGCCTGAAAGCATGCATCCTGCATTGCTTACCAGTCTAGTGATAAGCGTTATGAATACAACATGACTGATCCTGCAGTATTTCATGAGCTGTTAATCTGAACAGGAATCTGTAGTGCCTACCCTGCTGTTTGCCATGGAAAGAAACAAGTCAAAATTGAAGTTGGCATTTAAGGAGCAGTTGCACACAGTGGACTGTCATTATTTGGATTGGGAAATAAGTACTGAGTGGTGGGCTCAGATTGTGATGCAGGTATGGAACGACAAGCAGTGGCTGCAGAACCTTCATAGGCAAAGCCACCTTTCTTGAACACAGTTTGGGGCTTTCTCTTGCCCTGTAGCATGAGGACATGATAATGAGAGCTGCCCTAATGGTGGAAAAACATGTAGTGATTGCTGTGCAGAAGATGACCACTCCAGACTGCTACCAGTAAGTCACTCATCAGTGTGAAACTGGGAAGCCCACTAGGAGTGGGGATGGTGATGTAAGGCTATGTCTAAACTACATCCCTCTGTCGAAACAGGGATGTAAATTAGGCAGATCGAAAGTGCAAATGAAGCGGGTATTTAAATACCCCACACTTCATTTGCATAATGGTGTCCGAGCACTTTTTTGAAAAAGGGCTTTTTGAAAGTGAAAGTGCCATCTAGACATGGTTCTTTCGAGAAGAAAAAAACCCTTTTTCGGAAGATCCCGTCTTCCTCATTTTTTGAGGAGTACGGGATCTTTCAAAAAAGGGTTTCTTTTCCAAAAGAACCATGTCTAGATGGCACTTTCACTTTCGAAAAGCCCTTTTTCGAAAAAGCCATTATGCAAATGAAGAATGGAATATTTAAATCTCCGCTTCATTTGCACTTTCGATCTGCCTAATTTATATCTCTCTTTTCAAAAGAGGGATGTAGTTTAGACATGCCCTACACAGCAGGGTTTAACTCAAAATAAATTACACAAATTGAGCTCATCAGTTGCATACCTTATTTCGAAATAGCCTTCCTTCCCCTCCTCAAACTTCCCCTTACACATTCCCAACCCCTTGCAGTGCTGCTTGCATTCCATCCCTAGGGCTACGTTGACACTAGGAGTTTTCTTGGCACAAAAAAAAATGCTAATGAGGGACTCATTTGCATGAGCCACAATCTCATTTGCATATTTTCTGAGGATGAGCTGGATTGGATTGGGCTTATAAGGGCAGGAAGCTGATAGAGGAGAGGGCTGTAGTCTCCAGTTACACCCTAGGAAATGGGAGATTAGTTTGGCACTATAAAGGAAAGTAGCATTCCCTGGAAGGAGAGAGTTTGCAGCTGGCAAACTCAAGATGGAGAGAGAGCAAGAAGATGTGGAAAGGCTCAGGGAAAAAAGCAATCTGGAACAGACTTTGGCTGATGCCTAGAAGGTTTCTGTGCTGGAACTGAGACTAGAGAATGGGCTAGGTTCTCCTACCAACCAGTGGGGAAGTGGCACAGACATGGCAGAGGAGAGAAGACTCCCCAAAAGACTTTGGCACCCTAGAAGAGGTAAGCTCATATGGTGACCTGGTCCAATGGCCAAGTTATAAAGAAAGAGCAACTAGAGTTGCAGACACAGAGAAAAATGCAGTAGAGCAAGCAACAGAAGGGGGCCCTGGAGCTAGTCCCCAGAGTGGCCAGGAAGAGGCGACCACTAGCACTGAATGAACCCCAGGACGTAGTGTGCAGGAAAACTGTTCTCCAAGTATTTTACATGTATGAGGTAAAGCAGGGTGGACTTTTATACTGAGTGAGAACATGAGACCAGAAAAAGGGGAACAACTATTCAAAAAATACACAAAGTTCTTCTTATCCTGTGGCATTTCTCCTTTGCTTTTTGTGATTTCCTTGATATCACAGCGATGGCTATGGCTTAAAAAAAATCAACTTTTCTTTTGGAAAAAACAAAATACCCTCAGTATTTAAACCATTTTATAGAAAAATGATACATTTTTGATAATTCTTTCCATAGATTATTTATGCCTCCAGTGGGTCAGAATTTGTACACAAACATCTGTACATCCAGCTGTAATCATAGATTGCTCCTTTTAGTTCATAGAAAATATCTGTATTAACTTGTATGTTTTTGAGACACACACACACAGAAATCTCAGCATCAGAGATTAAGCTCAACATCAGGAACTAGTTCTTTACTTTAAAATAGGGCACAGTGGGTTTATTCAGTAATGATGTTCTATCAGGTTTGTTAGGATCAGGGTATTAAAGCATGAAGGACAGAAATGTTTAAGCTTCATGGTTATTTTTAAAAATCTTACAGCATGCTTATAAATAGTGACGTGTAATTTCATAAAAATGGTAACACTGGCATACATAAGCAAAGAGCTATGGTAGTTAGGAAAAGCTATAGGTTAGTAAATAAAAATGAAATACATTGAAATTGTCTTTAAGATCTGAGATATCTTATTGGTATTTTAAAAATAGTTGCATTATTGAAACATTTAACAAAAATAAGAATTAAGGCACCCTTCTGTGAACATACATGCCTGCACACAAATTGAAAGTATATCATGGCTGCTAGCTAACAAATTAAGCAGAGCAGAGGAGACCTGCAAATAGAAGTCAAATTTCTCACAAAAATGTACCTTCAGAAAAAATTAGCTGACTTTCTATTATCTTCATGGTTGTCAGGAGACATAATTACAAGACTCACGTAGTCTGGTAAATACTTTTTGCCTCAAAAGACTCAGCAGTTGAGCTTTAGACTAATGGTCTACAAACAAAGTAAGCAGTGATTGCAGAAACCCTTCTCTTTATTCAAAACTATAATAAGATAAATAAGGGTTCAACAGTATTTATGGAAGTGTTAATACAGATACATCCAAAATGCTTCCCCACCTTGTAATCCTCAATATAATGATTCTGTATTTTAAGAAACATGAACACCAAGCATAAGGTTCACCTCGACAAGCACAATGTTAAACAAACATGCACTAGAACAAAGTGACTATGGTGGATAGCCCCATCCCTTGTCATGTTGGTTTTATTTCAGAGAGAGCAAAACTAAAAATCATGATATCCTTTATACACACACCCAAGCATCTCTGCAAATCACATATAGGCAAGTATATGTACAATATATCCACACCTTCAAAACACATTAACGCTGGTGGTTTTCAGTTATTTTATAGAAAACATCCACATGCACACAGAGCACCCTTGCACAAAATACATACACAGCAAACATAAGGCTGTACAGACACTGAATACATAGCTACAAAATATGTATCCCTGTGATAGTATATTAACTCCACAGAGGTGAACAAAGGTTTAAATATGAGTCTGAGGCTACATCTACACTGCAGGTATTTGTCGGCAGAGAGTATGCTAATGGCATGGCTGCAGCTGACCTTGGTCAGCTAATTTGGGCTCATGGGGCTTGGATTGTTGCAGTGTAGATATTTGGATTTAGGCTGGAGTTCATACTTGAGACAGCATAAGATTGGTGAGTCTCAAAGCTCAGGCTTCAGCTGGAGCCTAGATATCTACACTGCTATTTTCAGCCCCATGAACCTGAGTCAGCTGACCTGAGACTCTAAGGCTATGTCTAGACTATAAAGATAAATCAGAAAAATTTATTGATTTACTTCCGAAAGAGGCTTTTCCAACATTTGGCCCATCCACACGGGGCCAAATTTTGGAAAAAAAACCTTCTTTCAGAACATCCCTTTTTCCTCGTAAAACAAGGTTTACAAGGATGCCGACAAAATGTGTCCACTTTTCTGACATTTTTTTAAGAAAAGCAGACACGTTCCTGGGATGCGGCAGAGCTTTTCCGGGATACCGGAAAAGCTCTGCATTGTAATGTACACTAAGACTCGGTGCCATAAGGGTTTTTTTATTGCAGTATAGACATACCCTGGGACCTCACTTTGCTTTACCTGGAGCGTATGTCAGGCTTCATGTGTTATTAGACCCAGCTGAGCAGGAATAGGGTTTTCATAAAAGAAGAAGGTGAAAGCTGAAGGAGATAGGTGTGATGGACGGGGATTTAAGATAGAGAAACCTAAGAGACAAGGATTCTCCATCCCCCATTCCCCTCCTCCCCCTGGCTCTCAGAAGACAGACTATAGAATGACACAGATATGGAATTAATCCCTGAAAAGGGGTAAAAGGCATAAAGAGGCAGTCTTGAATGGCTAGCATTCCAACAGGGAAAGAAGCTGTGTAGATCTGAGCTGTAATCAACTACCCCTCTCCCCATTAAATCAGTCTTGTGTAAAACTTGGAGAGTTCGTCACTAAAATTGGGAAGGGCGGATGTTCCGTGGCTGATAAAGCACCCCTTCGCCCACCTCAGGAATGTCTCTCTGATGAGTTCAGTCACAGAGATCCCTTGAGACTGTCACATGATGTGCTTAAAATACCACTGAGCCTCCCTGCTTGTCCTCTGGGGCATACCACCATGCTGTCTTGCTGAGCCAGAATCTCTGGTCTCCCCCAGTGATAGTTGTAATATAACAAGTGGTTTGGTGGCACTGCTGAGAAGGTCAAATTAGGGCACATTGATCAGAACCATGGTTACTTACATCCCAAGAATGGGGTCCTCCTTGTAGGTACCCAACCAATCACACAGAGCACTTCAGCTGCCACTCTTGCCAGCAAGAAGTCTCACAAGCAACTCCCTTAGACACCTCTATGTCCTGTAACTTTACCTCTTTCATAACCAGCACCACACCTTACACAGGTAAGAGGTTATAAAATCAATCTCACCAACTCTGAACAGGATCTCCCAGTCTCAAAGGACCAACCGCAGTCCCAGGTCAATTTATACCTCAGATCTTACCCAAAATAACATGCTGTGCCAGTCCTTTAGAATCTAAAATCTAAAGGATTATTAATAAAAGAAAGAAAAGGTTGAGAGTAGGATTGTTAAAGCAAATTCATTGCATACATCAATCACCTAGTTCTTGATGCAGGCTCTTAGCAGAGATGTAATGAACTGCCAGCTTAAAAGTCTCTGGTGTACATTCTATGTTAGGATGGGGCCACAAATCCATCTGGGCCCTCTGCCCTTGGTGCAAAGGTGCTTCTGGAGCAAAGCCAAGATGGAGGCACCCTCATGATACTTATAACCTTGCCCATGTGGAGGGAAATCCATTGTTCTCCTGGGTGCTGATGCCTCTCAAAATGGAGCTGATCAAATAGGCCACAAACCAGTTTATGTCCTTTTTATGCAAGGAGCCATGGAGTATCAAGGTGTGTTCTCCTCAGGCCAGGGGTCATTATGTGCTCCTCAGGTGTCAATTTGCAACCCTTAAGAACCATTGTCCATGCAGCATTGAGCAACCGCCATAGAAAACATTTGAAAATATAAATACAAAGCCCATGTTCATAACTTTACACACACAGATCATACAAGTACATGAGTAGCCTAGGCAGAAGTAGCATAGCATACGCTTTCATTTGACACCTCACATGCCCAACCTTACACAGAATTTGGGGCAAACACACACCCATGTGTGCAACAGTGGTCTGACAATGGCACACAAAGTTGTGACCACAGCCCACAGCAGAGTAACAGAGACACTGACAGCAACACAGCTCTGGGACCTCTCAGTCAAAAGGACTTGACACAGCCCCCAAGTACACAACTCCAAGGGGACCAGAACCCCAGATAAATCCATCGTACTCTGTTTATTTAGAGTAAGTTTATATTGAGCAAGCTCATAACTCATTTGTCCCTTTTATCAGTAAAAGACAGCTGTTGCCTCCCTCCCCAGTAACAATTTACACTCGGTTTATTAATAAACAAAAGTGATTTTATTAAGCATAAAAAGTAGGATTTAAGTGGTTGCAAGTGATAGCAGAGAGCTCAAAATAAATCACTAAGCAAAATAAGATAAAACACACCAGCTAAGCCTAATACTTTAGAACAAGTTGTTAAAATCACAATTTCTCACCCTGGTTCTTATTTCAGGTAAAGTCCTTGTCAGGCCAGAGATGTCCTTTCTGAGCTGAGTCCAGTATTTCTCTTCCATCCCTATTGTGACAGTCCTTTTGTTTTCACATATTTTCATGTATCCTATCGGGAGGTAGTCTGTAATATCAGTTGAAGACCCCCAATGTTTACTTCCCCTGATTTATATAAACTTTCCCTAGGGCACAAAGGCTTTTTTAGATTCCCTTACACCTCTGTGGAAAAGCACAAAATTCAAGACAGATTCCAGCATCGGGTGACATGGACACATCTCTTCATAACATTCTACAAGAAGATAGTTCTCACCCACTCAACTGTCTTTTGGTAATGAGCTATTAGCTCTCTGTCTGGCTTCATCATTGTTGTTCCTGATGAACTAGAAATAGGCTTTTCCAATCATGAACACATTGATAATAAATCTACAGTCAATATTCCTAATATCAGGTACAGAAATACAGAGCTGTCCTTACGCTTATGCAGAATATGCAGTTGTGTAGGGCACCCAAATATTTGGGGGCCCATCCGGTTCTGTGGAATCCTGAGCAGGTACTTAAATTGACCAGATTTCTTCCTGAGTTCTGTGGGTAAAGATGGGTGCTACAATCTGCCTAGCCATGAGAATGGGCTAATTCTTATTAATATGTATGAATATGACAGCCAATAGAGTAAGCATCCCCCCAGTATTATGTGGGTTAGGAAATTGTTAGAACATTGGAAAGTTGAACAAATATTGTCGGACTCTTTAAAAGAGGCATGTTCAGTATTTAGTGTTAGGTGGTTTTTCCTTGGATTTTTCTTTCTTAATTTCTAGCTTCTCCAAAGTTTTTTATCCTTTATTTGAGCATAGAGGAACCTGAACCATGAGATACTTTTGACAAGCCAGAGCCAAGGCTTGTCCTTTGTCTCTTTTGACCAGGTTCTCGAGGAAAAGTGTGAGCACAGTAATCTAGGTTGCCGTTATAAAAGTTACCCCATGTGATGGGGTGTGGTCACAGAAGACCCCCTTGATATTGTTCCCCAGAAGGCCACTATGCAGGGGGTGGTGGTGCGAAGGGTGCACCCCCCCATGGTCCTCGAAAGAAGCGTAAGGCTGGGGCAGTGAGTTGCCCTCGCCTCCGTCCTGCCATGCTCCAGCCAGCCATGGAAAGGCAGAAGCAGCATGTTGCCCCAACCTCCCTTCCCTGTTCTCTGGCTGGCCAGGAGAAGGCAGGGGCGGCACTTTGCCCTATCTTCCCGCCCCCAGAAGGAGGCTGGGGGTGGGCTGGGCTATGGGAGCAGGGCAGCCACCAGCCCCTCCCATGGCTCACACCCCCCCACCGAAATTCCTGAGTACAGGCCTGCCCCGTGTGCTGATCATGCCACTGATGCCTGCTTTTTTGCTCTCTGGGGCTCCCCACCACTTTGTTCTTCTGGGTGAGATCCTCTGCTCCCCCCCAGATAAGGCATAGAATTGGAGTTACCACCTCTGTACAGAGCAATGCAGACACTGGACACTTCAGCTCTGGGAAGACACAGTTCTAGGGCACAGCACCCATGAAACCAACCCTAAGTAGGACAAAAAACTCAAATTCATTCATTTTTCTCTGTGTAAAAGTTTTAAACTGCGAAAGCTTATCAGGTAAGCTCCTTTTATCAATGAAAGCGAGAGATGCACAGTGGTTACTCCTCCGAGGTACCAATCATTTACATTGGGCCCGATAATAAACAAAAATGTATTTTATTATATATTAAAGTAGGATTTAAATGGTTGCAAGTAAAAACAGACTGATCAAAGTATATTACTAAATTAAAATGAATAAAAAATAAACGCTAGTTCTAATGCACTAAGAAACTTGTCACATGCAATTTTTTACCCAACATAGCTGATCTTAATTCAGATCTTAATTTCAATCAGAGTCAAAATCTTTTACTCTGACTTGGATTTCCAGCCCTTCAAAGTTCTTTGTTTCCTCTTACAGCATGCTTGGCAGTTTCAAAAGACAGCTGGAGACAAAGGACAGATAAGCTATGCATTGCTTAAATAGACTTTCCCCCAGGGCTGGAATCCCTCCGTTCCATGTAAAATTACCAGGTTCAAAATGGATTTCAGTACCAGTTGGTATGAGCACAAGTCTTATCTTGATAAATCACCATCTGGGCCTGCAGGACAAACAAAGCTGTTTACAATTTGTTGAGTGAGTCACCAAGCCATTAGGCTTCAGGGTCACCAGTAATGGCTTTCATTTGCACATTAAAACAGATTCACACTTCATATTTCTAACTTCACATACAATAATGGTACATGAATAGAAATAGGATATACACAGTCAGCAGATTATAACATTAAAATTGATAGTTTACATGAAATATTTTGTTTAAAGCATCTTATGTATATTCATATTCTTGAAGCCTGAGGGTGGGGCTATCACACCCCATATCTTTAGATCAGTACTATTTCCTATTAATTCTGGGTTTGGAACTTTGACAACTTTTCCATTTAGGTTAATAAATGTCTCCAAGGCTGTATTTTGATCTCATCATGAATGTCCTTGCATCTTGAGGGTCCTAGCAAGACTCTGTGTAGCCTGATTTTGAGGCAAGCATGTTATCTTCTGGTCAGATCAACTGGTGAGTTTTATAATCCACATTATGTAAACACTATTAATCTCCTAAAATCAGGCAATAGGCATAATTTGAAAACTCATAATCTGGATATTACTAGCCTGTTGAAATTCATATAACAAAACCGTATGTAAAATTGAAATTTGCTATATAATTGTTACTGAAATGTTGTAGTTCTGAGTAACACTCACAAAAAATAATTTTTTTGGATACAATGACATACTAGCATGCCAGAAAGGTGCTTAAGAGCTATTTCCTGCTTAACTGGCCATTCACCAGTAGCTGCATGTCTGCGCTAGGAAATAACGTATTTTGAAATAATAACTCCAGAAATAATATTTCAAAATAGTATGTCCACGCTACAAGGAAGCCTCAAAATTAGTCTGAGGCAGACACCCTTCATGTGGATGTGCTACCTCGACTTAGAGTCCCAGGAAACACTGAGGAGTAATTACTTTGAATGACTCTGGGGAGTAGTTATTTCAAAATACCAGCAGTGAAACGTCCACACTACCACTATTTTGAAATAACTGTTTTGAACTAAGTGTTATTCCTCATGGAAAGCAGCAGTTATTTCAAAATAATGGGCTTGGTAGTGTGGACACTCCACTTGTTATTTTGAAATAACTCCATAATGTACCCCAGGGTTAGGAGAGAAGGTATAAATAAGAAATGTATATCTCATCCCAGAGATGGTTCGAATCTTGCATATGTTCAGGACTGTTTTGTCTACACTCTGGTGGGGGTGTGCATTCATGTGTGTCTGTATGCAAACAGCGAAGAGTATATACAAATAAGTGACTCTGATCTCAGTACCACCCCTTTTTTCCTCCCATCTCTGTGCTCATTGCATCAATACATATGTAAAGGACCATGCTTTACCACGAGGTTGCTTACCCCCACCACCCTATTTATTACGACACTCCTTGTGTCCTTAATCCCGGCACCATCTTGCACTTTGAGCAGAAAATCCCAAGCTCCCCGCGCTTCCCCGAGAACTATGGTTCCTTTATGTCCCGTATGCCCAGTTATGGGGCTTGCTTCGCTCTGGAGGATGGAGTAGGGGGGTTCGGGCCCTCCCTCTCTCCGAACCCCGGCCCAGGGCCCTAAGGCAGGGATCACCTATCCCTGCTCAGCAGTTGGGGTATTGCCCCTAAATCCACCCGTTCACGGGCTCCACAACCCTGCCCTCGGCCGCTTCCTACTCCGTCTCTAGGGGTAGGTCCATTCCAGCTCCTCCACTCACCATCTGCCGGTCCCTCCATCCCTCGGTCTCCTCCTCTTCCTGGGCTGGGGAGACGTCTTTTTAAATCCCTCACCACCGGGTCCCCTGGCATCATTGCCCCTGCGACTCCCGGTCACTCCCTGGTGACGTCATCTACCCGCGCCTCCGAGTCGTCCCGCATGATGTCACCGCTGGCCACACTAGCCACACCTCCTGGGGTGTTCCCTGCCGGCGCGTTGTGCCCCCTGCGGTCCTCGGGGCTGGTCCGGGGTTCCGCACGCCTCCTGCCCCGATCCTCCCGAGTGCGGACATATTTGAAGAACACTGAACTGGGGAAGGGTTACTGGCTGAAAGAAAATACAGTCTGTGAAATGTTACAGTTAATGGTGAGAGAGACATTTTGCTTTTAAATTTATTAAGGTGTGAGCTTGTGGTTTTATCTGTTTTATTTCGTTCATAACCAATTCTAATTTGCAGCCCATAGGGCTTGCCTGGTTGTTTGCCTATAGATTTTTTTCTCATGGGTTTCTTATTTTATGTTTGATTATTTGTTTGTCTGTCTATCTGTCCACTGGTTCAAGAGCTCCTCTTAAACGATCAGAGATAGGACCAACAAATTTGGTACACAGCTTCCTCTTATCATAATTTAAAGCAAAATAAGGGTTTGGTTGTGCGAGGAAAATGGGATGTGCCTGTTAAGGGATTGTTTCACATAAAACCATACAGAAAAGAAACAGAATTACCAGGGGGCATGCCCCACTGATTGCCCCAACCCCGAGGCTCCCATCCTTCAGTCACCCTTTAAGGAGGGTAAGGGGGCTGCAGCTCTCCCCCCAATTCATATGGGGACATAGCTGCTATTCCTCTGTATCACGGAGTCAGGGGAAAGTGCACAATTTTCTGCATTCTTCACTCTGGCTGGGGAGTAGGGGGAAGATGAATCTGGACTTGCCCCAGCCAGGTAACATGCATCCTTCTCTCAGCTGCAGCAGCTGGATAATATCCACTCCTCCCTCAGCTGCAGCTGGATAATATGGACCCCTCCCTCAGCTGCAGCAGCCATGGGAGAGGTACTTCTCATCCGGATCCACGCTGCTGTGGTGAGAGAGGGCTGGGGTTGTCCTCTCTCCCTGGGGCAGCCTGCAAATTGAACCACTCATTCCCATCCCAGAGCATGTACATTTTTATTTCTCCAAAACCAAAAATTAATCGAGTTAAGGACCAAAGCAATGCTGGGAAAATTTTCTAGTAGGATAATATTGGGAGTATTTTTGGCTTTAACACAAGGGACCTGCAGGCTACATATTGTACGTTGAACTAAGGCAAAGTTAGTGTGTGTGTTTGGGACTCTTCACCTAGAGGTAGGTGGTGATGGACTAAAGCACAAGGATCATATATGGTTGTGACCATATAGCTAAATAGATAATGTGTTGAAGCAGAACAGAAGGAGCCACCTAAGTCAATACCCTGTTTAAACTTAACAGATATACCACAGCTTGGAAAGAACTCAAATAAGTTAGAACAAAAATAAATGTCATCAATATATACAAAACATAGCAGCCTATGGAGTGAGTACACTCCATCATTTTGGTGGGTGAGGAAATCAAATTTGGACATAGAAGGAGGGCTTAAGTGTGCAAGCTCTATAAGGGTATGTCTACACTACAAAGTTAATTCGAACTAACAGCCGTTAGTTCG
>CM057847.1:105116745-105130539 GCA_030068395.1 Apalone spinifera
TGATTGAGCAACAAAATGGCAAATGAAATTTAATATGGATAAGTGTAAAGTAATACATATTGGCAAAAATAACCCCAACTATACATACAACATGATGGGGGGCTAATTTAGCTACAATTAATCAGGAAAGAGATCTTGGAGTTATCATGGATAGTTCTCTGAAAACGTCCACGTGGTGTGCAGCAGCAGTCACAAAAGCCAATAGGATGCTAGGAATTATTTAAAAAGGGATAGAAAATAAGACGAATATCTTACTGCCCCTATATAAAACTATAGTACGCCCACATCTTGAATATTGTGTACTGATGTGGTCTCCTCACCTCAAAAGAGATATTTTGGCATTAGAAAAGTTTCAGAAAAGAGCAACTAAAATGATTAGGGGTTTGGAACGGGTCCCATATGAGGAGAGGCTGAAGAGACTGGGACTTTTCAGTTTAGAAAAGAGGAGACTTAGGGAGGGATACGATCGAGATCTATAAAATCATGAGTGGTTTGGAGAGGGTGAATAAAGACAAGTTTATTTACTTGTTCCCATAATACAAGAACTAGAGAACACCAAACTAAATTAATGGGTAGCAAGTTTAAAACTAATAAGCGAAAGTTCTTCTTCACATAGCAACCTGTGGAACTCCTTGCCAGAGGAGGCTGTGAAGACTAGGACTATAACAGAGTTTTAAAAAGAGCTAGATAAATTAATGGAGGTTAGGTCCATAAAAGGCTATTAGCCAGGAGGTAAGGAATGGTGCTCCTGGCCTCTGTTTGTCAAAGGCTGGAGAAGAATAGAAGGAGACAAATTGCTTGATCATTGTCTTAAGTCCACTCCCTCTGGGGCACCTGTTATGGCCACTCTTGGCAGACAGAATACTGGGCTAGATGGACCTTTGGTCTGACCCAGTACAGCCGTTCTTATGTTCTTACGGGTACCTTAAGACCTCACTCTTGCTTGAGCCATGAACTGACAGACTGCCCAGCTTCTGTCAGGGAGCAGGTGGAATGGGCAAGAATCTAAGGCAGCTGAACCCTACTCCTTGGGGATGAGAAGCCTCCAGTGATTTTCTGCTCCTGCAGGGAATGGGGGAGGAGGGAGAAACCAGGCTCTTGGTAGGAACCTGAGAGATTCGGCTTTCAGCTCCCCACATTGCCCTCTTAGGTTGGTGAATGTCTTCTTGGTGAGGACATACACTACCTACCCAAAAAGGGTAGTGTGCATATGAACCACTGCCGTCATTATCCATGGTGACTGTAAGCTGACCTAATACAGATCAACTTAGGTTTGTAGTGTAGACATACCCTATGACGGGAGAGATGATAGCTGTTTACTTCACCTTGAATCGTCCTTTGGGTATGTGTTAATTATTTAGCCTAAATGATCAGTTCAATCTTGTAACTGTGCCATTGTGAGTACATATAAAGCTTGTCTCTTTCACAAAAGTTTGTCCAATAGACATTACCTCATTCACATTGCATCTCTTATCTATACACATTTAAATAATCTATAGCTTAACATACATTTATTCATATTATTTTTACAATTTTTATAAAATGAAGTATATTACATTTAATATTTATTATTACTTTTTTACAAGTGATTTGTGACTGGCGGGGAAGTAATAGTTTGTTTGAAAGTGTAACCACTAAAATTCCTAGCTGCTACACACACTGCAGGCTCTGCAGTATAAAACCACAGTGAAGCCGCCCCCTAGGGACCAGGGTCTGCAAGGGCAGCTGCCAGCCTTGCTACCAGGGGGAAGGCTTCGCAGCAGGCTCTGCAGTTGGCTCCCCAGGAGCCAGTGTGTAATCTACAGTGGGAAAGGTGGGCTGGACCTGCCATGGACAGGGTCTGCTCTGGGAGGCCCCACAGGGCTGGAGCAGTCCTCCTGCCCAGAGAGGGCGTGAGTTGCTCCAGTTCCTATTGGTTAACCAGAACCCGTAAGCCTCACCCATTACGGTTAACTGGTTAACCATTTTATATCCCTAGTGTCAAGCTCCATTTAGAGCAGGGGTGGGCAAAAGGGCCTTCGTGGGCTGGATCCGGCCCACCAACCGGGTGGATCCACCCCCCAGCAGCACTGCTTGCGTCCCTGCCCCTAGGCCAATTAGGGCCTGGGGCCGGGAGAGCACCCAAAGCCTTCAGCGCTCTGCCCCTTCCCGGCGAGGAGCCCGCACCACAGCAGGGCAGGGGTACGTCAGGAGAAGGCTTTACGTGCTCCCCTGCCTCCAGACCTTAATTGGACTGGGGGTGGGGGAGTGCACGAAGCCTCTTCCCGACCTGCCAGGAGCATGTGTCACTTTGAAGCGCCACGCGCTGCTCGCAGAGCTGGAGGGGGGGGGGGGGGGGGGGGGGGGGGGGGGGGGGGAGGAGAACGGAGGAGGCTTCATGTGCTCCTCCGTTCCCAGGCTAATCAGGACCTGGAGGCGGGGGAGCTCCATGAAGCTTCCTTCACTCTGCCCCGACCCTGTGAGGAGCCCAAAGTACTTCAAAGTGCCACGTGTTCCTCGCAGGGCAGGAGGAGGCTTCCAGCATCAGGTGAGATGGTCACGTCTTTGTAGCAGTGATGTAGTCAGTAGGATCCACAGAACCAAGTCAATTGAGGTTTGGATCGGAACCCCATTCTATTCGAAATTTGAATTTTGGGATTGAGAGTTGTGTTGGTTTAAAAAGCAGTTGCAATAAGTGAGCAACAATGTGAGAGCCTTGGCAACCTGCCTCCCCCAAACCCTGGAAAATTTATTTTAAGAAAAGGGAATTACCTTCAGAAAGAGAGCCACAAATCAAGACTGAGATCCTTGCTACTGGCCAGAGAAGCTGCAGAAGGGGGCCGAATTTGGAGGCCAGCCAATAAGCAGCAAATTGATTATGAAAAACAGCTTTCAGATATTTGTCTTCAAGAGAGGCAAACATTGGCCCAGCTAGAAAAAAGCTGCCAATAGAAAGGAAGAGGCTGGAAGAGAAGCTGTTGAAAGAGAGAAGCCCAGATGAGGTATATGGGATAGTTGGCTGCTGAGGAGACTGTGGAGCAGCCTCTGTCTGTAAGGAGCTTGGACCCCCTATGGACAGAGATTGCTCTGTAGCAGCAGACCTGGGGGTAGCTCCCCCATCACTCTTTGAGGACAGAGACTGTTCTGTTGGATGACGGAGCAGCCTCTGTCTGTGGGGATCCTGGGCCTGCTGTGAAAAGAGACTGCTTCACAGCAGTCTTCCCCTTCCCCATCCCACTCCTACCTCTGCTGCTGCTGCCTCTGCCTTTTAAGCCAGTTAACCTCCCTCCAACCACTGCCTCTGCAGGAAGCAGCAAGGGGAGGCAGGTAGGTCTGGAAAGTGGGCTTAATGGATAGCTCCCCTCACGTATTGGCTCCCTCCTGCCCCTTCAGCCTTTGTGCTGCTGCAGCGCGGTGGGAGGGGCAGGGGAAGGATGGACTGGTTCCCGCCTTCCCCCCTCCCTGCTGCCTTTGATACAGAGGCAGCAAGGGGAGGAATGAGTGTAGTCAACAAGATTAACCGATAAGCCAGGCTTATCATCCCTAATGTCTCTGAAATGAATCTGTAATTCGATCAAGTACAGACAGAATCCATTGGTCAGGAACATGTTTCTTTGGAACAGATTAAAGGTGATGATCAGGTTAAAGCCCTTGAGGAAAAAGGTAAAGTTTCTGTGGATGATGGATTTTTGTCTAGTAAAGCTTATGTAATTGAACCTGAACAAGATAAAAATGATGTATTTAAGATAAAAATGATGTATTTAAGGTAAGTTCAGTGTGATCTGTCACTGTGGAGCGTAGCAGTTTATCTGCTGGGAGTGGCAGTCTGTGAAGAAAGCTGTCTTAATTTCTCAAATTGGCAATGGGTATATTAGGACAAAGGAGAGGATGTATCCAATTGTTTGCCAGTATTGAATCACAGGTGCATGCCTGTGGAGGAAAAGTTTGTTTCCAGTTCTTTGTAAAGCAGACAAAAGAAGCTTTTTCACCTATGGTGGTTGAAAATGTGCCAATTATCTGAGTTGGTTCTGGATATAACTAAAGCCCAGGAAGAGAATGGTCTAGAGTTTGTCTGCTAGGCAGAAGGACGTTGTTACTAGGTTCTATCCAGTTAGTGTTAATACATAATCTCAGAGATCAAACAATTCTGGTGCTTATATTTTGCCTTTTGCTTTATTGCTCGTAAAGAATGTAACAACTCTGACTGAACAGGGTCATATCTTAGCCAGGACACATAAAAGGATAAAAGTGATTTGATTGAGTTATTCATTGACCGTGTGGAAACTTATAATGAGGAGGAAATGCTTCCTATGCTTGTATGTATTGAACCTGGTAACTTTCAGAATGCCAGTGAAGAAAGCTGCAAAAGGAAAGAGTGCCTTTTTAACATTTTGCCTAGTGAGTTTTAGGCATGTAAAATAGTTATTGGTTAAATGAAATGTTTAATTGGTCAGCTGTGATCCGGTGGAGGGGGCTGCCCAAGGTACAGTGGGGCTGGGACCAGAGCCAGGGCTGGGGCTGCTGCTGCAGTGCGGCCAGCCGAGTTCCTGCCTACACCTGCTCAGAGGCTGTGTGTACTTCCCCTTCCTGGGCCAGAGATGATCCTGGTGTAAGTGAAACTCAGAAGGAGTTGGTTGTAGCTCATCAGACCAATGCTTCTGTAGAGCCGGGGAATGTGATTTGTTTCTTAAAGTTCTAAAGAATAGAATCCTTATGGTAGTTTTTTGTAAGCAATTTCTTGTATCTGAAAGGTATGGAAATGATTTCATGGAGGTAGTTTGTTCTTAATTACCAAAGTGTTTTTTTTCTGTTGAAAATGGATCCACTGACTTTGGTTTGGAAGGATCCAGTGAGGGATGTGAATGGTTAACCGGTGGGGACTGGAGCAGCTCCCGCTCCCCACTGTCACAGGTACGGGGCTGCTTCATCCCGTCCTAGCTCCCGGGGCCTGTCAATGGCAGGGAAGGCTTCAACATGGCAGGAGCAGCCCCTGTTGATGGTGGGCCCGTCCCAGGCATGATTATGGGGTGGCCTCTCCAGTCTGGTAGGGCCGGAATGACCCTGGTCTGGCTGCTGCCTCTTTAACTAATTAAATGGGATTTTATATTCCTAATCCAACTTTGAGGAGATTTTAGATGGAGTGGAAATTGTCAAGGAATTTGAACAGCCCTGTGATGACCAAATGGCTGTGTTTGACCAGCTTGCTGGAAAGACAGTGTTATTGGAACAGGAGTGTCTCCAGGATGATTCTGTATATGAACCTCAGTGTGCGTCTCAGGTTCAGAGATGTCTGTGTAGCTGAGTGTGCAAAGCAGAACAGCTGTTCGGTTAACTTAGATGCTGTGGATATGTCTTGTAATCTCTTAGTGGACTTGACATCTGATTGCATGTGGAAGCAGAGAGTGGTGGAAAGACAATAACGTGCTAGTGAAAATGGATGGTATCTCTTTACGACAGAGTCCAGCCTTAGAATAGAACAGTTAAAAATCTGAAAATGGATTAACAGGCTAGTGGCTGTGTTGATGCAAGTTACCTGACTGACTGGGAGGAAAAATGTGATGCTAAATGTTAGTAGAGAAAATACACCCACCTAGTCAATAGATTCTGTTAAGGAAGAGAACTCAGAATTTGACCATGCAGGGCAAGGAGGAAGGGAGGAAACAACATCTTGAAAAGGGAAGCCACCGATTAACCCTAAAATGCCAAAACTCCAAGGGTATTGAGCCACAGTTGTGATCGTATATTTTTACAATTTTTGTTATCAGCAACACATTGGTTACAAAAGTTAACATTAACAAAAATAAAATTCCATTGTAAGTGTCCATTTACAATGTGCTTCATATTATGGGAAAAAACACTGAAAATGATATATCAAACATGCTTTATGTTAAGATCTTGTGATACTGATATTTCACAGTGATTAAAACCCAGTCTTGGAACTTCACACAAGAGAAGACATTCCAGACATACTATGCTATATGTAAAGGGAAACCGAGGCGCACAGCCATGTTGTTTTCATTGCTAAATAACAAGATTTCTACACTATGGAGAACATTAATATCTACTTTGACGTGATGTTAATTGAATTCCAAACATTTTTCCAGAGCTTGTATGGGTAAAATAACTATATTCTTTAGCTCTTGGCAATATCACCTAAGACATACAGGAGCCATGCTGCAAGAGCAGATCCAATCCACTGTTCCAACCAAGTTTTACCTTGGATTTGTAAAAGGGGTTCAGTAGTATTGTTGATCATTATGTTGATAAACCATTTCTGCTTACACTGATAGTACAGCTACTAATGGGTTAGAAACTGTAATACAACACCAAGAAAGAAAATCCTTGAGATGCAATCAGCAGTGTCTGTATCGCCCCTTTCTGCATCATTTTTGTGTTGGCTGTGACATTATCTGATTAAAATATGACCATATATATCACCATTGCAGCCACTATTACATATTTGCAACAAATCTTATACAAAGTGTGCCACGCAAAGTGTCTATGAAAAGCTTATGATCTGCTGGTTGTGTTTATGCTCTTTGTATGCAGGTCATCATTTTTGTATTTGAAGATGAGTATTGGCTTTGTACTTGTATTTCAATACGCTTGATTCTGAGTAGAGAAGTTAAATTGCAAGTAATTGACTAATCAAATAGTTGATATGGCGCCTCTGCCTTTCAAGTGTAGCAACAGCTCTAAGGCTGTTGCTATGCTTCAAAGGCAAAAGTGCTGTGGGGACCCTGGGGTCAGCTGGGGACTCCCCCACTGACCCCAGGCTCCATGCAGCGCTACCGCTTTGAAACGCCTCGGGGAGCCTGGCATCAGGCTCCTTGTGGCATTTCAAAATGGTAGCACCACATGGAGCCTGGGGTTAGTGTGGGAGTCTACAGCTAATCCTGGGCTCCACGTGGTGCTGCCACTTTGAAATGCTGCGTACAGCCTGTGGACACCTCAGCTGGCCCTGGGCTGCACTCAGGATTTCAAAGTGGCAGCGCTGCATTGAGCTGCGGGGTCTGGCCCCAGGCTCCATGCGGCACTGCCACTTTGAAGTATCCCCTTCTCTTCTCCACCTCCCTCTTGCCTTGGGACATTAGGAAAAACTTTCTGATAGAGGTAGCAAGGGCAAGAAACGACTAAGTCAGCTAGCCTGTCGACTATCCGACTGGGAAGCCTTCACATTCCTAATTCTGAGTAGCACTAGTGAAGCATTGGGCCTGCATACTGTGAAAGGACTAATCAAATTGAATGGTCCATTGAGTGGTACTTGACTGACAGTGGTCTTTGGGAGGTGCCAGTTCATATCTGATGATCCTTCCTGTGAACATTCAGACTTGCATTGAGGCAGTGGCATCCATCTGCAAAGAACTGAGTCGTGTGGACAGTGACTTGCCCATGTGACTCCAAACACCATCTTGTTGCTGTACTCACAGCAAGAACAATGGGATTTCCTCCAATGTGGCAGAAGGTATAAAATGCCCTGGAAACACCTCCCCCCCCCATTTCAGCTTCAGTCTAGGGATGTTAAATATGAGTTAATTGAACAGTCGAGTAACCTCATGAATTCTTAGCAGTTAGTTGACTATTCTATAATACCCGGGGTTGGGGCTGGCAGACAGTGCACTCCAGCTCCACTCCCGAGGAGTCTCCTGCCACTCTTTGCAGGGTGCCAGGTGGGGAGCTGGTCCGCAAGCAGAGCCAGTTAAAAAATCAGCTCCCCTCACAGATCAGCTGCCTGTTACCCTGTGCTGCTGCCTCTGATACAGAGACAGCAGCATGGGTGGCAGCAGCCCCTGTCCAGTGGGAGAGGGAAATGTGTGTATTCTATAGCATTAACCTATAAACTTTTGCTTATTGGATAACTGGTTAATTGACTACACTATTACATCCATAGCATAGAGAATACACTTATTAAGTTTGCAGATGTTACCAAGCTGGGAGGGTTGCAACTGTTTTGGAGGATAGGGTCATATTCAAAATGGATCTGGACAAACTGGAAAAATGGTCTGAGGTAAATAGGACGAAGTTTAATAGGGACAAATGCAAAGTACTCCACATAGGAAGGAACAATCAGTTTCACACACATAGAATGGGCAGTGAGTGTCTAGGAAGGAATACTGCAGAAAGGGATTTAGGGGTCATAGTGTGACGCTGTTGCAAAAAAAGAGCAAACTTGATTTTGGGATGCATTAACAGGAGTGTTGTGAGCAAGACAAGAGAAATCATTGTTCTGCTCTATTCTGCCCTGATTAGGCCTCAGTTGGAGTATTGTGTCCAGTTCTGAGCACCATATTTCAAGAAAGATGTGGAAAAATTGGAGAAGGTCTAGAGAAGAGCAACAAAAATGATTAAAGGCTTAGAAAACTTGAGCTATGAGGGAAGACTGAAAGAATTGGACTTGTTTCATTATGAAAAGAGAAGACTGAGAGGGGACACAATAGTAGTTTTCAAATACCTAAAATGGTGTGACAAGGAGGAGAGAGGAAAATTGTTCTCCTTGGTCTCTGATAAGATAAGAAAGCAGTGGGCTTAAATCGTAACAAGGGAGGTTTAGGTTGGACATTAGGAAAAAGTTCCTAATTGTTAGGGTGGTTAAACATTGGAATAAGTTGCCTAGGGAAGCTATGGAATCTCCATCTCTGGAGATATTTAAGAGTGGGTTAGATACGTCTATCAGGGATGGTCTAGACGGTACTGGGTCCTACTGTGAGGGGTGCGGACTAGATTCGATGACCTCTTGAGGTCCCTTCCAGTTCTAATGTATTATTATTTTATGATCCCTACTTCAGTCCTGTTTCTTACCTTTGGAGAATCTTTGCTACAAACTGAAGCTCTTAAACAGAGGACTGAATGATCCATCCAAACTCCAAAGACTTGACTTAAGCCAGCAATTTATTCTATTACTGCTACAAGCCTGAACAAAAAACTTTGCAACTGTTTTATGTATTGGATTCCTTTAACAATTTCAACTTTCACCCCTTCTTTCTCTTGTTAAATAAACCGTTACATTTTAGATGCTAAATAACTGGTAGTGGGGTGATATTTGGGTAAGATCTGAGTTATGATATTCTTATCAATAAACTAGGCAAATACAACTTAGATGGGGCTACTATAAGGTGGGTGCATAACTGGCTGGATAACTGTACTCAGAGAGTAGTTATTAATGGTTCATAACCCTGCTGGAAAGGTATAACAAGTGGGGCTCCGCAGAGGTTTGTTTTGCGACCGGCTCTGTTCAATATCTTCATCAACGATTTAGATATTGGCATAGAAAGTACACTTATTAAGTTTGCAGATGATACCAAGCTGGGAGGGGTTGCGACTAATCTGGAAGATAGGGCCATAATTCAAAATGATTTGGACAAATTGGAGAAATGGTCTGTGGTAAACAGATGAAGTTTAATAAAGACAAATGTGAAGTGCTCCACTTAGGAATGAACAATCAGTTTCACACATACAGAATAGGAAGCGACTATCTAGGAAGGAGTATGGTAGAAAGGGATCTAGGAGTTATAGTGGACCACAAGTCGAATGAGAGTGTGATACTGTTATAAAAAAGCAAACATGATTCTGGGATGCATTAACAAGTGTGTTGTGAGCAAGACACAAGAAGTCATTCTTCCGCTCTACTCTGCGCTGGTTAGGCCTCAGTTGGAGTATTGTGTCCAGTTCTGGGCACCGCATTTCAAGAAGGATGTAGAGAAATTGGAAAGGGTCCAGAGAGAGCAACAAGAATGATTAAAGGTCTAGAGAACATGACCTATGAAGGAAGGCTGAAAGAATTGGGTTTGTTTAGTTTAGAAAGAGAAGATTGAGGGGGGACATGATAGCAGCTTTTAGGTATCTAAAAGGGTGTCATGAGGAGGAGGGAGAGAACTTGTTCATCTTGGCCTCTGAGGATAGAACAAGAAGCAATGGGCTTAAACTGCAGCAAGGGAGGTTTAGGTTGGACATTAGGAAAAGTTCCCAACTGTCAGGGTAGTCAAACACTGGAATAAATTTCCCAGGGAGGTTGTGGAATCTCCATCTCTGGAGATATTTAAAAGTAGATTATATAAATGTCTATCAGGGATGATCTAGACGGTATTTGGTCCTGCCATGAGGGCAGGGGACTGGACTCGATGACCTCTCGAGGTCCCTTCCAGTCCTAGTATTCTATGATTCTATAAATAGACCTGGTTGTGCGGTTGGCCCTTTGGAATTGGAAGAGCCTTTTATTGTATGATATTGGTTTTCATAATCACTAATCCATTGAGTTCTACTGATACTAATGCGGAGGAAATGAAGTGGAGTATCTGAGATACTTGCGTGTATGACTTTTTTTTTTTTTTTTAGCTAGCATGGTGAAACAGAATCCTCGTTTTGACTGCGTTGGTGTGTCTTATAGGGGAGGAATCCCATCAGTCTTGGGCTGCAGCAGCTCTGTCTCAACAGTTCACCTTGAATTGATACTCCCAGTAGTGACCCTCCAGAGCAGCATTTCCCAAAGTGTGGTCCGCGGTCCAGTACCGGTCCTTAGAGAAAAAAAAAAATTGGTCCTTAGAAAAATTGTTGCACGCAATGCTATTAATTTGTGTGATGGGGTAGCAACACCCCACATTGCCAAGTGCAGAGGCGGAGCCCTCTTGGGAGAGAGCCCGCCGTGGCGGCGGCGTCTCTGCCAGGCATGCTCCTGGGTGGGTGGGGCTAGATCCACTGGGCGCTAGGACCCAGGAAGAAGGCCAGGCACCGTGCACACCGACGCAGCATGCCTGGCTCCAGACACAGCCAGGGGAGCTGGCGCTGGCCGAAAAAGCAGCCGGAATTGGAGTTGGGAGGGAGGGCACAACAACCTGCTGGACAGGTAGGGCCAGTGACACAAATTATTTGCATATTCATCATTTGCTTAATGAATATGCAAATATATATTACTGTTCCTCCAAAAGCTTGTGAATGGATTTACTGATCCCCAGTACCAAAAAGATTGGGAACCACTGCTCCAGAGCATACCTTGTTACAATTGCATTAAGAGATCTCCTAGAATAGTTACATATAGTTCCATAATAATGCACCCATAGTTTGTTTTTTTTAATATATCAGCGATATTAAATTTAAGATTTTGTCTAAGACTTGGTAGAAGATTTAATTCAGTGAAAATTATGGCACATAGGTGGCTGTAATTTCAAATTTAATTTAAAAAAGATGAGCTACTTAGTTATAAATCTGTATTATTTAAATACATCTGATTTTTTTAAAATCATTTTTATACACAAAAATAAATTGTGAGAAAATGTTTGGAAGATAGATTGCTGTAGCAGAATCTACATTGTGCAACATGAATAACAAAATTTTGAGATTATTCTTGGAACGTTTTTTAAAATAACATGTTTTTGTGTCTGATTTGTTTTAAAAATTCTCCATGTATAGTCCTGTGTATGCTAGTGCTACAATATATAGGATTATGCATGGAGAATTTTTAAAATAATCAAAGAAAATGGAAGTAGCAGGAAACACTTTAGAATTGTTACTGATGAAATTGAAGAATTTAATAGAATTAACATCTCAAAGAATAAAATGAAACCTGTCCAATTTGGAGTACTACATGAGTAAACATAAAATGTCAAGAAACTTCAGGGGGTAGGCGAGTTAGTCTGTACAGGATAAACTTAAAAAATAACAAATGGTCTGGTAGCACTTTATAGACTAACAAAACATGCAGATGGTATTATGAGCTTTTGTGGGCACTGCCCACTTCTTCAGATGACCGGAGTTTTGAGTTTAGGAAAACTCTGGTCATCTGAAGAAGTGGGCTGGCCCACGAAAGCTCATATTACCATCTGCATGTTTTGTTAATCTATAAAATGCTACCAGACCATTTGTCATTTAAGTTTATAAAATGTCAAGTTACACAAATATAAAACTGAGACTTGTACAGCATAGACCAATGTAAATTCCTCAAGGCACAAAGCCTTAAGCTAAGAATGTTGTCTATAATGTCAAATCACAAATGACTGTGTAGTAACTATTCTGCCTTATTATAATTGCACATATACAAAATCATTTCTTTCTATTTATTAAATTAGTTTTCATTTTGAAGATAATATTTCTGCCTTTTAATTTTCACTACTGAACAATCAAAGATATCTTTCCCTTCAACAGAACTTTAAAAATTGAGTAAGGGGAAAAGACTGAATAACTTGTAAATGTCTTTCTACTAATGTGCTTCCCTTCCCCCATCCATGGCCAATGGACTGGAGGCCAAAGTGGGAGGGACCAGGAGGGCCATTTGGCCTCGACCTCAAACTCAAAAGGGGCCTCAATTTAGATGCTTGTTAATTTTTTGGCATTTGATAATGTGTTGAAGCAGTTAAAGAACTATCACCATTCAAAGATGAGATGAGTGTATGAATAGGCTCATCATGCTCAATATTAACTGTGACTTTGCACAAAAGCTTTTTTTTCCCCCTTGATAATTAATGCTTTTTCATTTAAAAAAAAAAAAGATTAGAAAAGCATTTGGTAAATAAATTCAAATTTTGTGTCTTACTTTTTTTGTGTCTTAATTTGTTTTCATGTGTTGTCACGTTTTGTTTGTTATAGCTAGGAGCCCCAAACTGGAAGTGGCCCAGGCTTCTCTGAACCTCAGAGTGCCTGCTGCCACCATGTTGACTAGTCAAGATATTTCTTCATTCCCTTCTTTTTACTATTTTTATTATTGTGGTGCCCCGGAATGCTAGTCATGGACCAGAAACTCATTGTATTGGGTACTATACAAACATGGAACAAAAAGACAGACCCTGAAAAGGTGATGCTAATGTGCCAGGATAATTCTTCTGAGTGTTACAGATTCGTAATAACATTAACTAATAAAAGCATGTTTTGATTCTTGCGGCTATTTCACGGGAATGAAAACAAGTCATGGTGAATGTTGTAATATATGAATTTATACATATAGCCTGCATTTTGAAATGTGTGTGGTTTATTTTACATGATAGAGACCTATAGGTTATTGGAAATGTTCCCAGTGGACCACATCCTGTTGTCCTTCTTTCAACCACAAAGGTAAAGCTCAATCTGATTGGAGAACACTGTGATATGAGTAAAAGTGCCTGAGCCACCCGAAGGTCCTCTTAAAAAACAAAACAAAGAAAGAAAGAAAGAAAGAAACAAACAACCTTGTGGGTATGGCTACGTTGCAAAATTAATTCGAAATAACAGCTGTTATTTCTAATTAACTTTAATAGCGCCTATACATGCAAACCGCTATTTCAAAATTAATTTGAAATAGCGGAGCGCTTAATTTGAATTTGGTAAACCTCATTCTACAAGGAGTAATGCCAAATTTGAAATAGCTATTTTGAATTAAGTGCTGTGTAGACATTTAATTCGAAATAGGGGGCCTCCAGCCCTTCCAAAGGAGCCCTGGTGGCCACTCTGGGCACAACCAGGAAAACTTACTCTCCTCTCCCCCAGCCCCAGAGCCATTAAAGGGGTAGACCAATGCCACAGTGCCTGTACCAGCTCCAAGCCTGCCAAATGAGAGCCAGCAGTGGCCACCGGGGCCCCTGACCTAGTGGCCCCAAAACAAGAGCCAGCAAGCCACTGGCAGCCAGTCCTCCACCACTCCCCAGGAGAAGTCTGCCAGCTTCTAGGAGCCTGACGGGGCTGGAGAAGGCGGGTGCCTTCCTGGTCCAGGGTGGAGATCAGGGACCTTATTCAGGGTTGGGGGGGGGATGTCCCCACGTCCATGATCTCCGCACTAGATGGAGGGAATGTGGCCGTCTATGGCAGGATAGCTGCCAGCCTGGCCACCAAAGGCAACATGTGAACCCAGGAGCA
>CM057847.1:105132416-105155644 GCA_030068395.1 Apalone spinifera
CCCCCCCCATGAAAGCTCATGATATAATGTATTAGTTTCTAAAATGCCACAGGACTGCTTGTTGTTTTTAAGAGAGATTTTAAGTACTGAAAAGCTTTTTGCTGGCTATATTTGGTCTGAAGTAACTCATAAAACTCTCAATAGTTAAGGAAAGTCTGTGCTGGCACATTCAGCTTTATAGTTCACGTGTTTTCTATTTTTTATAGTTTTCTTATTTTGCTTGATTGACTTTGCATTACAGTTCCCATTCCAACCCTTGTCATTCATGGTATAATTTTCTGTCTACTGTAGAAAGATTAGGGGTGGCAGAAGTTTTATTTTGGGACAAATTCTATCTGCTCTCTTCTCAATTGATTTGATACATATAGTTGTTCGTTTTGTAATTGGTCTCCCATAGCATCTACCTCTGACAGGAGTTTTCCAAGTGATGGTCTTTGCTTCAAAGGACTTTTAAATGTCTTGTTTCAAAATAACAAGGCGAGTGTCCACATTACCAAACCCATTGTTTTGAAATAACTCCTGCTTGTGAAGAGGAATAGCTTATTTCAAAATAGTTGTTGCGAAATAATTCCCAACAGTATAGTGTAGACATAGCCGAAGATACTACAGTCAAAAGCTCAGAACCTAAAATGATGCATGTGCTTAGCTGTAAGCATGAGATGTCTCTTTGTCGCAAGTCTTATTGACTTCAAACACTTAAATATGTTTAACTTTTAGGTGTTTATCCTACAAATTGGCAAAGGGAAGAAGAAGTAGTTATAAGTAAAGCAGTCAAGATGATAGTTGTTCAGAAGGCATTTTAATAAATTAAAGGTGTTATGTTCAATTATCCCCTGCCTTATCATAAACAGCCAGTTAGTTTCTTGTAGAAACTATCATTTTGCCTTTTAAGGTCAATTTTGACTTTGGTCAGCTTTGAAGAAAGATTGATACTACTTGAAGCAGCTAAATGTATGAATAGTGGGGAGAAACAGAGTCCTTAGGGTTCTGTTGATATATTTTTATTTAGTGCCATCACCCATAATGATTAACTGGGCAATACCATGGAAGATAAAAGCACAAAATAAAGGAGTTTTTCTGATCTAGCATAGTAATTTCTAAGAGTAAGTCTACACTATGGGATAAGGTCAAATTGAGATACTTCAATTTCAGTTACACATTTAACATGGATGAAGTTGCGTATCGTAACTCAACTATTGGTGCTGTCCACACTGCAGGAAGTCAAAGGGAAAATACTCTCCCTTCAACTTCCCTTACTCCTCATGGAACACAGGACTACAGGGCATCAACCAGCGTGCCCCTCTCAGTTCAAATTACTGTGTCTTCACTAGACCCACTAATTCGAACCTTGGAAGATCAACAACGGCAGCTTCAATCTTCTCTGTCGTGTAGTACCTCAATTATTAATTCATAAAACTTTTTGTTCTCGGGGGGGAGATCACAAAACTTAAATGCCTGTCAGACTGTATTTAGTATAGATGTTCAGCAGAAACTATCTGCAAAGGACTGATTGGAGAGACCAACAAAAAACAAAAACTGGCCTTAATGTTTCTCAAAGTGTGGAACGTTAGGTGGTGACAGAAATTTGATATGAATCCTAATGAATTTATTTAATAACATTACCTAGTACATATTTCATGTTAAATAGAAAAAAATGAATCCATTGCTAGAGGTGTTTTTGTTTTAGATTTGTTTTTTTAATAATGTAGCCAAGAACAACTCCTCAGTATTTCCTTTCTCACTGGATCTTAAAATTAAAAAAAAAAAAAAGAGGGAAAGCAGTCCTTTAGGCAGAGAAGGTAGTGTACTGCATAAAAAGCAAACTAAGTTAATGCCTATTACGCCCGCTGGCGTGTAGGGCAGCAACGAAGGTTCTCCATTTTTGTCTGTTTGGCCATTAAAGAGCAAACTAAAGGGCATAAAATATACTGTAATTATTTTGTGAAAATGAGGTTTCACATTAAATTTGTTTTCAACTTGACTTGATGTAATGGAATCTAAAACTGTAGGATGTTATCTTTTCATACTGCTAACAAGATTTTTCAGAAAACTGACATTATGAAGGGCCAGATTTTACAGAACAGTATGGCTATGTTTACAGAACAGTATGGCTATGTCTACACAACAGCTTTATTTTGGAATAACTGGCAGGGGGCCTGGGGATAAGGAGTCTGGGAATGTGGGGATATGAAGGACTCAGGTCAGGGGGTTCAGGTGTATGCTAGGGTTGGTGTGTGGGGTGGTGCAGGAGTGTTATGATGCTGCACACAGATGAGGTGTGGGCCCAAATTGGGGGCTTGTTGGTCAGGTTTCATTTTTAAATAAACTAAAATATTATATCCAACACAAAAGGTTTCAACATTATCTTTATGGTAGGAGTGGGGAACCTTTTTTGGCTTGGGGGCCACTGACCCACAGAAAAAAATCAGTTAGGGACCACACAAATGAGAAGTAAAAAAACCCCCAAAAAACCCCAATCCTCATTGATGTGACTCCCAACTGAAACACCTCACCTCCCCTGTTGCTCCAGCCCCATAGTGGGGCGAGGGGCAGGGAAGACTGAGGTTCAAGGCCTTAGACCAGATTTATTCTTCTGTTGTTCCATGTTTAGTGGATATTGTGGAGCCCCCTAGCCTCTGGGTTAGGGCCAAAAATGAGGCATTAAGTGTGTGGGACAAGGCTGCCAGTGAGTGGGGTAGGGATGGGAGTGCAGGAACTGAGCAGGAGACGGGATGTAGGAAGGGATAAGGGGGTGAGGTCTAGCCAGGGGGCAAGCTGCCTGGCCAAGGGGCAGGAATGGGTTGGAGGCTGGCTGCCTGATGAGGGGTGTCTGGCCAGGGGGCAGAAGACAGGAGGTGTCTGGCCAGGGAGCAGGGGAGATTTTGGACAGGGGGCTGAGGGCAAGAGTGATGTTGGCCAGAAGGCTGGGAGAAGGAGGTGTCTGGCCAGGTGGCAGGGGGGATTTTGACCAGGGGTCTTGAGGCAGAGAATGTCTGGCTGGGGGTGGTGAGTGGGGTGTGTGTCGGGGCATGAGGGAGAGGAGACCCTTGTTTTTGAGTTGCATGGCAGACACTGTGTAATATGCCTCCTCTCCCACTGCTCCCATTCACTGGCAGGAAGCCTCTGGGAAGAGTTGGTAGAAGAGGCTGCATGAAGTGTGTTCTGAGGGAAGGAAATGTCAGTATGCAGGGAGCCACATTTGGTTCCTGGTTTCCCCCACGTGTGGGGGATGAAGAGGTGGGAGAAATGGCAGGAAAACGCTGTTGTGCTGAGCCATGTCTAGCCTGTTTGTTCCTGGGGGCCTTCTCCCCCAGCCCCTCCCTGCAGGAAGCTGCACTGGCATTCGAGTTTTGTGGGGGTGGGGCATGATGCTGTAGCGCCAGTGTTGGCTTGGAGCAGCAAGAGGGGCTGAGCTGGTGCTGCCTATTGAGCCATATTTGGCTTGTGAGCCATAGGTTGCTGAACCCTGGCATGGAAGCCTCTGCTTAGGGCTTAAATTCTCAGATTATTTCCTGGAGCCTCCTATGGTGGCTCCTCATATCCTAAAAATACTCCAGGGCCCAGTTGGCGTGAGGTGGCTTGGGATTTCAGGCTTCAGATGTTGAGCTGGGAGTGGAGGGAACTTGGGGCTTTGCCCTGTGTTGGAGATAGGGACTTCTGCCTTGCAGGGCTCTGGGTGTCTCTCTGGGGAGGGAGAATTTGGGTCTTTAGCTCTGTAGTTGGGGCCCTGGGCTTTATCCCAGTGGGAGTGCTGGAGTTTGGGGCATTAGCACTGCAAGTTTGAAAATATTTACTGTAGCTCTGATCCAGATAGTCCTGGCTAAATTTAGGCCCTGCATCTAATGCATATCTACAAGTACTTCATTAAGCACTAAATTAACTAAAATATTGTGAAGAGGAGTAGGGAGGGATTAAAAAAAAAGTTACTGACTTGAATTCTAACCAGAAAACTTGCTTTAAGAAGGGATTGATGTGTAACTTTTTTTTCACTTCAGATACATCAGTTGGTCTCAATGGGTCACTAGTTTGCTCCAGAACTGGCAGATAAGGCAGTAATGCCTTCTCCTTTGAGTGCTTGCTCACATTGATTCCATTCTAGGTGTGCACACTCCCATGTCAGAGATTTTTGGCTAGCACTATCTATAGGGTCAGCTGTGGAACTCTCGAGTGCTGTGATCAGACCATGGTATATCAGACACTGCTGGCCTTTTGCTGTCTCAGTGTCGACTGCCAGTTTTGACTGATGGTCAGCCAGAGAGCCTCTGTCCTTTGCTTCACAAGCAGCCAGCAGCTTTTTCTTTTAACTCAGTACCTTGGACCACTGGTTCAAACATGACTTAGGTCTTCATATCCATGTCAGAGAACTCAAAATGGTTTGTGTGGACTACCAGGCTTTCTTGCCCCTCCTGAAGGGCAAGGTGGTATAGACCCTGACAGAGAATGCTGCCGTGCTGTTCCTCACTCTGGCACTCTGAGGGTGTCTAGACTACAGGGTTTTTTCAAAAAAAGTGGCCTTTTTTTCGGGGGGGGGGGGGGAAACCCAAACAAACAAACAAACACTACCTGCATCTAGACTGCCACCTCAGTCTGTCGACAGTAAATCGAAAGAACACAGCGGTTTTGTCGACGGTGGTAAACCTCGTTTTACGAGGAAGAACGCCTTTTTTGACAGAGATCTGTCAAAGGTATGTGTGGATGTAGGGAGCCTGTTCTTTCAGGGGAAAAAAGTCCTCCAGGAAGAAACCCTGGTGGACAGTCCAGCTTTTACATGCTGAGCGGTGCCAGGTCACAGAAAGATGGCAGGGCCCTGTGATTAGGGAAGCTGTGGCCTACTTGAGCCCCCTCCAGGTCTTCAGCCTCCTACCACCACAGTGAAAGGACGTTTCAGTTATGTTACAAAATCTTTATTTTTGAGTGACAGATTTACTTTGTTTATAAACAGTTGAATAGTAATGAGAGAGATGGTTTATACACAGTTAACACATTTTCTGTACCGCTAGTGTTTCTAATAAAAAACAAACAAACAATGTATGCCTACAAAGAAACCGGGTGTGTATGATTTCTTTATGGGAAGAGAGTGAGGGTTGTGGAGGGAAAGGTAGGGGTGGGGCAGTCCAAACTCCCCATGGGGAAGGCCCTGAGGAGAGTCAGTGGGCTGCTTTTGAGAATCTCTCTCCCTCAGGGCCTCTCGGATTCGGACACCATCCTGGTGAGCCTGGCGGATGGCAGCTGTCCGGGGCTGCTTAAATGGCCTCTCCTTGCCATCAGCACCTGTCCCCCACCCTGGCAAGAAGGCCTCCCCTTTCCTCTCCACCAGGTTATGGAGGGTACAACATGAGGCTACCACCTCCGGGATGTTGCGTTCGCCCATCTCCAGGTGTGTGAGGAGGCAATGGAACTTCCCTTTCAGATGGCCGAATGTGCATTCCACCTGGATGCGAGCCTGGCCAAAATGCATGTTGAAAAGCTTCTTGCTTGCATCTAGGTGGCCAGTGTAGGGCTTCATGAGCCCGGCATCAGGGGGTAGGCCGCGTCGGCCACTATGCACAGCGGCATCTTCACGTTCCCGAGCGTGAGGTGCCGCTGGGGGAAAAATGTTCCTGCCTGCAACCTGCAGTACAGGTAGGAGTTGTGGAATACGCAGGCATCATGTGCCCACCCCGATCACCCGACACAAATGTCATTAAAATGTCCCCACTGGTCGACCAGGGCCTGCAACATCATGGTATAGTAGCCCTTCCTGTTTATAAATTGGGCTACGCGATGGGGCAGTGTGTGGATTGCAATGTGTGTCCCATCAAGGGCTCTTCCGCATTTCAGGAAGCCAAGGGCAGAAAACCTGGCAAGGATGTTGTCCAGGTCCCTGTGGTGGACGAGCCTCTTCAGCAGTTCCACGCTGATGATCCTCACCACCTTCAGCAAGAGACAAATAGACAGAAACCAGGGAGTTAGACAGATCACCTAAGAGCTTGGGAGGAGAAACCTCCCTCCCCATCCACGCCTCCCCATGTCAGGACGCCCCTCCTCCCCTGCATCAGTGCAGTGTTGGTGGAGGAGCTGCCTCCAAGTGCCACTCCATCCCCCACCCCCTCTTGCCCGTGCCTGGCAGTCCCCCTTTCTCAACCCCCTCACTCAGCAGGGCCTGTCCCGTAAAAGTGACTTACCTCCCTCAAAATGGCCCTGACGGTAGACCTCCTCATGCCAAACTGGTGTCCCACGGAGCAGTAGCTGTTGGAGATGGCCAGCTTCCAAAGGGTGACTGCGACCCACTTCTGCAGGGGGATGGTGGCCCGCAGATAGGTGTCCTGATGTTCTAGAGCAGGGGCGAGCCAGGCACACAGCTCCTGGAATGTTGCCTTCTGCACCCGGAAGTTGTGGAGCTACTGGTCATCGTCCCAGAGCTCCATGACGAGCCGGTCCCACCGGTCCGAACTCATATCATGCCTCCAAATCCGCCTGTCCCCAAAAAAGTTTGGGGGCAAGGACAGAGCTCCTGCATCCCGGACAAAGGTCTCAAAGGTCTGGTCTGGGTCCACATGGGGCAGGAGATTTATGACAGAGTCATGAAGATTCAGCAGAAGCTGCAGTATGGCAGCGTGCGGCCATCGCCTGCTCAGGGGCAGCTCAGGCTCCATGGCCAAAAACACAGTGAAAAGCAGAAAAAAAACCCAGAAAAGAAACTGCTGTTGTGTCCAAGGAAGCAGGGCAACCAGAGCAAGCACTGCAGCAGCTTTGCTTTCCTTCTAGGAGGTAGGCAACCCAGAAGCAGGAACAGAGCAGCTGCTGTCCAGGGGGATCCCTTTAAGCATGCATCTCTGCAAAGGGCATCCAGCAGCACCGGGAAGTAAAGGCTGCCCCCTTTTCCTTTAGCAGTTCCAGGTTCCTTTTTTGTTGAAAGACCATCCAGCAGTCTGGATGCTTTTTTCAAAAAAGTGGATTGATTTTTTTTTTTTTTTTTTTTTTTGATTCGTGTAATGCAATCTAGATGTTCTTTTTCGAAAAAAGGTGTGTAGACTAGACATAGCCTGAGTGCAGAAGGTGAGGGCCTGCAAAAACCTTAAATACCTTGCCTCTGTAGGCTCTGCTTAAACAAAAATACAACCCCCTCAGAGTCACAGATGCACTGGCTCGAGGGGGGGGGGGGCAGGGGAGAAGAAGGGAACTGCAACCATCAAGTGATTTCACCCTAAAAACCAGGAGGGAACACTTGAATTACTTCCCCAGGGGCAACCCAAGCTCTCTTGCCCCCAAAGAGCTTAAAAAGAAGAGAAACTAGCTGCAGTCTCTGGTAGCTGACTGCCTAGTCTTAGACATACAGACAGTTATTTTCCAGGACACACACATCAAATAATCACTTTGCAAAAGTGATTTTATTAACACACAAAAGATATACTTGATAAAGCATACTTGGTTGCTAGATGTATAGAGCAACTAAGTAAAACAAACTAAAACACAGAGTTTTTGGGAACAACTCTTAGATAGTGAATGGGGGAGGGAAAGATTCACACAGCGAAGTTTAAACCAAACATCCAAAATAAAGAAAAATACCCTGATCACAACTAGATATACTTTTTCCTCTGCTCATGATACATGCTGATCTGTACTTCAAGGTCCAGTTGACTCTCATGTCCAATATTTCCTACAGGCATGGTAATTCTGATCCCTGCATCTGCTCTCCTCATCCCTTTTCATAGAAATTCCCCACAAATAAGAGCAGACCGTATCTATATCCAGTTCAGATTTCAGTACTGTATCCTGATTGGTATGTCTGGCCCCATGCCAACACCCTTGCTAGCTACCTGAGTTTAACCCCTTAGTCACCAGGTGCTGGACAGTGTTCCTCCTATCCATCACAGATGCCTTTCTGATTCCATATTTGGGAGCACTGATGTACACTTTCCTGCTGGTGCCATCCACAAGGTCCTGCTAAAGGTGAATCAAGACAAAGCCATGGTCCTCCTTATAGCCCCAACTTTGCCTCATCAGAACTGGCAAGTTTGTCAGCAGTAACCGCTCTGCAGCTGTCTCTTCATCTGGGTCTGAGGTCCCAGAACTATGGCTATCTGCTGAACCAAAACCTGGTGATGCTGCACTTGACATCCTGGCTGCTGCATGGCTAAGTGGGGATAAACAACTGATGACCAGTAGGTCCTGCTGGGCAGCAAAAAACCCTCCACTAGAGCTACCAATCTGCAACATGGAAGTGGTTCATGTGTTGTGCCTTGGCTCATCACTTCTGTGTGGAAAAGGCCCTGCTGCAAGATGTCCTGGAGTATTTGCTGTACCTTAAGCAGCCAGGGCCTGTCACTATTTCAGTCAGGGTGCACCTGGCTGTCATTTTGACTGTCCAATATCCATTTCATCTCAAAACAGTCTTTGCCCATCCATGATTGCATGGTTCTTGAAAGGACTGGAGTGTCTTTACCCACATGTGCAGGACCTGGTATCCCATTAGGACCTGAATCTTGTGTTGTCAAGGCTCATGGGTATGACCTTTTGAGCCCCTCTCCTTCCTACTTCTCTCTTGGAAGGTCTCCTTCTTAGTCACTATAAATTCAGTTTGTCAGGGTTCCAAGATTAGGGGGCTCACATCAGAAGCTTCTAACATGATCTTCTGTAAGGACATGGTCTGACTGCATCTGCACAAGCCTTTTCTAACCAAAGTCATCTACCAGTTCCATACTCATCAAGGCATATACTTACTGGTTTTTTGTCAAAAGCTTCATGCAACAGATGAGAAATGCAGGCTGTGTATGCTGGATGTCTGACAGGCCATGGCCTTCTGCATGGATAGAACAAAGCCATTCAATAAGTCTACACAGTTGTTTGTTGCTCTTCTAGATGGGATGAATGGGGATGCCCAGTGTCTGCCCAGATAATATCATTGTGGATCACAACCTGCAGCCGCTACTGTTATGAGCTGGCAAAGATGCTTCTGCTGGCAATCATGATGGGTCACTAAACTAGGGTACAGGCATCCTCAACAGCCTTCCTTGCTCAGATGCCAGTTCAAAAAATTTTTTGAACTCTTACCTGGTTGTCAGTCCACACATTCATGTCACACTGCAGTGACCCAGCAAGCTCGAGATGATGCTAGTTTCAACAGAGCAATGCTCCAGTCTTCAAGACTGAACTCTGAGCCCACCTCCAAGGATTCTGCTTGTGAGTCACTTAGAATGTAATCAACATGAGCAAGCGCTCAAAAGAAGAAAATGGTTCCTTACCTTTCATAATTGTTGTTCTTTGAGATGTGTTGCTCACGCCCATTCAGTTATGTCCTCCTGCCTCTGTCAGTTGTCAGCAAGAAGGAACTGAGAGGATGTTGGTTTGGCAGTGCCTGGTATATTCAAGAGTCTCAGTGGCCTGTGCTGCTTCCTGCAGCTTCCCTTTGGCTGGGAATAGTGAACCACAGCCAATGGGGGCCTTGAGCAGCCATGCCTGTGGACACAAGGTAAATAACCTGTCTGGTGGTTCATCAGCAGCTTACCCTGATGAGCCATTGCCCATCAGTGCAGGAGAGGTTTTGCAGTTTGATCAGAAGTTGTTCACAAAGATGTATGAGTTGCATACTAGTCTCTGCTCCCAAGAATTTCCATGCAATCTGAATAGAAAAGACAGATACGAAGCACCAGTTACAGGGAAACCAACTTGCTGAGTATGGCAGCGGCCCTCAGGGAATAGGGATTTCTCAGCAACAGGGCAGATATAAAGAATGTGTTTAGTATGCATGTTTGGGGGCAGAAATTAAGAAATTCAACAGGAAATGGCATATATGCTGGGAGACAGAAATAGAAGCTTTTGACTTAATGCTGGATATAGCCATATGTCAGCTAAGGTAATTTGATCTTTAAAACCTATGTGTAGCATTGCTGTCATATTTATAATGTTATTCAAAATCGGCAGGACTTGTATACCTATTGTGTCTAAAACAGACTAGAAGGAAAGATTATTAATCTAATTTCTCTCTTAACATAGGATCTCTGCTTGCTCACAGAACAATATTAACAGTTTACTATGAGAAAGCATTTAGACCTTGAAAGTATTCACTTCTTTTTTTTTTGAAATTCATCAATAAATCATGTGGAAATATCTGTTTAAAAATTAACTAGAAATGAGTTGAAAGACATGGTGAAATAATTGTCCCTTTTTAAAACAACTCTTCCTTGTTATCTCAAATACAAATCTTGAGAACATTTTCCTTCATTCTCCTCCTTACGCCCATTCCATTTGACACTGCTTTTCTCCTCTTTTGTTTTGAATGGAACTGAAATTGACCTGGATGATGATTACCTATTGATGGTGAAATGGTGATTTTTTTTGGGGGGGGGGGGGGGGTTAATTGTCAATAAAGCCTTTAGATTTTTAGAATTCAAAGGACTTCTCCCTATATTACAGAAGTCCACACGATGAACCTACCTATGTAGATCTGGCTAGAGCTTTCATTTGGCAGGGCTCCACAATTGCACATGGTTGCTTCAATCCAGAAAGGTCCTCTCTGTTCTTTGACTGGAAGTATTCTGAGTCCACCCTAGCCCTTCCTTAACCCTGAAGTGGAGTGAAGGGCTGCTTTAAGTTATTTCTGCACAGGCAAAGAGAAGGAGGAATTCTGTACCAAAACAAAAAAGTCTGTGCATTGTATTTTCAAATTCTGCATATTTTTATTTTGACAAATAAAACAAAATCACACCAGTGTCAATTAATTTAGAAATGTATTTCTAAATATATGCCAGCAAGTATGTCTGTAACATTTTCTGAATCTTTATCTGTACTGTTTTTTTCCCGCAAATAGATTCCTTGCTAAGAATATTAATACAGAACTATGATAATTCAATACAGAACCATATTTCCTACACCCGCCAGAAACAGTGCAAAGGCTGGGTGGAGTCTGTCATAACAGAGGAGCTGAGGGAGAAGGAAGTAATTGCTGGAAAGGAGCCAGAGTGTGAACTTAAAGTGTTTGTCAGGAAGGTGGGGAACAGAAGTTTTTTGGGGGTGGAACTGTTGGGGAGCTTCCCCCATGCAGACCCTGGCTGACTCTAGCCTCTCCTATTCAGCCAGGCACATATGTGTCCTCAATCCCCACTCAGACCACCACTTCTCTCATCCCCATTTGCCCTTGCACTCCCTACCCCGTCTCCATTTATCTCTGGGCCCTCACTCAGCCTCTCCCATTCTTCCCTGTAGCTCTGCATTCCCCCCACTCTTCCCGCCAATGCCGTCCTATGCCTCCACTTCCATTCAGCCCCTGTCCCAGTCTGTCCTCCCCCACTGGCCCTTATGAACTCCATCTGCTCCGTCAGCAATCCCATGTCATCTCCCTCTTTGTAACCCCCTGTCTCCTATCCTGGCTCAACAGGTGCTGGGTAGAAGCTAGGGTCTTTTCTTCCCTAAGGTTTACAGGGTCTTTTGAAAAAGCCTTCCTTTTTAGAAAGAAAGTAGACCGCGGTTTTACTTTCGAAAGAGCGCTTTTTCGAAAGAGTGCCATTATGTGATTATGCAAAAGAAGCGCAGGAAATTCAAATCCTGGCTTCATTTGCAATTTCGAAGTGCCTAATTTACATCCCTCTATTGAAAGAGGGATGTAATCTAGACATAGCCTAACTTGCTGAGAGTGGCGCTGTGTTCTATTGCCCCAGTGCCTCCTGGTGGGCAAAAGGCAGATTTGTAGTATTTTTTTCAGCAGAAGCCTTTTATCTGTGCAAAAAAATTAAAAATATGTGCATTTCATTAATTATGCATGCAGTAGCACAGAATCCCCCAGGAGTATTAATTTGCACAAGTGCCTGCCTTTTCCTAGGCCTCTGGAATCCACTTGATTCATTTTTAATACTTTTTTTCATATAATGGTTACTTGGAAAGAAAAAGGTTTCTATGTTGTGGATCTCTGTCCTTTTTTGCTGCTTCTTTTAGTGCCTCTTAACTCTTCCAACCATATTTCTTCAATGTCCCCTATGCAGCTACATTCTGTAGGCTTGGGAGTGAATGATACTTTTCTGTCAGAAAATACTGATACAAAATTGAAATGCTCCATAAAAATGCTTCAATTCTATCAAAACTTATGATGGAAACCAGGAAGGCCAGCCTTCCTGGCATTCTGTCAGCCTGCCTGGCTCCCTAGGTGGTATGCTGCCTTTTTGGTTTGCTGGTTGGGCAACTCTCAAAACTTGTGTAGCTGGCAAGTCTCTAGAACCCATCAGCTCCCACCTAGGAGGGAGCTATCAAGGAGCCGGACAGCAACATATTTGGTGTGTCCTAAATGAAATATTTTGGAATTTCAGTCCTGTGAAAAATGACTTTTCAACCTGATACAGGACAACTTGTTTTTCAAAATCTTGACATCTTACAAAAACAGAGATTCCATTTACCATTCAACTCTGATGTTTATGATATACATTACTCTCCAGCAGAAAAATTCTTACACGCATTGCAATCTTTTATATTAATATTTGGGTATTCTGAGGTATGTAGATCATTTCTTCCTTTCTGCAGAACTTGCATAAGATGCCATATGATTATTCACCAGCAGAATGGCAGTACAAGAAGCACAACAATGCTGTTTTACTCAAAAGAATAAAAGGCCTGTGAAGTCTCATTTCTAAAAATGTATGCTGCTTAATTTGGGTCATGAATCTGTATGATTGTTTGTTTGTGACTGCATGTCAAAATGTTTGGAGATTGTTTTTTGATTTAGCAATAAGTCATGAATATACCTTACTTAATAAAATTCTGTTTTAAACTTGCAGGTAATATATGCTTTAAATACCAAGAATGATGAACATGAAGCCGCTATTCAAGCCCTCAAGGATGATCATGAAGAAGAAATCCAGCAAATTCTTACAGAAACAAGGGAGAAAATTTTACAGTATAAGAGTAAAGTTGCTGAAGAAATGGATCTTAAGAGAAAGATCCAGGTTTTGGAAGAGTCATTGGAAGATCATAAAAAGATGAAACATCAAGCTTTGACAGAATTTGAAGCTTACAAAGATAGAGTTGAAGATATGCAGCTTTGTGCAGAAGCCCAGCATGTGCAGCGTGTAGTAACTATGTCAAGAGAAGTAGAAGAGATTAGAAAGAAGTTTGAGGAGAGGCTACGAAGCTTTGTACAATTGCAAGTCCAGTTTGAGAGAGACAAACACTCAGCTCTGGAAGACTTGAAAGCAGCACACAGATTGGAAATCCAAGAACTTCTGAAAACTCAGCAGAATCACAATGCTACTTTAAGTAAAGGGCAAGAGAAGCTGGAGGAGTTGCATAGGCTGGAACTGGAAGATTTAAACAGCAAAATTGAAGAGCTAAGACTGGAGAGGAAAAAACTCATTGAGGAGTATGAAGGCAAACTCAGCAAAGCTCAGTCTTTTTATGAACATGAACTTGATGCCTTGAAAAGATCTCAGCTCTTTACAGCTGAAAGCCTGCATGCCTGCAAAGAGAAAGAAGTGGAGCTAAGAAGAGAGTTTCAAAGTCAAGAGGCTGTTTTACGGAAGAACCTTGGGAAACTGAAGAATGAATTGCAGATGGTACAGGATGAAGCAGGCAGTCTGCGAGAAAAATGCCAAAAGCTTCAGATAGCACTCAGTACAGCAGAAAACATGGTTCAGGTGAGACTGACATCACATCATTCTTTTAAGTTCCAGTGTGTTTAGCAGAAAACTAGCCATATAAAATCAGTGGCAATCGTTACTATATATAAATGTGAGAGAGAGCGAGCGCTAGCGCTCTAGCAAAGTCCCTGTCCATAATGTCACTTTAGTGGTCATAAGATTGTAAAAATAATACATTTCATGGTGTCAGATATTTAAATATGAAGTTTCATAGTGCTGTGATTATAGGAATCCTGACACAAAAAGGGGTTGTGATGTTGAAGGGGTCGCAAAGTTATTGTGAAGAGTGCTATCCTTACTTCTGCGGTAGTGGTGATGGCAGTGCTGCTGTCAGACCAGAGTAGCTGGAGACCGTCAACTGTATAAATCAGCACATTTCATCCTCCAGTTGAGGGCTATGTTATTTTTACTCAGCTAGATTCTGGAAGAGATTTGTTATAACTTGCTTGCTAGTGGTCAGACTAGCACCACAGTGAGATCTCAGTCTCATCCTTTCAGTTCTCACTAGACCTCCCTTTAAAGCATTAGCCACCTGCTTAAGTTCCCATTTCCTGATGATAATTGTCAGATTATATCCAAAGATATAATTGCTGTTATATCAGCTGGGATCACTCATGGCATACCCACTATATACCATTTTTCAAAGAGAGAGTCTCTCTCTGTTTCCACCTGAAATTGGTCCCTAAAGGAAATACAGACTTCAACATGAATCAAACCATACACTTCCCAGTATTACTATTATTTATTTATTTATTTATTTTATTTATTATTGTAAATCCTTGTGCTTCTGATAAGAGAAGGTTCTCCTTTAAGTGGTGTCCTTGTGGGTGCTCCATTCAGCTGTCAGTGTGTTCTCACACTGGCGTTGGGAGATTTTTTTTGTCTAACTGTGCCTTCCCATGCCATGCATGTGCAGTAGCCATCTTGCACTGTTTTCATCAGTTAGCTGTGTGTCCCTTAATTCTTTTTTTACCAACCTCGGTAGAAGGAGTTTCCAGCAGTGTTCTCCTCAGCTGAGAAAATATAGGAAAATTTAGTTAGTTGTCCATAGTTTTACTCAGTTTAGTGTTAGTAGTTAGTTAGTTACTGTTTTTTAAAAAAATGACTCCCCATTTTTTCCCCCTTACTTGTTTCCCTGCTTCAAGGTCTTCACCCTAGTTCAGCATAATGCCAGGTTCTCCTGATGTTAAAAAATGCAACTCCTGCAGAGACTTGGTGCCCGCCTCAGATGGGTACACCTTGTGTATAAAGTGCTTAGGTGAATGCTATGTGGTGCATAAATACCCACATTGTCAAAGTATGATGCCAGGGCCAGAAAGGACCAAGAGATGAGGCTTAAAAACCCGCTCTCGCAGAAATCTTGCCTTTGGCAGCTAAAGAGATAACTGCCCCCTTAGAACTTGTAAAGCCCTTTTTCTTGGCGAACTCGTTGCCCATTTGCGATTCCCATAAGTCCCAGGCCTCTACAGCATGCTCCTTGCCAGCCATGCCATTCACTTCGCATGCTCCATGCTCGCCAGTGTCATCAATATCCAGTATGGCTCATAAACAAAAGATGGCACCAACGAAAGATGCCGAGTTGGAACTGAAAAGAATGGGCACCGCTCCGGTACTGACTACGCCGGCACCCACAAAGATCCGAGAGTCTTGGTGCCCAACAGCACATTCCTCAGCACCGCAGGCACCAAAGCTTAAACTGAGTGAATCAGAGCTCTGGCACCCAGCATCACTGTTGCCGCTGCCCTCCTCACCGGTGCCAATGGATAAGATGCTTCCACGTTCCCCTAGGATTCAGGAACCTACCCCATACCAGTGTCCCTTTGAGAATATTTCATTCTCCCCTACGCTGTCATCTCCAGGTACGGGACCTGATACTGGAAAGGACAGCCATTTTTCCTCCCAGCACTGGTCGCCAACAGCTTCAGTGAGCTCTTGACACTTAAGCAAGCACAGACCATGGTACCATCTGCCTCAATACCCTTGGGTCAGTCACCCATGGCTGTACCCAGCTCAGCAATACCAACCTCAGTATCCTCCCTGGGAGCCATGGGCCCAATACCATCCATAACCATTTCATTGGCACTGATCTCGTCACTTAACTGCGGCTACTCCAATGTGCACTCCAGCAAAGTCTCCCCCACAGACTACTCAATTATTTCCATCTCATCCTCCACACTCATCATCAACTGTGACTCAAACCAGTCCAGTAGAAGAGGATGATGACTTGCTGCAGTCCGATTCAGAGAGTCTTCACTTCCTGTCCTCGTTCTCCCCCGACAAAATGATGTTCCTATAGTCATCTTCTCCTCCAGCAGACAAGCTGAAACAATTAATAGTACAGTCACAAGACATACCCTTACAAGAAGTGCAAGAAAACCAGCACAAGCTGTTAAAATTTTACAACCTTCCACATCTTCTAAAATTGCACTACCTATAAATGAAGCCATATGGCAAACACCGGCCTCTATGCCAACCACAGGTCTAATAGAAAATACTTTATCCCAGCAAAGGACATGGATTTTTCTCTTCTCTCCATCCCCAGCCAAACTCATTGGTTGTTGATTTTGTCTATCACCAATCCAGTCAACTACAGTACAAATCAACACCTCAGGACAAGGAGCCCAAAAGACTTGATATTTTAAGGAGGAAAGTTTTTTTTCATTGGCTACGCACCAGTTTAGGACCTCTAACTACACAGCCCTCCTGGTTAATTATGATTATTCTAATTACACTAGGCTTCAGGAGCTGCTCAACGACCTCTCAGAAAAGAGGCCACAACTGCAGTCCATCATGAAAGAAGGCCAATCCATTGCCCTACAGCTCTCCAAGCGTCGATGGATGTAGCCGATAAGGTGGCCTGATCGGCTGCAATAGTGATTGTCATATGCTGAGTTTCTTGGCTGCAGTATATGGTGTTCTCAGGGGACAGCAAACCAAAGTGGAGGACCTGCCCTTTGATAGGGCTCAACTTTTCACGGCCAAAACGTATGAGGTACTCCACTCAATGACAGGTTTGCGCACAACCCTCCAGACACTTGAAATGTTCACACTGTCCAATAAGAGGAGGTGGTACACCCCATATCAGAGGACAAAAGATACCTCCTACCAAAAGCAGCCTCAGAGGCCATTTGACAATAGGCCCAAGCACTGGCTGAATAGAAGAAGGGCACAGCACACCCAGGTATCAGTGTCCCAATCTGCTGCTCCCAAACCACAAGTTTGAAGGTTTTGTTGAGGGCAGGAGTGACCACCCCCTACATCTGATGTGTACCATCCATGTGTTCCATCATCTTTTGAGGCCCTTTTACCACCAGTCTCATCACTACGGACCTTGAAATAATACGAATTGGCTGTACCATCCCTTCCTGTCCATCATGGCTGTACCATCCAAAAGCCTGGCTGTTGGAGCACAGTCTTGTGAAGTGAGTTACACCCACAACACTAGTGCTGACAACGCTTCAATGGTGGACCTGCCCACACAATCTTCTCTCTGGAGTACTCTTCCGTTGCCCAGATCCCTTGCAGATAATCACTACAGAAGCTTCCCTTCTAGGCTGGGGAGCTCACTGCAGGAACCACATAGTGCAGGGCAGGTGGTTATACCAAGAGTCAAGGCTGCACATCAATACTTTGGAACTCTGGGTAGTTGGCAATGCATGCCTCCATTTCCTACTGCTGATCCTGGGTCATACCATATCCCTCCTCACGGGCAATGCTCCCTGTATGTATTATATCAACAGATAGTGGAGTGCCCAATCAGACCCACTATTCCAAGGCAATCAAGATCTGGAACTGGTGTGTGGAAAAACAACATTATACCGACCACAATGTACATACCAGGTCAACAGAATACCAGAGCAGACAAGCTGAGCAAACATTTTTTCCCAACAGCACAAGTGGGAGCTCAGCTTGATAGTCATCCTGCCCATCTTCCGACAATGGGGGTTCCCAGTCATCGACCTCTTCATCAGAACAATCAACCACAAATGTCACTGCTTCTGTTCCTGAGAAGGCCAGGACAAATGCTCCACAGGAGGACGCGTTCACCATACCATGGACGGATTCTTTTTCATATGCATTCCTTCCAATTCCCCTGATCCCCAGGGTAATGTACAAGATCCGAGAGGATTGAGTGTATGTCATCCTAATAGCGCCATGTTGGTGGAGGCAGCATTGGCTTCCTTACCCCCATTATCTGTTAATCATCAAACCTATTCAACTCCCTGTAACTTCCCAATGGTTAATTCAACACAAAGAGTGAACAGACTACCTGAACCCTCAGAATCTGAAGCTTACCACCTGCTTCTCCATAGTTCCAGAATATTGATCTTTCCTGCTCCCACAGAGTGAATCAAATCCTCCTCAGCAGTTGCTGCCCTTCCATGAGATACACCTATCAAAACAAATGGAAGAGGTTTCGGGAATGGTGCAGTCAGTGCCATCTACAACCACGTACTTCCTCAATACCTATCATACTGGAATACTTAATGGAGCTCAGTGATGCAGGGCTCTCCATCAGCTCCATAAGAGTTCATCTCTTGGCCATTGCCGTTTTCCACGAGCCAGTAAATGGCGTCTTGGTGTTCGTTCATCCCATCGCCAAGAGTTCCTAGCTATCCTATCAAAAGCACAACCCAACATACGTGTGCTTGTCCCATCATGAGACCAAACCTTGTGTTAAACTTGTTGTTAAAGACACCTTTCAAACCTTTAGCAATGGCCTTAATTCAGCACGTGGCCATGAAGATGTCTTTCCTTGTTATCACGTCGGCAGGAAGGGTAGGGGAGATTGCAGTCCTTATGTCAGGCCCACCCTTTACACTCTTTACCATGGATAAGATTATCCTCAGACCCCAGCCTAAGTTTTTACCAAAGGTCATCTCCGACTTGCATATCAATGAGCCCATTTACTTACCCATTTACCATCCCAAACCACACAACTCACCCTTGATACAAAAAGGGTGCTGGCATTCTACATAGACAGGACCAAACCCTTTAGAAAATCAAGTAGACATTTTATATCCATGTCCAGCCTTACCAAGGGAGAAGCTAGCTCTGCACCACACATATCCAGATGGATTGCAACTTGCATAAACAGAGCCACCCAAGTCAGTTACTGCACATTCCACCAGAGTGATGGCTGTATCCGCTACCTTTTTACACAATGTGCCACTAGCCGACATCTGCAGAGCAGTTACGCTGTCTTCCTTGCATACTTTCACACAACATTATACACTACAGCAAGGACCGCTACCCATCACGTTCAATAACTTCAAAGACTGCCTCCCCCCCCCCCCACTACTGTGGGTTCTGCTCTTCAGTCACCTAATTGGAACACCCACAGGGACACCACTCAAAAGAGACGAAGTTACTCACTCGGTGCAGTAACAATGGTTCTTTGAGATGTGTGTGTCTGTGGATGCTCCACTACCTTCCCTTCCTCCCTTCTACTTTGGAGCCCGTTAGAGGCTTTCCAGTAGAAAAGGAACGAAGGGGCACTCACGCTGCACATGCAGCTAATGGACAGAAACAGCACAAGACGGCTGCTGCACATGCACTGCTAGAATAAAAATCTTTGCTAGTGTGAGGACACACCAACACCAGAGTGGAGCACGCATCTCAAAAAATAATCATCGTTACTGCACAGGATGAGTAACTTATTTCATTCCATAGATGCCCAACAGGCAGTGGTATTCGGTCTACAGCAAACAAAAGCAATTACAAAGACACCCTGGAGGGGCTAAGAGCCCACTCCACCAGAGTGCAAACAACCTCTGTGGCATCTCTGAGAGATGCTATTAAAAGGTGAATATAGGGTGGCTATATATAGCTCTATCTACAACTTTACAAAACATTAAGCATTGATCTCCAGACTTCTTTTACAGAGATAGCTGTAGGGTCATCGGTATTATGGACATGGATACCATTTGTATCCTTGCACCCTTCTCCTTGCTGACTAAAGCTTATTAATTTCCCTCATGTTGAATACACATCACTTAAAGAAAAAATGGAGGTTAGTTACCAGTAACTGGAGGTTTTTTGGAATGTGTGGTCCTTTTCTCTGTTCTGCCCTACATCTCCTCTGTTGTGGATCATGACTTGGTTCATGGTAGAAGGAGGAATTGGGGGGGGGGGACCCAGTCTGCATGGTCTGTTATCTCTTCAGTTCAGAGCATAAGGAGAATTACAGATATGAGGACCAACCAATACTGCTTATTTAAAATTTCCTGTCAAGTGTGTGATGCTCATGACTACTCACGTGTTGAATACAAATGGAAACTACATATTTCAAGGAACTTCCAGTCATAGTTGAGTATCCTCCGTTTACCTACCTTCTACAGTAATTTGAGTTCTTCCAGATCTGTGTTCCCCGAAATAGCTGCGCTTTCTCTACCCTCTTCACTTCTGCTGGCCCAATGGGGTTATAGCAGTCCTAGTATCTATCTCTGACCCCTTCCTTCTTCCCTGTGGTCATTCTGCAACATAATTGATCTTATCTGATTGTGGATCCAAATGTGAATTGCAGAGGCAGTAATAAAAATAATAAAAACCTGTAATTATATGCTTCTATATAGGCTTGTTAAATTTGTAACAGAGATCAGGTACACATAGAAACAAAAAGCTTTCTTGATAATACTCAATGTTAGTATGTGCATCATTTTATGTAGAAGACCTTGTTTTGTATATGAATAATAAGCCTGATAAGCCAAAACATCATCTGTAGCTATACTAAATTTGTATTTGTTTAAGTTAATAGCAGAATTATGTAGTGTTAATGAATATCATGTTGATGTTTCCTTAGGTGCTTCAAAAACAGCTAGATGATGTCAAGGAGGAGGAGATATCATTGATAAGCAAACACAAGGAGGTGGAAAGTGAGCTAGCAGCTGCTAGGGAGCGCTTACAGCAGCAGGCCACAGATCTTGTACTCAAAGCCAGTATGTATGTCCATAACTTTGTATGTAAATGAGTCTCAACTATTAATTTAGGATCACGCTATTAGTTTTTCTATTTAAATTATGCAGCTCTAGCATCTCTGACAGGTTTTACATTGTCCCTAAAAAGTACCGAAGCACTTTTAAAAAAAATTGATGTTATATGCCTTGTGTTTATGGTTATATTTGCTTTACAAGCTTTTATACTATTTGTAAATAGTTTTAAAAGTAATTGACTTTTATAAATGGCCTAATTCTTGACACAGCCAGTTTATTAAAATGTCAAATCATTTTACCTTTTAGGAAAGTGTATTCTTCATTTTTCTGACAATAAAGACAAATAGTCCCAAGAAGAGTCTCTTGGGGACTAAGTATAAGCATGGGAGGTATGTTTATACCGGTCACAATTCTATGGCAACTGCACTTATTCTCCCCTCCTTTCCCCCATGATTGACTCCAGCAGTGTCTAGTCAGGTCTCGATTGTCCAATTGTCACTTGTCTTTGGATTTCACTTATTTCCTTTCTAGGAATTCTATTGCCACACAGCAACCTGCCTTACTCTATGATATCTCCAGTGAACCGATCTAGCAACGAGTGCCAATGTTGTTGAACTTAGAGAAATACAGCTATCAGAATCTTGTTTGGGGGATAAGACAATATGTGCATGTGCCACATTTATTGCGAATACAGAGTTCATGTCCTGTCCCTAGCTACTAAAATGATCTCTCACACACACTCTCTTATTCTCTGATTCACACGCACAAACTCTGACACTTCTACTCATGGGATATTGCCAGCCTCCAGTTGCTCATGCTAGTCCACTGGCCAGGTGGTCTAGACATGAGGATGGGAGCTGGGTCGTATTGGTGCACACTGATGCTCCTGGAGAATGATCATAGAATTAAAACACCTGACCCTATAATTTTGCACCCATTTTTTTATGTTTTAGTCCTTAGGTCCTGTCCTGTCACACTGCGACATGGCACTGTATGACCGTGAGTCATCAGTAGATATGACTTGGATCTTTTTCTTAATAGGGTTTTTGTCTCTTTATTCCGTGGGTTCTTTTGCAGAGTTCAACCATATTGTTTTTTAGCTATCAAGACAGTGCTGGCAGCTGGTTGGCATTGAGGATTGATTGACGTTGGGGACTGATTCCATTACATGCACACCTACATTCACACTTTTAAATGATACGAGGGGGCTGTGCCCACTACTCACTAGGCTCACCAGCCCCCGTCTCTCTGGAAGTAGGCAGCCCTAGCTCTCCCCCCAACTTCCTGTGAGGGCCAGCCGAGGCCCTGATTCTCTTCCCCCTGGCTGTCAAGGACTGAGGCTGTGCCATCCCCGGTTCTACCTCCTTCCCTCCCCCAAGCTGCGCCAGTCCAGCTGCTCCCCCTTCTCCCCCATTGTTGGGCAGGGCTAGGGCCACGCCAGCCCCAGCTCTACCCTATTCCCTCCCTCCCCCTCGACTGTACTAGCCCTGGCTCTCCCCCACCCACCCCCAGCCGCCGAGGAGGACCAAGACTATGCGAGGCCCAGCTCTCTCCCCCTGACAGAGTGATGAACTCACATTGTCATCCCACAGGAAAAATTTTTTGGCCCCCAGCTGAAACACCTCACTTTCCTGGCTCTTCAGCCCTTGGGGGAGTATGGAGGGAAGAGGACTGAAGTTCAAGGCCTAAGGCTAGATTAACTCATCAGGCATTTCAGGGTTAATGGATTTTGTGGGCTCCTTAGGCTCTGAGGTGGGGCCAAAAATGAGGGGTTCAGTGTGTAGGACAGAGCTGCCAGTGAATGGAATAGGGATGGGAGTGCATGATCTGAGCAGGAGGTGGGGTGTAGGAGGGGCTGAGGCTGCGAGGTCTGGGTGAGAGGTAGGGGGCAGGAGCAGTCTGGGGGCAGGGTGTCTGTCCAGAGGGAGGGGGCAGAAATGGGCTGGGGGAGTGACTGGCCAGGAGAGAGGGGGCAGGAACAGGCCTAGGGAAGGGTCCCTGGAGGGCAAGGGCAGTAGCAGGCAAAGTTTAAAATGGGGATTCAGGCACTTCTGTTACAATGTATTAAAGGAGTTACTATAACAGATTCTTCAGAGGCAATTCTTAACAGGCTATTAACAAATTAATCTAAAAGTGGTTAACTGTTTCATTTATAAAATTCCATTCATAAAAATTGGTCCACTGTTTATGAAATAACATAATGTCACATGGGTAGATATAATTCATTAAGAGGGCGCCTTCATTCTTTAGCCCTATATTGTCCCCCTTTTGACCTTTCAACTTTCATAAGGGGAATGAGTCAGTCTAGTGTGTAATCATCTGAAATGTAGTGAGAGGTGACATCAGTCTGCAGCTTTAGATTGGCATACATTTTCTTTATCCAACAATACATAGCACACAGACACAAACATGTAGTGTAATACCAATACAATTAGCAAAGAGTAGAACATAATAGATAATACGCTCTTGGATATTGGGGACCAATCTGTGAAAATATTGTAACCATGATATGCAATGATTTTTTTTTTCAAGATTTAGCAGTTCTTAGCATGTCTGCACTTGCATGCAGTATCTGAATGACACATTTCGCTAGATCCTCTTATCTGTTGTAAAAACTGAGTCACCTTTGTTTCTTTCAGTAAGACTACGTCTACATTGGCGCGCTTTTGCGCCAAAGCTATGCAAATGAGGCTTA
>CM057847.1:105155744-105169250 GCA_030068395.1 Apalone spinifera
CTAAGCCTCATTTGCATAGCTTTGGTGCAAAAGTGCGCCAATGTAGACGTAGCCGAAGTGATCAGTCAAATCATGCCAGTCCACATTAAGATTATCAGAAAAGTTAACCAGATTGGTAGCTACAGCTCTCTGTAGCTTTTACCTTTTGGTAAATAGTAAGTGTGGTTGCTAATGTACAACATGCTGCCATTGCATCTACATTCATCCACCAGCAGCTGACACTTTCCCAGGAAGTAATGCATATACACTGACACTGTCCATTTGAATGGCTTGCTTGTTTGCCAAAATGTAGCTCTGACAGTGGATATTCTCAAAGCAAAGCCTGCCTGAGCACTCTCCTACAACTTTTTTTTTTTTTCTTTTTTTCTCCTCCCACCGTTCCTGGACACTTTGAGAGTGAGGCTATCTGGTCACCTCGGTTTCTTCTTCAGGTAGTGTCCCCGTGGATGCTCCACTGTGGGTGTCGGGTTCGTCCCGGCGCTGCAGATCGGAGATCTTTTAGCTGTTGTCTGCCGGATCGTGCATGCATGGTGGCCATCTTGTGGCTTTTCGCGCCATTTCTGGTCGTGTGGTCTGGCTCCCGCCAGTTCCTCCTAACTGTCTTCGGGTGCAGACGGAGAAACTGCTCCATCTCCTGTCTACTTTGACAGGAATTGAGAGAGTGAAAACTTGTATATAGTTAATTGTTCTACTCATACTTATAGTTAGTTCATAGTTCTTAATTAGCGCGTTTGCAGAAAAAAAATTTTTTTTTAGATAACAAAATTCGATAAAACTGCCAAATGCCGGGATCCCCAGGATTCAAGAAGTGTGCAACATGCAGGGAGTCCCTGCCCACTTCAGATGGGCACGCATCTTGCATAAGATGCCTTTGGTGAGGGACACATTCCTCAAGTGTCCCCACTGCACTAAACTGACTGCCCGGACATGACATGACTGTGAGATGTGACTCAAAATGCTGTAATTCGACAGAGCTCTTCAGCCACAGTCGGACTCCTCAGCCATGCCACCCCGTCGTCCTTCTTCGAAGGTGGCGCATAAAAAGAAAATTCTTTCCCTGTCCTGCTCTCCACCACCGACTAGAGTGAGTACAGGAGATAAGCCGGGCACCTCCAGATTGACGGTGGCCTGCAGACCGGATAAAGAGAAACAGGTGCGCAGCACATCAGTATCGAGCCCAGCAATACGTACCACACCGCAGCTGAAGTTGGCACCCACTCCGGCATCCACTCCAGCACCGACATCGTCGGCACAGAGTCCGCCGATTACATCGGCACCGGCCCTTACACCAGCACGTTGGCACCGACTCCGCTGGCACTGGCCACTTTGGTACTGGACTCTTCAGCAATGGCTCCGTCGGCACCAACACATCATTCTGATATGGAACTGTCTTACTCATGATCAATAACAACTCCCAGATTGATGCCACCCACACCTCCCATACACCATTCCCTGGCACCCACCACGGGAAGAAAGAAGACCCACAAGCTTCCCACACCATCACCAAGCCCAGAATTGGAAGCGTTTTCCCCGGAGCCACCTTCTCCATCTCTGGTGCAGACCACTCAGTCAGCCCATTACATGCCCATTACTTGACAGTTCTCACCCAGCGTATCTCCTCATTTAAGATACCACCATTACCACCACCATCATTCACCTTCACCAGCTTACTCACGGGGTAGGTCAAGATCCCCTGGGTCTCCCTCATACTCCAGAAGTTCCAGATAGATGCACGTACAGGCATTCACCCTACCGTGATGACCGCTGGGGCGGACGCTATAGTCACCGGAAGCAGAGTTTCTGTTCACCGACCCATTCAAGGGGCATCTCACCCTTACCTGCTCCTTTGTACATTGCCCCTGACAAGAGCAGATCTGCCTCTCTACCTGCAGAGAGACCACCTACGCCCACTGGCGACTAACCGATAACAATCCAACATCTTACGGAGGAGGACACACATCTATCTGACACAGAGGGGTGTCACCACCGAACCTCCACAGACATAGCATCTTCTTCTCCGGATGATTCTGTCTTCACAGGAGACGCTTCACTTCCCCGACAGACGACCTGAAGGATTTCCAGGAACTGTTTAAAAGGATCATAGACAGCCAGAATGTCCAACTACCGGAGGTTCATCAGAAGCAACACCACCTGCTGAGAAACCTACACCCCTTCCACTCATCCAAAGTCACCCTCCTATTGGACGAGGTGATACTTGAGAGAGCCAATGACATATGGCAAACTCCTGCCTCCACGCCTCCGACCAACAAAAGAGCAGACAAAATGTATTTTGTACTGGCCAAGGGGATGGAATTCTTATTCAACCATCCGCAACCTAACTCCCTGGTCATGGATGCAGCGCAGCAAAGGGCCAAAGCACCCCATTACAAGAATACCACCGGGAATAAGGACAGCAAATGACTTGACCACCTAGGCGTTCTGTAAATTGAGTATACCTTTCTGCCTATTTCCATATTATTGTTCACCCGGCTCACAGGCGATTTCTCTGGTTCCTGGTAGGTGCTGACCACTACCAATACAAAGTCCTTCCATTCGGCCTATTGTCAGCCCCCAGGGTTTTCTCCAAACTTCTGGTGGTGGTAGTGGCTTTCCTTCGTCGACTAGGGATCATCATTTTTCCCTACCTGGATGACTGCCTCATCAGAGCTTGCTCTTTCGATGAAGCGTTACATGCAGACAACATGACAAGGTTGTTGGGTCTCATAATCAACAATCAGAAGTTGTCCCTCTTACCTCAACAATCCATAGAGTTCATAGGAGCCCGTCTCGACTCCATTACGGTGCACGCTTACCTACCTGCTTCCAGGCTTCACACTATCCAAGATCTTGTACAGATCCTCACTACGCGTCCCACGGTTCCCATACTTACCTGCCTGCAGCTCCTAGGTCACATGGCAGCGATGACATAAGTCGTAGCCAATGCAAGGCTGCATTTCTGATGTCTTCAACATTGGGTATCCACAATGTATGCTCCTCACAGACAAGACGTACGCAGACTGGTGGTCATAACTACCATAGTCAAACAATCTCTAAAATGGTGAACTATCCCCACAACATGTTGGCAGGTATACTGTTCCACCAACCCCAGCCTACTGTCCAGATTACGACGGATGCATCCCTACTCGGCTGGGGAGCTCATGCAGAACAAGCAAGTTCAAGGCCACTGGTCTCCCGACGAATCTTTTCTCCACATAAACTTGCTCGAGCTATGAGCTGTCTCCAATGTTTGCAAATACTTCTTCCCGCTTAGCCTCAACCATGGGGTGCGGGTATTCACAGACAATATGACAATAGTCTATTATATAAACAGACAGGGAGGAGCCTGTTCCTACTCCATTTGCATGGAAGCTATACACTTGTGGAACTTCTGCAACCAACACAATGTGACTCTTACAGCAGCCTACCTTCCTGGGGAGGACAACATCATGGCAGATGCGCTCAGCAGGTGCTTTGCCCAACAGCATGAATGGGAACTACATCCAAACGTTCTTTGCACATTATTCAACCATTGGGGCTACCCATTGGTAGATCTCTTTGCCACACAGCGCAACATGAAGTGTGCGCAATATTGCTTGAGGGCAGGCATTGGCCGCGCATCCGGGGGGGATGCTTTTCTCTACAATGGGAGTCATCGTCTCCTATATGCCTTCCCTCCCATTCCCCTAATTCCTAAGGTCCTAGAGAAGGTGACTATGGACAAAGCAAGAGTGATTTTAATAGCACCATTCTGGCCACATTAGACTTGGTTTCCTTACATGTTCCGTATGTCGCCTCACCCTCCATACTATCTTCCCAGTCAACCCGATCTGCTGACACAGGATTACATCCACAACTGGATCACCTCGCTCTGTCTGCATGGCTCCTAATTGGTTCCAACAAAAGGAAATGAGTTGTTCCCATGCGGTCAAACACAAACTGTTACATAGCAGAAAATCTTCAACTCATAATACTGACCTTCATCAGTGGCGAAGATTCCGAGAATGGTGCTCGGGCAAGAACCTAGACCCCAGCAAAACTCCTTTACACTTGATCTTGGACTATATTTTACACCTCAAGCACCTTGGGCTTGCCCTTTCATCTCTCAAAGTACATCTGGCAGCAATTACAGCATTCCACCAACCTGTCGATGGTTTTATTGCCTTTTCCCATCTCACTACGATAAGATTCATGAAAGGCCTGACCAATCTTTTCCCCGAGCACAGGCAACCTCCGGATCCATGGAATCTAGAATTGGTCTTAGACACCTTAATACCATTTGAGCCCTTGGCCACATGCAATTTTCATACGTTCATGTGAAGGTTGTGTTCCTCTTAGCGATCACCTCGGCTTGCAGAGGGGGAGAACTAGTGGCCCTCTCGGCTCCTCCCCCCGTACCATTTTTACAGCACGGAGTCATTCTACGTCACCAGCCATCATTTTTGCCCAAGGTTAACTCTTCCCTTCATATAAATAAACCCATTATTCTCCTTGTCTTTTATCCAAAGCCACGTTCCTTGGAGCATCATGCAAAATTGCACTATCTTGACATCCATAAGGCTTTAGCCTTTTACATCGAAGGAACTTGCGATCTGCGAAAGTCCCAACATCTATTAATTTCACTGGATGACCGTTTCAAGGGTCGCCCAGTCTCTGCACAATGAATTTCAAAAATAATAGTTTCCTGCATCCTATGATGTTACGAATTAAGAAACATACCGCTTCCACACACCAAAAGGGCCCACTCTACTATGGCAATAGTGTCTTCAGCAGCCTTCCTCAACGGAGTTGACCTCAAAGACATTTCTCGAGTGGCCACTTGGTCATCGGACCTTACGTTCGCAAAACACTATGCGCTATCAAACATACTTATGACTGACGCAGCAGTAGTCACTGCAGTCCAGTCCTTTCCACAGCGGCAACTCATTGACTCCGAACCCACCGTCTTCAGTTCGGCTACTGCTGTGGAGTTACCCACAGTGGAGCACCCATGGGGACTCTACTCAAAGAAGAAGTTACTCACCTTATGCTGTAACGATGGTTCTGCGAGGTGTGTCCCCCCCCCCCCCCCCCGTGGGTGCTCTACGACCCACTGTCCTCCCCTCTTTGGAGTCTGTTGATGACTTCCAGGCCTCGACGATCAGGAGGAACTGGCGGGAGCCAGACCTTGCAACCAGAAACAGCACAAAAAGTCTCAAGATAGCCACTGCGCATGCACGGTCCACCAGACAACGGCTAAAAGATCTCCAATCTGCGGCGCCGTGACGAGCCCGACACCCACAGTGGAGCATCTATGGGGGGGGGACACCTCGAAGAACCATCGTTACTGCACAAGGTGAGTAACTTCTTCTTCTTCCATCCTCATTGCAAATGAACCAGGAACATCAATCTGTTATTGAATCATCAACTTTGACTTCTCAGTGCCTTACGTTTTCAATATTTATTTTTAGTCATTTTCAGTGCTCCAAAAGAGGTGTACATAACTGATAAATGTAAACTGATGGTAAATCCTAAAGAGAAAAGGCCAGGATTTATGACCTGTGCCACGGGTCCTATTTACAGCTTCAGATACCCATGTTTGGTGTCTGACTTGTTTGGCGGAAGATCATGATTCATCTTACTGTGCCATTTGCACCACCTTCACCCCCACCTTCACTTCAGTACCATACCATCTTCACCTCAAGAGCTCATAAGGAATGAACAAAACAAAACAGTTCCAACTCTATAGGATTTGTAATTACTGATAGGCTTCATACCAAGCTTCTTTGGGGACTTAAAAGCAGCATAGGATCCTATCCAAGGCATTCTCCTACCAGAGTGAAATCTAATATCATAGTACTAAAGAATCCACGGTCATCAGATTCAGTGCTGCAGCAAGTTGAACCCCTGCTGATGTCAACCTTTGTTAACAGAAAGACACCTCAGGAATGCAATCCTTCAGATCTGTCATCTCCAGGTGATAGGCAGAGTCTGTCTGCACACTGGAACCCCTTGGATCTCAGGTTCTCCGTTCCAAAGCCAGCTTCAGAACTCCAAGCCAAAACCAAAGTGACTCACAGTGACTACAAATCTCAAACATAGCTTACCCCAATTCTATGAGTGTGATGATTTAAAAAAATATTACTGGAAAAATACTAGACACACACCAGACTCTTCAATACCGTACGCTTCCACAATTACAATGGTGGTCTGAGCACATAAACCAGAACCTGCTGTCAGGGATCCTTGCAGGAAAAAAATAAGGGAATTAAAAAACTAATTGGGGTATGTCTACGCAGCAATGTTATTTTGAAATAACTTTACTAGCATCTACACAGCCAAACTGCTATTTCAAAATTAATTTGAAATAGCGGAGCCCTTATTTCGAATGTGGTAAACCTCCATTCTACGAGGAATAACTCCAAATTTGAAATAGCTATTTCAAAATAAGTGCTGTGTAGACACTTCTGTAGAAATGGGGGCCTCCAGCCTTCCCAGGGTGCCCTGGTGGCCACTCCAGCTTCAACCAAGAACACTCCTCTCCCTCCCCCCTCCCCGTAACCCCTAAAGGGATTGACTCTGGCCACAGTGCCTGTGCCAGCTCCAAGCCTGCCAGCCCAGAGCCAACAGTCACTGCCCCTGACCCAGTGGCCCCAAAACATGAGCCAGCAAGCCACTGGCAGCCAGCCCTCCACTGCTCCCTAGGAGCACTCTGCGAGCTCCCAGGAGCCTGCCAGGGCCCAGAGCAGGCGGGCGCCTTCCTGGTCCAGGGTGGAGATCATGGACCTTATTCAGGTTTGGGGAGGATGCCCCCAACATCCATGATCTCCACATTTAGATGGAGGAACGCAGTCGTCTATGGCAGGATAGCTGCCAGCCTGGCCACCAAAGGCCACATGTGAACCCAGGAGCAGTTTTGCATGACAATCACCCCCCCCCCCCCCCCCCCCCCACACCCAACCTTGAGCCCTGAGCTTCCCCTCGCTTCCTCCTTCCAGCTCCCTCCTCCCAGGTTTTCCCCCTCCCCTCTCCCGCCTCCTTTCCCCAGTCTCACCGGAGTTTCATCCCCCCCACCCCAGTTTTGTTAAATAAAGAGAGTTTGTGTTCATAAAAATACATGTATTTTATTTGACATTAGGAAGAGGGGTTAGGGAGGGATAAGTGGAAGGACGTGAGGGAGGAATGAGGCACAGGCCCCCAGTGGGGCAGACCAGGGAGGCTCTTGGTGCTCCTCAGGGTGGAAGCTCTCCCGCAGGGCCTCCTGGATACTGATAGCGGCCCTCCCCCCCGATGGACCTCCCAGATGGCAGCCTGGCAGAGTGCCCAGGGGCAGCTCTGGCTCCATGTTGCAGAGTGCTGTGGTGTCTCAAGTGAGGGCAACCAGAGTATGCACAGACAAAATGCTTTGCTGTCCTTCATCGAGGTAGACAAGCAAGCAGGGAAAGCTGAGAACCGGCTGTGCGTAGACCTACCCTCGATGATTTTGGTATCTTTACTCCCTCTTCCTCACTAGGAAAGAGAAGAAATACCTCCACTCAGTTTGGACTTTGCCTCAGGTATGGCTCCCTCCCCTCAGGCACCTCGAGGTTCCCCAAGGAACTGTCCCTTGCCAACTTATAGTGTACTCAACAAGCCCAATACTGTTTCAAATTTGAGCTACATTTGTATCCACAATAAGTAATGACTAAGGCTAAGAGAGACCTGTTGATTGCAATCTCCTCTCCTTCCTGGGGCTGGGATGGGGTGGATCACATACACTAGAAATATATTATAAAATTTACAGATCATTTACATAGGAATACCTTTACACTGCACAGTGTTATGGTAGAGTCTAACACTGAATACAGAAAAGAATATGATATACCCCTCCTGGTTAAATGACCATACTGCTCTTCACCTTCCTTACTAGCCATCAGATCCAACGCATTCAGCTCTATCTAGATCTCCATTTTAAAGAAACCCTTCTTCCATGTTAGTGCCTGACATGTTATCAGAAAAAGCAATAGGAGGTTCCATTGTATTCTAGAATACTGACATGGAACTAGACAATCCAATAACTCATGATGATGATGATATTTGTGTGTGTCTGTGTTGGGCAGGTGGAAAGGAAATCTGTTCTTCATCAGAAGATGTTACTCATTTCCATGAACTGGTAGAATAGATACAACACTGAAGACATAATCTTTCACTATAGAAGAGACTTTTCACCCTGTATTGAATGTTTTGGGAATCTCCTTCCAGCAACAACAAAAATCACTCGATATTGGAAGATTTATTGCAACTGGTCACAAGTATATACAGCTGCTCCCCGAGTTACGACCACCTCCACTTACGACCATCCACGCTTACGACCAAAGTGGTCGTAAATGCAGATCCGAGTTACAAACGGCGATCCGCGCTTACGAACAGCGCAGTTGCCATGTAACTCTATGGGACCCGAATTACGAACAGTTCGAGTTATGGACCAAGTGTTGGTCCGTAACTTGTTCGTAACTCGGGGAGTGGCTGTAATTAGCTCCTGAAATGGGTCAAACTGTTTTTTAAAAGTGTTGGACGAGCTTTATCAGCTGTCGTGTAAAGGGTTTTCACTTTTCTAGACATCCAGCTCTTAATTCACTGGTTGTTGCAGTAGCTGCCTCAAGAACAAAAAGAAAATAGGTACACTTCACCCCATCAGACAGAAAAGGGAAATAGCTTGACAACGTAGGCAGAAAGATCTTCTCTTCTGTTTCACTCCAGCATAAGGGTTTCTAATTATCAAGTCATAATATCCATTTTCTATCCCAGATGCTACTGGTCCCTGGCCACTTTTTTTCCAGATCCCTTCCTTTCTAAAAACCAGAAGAAGCTGTCAAAACCCAGGACAATTATTATCCTGGGTTGGATTATTATATTATCCTGGGTTGGAAAGCTTATTGTAGGTGGCCTCATTTGACTCCTGTAATGCAGCACCCTGGGCAGCCACTTCAGCAGCTACATTGAGGTGATACTCATAGCTGAAATGTTGTCATGCAAGACCAGATGATTAGAACATGTGGAAGACTGTCCATTGATGAGATGGTTTATTAAGGTAAGGAATGGATGAGGAGTAAGGGAATTCAAAAGAAGTGTTTTTCCTTCAACTTCTTGCTATGTTGACAGTGCCAAAAGCTGAGACGTTATTTCAACTTAAGCTATGCAATTTATGTAGCTGAAGTTACATAGCTTAATTTGACTATAGCCTTGCTGTGTAGACGTGCCCTAAGGTGCCAGAGGCCTGCTCATTGTTTTTAAAGTTACAGACTAACATGGCTACACCTCTGAGATTTTTTTTTCACAATTTACTGTCTTGCACGGGGACAAATTCTTCTATCACATCCTAAATTCCCTTCTAAAGTTGTACTGGACTTTAACCTGACTCAGATCAATAGCTTAGTAGTAGTCTTTTTTTAAAATTATTTATTTATTTATTTATTTATTTATTAACACCTCATTCTCATTCAGATGAGGCAAAGCTTTATGCCTTGTATGTCAAGAAGTCACCAAAAGTTTGGGGATCCTACTAATAAAAGAAACATAATTACATTTCCACATTTGTCTAAATAAGTTGGGCTTTGTACAGCGGAAATTTGTTTTGTATAGTGAAAAGCTACAAACGAAGTTTTGCTCTTTTAAAGGGAAAATATGGTTTCCATGGCATGTCTCAAATTTATCACAATTTTTAGAAACATGAAGAGCTAAAATTTGGAGCTCTGGTCACAGTTTCATGAAGCACTATTTACAAGATGTAGCATCTCACTTTCGTAATGCAGTACTAGAAACATTATTGAGTTAGGACACTGCATTTCAACTAACAGAGATTATGGTACTGCTTGTATAATTATACCATGAGTGAGAATGTACTGAGGCCACTTGAAAAAGAAATAAGGATAATTCACCAGTAACCACAAATATTTGAGATGTATTCTCCACATACACTCTTCAGCCTTCCTCACATTCTTCTTGGGAGTGCTAATTAACTTGGAACCTCAGAGAGGCAGCAAAAGGCTCTAAGGTGACAAGAATACTATGCACCTCCCTCCCCCATTTAATACCCTTGCCCTCAAAACATTCAGGGATAGCAAGGGAGGGGCAGCAGAGCATTCCAATGGGGGACTACTGAAAGAAAGTTCGTCACAGCTGCATCACTGGACTTCACCTTGATAAGAATATGTAGTCTTTTTGTAAGAACTCCTGTTACAGGTGAATAGTCTTCAGATATGAGATTTTAAATGGCTGTTTTCTTTTTATAGGTCACGTTGGGATTCTTCAAGCTACGCAGATGACACAGGAAGTTACAATAAGAGATTTAGAATCAGAAAAATCTAGATTAAAAGAGAAACTATCTGAGCTGGAAGAGGAAAGAAATCTATTGCAGAACAAAACACAAAGTCTGGATGAAAGACAAAGGCAGCAGATTCTGGCACTGGAAAAGGTAAACACCTTATTTTTTCTATTTTAGACCACCAAAATAGAAGCCTTAGAATTCTAATTGGAAATGTTAATGTATTCAGAAATATCTTTAGCTCTCTTTTGGAGCCATGGTAGCACATTACACTGCCAACTTCTTACGTTACTTAATGTAGATCATGTGCATAGCAGAGCTGAAGGTGATAGTTTCAGCTGCGATGAAGACAGAGAGGAGCTTGGTCCAATATTAATCATATTGATTTCTGGCATCTGTTGTGCTGCTTGATTCTTGAAGCGTATTGCCATTAATTTTCCAATGTGTCTCATCTTCTAGAATGCCTCATTGGAGATGGGAATGGGGCTGAGGTCAAAGAAAAATTATAAATCAGTAAGCCCTGCAAATGTACATGCAGATACTTTATGGGCCCATGGCAGGGTACATACAGAAAATTAAAACTTGAGCTATTTCATGATGATGATTTAATTATTTTTTTCAGGTCCCATTAATTGAGCTCATGATGATGATATAGGTTACATATAAAGTAATGCAATACAGAAATATGTACTGGTTTAACTGTGTTATGGAGCTTAGGTCCATAAAAGGCTATTAGCCCGGGGGTAAGGAATGGTGCCCCTGGCCTCTGTTTGTCAAAGGCTGGAGAAGGATGGCAGGAGACAATTTGCTTGATCATTGTCTTCAGTCCACCCCTTCTGGGGCATCTGGCACTGGCCACTGTCGGCAGACAGGATACTGGGCTAGATGGACCTTTGGTCTGACCCAGGATGGCCATTCTTATGTTCTTAACAACCTTCCTTTTGAGTTTTGCCCTAAGGGCTTCATAATAAGGAATTTCCTCCTTGCCTTACTATACGCCAGCACTAGTTCATTACTAAAATAAGAGAGCAAAAGGGCTGGTTTCCATAACCATGTTTGTAGCTCAGAGAATAATGAATTAAAAATTGCCTATAGATCTGAAATTTGCCTGCTGTTTCTTTACCAGATAAAATAGAGCAAAAAAGAAAACAGATTTTAACTTTTTTTACTTAGTCAATAAGGGCATATCTAGACAGCCCTCTTTCGAAAGAGGGATATAAATTAGGCAGATCAAAAGTGCAAATGAAGTGGTTGGTGTTTTTTTTTTGAGTACGGGATTTTTCGAAAAAGGTTGTGTGTGGGTGTTTGTGGGTGTTTTTTGTGTGTGGGTGTTTTTCAAAAAAAAAAAGTTGCATCTAGACTGCAGTCTCACTTTCAAAATACCCTTTTTCGAAAACATTGTGATGCGATTACAGGAAGTCCCCAGGTTACATACAAGATAGGGACTGTAGGTTTGTTCTTAAGTTGAATTTGTATGTAAGTCAGAACTGGTACATATTGTAGGGGAAACTCTAGCCTAAGGGGAAATCACGTTGTGAGAAGCAGGGGGAGCCGGGGCTGATGAGCCGCACACCAGGGGTCAGAGGGAGAGGGTTTCCCACCAGAACAGGGACCGTGTGTTGTGCTCAGCGAAAGGAGGGCAAGTCAACTGTACGTTGATTGGATTTCATTCACTTGGGGAGGACAAAGCGCCCGAGCGGCTGGCTGGGCACAGCGATTAGACAGGTTCACTCAGGGACTCATTGACAAAAAAAGCGAGGCGGGCCAGGCGTTCTGCAACCCCACGCAGCACTCTGGTCACCTCCCCACGAATCCCTCGCTGGCTGCGCAGGGGAGAGGGCTCTGGAGTCACTCGCCTGGGGTGGCAGGAGTTCAGAGCGGGGTGCTGAGCCCCGTGTCTCAGCGAGTGGGGAGTAAGCCACGCTCTGCTCTCGCCCAGCTTTTCCGCATGCTGGATACATTCCGCCCCTGCCCTTCGCCTCGGAGATGGCTGTCAGTAAAACGGCGCTCGGGGCAGCGCCGGCTGAACCGCCTGTCAGGCGGCGCGCTGTGGTGGGCCCGCGCCCGCGTCCTCCGCAGCGAGAAAAGCCGCTCCACGTCTCCCTGGTCTGCTGGGGGGAGCTCGGCGGTCCCACCACCCGCGTCCTCCGCAGTGAGAAAAGCCGCTCCGCGTCTCCCTGGTCTACTCAAATAGATTATTTTACTTGTAGCTCAAGCAAATGCAGTGATCAGGTTTGGGAGCTACAAATTAAAAGCTCCTAGTCCAGGGGTATCCAACCTAAACCTGAGAAGGAGCCAGAATTTACCAATGCACATTGCCAAACAGCAACAGTTCTATGTCACCAGCCCTGATCATCTCCCCACCACCACTCTCAGCACATCCCACCCACTGGCAACCCCACCAGACAGCGCTTCCTTTGCCTTTTCCTCCTGCCAACTGGGATTAGCCCTCTCTCAGTGGAAGACACTGGAGAGGGGAAGCATGGGTGTGACAAGCTCATTGGAGAGGGTTGGAAGTGACAGGATCCTGGGGGGAAAGCATCCTCGGGCAGATCTGGGGGTTGAACAGTGAGCACCGTCTGGCCCTGTGGAAAGTTGGCACCTGTAGCTCCAGCCCTGGATTTGGTACCTATGCAAGGAGCCACACACAAACTTCTGAAAAGCCACATGTGGCTCTGGAGCCACAGGTTGGCCACCCTTGTGTCCTTCCTGTATTTAGACTCGAGTGATTTTCCTCACTTGAGCAGTCCTATCAAAGCTAATAAGACTACAGTAGTTGCATGAGCAACTCCTGAGGAATTCTGCCCCAAACAAAAATTAGGCACCTAAAATGTTTAAATTAGTTGCACAATATTTTAAAAATCTGTAAATTGTATTTGTCAGTAAATAAATATAGTTCTAGCATGGCAATGGGGAGCAGAGGCCACTGGCTGCACTGAGATGGGAGATCACTCTGAAGGCCCCACAATCCCCGGTACAAGGACTTGGCCCTTAGATTGCACCTGGCCCTGACATAGTGCAAGGTTCTGGGCCTGCCCCAGAAACACCCTAGCACCCTGCTTCTCTGCACCAGATGTGGGTGGGCAGGCACAGCCCAGCAGGATTCAACTGTAGAGGAGCTTAGTATAGGGAGGATCCAAGTGTGGGGTGAGGGGTTTCTGGATGCAGGCGGATCAGTGAGAGATCTGGATGCAAAGTAGCTCATGGAGGGGTTCTAAGAGGTGGGG
>CM057847.1:105194993-105226085 GCA_030068395.1 Apalone spinifera
CCCATACTTTCAATACACCTTATGTCTCGGCTTTTTCATAAATGAAGAAAATTACTGCTAGCATAATTTAGACAGATCAAATATTTGTGGACCTGAAAATGACAATAAAAACAGTCTTCATTAGAAGCTACATTTTCTAATTATCATCTTAACAAGCAAACTTATCCTTCAGAGCCAGGGGCTAGCAATGTGGGCGGGGAGGGGGGAATGCAGGAGTCATGGCAGGGCGTTGGGAAGCAAGGTAGAAGGCTGGGGTTATAGAGAGCTGAGAGTTGAGGGTTGAAAGGGTGAGGACAGGCTCAGGGCAGAGGAGCCCATCCAGTGGGGCTTTCTCTGCCCACCCCCGACCAGTGGAGCCATTTCTCTGCTCCCAGCCCCTCCAAACCACTGTGGGCCTTCAATCTTTCTCCCAACTCTTTTTCTGGCTGCTGGGGTCCTTCTGTCCCTTCCCCCCCCCCCCCCCCCCCCCCCCCCGCCCTTTCCCTGGCTGCCAGGGGGCTTTGCTCTCTCTCTCCCGTCTGGTGCTGCAGCCAAGAGTGGGAGGGAGGAAAGAGTTTGGGGCAGGGGAGCTACTTACCTGGTCTGGTGGCAAGAAAGATGGAGAGCCACAGCTGTGCTGGCTGCTCTCTTGGTGGTGTGGCTGCCGCCAAAGGTGTCTCTGCAGTATAACTCTCTGCTATGCGCTCACTGCTCCCAGTGGCCTCTCTCAGTATTGCATACCTCCCCTCTGTGTTCCTCTCTTTCCATGTTATATAAAATAGTCCTGTTCCCAGCACTTCCCATTTTCATGGCGCAACCAAACCATAAGCTTGCTTTAAGTTAGGATAAGTGGAAGCTGCATGCCTAATTTGGTGGTTCTAGCTTTGACTGTTTAGGAAGAGTTCTTGAACAAACAGACTCACATGTGAGTAGACAGACAGGTGCATGTTTCTAATGAATTATTAAATACTTTAAAATAAGGCACCCATATACAAGCGTTTAGTGACCAAAAATATCAATTCTAGTTGTATACGCTGGCAGGAATTTTATTTTAAGTCAGAGGAAGATTTTTGTTCAGAATACTTTTTTGCAGCTGCTGAGTCTCTATTATAAAGTTTATATTTTCAGGGGGAGCTAGAACGAGAGAGACAGCAGCATGAAACAATGATTTCTACCATGAGAGAAGAGGAGAAGATCAAAGTTGACAGAATGGCTCATGACCTAGAAATAAAATGGACAGAAAATCTTCGGTAAGTGTTTTTTCTTTGTTTTAAGTAAGAAAGAAAAGCATGCATTAAATGTAACAAGTGATACTAATATGATGTAGAGCAAAGACTTTTGTAATTATATATACTTTTTACATTCGTTTCTCAATAATACTAGTAAATGTTTATTTTTATGAAAGACTAGATCATATTTTAGTTTTGCTTTTAGACAGGAATGCAGTAAACTTCGTGAAGAGTTGAGGCTTCAGCATGAAGAAGATAAAAAGGCAGCTATGACTCAACTCTTGCAACTGAAAGAACGTGAAAAAAATGCTGCCAGGGATGGATGGCAAAAGAAGGTGGAAGATCTTTTAGACCAGGTAACTAGAATGGCTAGCTCAATATCAGAAAACTGCTGTAATTTAGATTTAGAGTGCTGATGGCTTATTAGTGACTAATTGTATGAAAGCAGTAGAAAACTTGTCTCTAGGCTTAATTTGGATGAATGTAACTCATTACAGATTAATCAGTATTGTTATTTGAGTAATGTGAAAATTAACATGTGAGCAAGTATACATACTCTTTCCTTGTGGTACTGAACTTGAGAAAATTGTTTTCATTTCTTTGGTATTCTTACCCCCACTCTGAATTTCTGCCTGTCTACCTATTCATGTTTCTTCTTGTAAGTATTTATGTATGCTATATTGCTTCGTTAGTTTTCTGATTTTTTTGGGGGGGGAGGGGAAGCATCATTTATGGTACTGTAGAAACAATTAACGTCAAAATTTGCCAATTACCTGTATCATGACACATTTACTACAGCTATTTCCTGTACTAAGTAGGGGAGAAAATCTCTAGTCTCAGATTCTACTGTGTGTGGTAATTTGGGTAAATGCTGGCATTTTTTTAATTGCAGCTACTGTATGTGTTCATGCTAATATTTATTATAATACAGTACTTTCTCCGTGTTAAATCATTTACACAAATTCTTTGTTTTATACTTTCTTGCAATTTCAATAGTGAAATAGCATTGATTTTTATTGACTATTTGGATGAAAAGGAAGAATGAGAGAACCTAAAATTTTAATGACAAATAGGAATAGCTTTTTGGAAATGATTAAATAAACACTTAATTTTTTATGCTTGTATTGTGACTGTATTTCAGCCATGGTTCGAAATTCAAGAGCTCCAAAAATTAAGTGTGCAACTTTGTGGTCATTGTACGATGGTTAATTTTTCTAAATGCTGAAAAAACTTAAACAACGAATGGCCCTGCAGCACCCTAGAGACTAACAAAAAATGTAGATATTATCATGAGCTTTCGTGGACATAACCCACTTCTTCAAAACTGTGCCCACGAAAGCTATTGATACTATCTACATTTTTTTTTTATTAGTCTCCATGGTGCTTCAGGGCCATTCGTTGTTTAAGGTTTTTTTGTTTGTTTGTTTTGTTTTTTTTTCAGTTACAGACTAACCCGCCTACTGCTCTGAGATTTCTAAATGCTGTCATTTGTGCTTATAAAGGAGAAGGCTTCTGAAATTCTTGACCTAAATCATCTTTTATAGCTTCATTGTAATCAAGGATTTCTGTTTCCCTCATTTTTTTAGAGTTCATTCTCATCTTGAGTTGTATAATTTTTGAAGATTCATTTATTTCCATTTCTTCAGTTTGTAAGTGGCACGTTCTCAGTTACATTCCTAAAAGAGGCTCATTTTAAAAAGTGATTACCGTAAATTAGCATATATAACCCGCACCCGTGCATAACCTGCAGTTTTTCCTAAATGTGTTTTTTTTTTAAAAAAAAAAGGGGGGGGGTCTTAGATAACCCATGCACATGTATAGCCTGTGGGTTATATACGCTACTTTAAGGTTCCTGGTAATTGCACATACTAGCCGCAGCCTCCGGAAGAGGAGAACGGAGGGGGGAACAGAGAATGCAGCTCAGGCAAGCTGGCTGGCTTGCAGGAGGGGAGCCGCACTCGCGCCCAGGCTCTGCACAGTCGCAGCCAGGCGCAACCCACCCTCCTCTGGGAGGGGGGAACGGAGAGTGCAGCGCAGGCGAGTTGGCCGGCCTGCAGGAGGGGAGCCGCACTCGCGCCCAGCCAAGTAAAAATAAACTTGTATACCCCGTGAACATGTATACCCCGCGGGAGGGTTGCAGGGTTTGTAAAACTTTGTATAACCCGCGGGTTATATGCTAAAGCACAGTACATCAGACAAAAGATGCTTAACTTTGTGTTTATTTGTTAAAATACTTCAGTTAAGTTTAAGCTAGTTAACAATATCATGTTATGGGGAGTTTTACAGTATAGGAAGAAATCCATGGAAATGCAGAGAGCTTGAGTAATTGCAAGTGTCCATCTTCTTGCATAGCACAGAACTAACTAGAACAAGCCCAAACTAGCTGGGCTGACCCCCGTGACTTACTCAGTTACTATAACAACAGGATCTATATCTACAACCCAATACACAACATATTTCTCCCCCCCCCCTAATAAAAACGTCCCTTTAAGAAAACAAAAACTAACTAAGAAATGACGATAGACCACCTCAAGTTCCCAGCTAACCCTGGGGATTATTTTGCCCCATCTGTGAGTTAATCTCAACTAAAGGTCCAGCCGTTGAGGAGGCCTCCTTTCTCTAGGTGGATTACGGCAGACATCTGGCGTTCTTGCACCCGAAGATGTTATGGGTGTGGGCCTGACACTGGGCTGGGAACTTGAAGTGTGAACAGGTGAGACTGTTGGATCAGCCTGCTCAGGGAGGGGGTTATTGTTCGCCGCTGGTGGTGATAGAGGAGGAGAGTCAGGAGCAGGTGATTCTTGACATGGTAGCTCACCAGCAGTGGGAAGGATGGGCAACTCAACTGGAGATGTGCCTTGGGGGCAGGAATAACCTGTCAATAACTGATCTACATGCCGCCACCAGATGAGATCCTTCGCAGTCTGGACAGTATAGGAAACAGGTCCTGTTTGAGCAATAATAGTGGCAGGGACCCATTTAGCTCCAGGAGAGTAGTTCTGAGCCAAAACTGGCTGTCCAGGACTAAAGGTTCAATCTTTTGCTCTGGATGCACACCTGATGACTTGACCATGCTGCTGATGTTGCACAGTTTATTGCGGTTCTGAAGGCTTCAGCAAATCAAAACACGTGCGCAGCTGACGTCTCATCATTAGAAAAGCTGGGGACACTTTAGTTGTAGCATGAGGAGTGTTTCTGTAGGATAGTAAGAAGGTGTCCAGACTCTTTTGTATGAGTGAATGTCCTCTAACTGATATCAAAGCTTGTTTCGTTGTCTGGACAAACCTTTCAGCCAATCCATTTGTGGTTGGGTGATAGGGTGCTGAAGTGATGTGATGGATCCCATTTGCTTTCATAAAATTTCCAAACTCCTGAGAGAGAAACTGTCGACCGTTGTCACTCACAAGTTGTTCAGGTAGACCAAAACAACAAAATATTCCCCGTAGTTTTTGGATAGTACTCTCAGCAGTAGTGGAAGGCATTATACAGACTTCTGGCCATTTGGAATGAGCATCTACCACCACCAATAACATGCTTCCTTCAAATGGGCCAGCAAAATCAACAATATGTTGCCATGGTTTTCAGGCCAGTCCCATGGATGTAGAGGTGCCAATTGGGATGCATTCCTCACACCTTGGCAAGAAATACAAGCTCTTGCCTTCTCTTCAATGTCACTGTCCAAGCCAGGCCACCAAAAATAGCTTCGTGCAATTTCTTTCATGCGCACCATTCCATAGTGACCTGAATGCAGCTGCTCTAACATCTGTTGTCTCAGTATTTTTGGAATAATGACATGCATTCCCCACAACAAGCACCTTGAATGGGTTGATAACTCCGTTCTCCTGGACATGTAGGGGACAAAGTCAGGTGAGACCTGAGAGTTCTGTAGAGATGTTTCATGCATCATTAGTTCCATTACTTGGGACAGTAGTGGGTCAATACGAGTTGCTCTCTTAACTTGTGCAGCAGTGATGGGCATGTTCTCTACCTGTTCAAAGAAAAAGATTTCTTTCTGGCCACTATCTTGATGTTTGACTGGCAAAGGTAGCCTTGAGAGACCATCTGCATTGCCATGCAGCATGGCTTTCCAATATCTGATCTCAGATGTGTGTCCTGAAAGCTACAATGCCCATTGTTGCATACGACTAGCAGCAATTGGTGGAATACCTGTGCGTGGACCAAAAATTGCCGTCAGAGGTCAATGGTCAGTGAGAAGTGTAAACGTCCGTCCAAACAGGTACTGGTGAAATTTCCGAATCCCGAAAATGATTCCCAATGCTTCACGTTCAATTTGCACATAGTTAGTTTCAGCCTTGCTTAAGGTGCATGAAGCAAAAGCAATTGGTTTCTCGTCTCCTGAAGGCATAACGTGCGATAAGGCCGCTCCCACTCCATATGGGGCGGCATTACAGGCCAACTGTAAAGGTAAGGATGGATCAAAATGTGTCAGGACCTCTGCGTTTAGCAGTGCACATTTAGCCTTGTTAAATGCAACATCACAGGCAGTCAGTCCACTTCCAGACCTTGTTCTGGCCAAGGAGCTCGTGAAATGGTTTTAATAGTGTGGCTAGCTGTGAAATAAACCTTCCATAATAGTTCAATAGTCCTAGAAATGAGCAAAGTTAACTAACATTTTGAGGAGGTGGAGCCTCCACAATAGCCTTAACTTTTGAAGGGGACTTATGAAAGCCAGTAGCATCAATGATGTGTCACAAATATTCAACAGTAGGCTGAAAGAATGCACACTTATCTTTACGGACTTGTAGGCCATACTCTTCCAGTCTTTGTAGGGTAGCCTCTAAGTTCTTAAGGTGATCCTCCTCATTCCCGCCTGTGACCAGGATGTTGTCAAGTTAGCACTGGACTCTTGGCAAGCCGCACAAGATCTGGTCCATAGCTCTCTGGAACAAAGCTGGGGCAGAAGTTATTCCAAAGGGTAAGCGACAGTAACGATAAAGCCCTTTATGCATCACAATAGTCAACAGCTCTTGGGGTTCCTCATCAACTTGCATCTGTAAATATGCATGACTCAGATCAATCTTGCTGAACTTTTGTCCCCCAGCCAGGCCTGCAAAGATGTCATCGATACGAGGAAGGGGGTATTGCTCTGCACATAACACAGGGTTAACAGTGACCGTAAAATCCCCACAAATCCAAATAGAACAGTCTTTCTTCAATATTGGAACTTTTGGAGTTGCCCATGGACTATGGGTAACTGGTATTAGGACTCCACTTTTGACTAGGCGCTCCAGGTCCGATTCAACTTTTGGCCTGATACTATATGGCACAGTTCTGAGATATTTTGGTTGGCTACCAGGTTTAATGTTCAGTTTCACGGTGATTCCCCTCATACTTCCCCGATCCTCTCCAAAAACAGCAGCATGTTTCTTTAATATATTGGTCAGACCTGTTTCTTCTTTAGTCATCCGGAGCACTTCTGCCCAGTCCAGTGGGATCTTCCTAAGCCATGATCTCCTCATTAAGGCTGAGTAATAGCCTTTCATCACAAACAGTGGTAATTCCACAGTCTGTCCATTTAGTTCCATCTTAACATCAGTAGTGCCCAATAGGGGTACTGCTTCTCCCGTATATGTCTTCAGAACGATCTTTGTTGCCTTAAGTGGAAGATGCTTCAGCTTTTCCTTATACACCGTGTCTGAGACCAATAAAACTGCTGCACCAGTGTCCACTTCCATGCGTACAGGTTTGCCATCCAACAGTGGGGTTACTCAGTATTCATGGGAGCCCCCTTACAAAGACAAAACATAGCATGGCACTTCTTCTTCAGACAGGGTGTCACCCTGATCATCAAGAATCTGCTCGATGGTATGCAGATTTTCCTTTTTGTTCCACCAGCCCACAGGCCCCTCTTTCTTTTGTTTGCAGGCATGCTCGATGTGTCCTTTTTTTTCCACTTTTTCGACACACTAGGTTCTTGCACCAGCATTCTGATGCATGGTGACCTGGCTCACCACAGTGGTAACATTCCTGGCTCCCCACTGTTTTGTGGGTAGGTTCTTGGGACATTTTATGCACCCCAGGGGGTGCACTAAGGTATTGCACCTCCTGTGTGGCCAGTTCCATGGAGACCGCAATATCAATGGCCTTCTGTAGGGTGAGCTGAGCTTCTGTTAAGACGCCTCTGTATAGCTTCATTGTGCAGGCCACACACTAACCTGTCACGTATGGCATCATTTAACATCTCCTTAAATTCAGTGTTCAGCAAGCTTTTTCAAATTTGCTACAGATTGTACAATTGTTTCATTTTCTTTTTGCTCTCTGTTATGGAAGCTATATCTTTCTGCAATTACCAGTGGTTTTGGAGCATAATGTGACCCCAGGATTTCCACAATGTCACTGTAAGATTTGGTCTCTGGCTTAACAGGGAGCTGCAAACTGTGTAGCAGAGAATAGGTCTTAGCCCCTACAACACTTACAAATATTGGCACTTTCTTCTCTTCTTTAATGTCATTTGCAATAACAAAAAGTTCAAAATGTTCAGTATATACATGCCATTGCTCTATAATCTTCTCAAAAGGTCCCAGTGGCCCTGTAAGTGTAGCCATGACTGCTGCACTGCCCCCCCCCCCTTTTGTTTTTCTTTTTCAGTCTCTGGGCTCCTTGATCTTAGTTTCAGTTTGCACAGTGTAGCAGTCAGTTCTTACCCCCATCTTCCAGAACAGCCAAAAAAAAGTTTTTCTTACATTGAGTTTTACTTCTTTTGTTGCTGGAGGCAGCACAGGTACCCCATCCTCATCACCACTTGTTATGTCGTGGGGAGTTTCACAGTATAGGAAGAAATCAGTGGAAATGCAGAGAGCTTGAGTCGTTGCAGGTGTCCATTTTTTTGCATAGCACAGAACTAACTAGAAAACTTGTGTCCAGCTACACAAAATAAAGACTTATGCCATAGCATGACATCATGTGGAGACAGAGGGCTAATTAAAAGCTAAAACAATACAAAAGGCATTTTCCATTTTTCTTCACTTGTTACTTTTTTCATAAACAGTTTCTCATTTTGAATTCTTGTTACTGATAGCTGTATTCTAGTAAAGTCTGACCATGCTGATTTTATGGTTGTGATCTTGTCTGGTGGTGTTAGTTCTTTGTATTGAACTTTTTTATTTTGTGTTCTACTTCTGGCTCTGACAGCTTTGCTTTAGTTTTCTGTATCTCATGTTCTCAACTTTGAATGGATTAAATATTTTCATTTTGTTTCTCTGTGATTGGCAAAAGGATTTTGCTGTAGATACGTGTGTAGCTTTTTTTCTGATTCCATCACTCTTCTTTCTGTAGTTGTTGTGATAATCTCTAATTGAAATATTCCAAAAGTAGTAGTGTTAATGAAAAAAGTTGTGGATTCTAGAGTCTAAAATTTATTTCCTTTCATATTGAATAGGGGGTACGGGAAGGTTTACTAAAAGCCCAAGGGGGTATGCAGACCGAAAAAGGTTGGGAACCCCGCTCTAAAAGAACACTGTGCACACTTGGGATGTATACACCCCCATTCTGCTGTAAATGATACACTCCATATCAAAAGCAGCGGGAGTTCTCATATTTCAGGTACTAACAACGCACTTTTTTGATCAGTCAAGGAGCAAACAATGTCCACAGGGCACTCATAATACTGGCATCCAGGTGAACAAGCAGCAGGTTTGACCTGTTGGTCAAGGGTCTGCAAAATCTCCCCATCTCATGTGAAACATCACACCCTGCCCTGGCCTTCCATCACCATCTTAAGCCTTTTCGTCATTGCTGGGTGGCCATCACGTCGGACCGTTGGGTCCTCAAAATAATATTGGGGTACACCATCCCTTTTACTTCGCTTCCCCCCACCTTCCCACTCTCCCTGTCCCTCTTCAGGGACCCCTCTTATGAAGACCTATTAAAACAGGAGGTACAATGACTGCTCAGTCTAGGAGCAGTGGGAATAGTACCAGAGGACTTCAGAGGCAAGGAGTTCTACTCCCATTACTTTCTCGCACCAAAAAAGACGTGAGGATGGCAGCCTATTTTGGATCTCCACAAATTGAATTGATATCTTCGAAAGCAACAGTTTAAAATGGTTACCCTAGCTTCAATAATCCTAGCGTTAGAGAAGGGAGACTGGATTGCAGCCCTCGACCTACAGGATGCCTATGTTCACATAACTATTCACCTCATGCACAGACAGTTCCTACGTTTGGTGGTGGGTACAGTTCACTATCAATACCGTGTACTACCATTTGGCTTTTCATCGGCACCCAGAGTGTTTTCAAAGACGTTAGCCATTGTCATGGCCTACCTTCACAGAAAAGCAGTGATTATTTTTCTGTACCTCGATGATTGCTTGGTAAAAGGACCATCAGCAGTAGAGACACAGCAAATGAGGGCAACAATCAGGCAAACATTTGATCTCTTGGGTCTTATATTCAATGTACGGAAGTCAACGCTACAACCTGCACGAACTCTAGAATTCATATGTGCCGAGCTAGATTCTGTATCTGCAAGAACATACCTCCCTATGCAAAGATTCCAAGCAATAAGCATAAGTCTCCAACTTATGGGTCACAAGGCTGCTACAACCTAGGTGGTCGACCATGCTCGTTTACACCTTCAATGTCTTCAGCACTGGCTTGCGACAGTATATGCCCATCACAAGAGACAAGTGCACAGACTGTCCTCCCCTCCACTTCACGTCTTAAAGTCTCTCGCATGGTGAACCAATCCTTGCAATCTTCTAGCAGACGTCCCATTTCATCAAGACCAACCGTCTGTATATATAACTACTGACATGTCCCTCATCGGATAGAGAACCCACATGAGCGCCATATGAATACAAAGACGATGGACCACACAAGAGACTACTTTTCATATCAATTTAGTGGAACTCAGAGCTGTGTTCAATGCATGCAAGCATTTCGTTGCACACATACAAGGCAAAAATGTCAGAATATTGACTGACAACATATCAGTGCTGTACTACATAAATCATTAGGGAGGTTCCTGTTCTCCTGCTTTATGTACAGAGGTGGTCCGAGAGCACAAAATTACCCTTGTAGCTTCATACTTACCAGGAGTAAACAATATCTCAGCAGACAATCTCAGCAGACACTTTGCCGCAGACCACAAATGGGAGCTGCACCCTTGAGTCCTCCGATCCATCTTCTAACAATGGGTTACACCGTAAATCGACTTATTCGCTTCCTACATAAACAAGAAGTGTTGCTGTTACTGCTCCCAATCAGGCATTGGACTGAGGTGTCTAGGAGACACCTTCCTTCTCAGTTGGAAGGGCCCCCTCTTATACGCGTTTCCCCCTCCCACTCATTCCCAAGGTGTTGGAGAAGATCACATAGGACAGTGACAGTTATTCTCCTAGCACCACTTTGGGCATGAGAGAGAGAGTTTCTTTGTCTGTATCTGATGTCTCTTCAGCCTCCTTACCACCTTCCGATTTGGCACAATCTTCTAACTCAGAACAGGGGATCCTTATTTCACCCACAGCCACATCTTCTCCGCCTAACAGCATGGTTCATTGTTGATTCTACCAGGAGGAATTACAGTGCTCTGACCAAGTAAAACAGGTACTTTTACACAGCAGAAAACAATCTACCCAAACCACTTACCTTCAGAAGTGGGGTAGACTCCTCTCTTGGTGCTCTAACAAGCATTTAGACCTCAGGACAGCACCATTATGTACAGTTTTGGACTACACACTGTCCCTCAAGGATGCTGGATTATCCCATGCCTCTTTAAAAGTGCATATGTCAGTGATCACTGCCTTGCACCAACCAGTTGAGGGGTGGTCATTTTTCACTCACTCTATCACAAAGAGGGTCTTTCCAACCTATATACACCACGCAGGCTACCACCACCATCATGGAACTTAAAAATGGTTCTGGACACTGTTACCTGGGCACCCTTCAAATCTCTAGCTACTTGTCCACTGTCTAGAATGACACTAAAGTTACTTTTTCTGCTGGCAATCACTTCTGCTTGCAGAGTTGGTGAGTTGTCAGCCTTGATGGTGGTCCCACTGTACACTATTTTTAATAGAGACATTGTATTATTACGTCCGCATTCTTCCTTCATTCCTAAGGTTTGTTCCGATTTTTACATAAACGAACATATTGTACTCCCTTCATTCTACCCTAAGCCACACTCAATGACAAAGGATGCAATATCTCATTTATTGGATGTACGCAGAGCTCTTGTATTCTATATAGATAGGACCTGATCTTTCTGCAAGTTGAATTGTTTAATTTCTACAGTGGACCACGATAAGGGATATCCGCTATCATCACAATGCAGCTCCAAACTCGTAGTCTCCTGAATCACACAGTGTTGTATTTTAAGGAATAAACCACTACCTCAAACACCTAGAACATGGTCAACAAGAGCAGTGTTGACTTCTACAGCCTTTTTTCATGGGGTTCCCCTCAAGGACATCTGCAGAGTGGCTACAGGGTCCATCAACAACACTTTTTTATGAAGCACTATGCAATCTTGCAGACTCAAGCCAAAGACACTATCGTGGCCTCTACGATCCTATCCACCACTGTCAAACCATAAATCAGAGGCCTACCTACCACTTACACGGAGTACTGCTACACATTCACCTTACAGTGGAGCACCCACTAGGACACTACTCGAAGAAGAGGAGGAAGTTACTCATCTTGGTGCAGTAATGACGGTTCTTTGAGATGTGTCCCTGTGGGTGCTCCACTACCCACCCTCCTCCGCATCTCGGATTCTTTCCTTAATATCTTCCAGATATTGGGGCAGGCTCTTGGAACTGGCGGGAACCAGACTGCATGAGAAAGCAAAAGAGAGTGAACGGTGCAAGGCGTGTGCCAGCTGACCACTGCTCAAGAAAACTCCGATCTGCGGCACTGGGACAATCCAACACCTACAGTGGAGCACCCACTCCAAGAACCATCTTGAAGAACCATCATTACTGCACCAAGGTGAGTAACTTCTTCGTCATCTAGTTGACTACTCATTGACATTCCGAGTTTCTGGTATGAAGTTGGACCTAACCTTATATTAAATTACTTGAAGAGGTCAGTCCCTGTCTTAAAAAAAAGTCAAATGTTGAGGTAATTATGTATTTAAGTCTTTTGATAGCTAATTATATTACAGGGTTTAGCTTGTGAGTCCTGGGTCATTGTTGGTTGCTTTTATTTCTAAAATGGCCATACGTTTTCTGAATCTATTGTTTATGATTGTTTGTAATGAGAGGTTGGCTTTGGTTTGTGGCCTTCAAGAAAAACAAAGAAAAACGAATTTGAGCAAAGTAAGGATGTTAGCCAGTAGTCGACTAGTGATAGCTTATCGGGTAGTCGAGTGCAGTATCAGCTACTTGCTGCCTCCCCCCACTATCCTTATGAGAGGCAGCAAGTGGGGGAATAGGAGTTGGTGTTGGGGGGATCTGCTTTAAAATATGGTTTTCCCCCCCCCCCCCCCAACACTGTCTCCATAGTGCCACCTGCCCCTGATCGCCGCAAACAGAGGCTGTTTTGGCAGCAGCCCCTGTTTACAGCAGACAGGGCTGTCCGCCGCAAAAGGGGCTGCTGAACTCAGCACGAGTCATGACCAAGCAGCTCTTACTACATTTAAAATGCACAGTTCCAGCACGGGTGGATCCCAGAGCTACACCCACTTTGGCTCTGCAGAGCAGCCAAATTGTATCAACTCCATGATTACCCAAATAACCACAATTTAATGTCCTTAGAGCAAAGATTTGGATCACAGCTATTTTGCTTTTTTCCTACCTCAGCTGTGTACTACAAATACCTGCTTGAAAATGATACAGCTGTTTTTATTGAAGTTAAGGAACCTGGTTGCCATTACCATCTACTATTTAGGAGTGCAAATGGCTTTTTAAGGTGGATGTAAAGTGCCTTCACATTGTTAGAATGGTGTGATATGCTTAAGTCTCATATACGTTAAGTCTTAATTGTTCTTATATTGAACTTTGATTTTTAGGATGAAACTATTGAGTTGTTTTCAGTAGGCATGTCAATATGTAGATGACTACACTATTAACCAGTAAGCCTGGTCTTATCTGTTAATCCTGTCAACTACAAGCATTTCCCCCCCCCCCCCCTTGCTGCCTCTGTATCAAAGGCAGCAAAGGGAGGGAGGCAGGAACCAGCTTTAAGCTAGCTCCCCACGAGCGCTGGATCCACCTGCTCCCCCCATCTGTGCGCTGCTGTCTCTGATAGAGAGGCAGCAGTGCAGAGGGTGATGGGGGCAGGCAGAGGCCAGTACACATGGGGAGCGGCTTTTAAGCCAGCTCTCCATGCATGCCAGCTACGTGGACCCGTGTGCCCCGACCCCTTACTCCCCCACTACAGAGGTGGGAGGGGAGGAAGGGCAGGCAAGAGCATTTAAGCCAGCTGCCCCCACCACTGGCTCCATAGTACTGCCTGCCCCCCCCCACACTGCTGCCTCTATCAGGCAGGAGTGCGGGAGGTGCAGGGAAGGCTGCCGCAAAGCAGCCTTTGTTCATGGCGAGTCTGGGCTTGATGTGGACAAAGGCTGCTCTGCGGCAGCAGTCCCTGTATATGGGGGGTCCGAGTTTTTTAACTGGTTCCCCTTATAGATCAGCTCCCATCTGCCACCCCAAGCTGCTGCATCTGATAGAGAGGCAGCAGCGCGGGATAGCAGGGGACATCCCCAGGAGTGGGGTGAGAGCGCACTGGCTGCTGACTCCAATTCCAGGGACTATCAAATAGTCGTGGAACTGCTAAAATGTAATGCGGTTACACAACTGTTGAATTACACACTATCTAACATTCCTAGTTTTCAGTCTCAAAGCCTGAAAATCAAAATTCTGAATGTATACCTTAAATTTATAATAGCAATGCTGTCTTTCAATCATCTATAGATATGAAGGAGATGTATTTCTACACCTGTGTCTGGTTATCTGGATATCTATTTTGCATCTGGCACTGGAGGTGTTCCTAGTAAAGGGCCCTTCCTTTTGATCAATTGACCCTGCTAAAGGTTATTACTATGGTTTTAGTAGTTTTGGTTGAAGCATTTTGAAAACTAGAGAGAGTCCCACTCCTCTTGCAGCCATGGATTTCTTTCAAACTAAATATCGGAGTGAGGGTCTCAGACTCAGTCCCTACAGACTCAAATGGACTATCCTATATCAGAATCAGAAAGAACCATCTAGCCCAGTATCCTCTCTGCTGACAGTGGCCAATACCAGATGCCCCAAAGGGAGGGATCCCAACAGGTAATCCTCATGTGATCCCTCCCCTGTCACCCACCTCCAGAGAAACAGAGGCTAGGGATACCAGTCCTACCCATCCTGGCCATTGATGGACCTAACAGCCATGGACCTAACCTCTATGAATCTATCTAGCTCTTTTTTTTTAACCCTGTTTAAGTTTTAACCTTCATCGCATCCTCTGGCAAGAAGTTCCACAGGTTGACTGTGCACTGAGTGAAGACAAACTTCCTTTTGTTTATTTTAAACCTGCTGCCTATTAATTTCATTTGGTGACTCCTAGTTCTTTTATTGTGGGAATAAGTAAATAGCTTTTCTTTATTCACTTTTTCCATACCAGTCATGATTTTATAGATTTCTATCATATCCCCCCTTAATCTCCTCTTTTCTAAGCTGAAATGTCCAAGTCTTTTATTAGAGTTGTTTGTGCCAGCTTGTTTTCATTCATAAAGGCTATAACCATAACATAAAGGATAGAAGAAATGTTGAAACAATTATAGGAATGAATAAAATGCTCCACATAAGATACAGTTTGGTAGACTCATAGACTTTAAGGTCAGAAGGGATCATCCCATGGGGTAGTAATTAAGCAGATCGTGGGCTAAATCTGGACTGCTAGATGTTTTTGAATGGATCACAAAAATCTTTATTTGCTTAATTGTTGGGGGTGTCTTTAATTTCTCTGGAGTTTGTCCTTGGCTATATGCGGACTGTTAAATTCATCATTTTGCACTCTGCACTGTTAAATTTTATCCTATTTTTATTAGTCCAGTTTACAAGGTCATCCAGGTTGTCTTGTGTGATATTATTGTCCTCCTCCATACTGGGTATACTTCACAACTTTGTGTTGCCTGCATACATTATTAGTGCACTCTCACTTTTTGTGCCAACATCAGTTGTAAAATGTTAAATAAGATCAGTCCCCGAGACTAATACCCGAGGAACTCAGTCAGTAAACTGCCTCCAGCATGACACTTTTCCTTTTGAGCATGCCCCATTGTCTGGGGAGCCAACAGCCAAACTGGGCTCCTAAGCAAGGTGGAGGGGCTTGGCTCCACGATCCCAGAAGGGGTGGTGTCTTGGACCAAAAGGCATGGCCAGGGCAGCAAGCACACCGCACCAGCCTCCTCACAGCCTCAGCACTGCCTGGAGTGTGGTGCACCCCCTTGGGCCTTAGAGCCATTTTGAATGTACTGTGCAGCACTCTAAAGGTCCTGGAGCTCTAAGCGCTGCTGCTGCCAAGAGTTCTGGGCCCTTTAGAATCTCTGGGCTCTGGAGCATTTGCCCTCTTTGTCGCCTCCCTCCTCCCCCGTCATCAAGATTTCCCATTGTAGTCTCCCTTTTAACCAATTCCGTATCCACCTTTCATGCTCATTATAGTAGCTTTCTTATAATGAAAGATTTGTCTTGTAGGCCTGGCTGTCTAAGAACAGAAGAGTACTCTATATTTAGTGATTATTCTTTTTCGTTCATTTAATTATCTATCAGTTTACAAGATCACTTATTTGCAATACATCTCTTTTGATTATTAGCGTGAATTAAAGAAGTTCCTCTGTACTAGACAGTAGGGAGGATCAAAAGGGAACTGTAGGGTTGCAGAAATAATTTGAGCCAAACACTGTCGAGGTATAAGAACATACAGGAGTAAAGAGATTAACTTTAAAGCTTGTCTCTCAATTTGAAATATTTGAAGAAATTAAAGTAGGCAGAGAATTGTCTATAAGCTATGAGAGCATTTTTCCTGAACAAGAATCTCATCTAGAAAAAAATTGGCCAGATATGAAGTCAATTCTTCCTTGGTGTTATAAATTTAAATACAGTAAGTTATCCTCAATATTAATTCTGATATTTGCAACTTCCGTGTAATGGCTACATATTGCAAGGAACCAACCCATGTGCTAATATCATTAATGGGATTCAGCTATTAGAAATGACATGCTGTTTTTAAATATTTTTTTGGAATAATGTTACCATCTGTTTTTCCTTTCTTTTGGTAATAAATTGTTAGGAACATACAAATTACTATACTGAATCAGGCCTTTGACCCATCTAGTCCATATGTATCTTGTCTCCAACAGAGGTCAGCACCAAATGCTTCAGAGAAAACATGGAAGAAACCCTGCAGTAGTAGGTAGATGTAGGCTAATCTACTACCCATTACAGTTTTGTCCTAACTGCTAAAAGTTAAGAATTGTTTTATGCCCACTGCCTGTTCCGCTGGCATTCCTGGAAGAGTATCTCCCTCTTTCTCTCTCTTCTTCTCTTCCCCCTCCTTTGGCATCATGGGAGCTGTCATCTAGATTGTAGCACACAGGATCTTCCCAATTGGAACACTCCCAATAAAGCTTCAGGGGGTAGCCGAGTTAGTCTGTACAGGATAAACTTAAAAAACAACAAATGGTCTGGTAGCACTTTATAGACTAACAAAACATGTAGATGGCATCATGAGCTTTCGTGGGTTTTAACTCTGGTCATCTGAAGAAGTGGCTGTGCCCATGAAAGCTCATGATACCATCTACATGTTTTGTTAGTCTATAAAGTGCTACCAGACCATTTGTTGTTTTTTAAGTTTATCCTGTACAGACTAACTCGGCTACTGTTTTTTAAGTTACTCCCAGTAAAGTTCAGAGACTCCTCTAATAAAGGGGACCTACATGTTAATTATTCATATTACAATAATGCTTAGAGGCCTCAAGCAAAGTTAGGGCCTGACTGTACTAGAGACTTACATAGACTCATTAGAAGACACAGTCCTTTTCCCTTAGAGTTAACTGAAGTGATTTGCCCAGTGTTGTACAGCAGATCATTAGCAGAACTAAGGATACAGTCTAAATCTGCTAAGCCCCAGTCTGGTGCCCCTGTTCACTGAACCACACTGCTTCTTACTGTTAATAGAAATAATGATTTACTGTTCAAAAATTGGTTCCCTCCAATTTGAATAAAACAACTGGGGGGGGGGGTGTCTCTCTTTATTTATTTATTTATTTATTTTATAAATTCAGGCTGTGGAAAGATACTTTTGCTCTTTTCATGTTCTGTCAAAGTATCCTCCAAAATTTCAAGAATGAAGACATCTAGGCCATCATTGTGGTCCAAAAATCTGTTCTAATTGAGAAACCCATCTGTTTTAATGATATAAGTGACAAAGAGGGGAAGGGATAATCTGCCATTCTAGATTGGAATCTGAATCAGACACTATGTTTCCAGTTAAATAAACTTCATTTATTATCTGATACATATCATCAGGTAATACTGATATAATATATCTACATGTTGGTATATGTTGATGTATGTCTGCAGTTTTACTAATTGATGCTAAGAGACGTAAGGTGCTGGTACAATATATAATTTTGTCATGGACTGTTGCATGAAAATCAGTCTTTCTTTTGTAAGGATTCTTAAATTTCAGGGGGAAAATCCACTTTAACAAAAGTATGACTTTTTTTAAAAGACTAATGTATTATAAGGATACTAACTAAAAAAATGCCTACAGTTAAACATCTATAGTGATGTTCTAAGTGTAATTCTGACTAATGATAAATGCAAAAAGTCAGTATATACTTGATAGCCTTTTCCAGTGTACATTAGCTAAAGCTGACAGCAGATAAATGCATCAATTTGGTAAATGCACAAATTGTTCTGTTACATGATATAGGAACATTCTATTACACTGAGATACTGATGTTCTGGATATTTGAAATATGAGAGGAAATGAAAGTTTTTCGCTTCATGAATATGCTATCTTGGATTCTATGTTCAGTAGTTTTGCAGTAAGTGATTGCAAAATTTGTCTAATTTTTTTTCAAAACAGATTTCAAATTATTTTTCCCTGGTCAAATTATAATTAATGGTTTGTGTTTTACTCTCCCTTCTTTATCCCTTTTTCTTTTACTTAGTTGATTTCTGAATGTTTCCCTTTATTCCTGTGATCTTTTCTTCATAGCGGCACTGTCTTGGTGAAGCTTTGCATAAATCTATCAGCAATGTAAGTGAGCTGCACTTACAAATTGTACACAAGGGCATGCTTGCACTTCTAAACTTGCATATATTTAAATATTTCTATAAAACTTTAAACTGTGAAGTAAAATACATGATGATATTAGAGAAGAGGATATGTATGCCTCTGGTTAATAAAAGCTTCTGTGCTGCATCCATTCATCTGTATAAATGCACATATCATCTGACATCAAATGCTACATGGTCATAATATCTGCAGCATTTTTATTATGTTATGGCAATCTTTCAGGCAGTATATTTGCACATTGTGAAGCTTTTTATAAAGCATGAAATAATTATGCTTATTTATTTATATATAATTTATAGTTGCTGTTTGTAATATGAATCTTAATTGCAGTTTGATTACCATTTTTTGTTCTATTTATAATATGTGTCAACTTTTAAATCTGTTGAAAGACCTAGTTGACAAGACTGCAAATCCAAAGTATTGTGTTGAGTTGTCTTGTTTTGCATCCTCAATATAGGGAGAAACCAAAAGGGAAGCTAGATATTTTGTTACTGTAAAGATGTGCAAAGAGAGAGACACAATGTGCTTTTGGCAAATATAAATACATGGTGAATCATTACAAACATTTTTAAAAAATTTTGTTTAAAACATTGTAAATGCTTAAAATTCCTTTGTTGGTGTATATACTATTGTTTCTTTTCTGATATTTGAGACAATTAAAACAAAATAAAACTTCACATATAGTGTATAGAAAACCTATATTTTTATTAGTTTCCCATGTGAATTATTTGTTATGCAAAAAGAAGAAAAGAATGGATATTTCAGAATTATCAGTCTAATTCATAGCAGTGGAACAATTTCTGGCACCAGAGGATAGTAGTGCAAATTACGATAATCTACATCTATAATGTTGATGCGTATGTGAACACATTTTGATAGTGACTGATCCTATAGCAGTCAGTTAATAACACCTCTAGTTAAATCCACACATTTTGCAAAATGTGATGTTTTGTATAATAGATAATGCTGTTCTGTTTCACCGGAGGTATACTTTTCAAAGCTTTCCAGAAGCCTGTGTTTTACAGAAAGTGCACACTTAACTGAATTCCATAGGTTGGCATCACAGTTTATATCGCCAGCGTAGTACAAGGTAGGCATTTTCTCAGGGAAAGAGTTTGCAGACTTCAGCAGTGGCTGGATGACCTAAAACAGGGGTGGGGAATCTCCAGCCCATGGGCCGGATATGGCCCATCAAACAGTTTAATCCAGTAGGGGTTCTGCGGGTCTGAAACGGTGTGGGGAGTCCCAGCGGTTGTTTTTAAAAACTGCTCCCAGCCTCTCTTGCAGCGTGGGCCAGGCACTTCTGGTTCCTCTCCTGCACGCAGGAGAGGTGCACAGGAGACCTCTGCCAGAAGGGAAATAGGAGCTCCAGTGTTGCTGTGCTTACTGCCTTTCCTCTGCACCAGGCAGCTGTGAAGAGGCCAGAGCTATCAGAGGCATGCAGGGACCAGGAGGGAAGGGAGAAAATCCATGCCAGGAGTTGGGGGGGAAGGGAAGATCCCAAGTCCCTTCCTTGCATGGGGGAGGCCATAGTGGGGCCAGCTCCCCCCCTTCCCCCTCCCACCAACACCACCTCCAGTCCCTTCCCTACACAGGGTGGCCACACATTGCCAGCAGTATCTCCTTAACAGTTAAAGAGGCATGTGGGGAAGGGGGGAATCCCTTGCAGGAGTGGGAGGGAAGGGAAACCCCCTCCCCAGTTCCTTCCCTGCATGTGGTCCCTTTAGGGATGAAGGGGTGGCCACAGCTGGGCAAAGAAAAGCAAACTCAGCCATCACACTAAAATTCTAAATAAAAAAAAAACAACAAAAAGAACATAGCACCACATCAAGGAAGTTTTGTGGGATTTTTTTTCTTCTCACTTTTTTGTAGGCCCTGACTGATATATCTGTGGGTTAGTGGCCCCCAACCCAAAAAAGTTCCCCATCCTGTCTTAGAACCTAACGATCAGTAGAGTATTATAGGCAGAACTGGTAGTTAAACTTATAGTTAAGGTTGCCTAATACTTTCCATAATATAAAATCCTATTTTCAGCTGTTTATCGTTTTTCCAAGCTTTAGCTTATTAAAATGTTAACTGATGGCAAATGGGAAGTAGCTGCTCCCCTCGTTAGCCAGGGAGCTATATAAGGCTGGCAGGAAGGAAAGCAAAGCTGGGGGGGAAAGGAAAGGGAGGAGTCAAGTAGCCAAAGGCTGTGCTCCCCTGCTTGTTGCAGAAGCTAGCAGTCCCTGAGGCTGCAAGCCTGAATCTGCCTGTAAATATAAGATGGTGAGAACTAACACTCAATAAAGATCATTGGTGATTGTACCAAAGCAGAGGACTCTGACTAGTTTGCGGGTACATAAGTGGCAGAAGTTCAAGGGGCCTACCTTCAGGCATAGAGTGGAAAAGGAGGAAAGGGGCAAGGGTAGGTGTGGAGTGGATAGAAGCAAAGTGGAGAGGTGGACAGGAACCAAGATTGGAGTAGATAGGAATAGGAGAAAGGGGGGGGGGGCAGGAGCTGAGATAGGGTACAATGGATATGATTAGGAGGCAAGAGCCTGCATGGGGGTGGAAAGGCGCAGAAGGGGAGTGGGCTGCAGTTATGATTGGTGGAAATAGGTGCAGGGGTGAGGGATGGCTGCTGGAGTGCAGGGATGTTGTGAATATATGAGGAGGGCAACCAGAGAGAGGGGTAGAGTGGATAGAAACAGGAGCTAGGGTGGGAATAAGAACAGAGCAAGAGGCAGGGGCAGTAGCCAATGTTGGAGAAAGAGGGCCAACAGAAGCCAGCGTGGGGTGGATAGGAGCAGAGTGACAGGAGGATGGGGCAGTAGCTGGGATGGGATAAATAGAAGCAGAGGAGGGGGAAGGGATCAAGACATGGAGCAGAGTAGACATGGGACTGAAGGGTTCATAACCACTGAAGCATACACTCTGGAACTCAGATTTAACCCAGAATTCTCAAGTCACAGCATTCTTCTACTGTCAATAAAAATCTGTGAAGCCCACAGGCAAAATGCATCTCATACCCTCTCTAGTGTTTTGTCAAAATAGAGGATAATAATTTACTACTGTTACCAGTTACTCTGTAGTTGAAATGGTAGATATCTGTGCTATGCATCTAAAAATTTCAGTCCTGCTACTGACCCATTTGCATATCAGTATGGTTCCACATGATGGAATTTGATACTGTATATATTTTTGTTAGTCTCTAAGGTGCCACAGGACTATTCTTTGTTTTTTCCATTTTACTTTTCCCCAAAATCAAGGGAATTGACCTAAAACTCCATATTAGAAGAGCTAGAAGTCAAGCATTCAAAAGTTAAGAAATGCCTAATTAAACAGCCTTTAACCTTAATTTATATATACATTATGATATAGTCTTTAATTACATGATAACTTACTATTTCCACACACACCCTGCCTACCTCATTCCAAGCACAGGCTGGATCATTCTGTGAAGATGAAGTAGAGTTGTGTAGTGAATGAGACTGTTAGTAGGGATATTGGATAACGATTAATTGAATAATCATGTAACCACATCAAATTTTAGCAGTTGCAGGATTATTTGATTAGTTCCCAGGGATGGGGCTGACAGCCAGTGTGTTCACGGCTCCATTCCTGGGAAGCACCCTGCCACCCCACGCTACTGCCTCTGTTTAAAAACCAGCTTCCTGCACAGACTGGCTCCCGCCTGCCATTCCATGCTGCTGCCTCTATTAGGGTACATCTAGTCTACATGGCTCCGTCGACGGAGCCATGTAAAGTAGTTTACTCGGCATAGTCAATGAAGCGGGGATTTAAATAATCCCCCCTTCATTAAAATAAAAAAGGCAGCCGCGCTGTGCCGACTATCAGTTGATCGGGCACAGCGCAGCAGTCTAGACGTGGCGCGGTCGACAAGGGTTGACACTGTTTAAAACATTTTTCATGCTAATTATAGACTCTGACATTAAGAAATTCTGTTACTTTACTTCCTGTATGAAGTAAATGAATTAACAGAAATATTAATGCTAGTGTACACAGTACAAGTTTTTTGTGCATAATTTAGATTTCAGAATTTAGTATGTTCTTTCAGCTATAGCTAAATCTTTAAAAAGCATTCAAAGTAAAATGTTTACTTTACTTACAGGCTAGCGTCTTTCTATGTATACATATACTCAAGTTTTAAAGGCAACCAGACATGCTTATTTCACTCAAACTTAATTTGCTCGTTTTATTTCAGTGCTAATTTTACTTTAAATGTAGCTTCTTTCCTTACAAATCTGCTTTAATTTTGTACTTCTAAAAAATAATTTCAGCAGGAATATAAATGTTGCACATCTCACACAGTTATACTTTGCATGCTACTCTTAATTTTATGCTGTGAGTTTCAATTCATTGCAGAATAGCAGAGGACATTGATATATTGTTATGACTTTATAATTGATTTCATAATTAATCTTGGCATGTGCACAATTAAATGACACTATCAGGTTTTTTTTCATCAGCTTTAATGGACTCTCAGGCTTAGAAATAGTGTTTTCTCCATTAATTTAAATATTTTGTCATTTGGCAATTGTATTTTCCCTCCTGTGTAATTAATGGAGCGAAATTCTTTTTTATAACAAATTTTTAGTTTATTCTTGTTCCCCAGGCTTGTAGGTGCTGGGGTGCCTTGTCAGCAACCCTGCTGTCTAATTAAGGAGTTATGTTGTTTAGATCCAAAGTGAATCCCATCACTACAACCTTCTTCGTCTGGAAGGATGATGCCTGTGCCATTGGATATTAAGATTGGGGTATAAGCTTACAGTTGGGATAAAGGAAAATGGAACTCTGCCATGGACTATAGAGAATCCTCTTATATTCAGATATATTTATCCACTAATATCGTTGATCATGTCAACAAGTTTCCAGGAAAAATACGTTTAATTGTTGTGGTGTTAGGAAAGAGTCACCAGAAGAATCAGAAAACAACATTCTAATTTTTTTAATCTAATAAAAACTGAGAACTTTAAATTAGTTGTGATAAGATACTATGTTTTTAAAAACATATGTTTTATAACATAAGCTAGATGTACTTCTCCACAGATCTGGTTAATTTCAATATATCCAGTGTTGGACCTCAGACCCTGATAGTGTCACTTTAATTTTTTTCTTTCTTAAACATCTTGAAGAACATTTTGGTAACACATAGCTCTTTTATGAAACATCAAATACCTTGTAACCGGTGCTGTTTTCAGTGAGATCACTCACAAAATTTTTGGACTCTAATTCTTATAACTTCTGAGGTAAACTATGTAAACCAATTCACTAATTATAAGTTACTGTTTCTCTCTTGTGTGTTATGCTCTTGATAGTTCCATGATATTTGGTTATAATCCAGTAGATATGTTGTTTGAATTTCAGATGAAGAAATATGATGTTCAGAAATATGTTCTAGAAATTTCACACCAAAAGTTCTTATAAAATATTTATTTCTTTTTGAAAGCATTTTTTCCTGATTTGACCTTGGTATTTATGATTTACTGATTGCTGTTTTGTGGATTAGATCTCCTTGCTGAAACAGAATCTGGAGATGCAGCTTTCCCAGTCTCAGAGTTCCTTGCAACAACTACAGGCCCAATTTAGTCAAGAACGACAAAGACTTACCCAAGAGCTTGAGGAACTGGAAGAAGAGCATCAGCAAAGGCATAAGTCCTTAAAGGAAGCACATATCCTTGCATTTCAAAACATGGAACAAACAAAAGAACAACAACAAAAGGCATGCTCTTCTGGATATTTCAGACAAATGTATAGGACGCACCACAGTTATATGATTGAATGTGCCGATATATGAAACACTGAGAGATTAGTAAAGAATATGCTTTGCATTATCTATTTCTCTTTTACAGGAGATGTGACTTGCTTTAGTAATATGGTTATTACAATTAAACAGTATGCAGGCAAATTGAATAACATTCTTTATAATAAAAACAACAAGGAGTCCGGTGGCACTGTAAACACTAACAAATTTATTAAAGTATTAGAGCATAAGCTTTCATGAGCTATATCTTACTTCCTCAGATATGAATGAGAGAGACTGACTGAGGAAGTGAGTTGTAGCCGATGAAAACTTTTGCTTTCGTAAATTTATTAGTCTTTAAAATGCCACTAGACTCCTTGTTGTTTTTTCTGAAACACACTAATATAGCTGCCTCTCTGAAATTTCTTTTATAAAATAGACATCATCTATTAGAAGTTTCACACTCTGCTTTATCTTTTGGCATCATGTTCGTATTTTAATCATTATCAATATCACCTACATATTTTTGTCCAATTATCTAATTTTTCTTTTAAAAAAATTCGTACTACAGATTGTACCTCCCTTAACCAGGACTCTCTGGTCTGGCAGCATCCATAGTCCAGCAGAACCACAAATGTTCCTGGACCACAGAGTCCAGGTATAGGGAGGTCTGGTCACAGGGCAGGAGTGCAGCAGGGGATACCAGCGACTCAGCTGAGAGCCCTGTGTGGTGGGGGTGAGGAGACTTCACAGCTGGGAGATCTGGCCCCAGCAGCTGGGCAGTAGCAGGGAGCTTCGGCCCTGGCTACACAGCTCCGGCACCGGTGGCAGCCAGGGAGCTCAGGCTATGCAGCTCTAGCCCAAGGAGTAATGGCTGACCAGGCAGCAGCGGGGCAGGCTGGAGCCCTAGTAGGGGGAAGAGGGTTGGCAGCGTTTTAGCATGGGCCAGGAAGGGAAGAACCTCCCCTAGTCCAGCAAATCCCCTTGTTTGGGTCTGGTCAGGTCCCAAAGGTGCCGGACCATGGAGGTCCAACCTGTATGCTTAGAGTTACGAACATTCAGAGTTATGAACATTTGATAGTTATGAACAACCGCTGTTTCCAAGGTGTTTCTAATTAGGCAATGCTGCCTAATTTGAGAGCGGATGGCAGAATTTAGATATTGGTGATTTGTGAACTGAAACTGCATCTCTAACCTCACTCTGGGAATGATTTTGTCATAGTATTTAAAAGGTGATAAAGCACATTTTTTATTTTACCCACTATAAGCTCTTTTACCTACTGTACGCTGAAAAAAGGGTGGGGGCCAGGTAACAAAGTTAATATGAAGAAAGATGTGAAGAGGAGACTGCAAGAGTCAAAGCAGGAGGTAACAAATGCAGAGAAGTGTTTTGCCTGTTAGGACAGAAAGGAAAGGGCAAATTTTAGAAATATTATGCAATGAATGCAAAAATAGTTGCATTGAAATCATATTGTGGTTTCATACTCTATTTTGTTCACATCTGGACCAAAACTACCCGAACAATAAATGACGTTAGAAATTTAAAGTTTGGGTATTCAAGGTGATTGTAGCCTGCCTTTATTCCATGCGCAAATTGGGAGTAGGGTACAATACTTTTTATATTAAAAAATACTAGTAATCATCAGTGATGGGAAAGACTAAGAATCAAGTACTCTATGGCACTTTAATTTGTGGTAATAGTATAAAGATTACATTTTTAATGATGGTTTAGTGTTTCAGTGGCGTTTTAGAATGATAAATGGAGGTGTTTTTAATAATACATGCATTTTTGTCATTTTAAAAGAGAATCTTTCCTGTTACTTCATTGTTAAATATTTTATGCACTGTTTTACTCTGTAATAAGTCTCTTTCTGGATTTCGTAGGAACTAGAAGAGCATTTACAACAAAAACATTCAGAAGAACTTCAGACACTGAAAGAAACACATAAACAAGCGATGGAAGGTTTCAAATTGGAAATGGAACAGGAACTTCAGACACTTCGATTTGAGTTGGAAGACGAAGGGAAAGCTATGCTGGGTATAGTATTTTTAAGCTAGTGTAAAATACATCAGAAAATATGATTACCATTTGCATAATTAATATAACTTTCGACATAATAAAGCACTTTTCACAATTTCCATAGCACTATAAGTGAAAAATAGTATAAAACTAAGAATGACATTAGGAATAAAGAAGGTAAATAATTTGAATAAATATAAAGTTGTAGATAGGAATTTTCTAAAGCACTCAGCATTGGCCCGTTGTATTGAAATCAACAGATATTAGAGTTTAATGAGAGCAGGTAGATCAACTGAACCTTTGGAAAAATTCCACCACTGAATGTGTTAGAATGATGTTTCAGCAACCAGAATTTCAAGATGGAGAAATGAGTAGTCCTGTGGCATTCTAGAGACTAACAAATGAATTGAAGTGGGTCTTACCCATGAAAACTCATGATCCTACATATTTTTGTTAGTTTCTAAGGTGCCACAGGACTACTCGTTTCTAAAGTAACAGACTAACGTGGCTACCCCTCTGAAACTTTTTATGATGGAGAAAGTTTTAGAAAGTATCAATGAAATAGAACAGTTTCAGTATATACATATAACAGTGGAAAAATGAAGACACTAAGAATCCATCTGCAAAAACATTTTAGTCAGATGACTCAGTAAGTACTTATTGCTCATTACTATATACATTACTAATCTATAGTGTATTACAAATCAATCTGTAATTTAGTATAGACAGGACCTTAACTAGAGAGATCCATAGTTTTAGCTTGGTTAAGGAATATGATTACTAAAAAATCAACTTGTACATGACTGGATTCCTTGACTTTTTATATTTGATATATAGATGGATATCATTATTTGTTTTGAGACCATATGAATTGCTAGGCACCACACAAAACAGATTAAAAGATTTGGTGATTTCCTCAAAGGGTATACAATCTAAATTCAGTACAATAGAACAAGAGATGATTATAGACTCTGAGGGGAAAAAAACAAATAATGAAATTTACTTCATGATACACATGCATATTTTGAGGGTTCTGAGTAGTTTGTGTGGTTTTCAATTTAAGGAACTTTTTCCCTCTCTGACTCTTTCAACTGATTAGATGGCAGGAATTAGCTTTTAGAAGCAATTTGAATGAGGTAAGTTTAGGTGGGTTGGTGGATAGACTTGTGGGAAAAAATTGGACACAAGTTGTAGAAGAAGACAGAGATGCCTGTGAGAAGAAGTTATTAAGGGAATACTGAAGCTAGTGTAATTGATTGTACAGAGGCAATGGGGAAAGTGCAAAAATGGCTAGCATGTACAGCTAGACTACACTAGCCATTTTCGCGCTTCCCCCATGCCTCTCCACCACCAATGACAGCAGCTTCAGTATTCCCTTAAAAACTAATCAAAAATAGATTTCAAATTTATGATTATGTACATAGATGCAAGACTTCATTTTAGTATAAGATGGCCATTTCTTTAGCAGCTTCTGGTAAGGTAACACTTTATCTGTATAATCATAGAATATTAGGACTGGAAGGGACCTCGAGAGGTCGAGTCCAGTCCCCTGCCCTCATGGCAAGACCCAGTACTGTCTAGACCATCCCCAATAGACATTTATCTAACCTACTCTTAAATATCTCCAGAGATGGAGATTCCACAACCTCCCTGGGCAATTTATTCCAGTGTTTAACCACCCTGACAGTTAGGAACTTTTTCCTAATGTCCAACCTAAACCTCCCTTGCTGCTTATACTTAATGAATAGACCAAAACAACACTATATGTGCAGAAATGTTTAGCAATTGGACACCAGCAGTATATTTCACTTGAGCCCTCTACTTTCATTCTGCTTTGGGCACTACCATTTTCATTCCATTTTTTTCAGCACTTTATCAAAGTCAGGTTTCACACAGACAGATCTCCTATAGACTTCATTAATGTTTGTTCCATAACACTAGCCAGAATTTCCTTTCTGATGCTGGATAGCAAGGTATCAGGAATAATGCCAACTTCAATTTCTTGGACAGGGATTATCTGGAGTAAGAACCTCCCAACACATTTCACAAAAGGACCTATCTGCTTGTTGCAGGAACATGACAGAACATCTAACATTATCCCCACTCCTTTCCTCAGACTCATCAAAAAATAGAGAGGTTTTACTGTTCATTGTTGAAGGGGGAATCCGGACAATGCCATTCTTCTGTTGCACCTCTCTTTCATGGTTCTATTGAGCAGTACCAGACACTAGAAGCAAAGACAATCTTTGAGCAAACAAAGAAATAATGTTATCATCTCCGCAGAAAGTGAATTCAGAAATGGTCTGTTGCTCCAATCAGTCCAGAAACTGAATATTTTCGTGAACCAATGATTTCCTGATAATCTTGCAAAATGTCATGTACCTTAGATTGCCCTCCCACGTCCACAAAGGGATAGTATTTCATCTTGACAAAACGCATGTCAGTACTAGAGCTAGAAGGTGTGAATTCCAGCTCAAGGGGTCATATTTGTTCTGATCAAACTAGCATGCTAAAAATAGAAGTGTGGCTGCTGCAGCAAGAGCTGCTCTGAATAAAATGCTGTCTAAGACATCAGATGAATACTTGGGTTGACTAGCCCATCCCATCACTTGCATTACTGAAGACAAATTTCTATTTTTAGTGCACTTGCTTGGTCAGAGCTAGTTCGAATATGTCTCCTTGAGCTCAGTTAATACCTTCCAGCATTAGTGTGGACATATTTTAAGTGTATTGCAAAACAGGGAGCTGTAGTCATGGAATTTGTGGTGCAATTAGCTGTACCACATTACTAATCAATAGGCTCTCTTTATCTTTTTAAGATAGGCTGGAAAAATTGACTTGCAGTTTAAACTAACCTTAGAGCCATGAACCTCACTTTGAATCTATAAATATAAAAGTTTCGGTTTTGGCTGCTGTTGTTTAAATAGGTCAGTGAACTGTTTTGGTTTTTTTGGTTTTTTTTCTCATCAGTCCTTTTAGAAGAAGGATGTTGATAAACTAGAGAGATTTTAGAGAAGAGCCCCGAGAATGATTAAAGGACTAGAAAACACACCTCATATTGATAAACTGAAGGAGTTCAGTCTGTTTTCCTTAACAAAGAGCAGGTTAAGGAATTATATGATCACAGTGTATAAATACCCTACAGAAATTTGGTAGTGCAGCAATTTGACAGGGTTCTTCATTCCAGCAGTCAAAGGTTATAACAAAATCCACAGACTGGAAATTGAAGCTAGACAAATTCAGACTCAAAATAAGACATAATATTTTAACAGGTAGGATAATTAATTATTGGAACAATTTACCATGGGTCATGGAGAATATATATTTTTTCCTCTATCCTTGGTGTTTTTTAAATTAAGATTGGATGCTTTTCTAAATGATATGTTCTTGTTCAAACAGGAATTACTTGGGGAAGTTCTTTGGTCTTTGTTATATGGGGGGAGGGAAATCAGATTAGATAATCACAGTGTTTCCTTGTGTCCTATCTATGAATCTCTACTGTAATCTAAAAACCTATATTTTTTTAGTCTGTTGTGCCTTCTTTCATGTAAAATCAGATTTTCTGTCCTTTTTTGGACTTCTTTATTAACAAAATAGAGAAGCAGCAATATTGCTACATATCAAAAGAATAACATTTTGTCTTAACAGAATCCAATGTTTGTTTCTCTGATGTGAGGGTCCCAAAAGAGATCTAAAGTTTCCAGAGCACTCTGGCCTAAATAGATTAAGCACAAAAGAAGCTTTTAATGCAGAGAGTCAAACCTAGCTCATAGGAATTAAATAGTATCTGATTAGATAAGCGGCCACTTAAGGTATATCTTCATGGCAGAGTTAACTTAGACTTTAACTTGTAGTGTGCATGTGCACACACACACAAACTTTTACCTGGATTGGTGGGTACATTATGAACATGTGTAAACAGACTCATGGATAGACTGGTCAACTCAAGCTAACTCAAATCTGTCTACCTATGCTGGGAACCACACTTTCCATCTGCAACGCAGACATACTTTAAGAGCCTAACTCATCTTGAAGTTTCCCATTTACTTCAGTGGATCAAGACCTAAATTTCAAAAATGTTAACAGCAAAAGATCAAGTAATCGAGCAGTAAAAGCACCAAAGCATGTACTAGAGCTTGTTGTCAGCTATTAAGTAACCAGAGTCTCAGAATGCTTAATAAGTGAAGTTGGCACATGTCTTAGCAAAAAAATCAACTTCAGATTGAATGACAAATCTTAGTTGAAGATTACATCCAAATTACATGCAACAGCAGCTAGAATGTTACAAAATTGGTTTACTTCAGCATAGAATGACTCTTAAATAGGAAGGCAAGTGACATGGCCAAAAAGTAGGATTTCACCCTTACCCAGGATTAATTAGACTTTAGCATACATCCAGTTAGAGCTATCACTCAGGAAACCTCAATGCTTCAACTGTCAGCATGCTTCTCAACCAAGATAGACAAACACGCACTCTGTTCCAGCTAGAATGCCAAAAATACTGTAATGCCCCCACCTTGGGATAGCTGCCCAAATGCATACCTAGGATTTCATGTGCACTGTAACTTAATGATCTTCAGATGCCCAATTCCTAACTGGTGTGCCATTTTTAATCATTTATTGCTGGTTGTAATGCCTAAAGACAGGAAGAGTTAGAGGGGTTGTTTCTGGGGCTTTTAGAACCTCCAACGGGGGCAACTTAACTATTTTACTTTAGGTAGTGTAAGGAATAAATGGATAGGAACACAACAATTTTCATCTAATTAAGGAGTAATACAAGTGATCATGTTGTTTAATTCTGGAATTATTGTATTTAAACACACAGGCTGTGTCTACACTGGGCCACTTATTCCGGAAAATCAGCCGCTT